>RDRW01000221.1:0-632624 GCA_007896445.1 Puccinia hordei | reverse complement strand
GTATGCATCATTATCTAAAAATAAATAAATAAAAAAAAAAAAAAAAAAAAAAAAAAAAAAAAAAAAAAAAAAACAGTTCTTTTATAATTTTTTTTTTATTTAGGGAAGATTACACACGGAATCAAAGTGTCCTGGAGGCGACTGTACAACCGGCGCCGAGAGGCTGCCGCGGCCCGGGGATCGCAATGGTTGGACCGGGCATATTTGGTTAGGTGCTCGTTCAGGTGTCGCAAGGCGGCTACAGTATTGAGTTTGGATCCAGCTCCGCGTTCGCGTTTCAAAGGACAGCCTGGTTGGGGAATTAAAAGTAATAACAAGTAACAAATTAGTTTCAGACACGAGGTTGTGAACAGAAATGAAGGGACGGATACCTTTGATCGATTGGTGTAGACGACATCGGCTGGAACGATTGAAGGGCTGGACGCGGCCAGTACAACAGCAAGGAGGGACGAGACCGATGTCAGATGGGTGAAGACAGGTTGGATAACTAAAATTTGGAAGGGATTTGTTTAAATGATTAATACAATATCAAGAAAGGGAAACGACGGCCTCGTCGAACCCTTTATAAAGTAATCAATCATATTTCAACGCCGGTGAACGACCCGGGAATACGTTCCTTTTTTTGGCCTACTACTACATTTTTCGACGCCGGTGAACGACCCGGGAATACGTTCTTTCTTTGGCCTACTACATTTATCGATGCCGGTGCACGACCCGGGCTTCATTCTTTTCTTTTTATCTTTCATTTTTACTTTTTACTTTTTTTCCTTTTTCCTGGTCTTTCCATGGACCGTTCTTCTTATCAGTAAGAAGAACGGTTCGCTTTTTCATCTCCGAGGTCGTTCTTCTACCCGGAGGGACGTGCCTGCTTTGGAGACGCCGGCGATTCCGCGGATACAGTATTGCCGGGACCCCGCGTCCACTCTCCGCGCGGATTCACCAACTTCATTTCCGGTTGCACCTCTCACCTCGCTGGAAAATCAAGACCATGATTTACCTTTAAAAAAAAAAAAAAAAGACAAAAAAAATATATAATAAAAAAAAAAAAATAATAAACAAATAAATAATTAAAAAAATAAATAATTAAAAAATAAATAATTAATTAATTAAAAAAAAAAAAAAAAAAAAAAAAAAAAAAAAAAAAAAAAAAAAAAATGACCATATTAAAAAAAAAAAAACAGACAATATTAAATTTTCTTTTTTTTGGATACCAGAAAATACAGGAGGCTGGGAAATCAAATCACCAGGAAGACTTAAAAAGGGACCCAGGAGGACAACCAAAAAAAAAAGGAGGAATCATCCAATCCTGAGGGAAATCATCCCATCCCCCCATCCATCCATCCATCCATCATCCATCATCCTCATCCTCTTTTATTTTTCCCTCTTCACTCCACTTCCTGATTTCTGGACCACCTCCTTAATTATTATAACTCTTACTCTCCTTAACCATTAGAGTTTTATTAAAACATATATATATTAAAATTCCCTTTGCATATAACATTACCCCTTTCCATCACTTTCCTTCAGAATCCTTTACCCTTTGATACATATATAAATCTTTTAAAATCATTACATATTATAGGATACTCATATACATTCACCCTTCTTATCTTGAATTACCACCCATGACCATTTACTCTTTCTTTTATCATACATATAAATACTACATTGCCCTTTTACCACATCATCATCACCTCCCTTCCTTCTTGCCATTATCCTTACCCTTTACTCCATTCCCATATTACCACCACCCCTTTTCCTACATTACCTTCTTACCATTACTATTGCTCCTCACTCTATTCCATATTACCACTACCTCTTCTTCTACCTTACCCTTACCCCTTATCTTTCATTACTCCTTTAATCCCCCCATCCATCCATCCATCATCCATCATCCTCATCCTCTTTTTATTTTTCCCTCTTCACTCCACTTCCTGATTTCTGGACCACCTCCTTAATTATTATAACTCTTTACTCTCCTTAACCATTAGAGTTTTTATTGAAACATATATATCTTAAAATTCCCTTTGCATATAACATTACCCCTTTCCATCACTTTCCTTCAGAATCCTTTACCCTTTGATACATATATAAATCTTTTAAAATCATTACATATTATAGGATACTCATATACATTCACCCTTCTTATCTTGAATTACCACCCATGACCATTTTACTCTTTCTTTTATCATACATATAAATACTACATTACCCTTTTACCACATCATCATCACCTCCCTTCCTTCTTGCCATTATCCTTACCCTTTACTCCATTCCCATATTACCACCACCCCTTTTCCTACATTACCTTCTTACCATTACTATTGCTCCTCACTCTATTCCATATTACCACTACCTCTTCTTCTACCTTACCCTTACCCCTTATCTTTCATTACTCCTTTAGTCCTCACTCCATTTCCATATCACCACTACCTCTCTCCTCACATCAACAACTACCCTATAACATTTAAACCATTACCATTACTTTTTTTAATTCATCTCCATATTACCACTACCTCTTTTTCCCACATCAACAACTACCTCATTACATTTAAACCATTACCATATCACCATTACCTTTTTACTCTATTACCATATTACCTCCAATCCTTATTAAATTACCCTTTACATCATTTTATATTATTACATACATTACATCTTACAGTTATAGGATACAAACTCTGGATTAGAAAGCACTGGACTTGGATAAAGGAATAACGGACTCACTTGGATGGTGGCTCTATGAGGATTACCTGGACCTTGACTTGGACCTTTGGACAGCAGAAGGTTGGAGTAACACCGTCAGCTTCCTTAGAGTTTCCACATGTCAACTGCAGGCAGTTGAGCCAGTTGTTTTTGCAGTGTCACTTTCAGCAATTTTCTATCTGTTGGGAACATAGAAGGTATCACTGCTTTTTCAAACAAGATACAGCTGCCTGCTTCAATGGCAATTCATGGTGGATCCCACAGGGAAAATTTGGTTCATCTCATCACACAACTATTCCCACATATTTCCAGGTCTTTCTCCCAACAGGATTACTTTTTGGACTGGGCTATTCTTTGCAGCAAGAATTTTTCAGTCAACCATATAAATGCTAGGATCTTGCAAGATATTCCATCAGAAGGCAGGGAATTATACAAGCTATGATTCAGTGGAAGATGACCCCCAAAACCTATACTTACAGGAATAAATAAATAGTCTAACAATTTCAGGCTTTTCACCTCATATTTTGAAATTGAAAAGGGGCTTCCCAATAATAATGCTGAGGAACCTTGATAAAACAATGGGACTACATTGATTGTGGAAAACCTGGGCCCAAATGTTATTTATTATGCAAAGGTAATTTCAGGAAATAGAGTCAACAACTTGGTATACCACACATTCCCTTCATATCAGACCCTGATGAGTCTGTATTGCCTTTCAAGCTCATACGGAAACAATTCCCCATAAATCTGGCTTTCTCACTAACTATAAACAAATCTCAAGGTCAGTAAATTGGAAATGTAGGTATTGTACTTCATGATCCTGTATTTAGTCATGGACAACTCTATGTTGCATTGTCACGAAGTAAGTCCAGCCGTACTACAAAGGTAGTAGTCCCTCAACCTGAATTTGGCCTTCCTTCATATGAAACATCAAATATTGTTTACAATGAGGTTCTTTCAAATGTACAGAGGCAATAGTTATATTAATATTTTTAGTTTCTCATCCTTTTTGTTTTTTTTGCTTCATAATTTCATTTCTTTTTGATTTCAACATGAAATGTTATCTTTGTTCTTATATTTCCACAAATAAAATATTGTGCACCTTTCTCATCAAGCCCCTTTTTCTAAACCTCCCTCCCCAATCCCCAAAATTGGGGGCTATGCCCTTGTCCTTACGTATAAGACTCTTACCTAATCTGACCTTTATCCGTTTCTTATATTCCCACTACCCATCTGTCACTGTCATGACTATTTCATATATGTCACTTTCTATTCTACCCATCTATCATGTTCTTCCTTTTCCCACCAGCTACATGTCATAGCCTTGTTCATCCCTTCCTCTAGCCTTAGGGCTCCTCTTCTGTCTCAGATATATAAGGACACCAGTTCCTCCCTCTTGTTCCCTTATGGACCCCCTGACTTAATATATGGACCCTGGAATTGCTAAATTATCCCCAACATATATCAGCATTCTTGATACCATATACTAGTATACATATATAGTAGAGTCCCCATCAACCCATAAAATATATAAATATAAATATCAGCTTAAACTCAATATAATTAGATTTCCCCCTCTCTTACTTTACCCACCTTGAATCCAGAGCTACAAACCATTTCCCCATATCATACTTATATTATATATACTTTATATACCTCATTCCCCCTTTATCCATCTCTCTCACCTGGTGTGTGTGGTAAGCAAGCTCATTAGTATTAGTCTTCTAAGAATAGATAGAAATCAGCCACACCTTTTATTTTATTCTTAGTTTCACACTCAGTCCGGGAGTTGAAGCCAAAAGGGGTGGAATTTTGACAACAGTACCATGAGGAGCTGATGCTGGAGTGTTGACAGGAGATGGGAATGGGACAATAGGAGATGATGGAAGGATCAAAGGGCCCTCACCAGTGGGGCAAGGAGCATGAATCAACACCTGAAGACACCTGTCAAATTGTGGCTTCAGAGGGAGAGGGGGTAGGGTATGTAGGTCCTGCAGGGGTGAAGACGTTGGATGAGGCTTGGGAACAGTTGGGGTTTGCTTGTTGTTGACTCCGGGAACAGAGATCTCACTCAGCCAGGGTAGTTCCACTAGAATGGGTTGTACCTTGTCCAATTAACAGGTGAGTTTCTTGCCATAAGGAAATATGTTGTCATTGAACAGCACATCCCAAGATTTGATGACCAAGCGAGTGTCCAGCTCCATTAGACAATACATGTTGCCATTGGATAGATAGGAAATCAGGATGGATGCTCAAGCCTTCTTATCCAACTTCTTTCAATTGGCTTCTGGAACTTTATAATAGGCTAGGCATCCAAATAGATGCAGCAGAGAGAGATCTACTGACAGTTTGCCTAGAATCAAGGCCAGAGAGAAAAAACCGGAGGGAGTTTGACATGGGTAAGAGTTGTAGGCAAAGAAAGTATGTCAAACTGCATCAACCCAGAAAGATTTGGGGAGATTAGCAGCCAGGAGGCAGGATCTTACAAGATTGCTGATAGTGTTATTGGTTTGTTCAGAAACTCCATTTAGTTCTGGCGAGTGGGGTGGACTTGGTTTGTGTTTGGTGCCCAAATCAAGCTGATAGTTCTCAAATTCCTTGGAAACGTATTCTCCCCCATTGTCGGTGCGGAGACTAAGGATTGGAAAGGACATTTGCTTCTCAAAGCGGGTTCAAAACAATTTGAAGCAGGCAAATACCTTGTTTTTAAATTTAATAGGAAAGATGGAAACATTTTTGGAGCAGTCAAAAATGAAGGCAAAAAAGTACTTGTACCCTTCTCTGGAGAGGATTTCATAGGAGTCAACATCTGAATGGATCATTTGACCTGGAGTTGTAGCTTGGTATGGGGAACGTTTTCTGAACAGCTTCCTGTGCATCTTTGAATGCACACAGATTGGAAATTGTTGAATGTCAATTTTGTTTTTGACCAAGGGGTTGATAGAATGAAGCTTCAGAAGTTGTTTCAACGATGTCAAGCCTATGTGAGAAAAAGGTTGGTGACATGACAGGAGAATGGTATCAGTTCCTGACACAGAAGACACTTAATTGAATGTAGAGCTCACAGGCCCTGATGGGAGTTGATACAGATTACCCCTTCAGTAGCCTCTTCAAACTGGGGTGGCTTTCAGATTGACCTTGTCGGCAGAATAGATATTGCAGGAACGCTTGGAGAAGACCACAGTGAGGGATGTGTTGCAGAGCCCAGCAATGGATAAGAGATGTTCTGCAAGTGCAGGAAACACTAGTGTTTGAATTGACACATTGCCGTCAATAGGGAGTTTAGTGATGCCCTTGTGAGTGGTCAGCTAACTTAACCGGCGTGCAATCCGGTTTCAGATGGGAGACGCAGGATACATCTGGAATCATTGAGACCAAACAGCCGGAGTCCAGGTTGGAATTGCCGTGGTTGGCCAAGAACATAGGAAGGGTCAGCAACAGTGCCAACGCTTGACCCAAGATGACCTCCAACTCTGGCCTGGAGAAGTCGTATTTGTTGCATGCGGAATTTGCACCGTCATTGAGTGGTGCGGCTGTTGTATGACCGGCTTTTGCTTGCGTTCTTGAGAAATGGGCCAATTTTGAGTTCAACAGGCCCCCAGTATCAGACTTTTTTGTTTTCAATTTGGCTAGCTTGTGGTTGTCAATCAGTTTGGCCACGTTGACACACCGGTTGAGATCATGGCCGTCCATGTTGCAGAAAGTGCAGTGCTGCACCGGTTGGTTAGTGCTGTGGTGATCCATTCCACTTCATTACTATATTTTAAAAGATTACTTATCACTCATAAACCTCAAATACTTACATATATACACGTATAAATCCCAAAACTTACACATATTCATCATTATTATTGCATAATAAGATTCTACACCCTATTTTAACCCTAGCCACTCCCCACAACCACCCTCAAATTCCTCATGGTTCAAGAGTTACAGGCAAACCAAGAATAATCCAGCAAGTTACAGTGTAAAGCAAGTTATAGAATACAATAAGTACATATTATAAGTAGATATATTACAAAACCAAGATACATAATACATATTATATAAAATACATAGACACTACATAACATACACTGCACATGACTAGGCTTTATTCAGTAACATTTTACATCATATCTCTGTACATAAACTCCACCTTCCCACTACTCATCTGTCATGTTCTTCCTTTTCCACCAGCTACATGTCATAGCCTTTTTGCTCCTTCCTCCAGCCTGATGGCTCCTCTTCTGTCTCAGATATATAAGGACACCTGTTTCTCCATCTTGTTCCCTTATGGACTCCCTGACTTCTAAATTACCCCCTACACATACCAGAATTACAGATCACATAAAGTAGTATACATATATTGTAGAGTCACCATCACACTTATAAATATAAATATACATATAAATCCCAGTACAGCTCAGTTACTTATCTAAAACTACATATAAGAAGATTATCCCCCTCTCTTGTTTGGTACATCTTGACTCAAGAGTTATAAACCATTTCTCATAAGATTATCCCCCTCTCTTGTTTGGTCCATCTTGACTCAAGGGTTACAAAACCTTTCCTCACACCACAAATACTTATACCCAATTATTACATATACTGTTCATACATCACAAACCCCTTTATCCATTCCTCTCACCTGGTGTGTGTGGTAAGCAAGCCCATTAGTATGAGCTTTCTAAGAATAGATAGAAATCAGCCACACTTTTATTTTATTCTTAGTGTTACACTCATCCCCTTAGCATTAGTCAGGAAGGCAGCTCTTGTATCAGCACCTTTGGCATAACCTACATTAGTACTAGTGTAGTTATACATCTCCCTTCCAAGCTCTATTCTGCCCTTGAGTAGTTCCACAGCGCCCCTTGGTTTGCCTCTTTGAGGAGTCTTAGCTTTAGCGGAGGAGGCCAGTTCTGACTCCACCACCTCCACTGAACGGGTCTTTTGTTGCAGATGTTCCTATCTGAGGGCATCAATAAGTTTAGTGGGCAACATGCGGGGCTTGTTCATCATGCAGGAAAGCCAATCAGTTGGTAGGGAGGTCAGGATTGAAGATGAGTAGATGTCCTCTGGGTTAAGTGGGGCCTCAGGGGTAACAAGAGCGTTGAGGTGTTTGAAATTTTTTGCCATATCTTCAAGGTGCGCCAGGATGTTTTCTCCTGACATTTGAGATGTGGTGAGTTTGCGTAGCCAATATGTGACCCCCCCCAGCACTCAAATCTTGATGGGCTTTCTTGGGAGCTTCCCAAAGACCATGTGAGTTGTCAGTGAGATGGCAAACGTTACAGATATTGGATGGATGGATTGTCCTGGAGATGATTCCAAAAACTGCCTTGTTGTCGCAGAACCAGTGCTTGTGGGCCTTGGCTTCCTGTTCTGGTTCCTCAATGATATATGCTACATCTGTGGTTTGGAAATAAACTTTCATGAGCCAGCTCCAATCAAGGTAGTTGGAGTCTATGCCAGGTGGATTAAGCTGTTTGATTCCAGTGATTTTGAGTGTGGGGTGGACACACATGTCTGAATCGCCAGTGGTTGCCATTTGGTGATGTTTTTGATCCGTTAAAAATTTATTCAAAGAGAGAAATGGAGAGGGTGGTGTGCTCATAGGTCAATGGTTTCACAAGAAGCTTATGGAACACCCGGATCCTTTGGCACACTTGGTTTTCAACGCCCGGATCCTTTGGCACACTTGGTTTTGTTTATGGTCCAGAGGTTGACACTAAGCTGTAGTTAACTGTGGCTCATAACCTGATGAGATGGACAAGGGCTGAGACACCAGCCAGAGATAAGAGATGAGTGTTGTTGAAGGATCAGTTCATTGCATCAGTAATGAGAAGAAAAACAAAACACCAAGAAGAAAAGAAAGAAGCAGAATGATGAGAGAGAAAATGATAGATGAAAAGAGAAATGATAAAATACATACCTGAGACAGCAGCCAGAGATAAGAGATGAGTGTTGTGGAAGGATGAGGAAAAAGATCTTCCACAACAGAGCTTCTGGCTCAGGTATGCTACACTACATATGACATGAAAGTGAAATGAAAGCTGACAGGTGTGTAGCATGAAATATGAGACTAGTGAACAGATAGGACAGTTTTCATGCCCTATCTATATAGGTAGGGGCACACCCATTTCCATATACATAGACACGGTGTGTGAACTGTACACCCTGTTTTAAAAAGGGTGTGCGGTTTGCGCACCTTTTTTTGAATGGGGTGTGCAACTGCACACCCATCTTTGGGTGGGTGTTTCACGCCCATGTACAGGCGTGCTGAAGCCCAAAAAAGGGTGTGCAGCCCGCACACCCTTTTTTTAAGGGTTTTCAGACCGCACGCCCTTTGTTCCAAGGGTTTGCAGCCTGAACACCGTTTTTTTAAGGGTGTGCAGCCCGCACACCCTTTGTTTTAAGGGTGTGCAGCCCGCACACCCTTTGTTTTAAGGGTGTGCAGCCCGCACACCCTTTGTTTTAAGGGTGTGCAGCCCGCACACCCTTTGTTTTAAGGGTGTGCAGCCCGCACACCCTTTGTTTTAAGGGTGTGCAGCCCGCAAACCCCTTTTTTTAAGGGTGTGCAGCCCGCACACCCTTTGTTTTAAGGGTGTGCAGCCTGAACACCCTTTGTTTTAAGGGTGTGCAGCCCACACACCCTTTGTTTTAAGGGTGTGCAGCCTGCACACCCTTTTTTTTAAGGGTGTGCAGCCTGCACACCCTTTGTTTTAAGGGTGTGCAGCCCACACACCCTTTTTTTAAGGGCGTGCGGCCAGGGGTGTGTATTTATCAATCCCCATGCAGTATAGATTCCTACAGAGAATAAATAAGAGGTTACCCGGACCATCAGAAGACAAGCTTGGCAGAGAACACATATTTCCACATTGCACGCCCAATTCTATGTGTATATGTATAGGAAATAGCCCATAAATATACACAGGAGGTGATGTGAGAAAACCCGGATCTGGGTTCACTTACTGACCTGCCTCCTCTCCTTCCCCTCCCCCTTTTTTTCCCTCCTCAACAAGAGCAAATTGAAAGGGGGAGGTTTGAAAAACTTTGGATTTAAAATTATATTCATTTTTCATCCTGGAGGTTTTCAAAAAGAGATTTCAAAATATAAAGCCTTTGAGACCTCCTTGATTCTAGGATTGTTGTTTATTTCCTTTTCCATTGAATTTTCTAGTGGAGCACTTCCCTTCAATTTACAAGTCCATGTAAAGTCAGATCTGGCACTTGTAAAGCCAGATCTGCATCCACTTGTATTTGTCAGAATTTGTGACAAGTGCTCTGGAGCGCACTCTGTGCTCTGTCAACTCTCAGCCTGATCTTCTGCCCCTTGAGTCCTCTCAAGCAAGTCTCCATCTTGCTTACTCCCATCAATCCTCGACTACCCTGAAGACACATCAACCTATTCAGTACTCCAGTCAACGCAAGATCACCCACTGCCATTTACTAGATTTGTGGTGACTATTTCTTCCTCTGTTTCCCTTTCTCTTATTGTCTTTCATTTGTGATTTGCACTTTACTGATGTTGGGTTCTTAGTCTCTGTATCTGAGAGAGAGTGTGGTGGATTTCTGTTTGTTTGTTTTGTCTATTTCCCTTCCTTGTTCTCCTCATCAACATACAGCCTTGTGATCCCTTAGGTACTTTTTTCTTTCTTTGTTTTCTTTCTATCTTTTTACTGAACTCAAACTTTAGTTTTTGCCTGAAAATCTCTTAGATTTACAGTCTCAACAGCACCAAAAACATCTAAAGGATTACAATGGCCAATAATGATAGCCCATCTGCTAAGGTCAACATACCTCGCTTGGACAAAAAGAACTTTCTCCATTGGTCAATGCGTTGTGGAAATAAAGGCGACCTCGGTAACAGAAATGGTAGGTTGCCCTTCTTCCGCTTGCCTTGAACGTTTTTGGAAGAAGATTGACCCTGGCTGGAAGAGCGAGTGACTATAGAGGAAGGAGAGTGTTGTAAAGGGGCCATAGTAAGTTGATAGAAAGAGAGGAAAATTTGACTGATGAAGATTTCTAAACTAAAAAGAGAGGGGGGGACACAACACAACACAACACAACATGACAGAGGGATAACAGCGACAAAACCACACAACACAAATATGATACTATGAAAAAACTTTGAGTTTTGATGTAAAGGAAAAAATAGTAAAGGTAACTGTCTAAAGCAACAAAAGGCTCATAACCTATTGTGCTTATTTGGCTAGAAACTATGAATATTTACTTAATGCAATGAGGAATGAATAGAATGATACATGTTTTCTCTCTACAACGTGGTCTATATATATACAAGCTTTATGTAATGTGTATGTAATGATTTAGTCTGTGAGTCGAGTTATTATGTAGGAGTCATAGCTGTGGCTCATCATTGTGTCATGATGTTCGCTATGACAGTAGCTGTAGTGCGTAATGACGAATTACGTATCTCAGTCTACAACAGAAATCACTGTACCTTCTAGCAACATGGTGGCCAATACTCTCACAAAAGCCAGCAATGTTGAATCACTTAGCCGGCTGCGAGACAGATGCTTCTTGGTTCATTACTCACCAAGTTGAGGGGGGTGTTGAAACTGTTGTTCATCTGTGCTCCATGCACGCTGTTTTCTCATTTTTTCATGCGCAGCAGTCAACTTGAAGTCATCATCAATCTGAACCTAACACTCGGAAGTCAGCACTATATCTCCCATCCTCTCATCCTCAACACTTCAAATCATTGAACATCTCACTTTAATCCCACTCAATCAAATCTTCTCACTCAATCAAATCTACAAACTTTGGACATCAAGATCAAGCAAGTATCGGCAAAGCCTTAACTTGGACAGTCTACATTGGCTTCCAACTTGGTGAGAAATGCCCATTGCATTTCTGGATCAACTCTTCATCAATACTGATTACACTCTTTTACTTTAGCTCTTTTCACATATATTGTCACTCTATAACTCTTTGTCATTACATCTTTTAGAACCTATTTACATAGGTTTTGTTTATTTCTCTTTCATCACTTTCATCCTAAAACATAATCTGATTTCCTTTTCTCTTTTCCAGTCTCTTCATATCATCATTGATTGTCCTTCATCATATTTTACATCAACACATTCAGAACATCATCCAGAGTTGGTTTAGTTTCTTCTTTCTTGTTCATTTCTCTTTTCATTATCCAACATTATCTCATGTTTTGTTTTCAGTTCTGGTTTTGGTTTGAAGTAATTTTATTATAGGTCTATTAATATCTAAATAGGCTGCGGCGCAACATTGTATATAGTTTAACATGTAACCGTCGGTACCGGCTTCCTTTCTCTCCTCACCGAGATTGGAGACCGATACCGATTGTTACCTGGGCTTAACGTGACATGTTCCTTTTCGTCAGGTTCACATTTCCTATAGAAACCATGTTGAGCTGGATAGACGATGAGCAGTATGCTGATGTCACCTATAATCTAGTGTTAATTAGATTCTCCATATTGTAGAGTGTGCTGTGATTCTCATTATGCATCTTCCCTTCTCTTAATCAGTTTTTTTTTTTCAATGTCTTGATCACTCAACATTGGACACGGAAATTCTCAGTGAGGAAAAAAATATTACGGTGAATAACACACCATGCAAACAAAATCGCAATTACTCGTGATTCAAAATCAATCTAAGTCATATATATATATGGATGGATATGTATATGGAGAAATGTCGGGAGTCAAAGGAAAGGTGCTTCTTTTTAAGAAAAAAGGGGCAGAGCAGTGTAGAGTTTTAACTTTAATTTTATCTCAAGTAAGTGAAACGTGGAAGACGCCTAATACTCTCCAACGTCCTCTTCATCACCGCCGTCCAAGCCAACCTCCTCGTAATCCTTCTCGAGCGCGGCCAAGTCTTCACGAGCTTCGGAGAACTCACCTTCTTCCATGCCTTCACCCACATACCTAAACACACACGAAGAGAGACAACCAGTTAATGTACAGTTGGCAAATTGGACTAGCAAGAGAAGGGACATACCAATGGACGAATGCACGTTTGCTGTAGAGCAAGTCGAATTTGTGATCGAGTCTGCTCCAGGCGGCAGCAATGGCCGTCGTGTTACTAAGCATACACAAGCTGCGACTGACCTTAGCGGTATCGGAGCCAGGGACACAAGCGGGGGCCTCGTTACAGATCCCGAGCTTGAAACCGGTGGGACACCAGTCAACAAATTGGATGGTGCGCTTGGTCTTGATGGTAGCGACGGCAGCATTGGCGTCTCTGGGGACGACGTCTCCACGGTAGAGGAGGGCACAGGACATGTATTTACCCTGGCGGGGATCACACTTCACCATCTGGTTGTTGGGCTCGAAACAGGACATGGTCATCTCGGCAACGCTGTTGGACTCATGGAAGGCCTTCTCGGCAGAGATGATGGGCGCATAAGTGGCCAGGGGGAAGTGGATTCGGGGGAACGGGACAAGGTTGGTTTGGAACTCGTTGAGATCGACGTTCAAGCTTCCGTCGAAACGTAGGGAGGCAGTAACCGAGGAGACGACCTGGGCGATCAGTCGGTTGAGGTTGGTAAAACCGGGGGACTGGACACCGAGATTCTTTCGGCAGATATCATAGATTGCCTCGTTGTCGACCATGAAGGAACAGTCGACGTGTTCGAGGGTGGTGTGGGTGGTGAGGACGGAGTTGTAGGGTTCGACAACCGAGCTAGACATCTTGGGTGCCGGGTAGACGGCAAACTCGAGTTTGGACTTCTTACCGTAATCGGCACTGAGTCTCTCTAAGAGGAGGGCACCAAACCCGGAACCGGTTCCACCGCCGAAGGAGTGGAAGACAAAGAAACCTTGGAGACCGGTACAGTTGTCCGCCAACTTTCGGATACGATCCATGGAGATATCGATGAGCTCCTTTCCGACAGTGTAATGACCACGCGCATAGTTGTTGGCAGCATCTGTTGATAGAGAGGGGTTAGTCTATTGTGCAGATGATGATCGGATGGATGGAGATGTACCTTCTTTGCCAGTGACCAAGGTTTCGGGATGGAAGAGACTTCGGTAGGTTCCCGTTCGAACCTCATCAACCACGTTGGGTTCCAAGTCGATGTAGATACTCCTACGATCGGGATGAAGGTCAGGCACTGGTTGATTAACAGAAGAAGCGATCGATCGGAATATGTACTAACCTCGGGACGTATTTTCCAGCACCGGTCTCGCTGAAGAAGGTACTGAAGCCATCGTCACCTCTGGCGGTGGGAGAGGTGATCCGACCATCTGGGCTCAAACCTAAGGGTATGGATAGGGGGGTGAGAACGCTTCTGAGGATAGATGTAAGAGGATGGCTACTCACCGTGTTCGATGGTGTAGAGCTCCCCTGAAAGAAACAAGGGTAAATTAGAAGGTCAACAGACAGCCGTTCTGTAACTCGATCAGCCTAGTGGATGACTCACAGCAGGCATTTCCGAGCTGACAGCCGGCTTGACCGACGTGCAAGCTGATGACTTCACGCATGGTGGATGGAGGAGCTGGAGAACGATAGATATCCTGGAATGGAAGGGGATGTGGGATGTAGTATGTAGTGAGTTGACTCGGTAGACTCCCGTATGAGTTACGACGGGGTTTAGGAGAGCTGGGAGGGAGATGGATGCTGGATGACGGCTGGCTGAAGGGTTGGAGTTTGGTGAAGAGAGGATCACTGAGTATAAGGCTATGGCATCCTCCAGTATAAGCATACTATACCTCTCCAAGGCTATCTCTCACTCCACCTTCTTCCCCGTCAAGACCACCCAACGATCCAACATCATGAGCACCACCACAAACCACTGCTCCGGAACATCGGCCAAGCTTCAGCCAGGAACCAAAGTCCAGGTTGGAAAGTATGTGGTCCAGGTCGAAAAATTCCTCAGCGAAGGTTAGCTACTACGTATGAGCGCAACTTAAAATTTATCATTATTATTGTTATTGATCGACTTTTCCCATCCTCCACAGGTGGTTTCGCCCATGTTTACGTTGCCAGTCTGCTCTCACCTTCAACCGTCGAGGGCTTCCCTCCATCCCAGAATAGGTTCGTACTCAAGCGGATGGCCGTCCCAGATAAGCCAGGACTGGTCGAGGTACGCAAGGAGGTCGACGTGATGAAGCAGCTTCGACCACATAAACATATCGTCTACTTCATCGAAGCCTCTGCCTCATCCATCCCTGCAAGCACCGCCTACGAAATCTTTATCCTCATGGAATGGTGTCCAGGCCAGTCATCCTTCCTACAACCCTAACTTCTATCACATATCTCATCATCTTCCCTCTCATCCAACAGGTGGCGGAATCATCGATCTCCTCAATTCAAGACTACAGAACCGACTCACCGAATCAGAGATCCTCAAAATCTTCAGTGATACCGTCTCTGCAGTCGCCCACATGCACAGTCAGACCCCGATCCTCATCCATAGAGATCTCAAGGTATCAATTCAACTACATCTTCTCCTTCTCCCTCCCCATCTCTCTCTCCACACATACATACACATATAACGTACTCTTTTGAAAGAAAGAAGAAGAAGAAAGTTGATCCCTCTCACCAACCTCCCAGGTCGAAAACATCCTCGTCGCCGCACCCAACCTCTACAAGCTCTGCGACTTTGGCTCGACCACCAGCCCATCACCAAATCCACCTCAATCCTCTGCCGAAATCCATGCACTCGAGGCCGATCTCAACAAGCACACCACCCTCCAGTACCGAGCACCCGAGATGATTGACGTCTGGAGTCGAAAGGGAGTCACCGAAAAAGCAGGTCGGTTCCTCAATAGCTGCCTTTCTTATTTCCACCGGTCGAGCTAAACCTATCTTTGGCCGCCCACAGACATTTGGGCACTCGGCGTCTTTCTCTATAAGCTCTGTTATTACACCACTCCCTTCGAAGCTCACGGCCCACTGGCTATCGTCAACGTACAGTATCAGATCCCATCATATCCAGCCTATAGCAACTCAATCAAGTACTTGATCGGTCAGTCATCCACCCGTCTGTCTAAAAGTCTCTTATGCTCCAAAAGAGCCTAGTCAGCGCTCAAGAGCTTATTCATAACAGGTACCATGCTCCAGGAGCTGGCACAATCTCGACCTGACATTTGGGAGGTACACGAACACCTCTGTAGATTACGTGGCGTAACCCCCCATCTTCGTCGTGTGTGTGTCAATTATTACTGTATTAGCTTGCAGTTGTCGCCAGATGACTGATATCATGAATTTCATTAGCCGAGCAAAAAACACAACGTTTCACACTTTCCCCCAGTTTCAAATCTACTTCTGCCCAAACAACCAGCGATCACCAAACCAGATGAGGATGGCCTAGATTCGATTTTCACACTGGCGCCCCGATCAGCAGTCGTCTCGAACAAGGAGGTCGACTCTGTCGTGCCGATGCGTAGAGGGAGGCCGGCGGTCAAGAGCAAGCCCGGGCCCCAGGGCATCGTCCCCAATGGAGACGCGTTCTTCCAACCCGTGCAAAACTCCCCCCTGTCTGCCTCCATCTCCTTTCCCGACAAGAAACACTCGCCTCCTGAAGAGTCTGACTTATTTGCACGCGAAGCCGCCGCTGGGTTTGGTGATGCTTTCTTGTCGCCTTCTCCCCAAATCAACACTTTCAAGCCGATCATTGGTCAAAAGCCTAGTATCAGTCCTAACACTAGTTCAGCTGGCTCTCGGTCTCATTTGTCGCTCAAACCTTCTGCGCCTGCTCCCATCAGACGTCAAGACTCGAAAACCACATCATCGTCAGCTTTTGATGACCTAGTACCTCTCAGCAAGAAAAGTACCCCTAAAACTCTGAACGAGATACGGAGTGGTCTTGGGACCATTATCTCTACCTCGACCGGTCCTTCGTTCGTCACCGCAAAAAAAGTATCTGCTGATTCTTGCTTCACAGCTGGTAAACCTATGTTACACCAGCAGGAACCCATCAGTGTGTCGATCGGCACTGGAAGCCTTTCACAGAAAACCGGACCCCAGACCTTCCCCTCTCGCATCCAAGAAACTAACAACTACCGTAAAATAAGCATCACTCAGAAGACCGGTCCTGCCATCAGCTCGAAACCTTCAATATCAGATTGGCTTAAGAAAGACCAGCCAACATTGGTTAGTCGATCTACTCAAACGTCACCCAGCCTTCTGAGCCGTTGGACAAATGAGCTCACATTAGCTCCATCGTTGAACGTTTTGGACATGAACCGAAAGCCTACTCATCAGTCCATTAATGATGATCATCGATCAACCCGGCAACACGAGGCAACACTCCTCCCCAATGATTCCGAAACCAAGCCTCCAGGGGAGGACAGTCAACCTCCATCGAAGCTCTTACCCGCTCTTATCGCACAGGAAAGTTCTTCAAGTGGGTCATCCAATGAGCAGCCGGAGGACGCTACAGGTCGGACTGTCTATCGAGGTTCCGGAACGACGTTAGCCGCAAAGCCGGCGGCTGAACCGAGTTTGCAAGTCGGCTCGTGGAAAACTTCTCCAGGAGAAGACAAGGCAGTGGGCCAGTCGGGGGCCTCGGGGAAACTTCAGCCCAAACCGACCGCAGAGACTCAGCCGACGGAGACCGCTACGGACGCGTCGCCCTCGATTGGCTCAACCGGCGAGCTGTCCTCTTCAGAAGCCATGACCGAGGAAGATGAAGAGGTGAGACTGCAACGCCGGGCGGCGATTGCCAAGTTTGCACCGGCGGCTGCGAACCCGAGCGTGCCAGCGCCAACCGAGCGGGACCCATTTGCGTCGCGGGCCGAGAGCCGGACCTCCGCAGCGCCGAGCCTGGTCGAGAAGCCGATCCGGAGAACCGTCGGCCCCCCACTCAGGGCGCCCAAGCCTCAATCACTCAAATCCGCTGCTGCGATCACTAGCCTGGTCTCACGATACGAGAACCTCGGCGCTTCTTCTCCAACCCCAGCTGCTCAGTCTGCAAGCGAAAGTTCGACGCTCGGCTCCTCGCGCCGTCATTCAATCTTTAAACCCACTCCGACTTCTTCGTCGATCTCTTCAGCCGACAAACCTGATCGTCTCCCCCCGCAGAACTTCATTCCCGTCGGGGGGTCTAAGCCTCAACAACATCCGCCGAGACATATCCCTTTCAATGCGCTCGGTCCCGGGCTTACTACTACCCTTTCCCGTGAATCCAACCCAGATAATGAGGATGATGACAGGAAATTTACGTCGGTTAATGATCTTAAATCTAAGTGGGAATCGGGATCTGTTAGGTCTGCTCTTCCTAGATCTCGGCCCCCCAGGACCGATTACGGTCAGAGTTGAAATCCATCTTTCTGTATACTTATCTCGTTTAAATTAGGCTAGGAACAATCCCTCTCTTTCTATAGATATTCCCTTTTGACTGTTTATTATATTCTCTTCTGTTTCTATCTCTCATCAAGACTTCTTTTTTTTCTGAGGTGGCTGGGTCATGTTGTTGTATTCGTCTAGAACTAAAGAACTTGTTTATGTACGTATGTATACTTTCTCTTTTTTTCCTTACTTGAATATTCACTACATTCCCCATTCAAGTCTTTCTTAAGAGTTTTTCAAGTGCTTTGGTTTGTCTAGCCATCCATTAAACACCCCATGCTCCTTCTCGCGAGGTAATCTTGCGTCGTGAAACAACGCATGCAAAAGGTTTACATCTATCCACTTTTATCCAAAAGCTTGCAACAGTAACACAGAGCAATTGGATCCACCAGAAATCTTTTGAAATTCTTCTCATGTTCAACTGTATTTGCATAGCAGACAGGATATCAGAAAGAAGAAGAAAAGCTCCAATTTTCCAGATCTCAAAGCCTATGATCAGACATTCTTTGATTCGCAATTCCGGGAGTAGGCATCGGTGGACAAGTCGACAGGAGTTTGTTCCTATACATATTACATAGGGTATTCAAGAGGTTGCAACAGACATAGGGATATTTAAGTAGTTTTTCAAAGCAGTTTGTCAATATGCTAGTGAGTTCCTGTGATGGTATGTTATTTGTGCTTACCACATTATTCAAAGGAACTGTGTAGGGTGCACAACATATCTTTTCCGATGAGCGGGAGTTGATACAGTTGTATTTGCCGTTAGATGGATCGACTGGAGTGGCCAGGATGACTATGTACATGTTGCAGTGAAAAGCAACGGAGGAAAAGAACATGTTTTATTCAGATTTTACAACTCTAAAACTCCGACGTGCATCAAGCCATGAAGAATCGCCGGTACTTACCGGAGTACCCCGTCTTAATGGCTGTGCCACAAAGTGCTTGCGTTTTGGGGGCTGGACAAAGTAAGTCTGCGTTGGTGTATTCACGCCAAGCCTGAGCCGTTACAAGACTGGAGGACCCCAAGACCAACAAAACAGCGTGCGTAGGATTACTCAAAATATTCATCGTCCTGGGGGAAACTGGCGTGGAGAATGCAATAGGTGGTCGAAAACTAACAATCAAGGCGTAAGCGTCCAAGTTTTATGTTGCATCAGTAAACAGTGGCATGAAATTTGAGTGCAAGTCACACCAAATTTAACCGCTTGTCAGCAAGGGTTCCGAACATCATCAGCAAACAAGACCCTTCAATGGGAACAGGCCTATCTATTTAATACCTTTTATGCACGTCGGGGTTGAGCGAGACGCCGCACCGCTTCATCACTTGATGCTCGGCTATGCACTAGTTAAGTTGATCACTGTTGGGTTCTCCCACACTTCTTTAGACATCAAAAGTCTGTTGGGCTGTGTCCAGCTGCTGTGTCAGGTCAGATTCCCCAGTGATGCCTCCTTTTCCCGAGCTCGACCCTCGTGCCGTACCACCTAATGGGTCCGCAAAGACCGTGCTCCAGTCGATTCGGTTGACGATGGTCATGGACGAGCATGTTGCCGGGAGTGGCAAAGGTGTCTTCAGCTACCTCAGTAATATTGTCTCTCTCTGAACTCCCTTACGCAGTAGTAAAAGGTTGCAACTTTTGCGTTCAAAAATAATAATAAAATTGGTGCAAATAAAAACAATTCCCGACACGTTCTGAGAACTCTGACAGTTCCTAGGATGCCGGTGATGATGAGCAAAAGAAAGTGCAAATTGCAGTCATCAAAAGAAAAGAAGAAAGAAAAAAGAAAACTATAGGAACCATTGTAGTGATAACAAGCCTACCTAGGACGTTGGTGATGATAAGCAAAATTTAAAGAGCAGTAAATACAATATAAGCATTGAGTAATGAACACTGCCAGCATAATTGCCTAGGTTGAGTTCATCCCAGTTAGGCCCCATTTGGCACTGATGTAAAAATAGGTGATATAGTAACTGATTAATTCAATAAAAAATACAAAATTCAACAAAAAGCATCCAATTTTTTTTCTAGGTAGCCTACAATACTGTTCTCTTCAAATTTGAAATCAGATTCAACTTATTCAGCCATCTTCAGCACCATAATACCCATATATTGCTTTTGACCAATGTGAAGCAATATAATGGTATTATGGTGCTGAAGATGGCTGGATCAATTGAATATGATTTCAAAGTTGAAGAGAACAGTCTGTAGGTTGCCTAGAAAACAAAGTTGGATGCTTTTTGTTGAATTTTGTATTTTTTATTGAATTAATCAGTGATTATATCACCTATTTTTATATCAGTGCCAAACAGGGCCTTAATCTACAATGCAATCAACCAATTCAAATTAGGTTGACCTCAACCAATTCAAATTAGGTTGAACTCAACCAATTCAAATTAGGTTGACCTCAACCAATGAGATATAAAACCAAGGGAGGGTATATATCTCTTCAGTTGATATCAACATAGTTTATAATGGTTGAGTGCATGCCAGTGTAGCTGGGATGACTTTAACTTTGGCAAGTATGCTGGCAGTGTATAAACTATATGCTAGTAGAGAGATCTAACCTTGTGTAATCATAGGTTAATTTTCAATTTCTGCAGAGCCTCTGAACCTATAACTTGGGGCTAGCCAACCAATGACCTTGAACACCTTTCACTTGAATAGTAAGCAGTATCATCAACTCCTACTCATATTTACTTCAAATTATATTTGAACACAGGTGTCTAAATTCTTATGTTTCCCTTTGAATGATTAAACAAATTTTAAAATATTCAATTAATTTAATGGTTAGATCATTTTTGAATTTCAACACCCATTTCAGGTTAATCCCAATCAGGCCAACTATGCATAAGTCAAAACATATGCAATACAACAGCCACATCATCCAATCAATCAAAACTTGGAGAACCCAAGCCTTGTGCTGTTTTTCCTTTCTTTAGTCATTAAAATATATTAAATACTAAAGAAAGGAAAAAAAATAAGTCCATCATTCAATCTTATTTCATGGTCATCAAAGGAGGAAATGCTCATGATTTCTTTTCATATGTTTATTATTTCATTTTCTAGTTTTCCTATTTTTTTGACTCTCATCATTGTCATATCATTTCATAATACTCCAACAATTGTTGAATCAAACAGGTGCTCTTTTCTGGTTGTAATATCTCCATGTTAGTCTTCTTATATTTATAATATCTCTTCTCTTTTTCATATTCTCTTAACTCTCATCTTCATCTTAATCAGTGGGTTGTTCTAATTCAATAAAACTCTTGTAATCAGGTTAGAGTCAGTGTTACTTCTCACTTCAACATGTTTTATTACTTTCTCTAAAGTAAATCAAATATATCAAATTCTAAATAAAGGGAAAATAAACATTACTATGTTGTTAACTCTCATTGTTGTTGCATCACTTCATAATACTCCAACAATTAATGAATCAAAAATATTCTCTTAACTCACATCTTCATCTCAATCAGCAGGTAGATTTTGGATATGTGGGGAGATCTATTCAAGTTCAAAAAAAAAAAGTGCAGCATAAGTGGGAGCTTTTGAATTTTCTTTCAAGGGAGAAGTGGTGTTGAGAGTTGGTGTAATGGCCAGCTGAGAACTGCTGATTGATAACAGAGTAGAATCCGCAACATAAATCTAAGATAGATTTAAGAACTAGTAAGATCAGACAAAAAGAAAACATGAGAGAGGATAGATAATCAGCACATACCAAGGTGGAACAATAATTTATTGAGAATGGGGTAATGATAGGAAGATACTTGAAAGTGATGCTTTAATAAAGAAAGAAAAAATAGCATGGCAGTGAATAGAAGAAAAAGGGGGATGTTAGCCAATAGCAATGAGGAGCTGAAGAAGAAGGTGGTGGTATGAATTTGGAGCAGCATTTACATAAGGGAGGACCAGATCAGGAGAAAGACTTGAGGATTCTAAATGGGAAAGTTTTTATCCCTGAGAATAAGATAGAGGGAGGGAGTAATGCAAGCCAAATTCATTTTGTCTGTTTTATTAAAATTGTTGAGGGTTGTTTTTACAAGTGATAAATCCTGTGCAGCTAAATAAAAATGAAGTGGTGATTAATGGGGAGGGGGTTCCTGTTTTTGGAAGATGGTTTTTTTTAAAGAGAGATAAAAATCAGAATATCAATTCAACAGCTTGAGTAAATTAGTCAAAGACCCAAATGGTTTGAAATTTCTAGTTGGAAAAGCAAATAAGAAAAGGACCCCACAGGTACAGGTTGTCTTGGTAAGGAGATTATCAAGGAGGTAATTGGGATAGTGGGCCAGAAATTAGAAGCTGGCTGCCACACAGAGAACAACAAGGGGACCCATTTTCAGAAGGAAAAGAAATTGAATTTCTGCTAGTAGGAATGTGTTCATCCTGAAATGGTCAGCTAATATTTTTTCTTAGAAGCCCAATTTTTTGAGTTTCTTATATGTTCTGCACTTGTGATGTGCACATGTACCTCAAATGATGAAATAAATGACTGTGGATAAATATCAATTTCCAACTGTTTGAGGCCAGAAGATTCCAAATTCTTCCTCAAACATTAAACATAACTGGCTTGAATTCCTTGACTAATTGATAATCATCAACTTCAAGAATATTTTCTTCATTGAATGTTTGATAATCATCAATATTGAGATTACTTCAGGGAATGAATAAATTGTCAAGTAATCAACTCAATGAAGTCAATGGAATCAACTTCAATTCTGCACTGCCAGCATAATTGCCTAGGTTGAGTTCATCCCAGTTAAACTAGGATGCAAACAACCAATTTAAAGTAGGTTGAAGTCAACCAATGAAATATAAAACCAAGGGGGGTCCCTTGGATTTATATTGCATCAGTTTATTTCAACCAAGTTTAATTTGGTTGAGTGCATCCCAGTTTAACTGGGATGATTTCATCCTAGGAAATTATGCTGGCAGTGCTGACTTTATGTTCTAATTCCCTTCTTTCTTTTCTTCCTTCCCTCCCTTTCTCAGATTGAGTATTGAATCCCTATATTTCCTTTTCCATGGGACTAAAAATAAAAATAAAAAACCAAATACATCTACCTTGTTGACTGTTTTTTCCTTCTCTCCTTCTTCTTCTTTCATCCAATATTATTTTCTGTCTGTTTGGTATTGAAAGAAGTAACCTTTTCTCCTTTTTTTCTTGTCACTTCATTCTCTTCACATATTTCCCTCTCATCTACTATCCTCATTTTACTTGAATAGTCCTCATTCATCTCTTTGATTGTGTTGATTAGTTTGATTGTGTTGATTAGTGGTATGCCAAATTCTAGCACTTCAATCCTTTCTTTCAAAAGATTCACATTCTCATTGCTTCTTTTCTTTTTGAATTGTGATCAGTGTATATTTTTATTTTTTCAAAGATCAAATCAAATTTTTTCACCCAACCTTGCACAGAATTAAAATACTTGGATTTCTTGAAAACATTTCTAACCACAGGTGGAGGAGTCATAAAATTGGTTGAGGTGAGCTGAGGTGATATTCTTTTGGAGTTATGGAGATGGGAGAGTGATTTTTGTGGCAGGTGTTGTTATTTTAGGGGGTTATTTCCTTGTAAAAAGAGAAGCTAGGAACACAGGGGTTCTTTTTGATTTGAAAAACAGAGGATTCAGCAACAGCTGTGCACTTAAAAGAGCCCCTAGCATGGGAAAAAGGAGGAGAAAATGTCAAAGCAGCAGGGACAGCAGCATTTGAAGAGGAAAAAATCTTTGCATGTGCCCAATGTTAGAATTCCGCCATGCCCAGAAGAGGGCTTATATCTTTTTTTTCTCTCTTTCTTTCCAGAGTGTTCCACAGCCCATTAGGCCCTCTCTCTAGGCCCCTTTTCATCACATTTATTTCATCTGTTCCCACATGAAATACAAATGTCACTCAGTTCTGAGCTCTTAGTAGTTCAACTTGCTCCTTTGGAGAATTCTGATCTGCTGTTCTGAGTCCCTGAGCATCCTGTGCTCTTGACTTTCTCCAGCTCATTTTCTCTCCTCTTAGGCTTTAGGCCATTATTCTTTTACCCAATTGACAGGATTGGGGCACAACTGGTGGTGAGTTGTGCATTTCAAAAAAAGGCATGCGGTGAAATTTGGTGGTGTATGGGATGGTTTCAAAGGAGGCAGAGTAGAGTGAAGTGTGGTGTGGGAATCCTGGGGTCTGGAATCAAAAACCAGGGCAGATGTGGTTGTTTATACAGCACCACAGATAAAAGCTGAGAAACACTGCATGGAGAAATCTAAATAACATATGGTGACATCTACAAACACAAAAAGCTCCCTGAAATGCATATAATGAGGTATCTACAGGGACAAGAAAGGCTAAAAAGGGGATTACCAAATATACACCACAGTGCATGTCAATAAAACCTTGCAGATCCAGGAAGAATGTACAGAGAAAGTAGTTTTGATTTGGGTCCCTCCATACAAGGAATTTTCTTTCCACACTGGATTGCAGGACTTTCCAGAAAAACTTTATAGAACAACTGCTAGGATGAATTTATTATATACAGTGTCAATGGCACCAGTGCAGAATCTCTTACAATTCTTGTTTAATCTATTTACTCTTGCATGAGAACATTTGGAAATCATAAATTTCTCTAAGATTGACAGTAACTCTTTGCTTATTTTACATCTTTCCCAGATTTTATGCAATTGACTTTACTTTTTTTCTCATGCATTTTTTTTTTTTTTTTTTTTTTTTTTTTTTTTTTTTTTTTTTTTTTTTTTTTTTTTCTTTTCTTTTCTTTTCTTTTCTTTTCTTTTCTTTTCTTTTCTTTTCTTTTCTTTTCTTTTCTTTTCTTTTCTTTTCTTTTCTTTTCTTTTCTTTTCTTTTCTTTTCTTTTCTTTTCTTTCTTTTCTTTTCTTTTCTTTTCTTTCTTTTCTTTTCTTTTCTTTTCTTTTCTTTTCTTTTCTTTTCTTTTCTTTTCTTTTCTTTCTTTTCTTTTCTTTTCTTTTCTTTTCTTTCTTTTCTTTTCTTTTCTTTTCTTTTCTTTTCTTACATGCAAGAACTTCTATCTTGCTCCAAACTTTGGAATTACTGAAACAAGCCTGACTGCACAGCAACTGTGCAAGATGCACAGTGACTGTGCACCAGAAGTTGAAGCAGATTTTCTTGCTGTGTTAGGTGAGTCATGCACCTGGATGTTTGTTGTATGATTCAGTCAGTAGACAATCCAACTTTTCTTATTAAAAAAAAACAGCAATTCAAATTTGACCAGGACCAATCCAATATACAGGCCCATTAAGTATTCAAGCTTTGAGTAGCTGGGTCATTATCTAGGTTGAGTAGCACCAAAACTCAAAATATTGTCATACAGGAATTCCTGATAGAAGTCCACCTCACTACAAGAAAAACTCTAGAGTTGACATGCAGAAACTCAAAGGAAGCTTGGAGTGATAGTCAAGCCTTCCTCAAAGGTTGCTTCAACCAACTTCAATGGACAGTCACTATACTGCACATTGCACAGTGACTGCAGACAGCACATGAAAGGGTATGATGCAATCACATGAAGTTACAATGGCAGTTACACTGGGGCAGTTTCTAGAGTTTTTCTTGTGTCCCCAGCAGCAAGGAGGGACTCAGATTTGATGTGTATGTATATGGCAATCATTTTGCACTCTTTTCATTCTTAACACAAAGAAAGACATTTAAATAAACATTTGCACGATTAACTACGAGTAACCTGACTGAGAAAAGAATAAACTAAATAACACCCAAGCAATATATATATATATATATAGAGAGAGAGAGAGAGGACAGGCGAAAAAACTGAAGAAAACCTAAACAACACAACGCCCAAAAATGATAAAAACAAATAACTTATTGAACATCCCTAGAAGTCAGAAGCGGATTACATAAAACCTGAAATGATCGAGAGAGGGAGAGAACGATCGATCGAAATCAAGACAAGGTATGGAGAGAAAGAAACAAGAAGCAGTAAATAAGACGAAACGAATTAAGGGACAGGGGGAAAGAACAAGTGTGTCTAAGAAGATTTAGGTTTAGAAGATAGGACGTCGAGTAAGGTGCGACCACGGGCGGAGTTGTGGGAGGGATATCTTGTTGAAGAAATGGACGAAGAGGGAGGGAGTGAAGTACGTTTAGAAATAGAGGTAAAGGCAAAAGATTGTTGGGGATCTGTTGCCCGAGGGGCAAACTCTAGATGATTTTCATCGAGTTCAGCCTTACGTTTGAAGACCTGACGTGGTTCGGGCTGTCTGTTCCGATACTGGACCTGCTGTTGTTGTTGTTGCTGCTGCGATGACAATGATGATGACGGTCGAACATGAACGTTACTTGCAGCGGTGGAGCCGGATGGTCCTTGTAAACGCTGGATCTGTTGGTTCAGAAGCTTGAAGACTTCCAATGACTTTGCCTTGGCTTTCCAATTCTCGCGTGACTCTCGAATCAGCTCTTGATTCTCCTCTCTCAACCTTGCATTCCTAAAAAAAACCCCCCATGATCAGATCTACCGGCATGTTTTTTTGAAAGGCTAATTAGGCGAGCGAGGGGAACAAACTCTTCGGCTAGCTCGAGACATCGATCTTCGAGCGAGACAATATAGATCTTCTTCCGCTCCCTGTTCTTTCTCATACCTTCCCTTTTACGTTTCATGGAGTCTTCACGGTCACCGATTTCGTGATCGATGGTTGATTGGGATTCATGTTGGTATGGAGTGATGGTTGAGGAGTGAGGTTTGCGAGGTTTAGGTACCGGCTTAGCACGGATGGCAGCGTTCCTCTGAAAGATTTCCGTATGTGAAGGTGGATGGTATAGTTCTTCATCTTCAGATTCTTCGCTATTGATGTTTTGATCGGCGGTAGAGTTTGGAGTAGGTGCGATGGCGATGTAACGACTGGAGATGGAGGCGGGGAGCCTGGTGGATGAGGATGTTGGTAGTTGGGTAGATTTTTTTGTAGGAGCTGTGGCGGGCTGATGGGGGATTGAAGAGGATGGTTGTAGATTTTGAATGGATGTGGGCGATATTCGGGAGTGAGTTTCACGCCTAGGTCGTTTAGAGGGCCGGGATGAGGATGAGGCGATAGCTGCTGCGGCGGCGGCTGATGAGCGAGTGGTAGGAGGTGGAATGAATTCAGGAGAGTCATCGGACTCGGGTAGGTTGATGTTCACAAAGGGTACGCCAGCCATTTCGCCCTGGGTGAGTGGCGAGAGTTTGGGGGAGAGGTCGGTAAGGGTTGAGGTTGTTTGGAATTGGTTAAATGGGTTGGAGGGGTCGATGGAGAGTGAGTCGATGGGCGGCCAGGTTTGAGGTTGCTGAGGGAGATCGGAGAAGGCGGAGAAGTCGAAGCCGATGGTTTGGTTCTGCTGGTCAAGGTGATTATTGTTGAATGAGGCGTTGGCTAGACTGTTAAAGTTATGGATGTTGAAGGTCTCTCGGCCTGGTGTGGGTTGATTTGGTGAGTGGGTTGAAGTCGGGGTCATCTGATTCACTCTCGTCAGGGAATTCTAGAAAGTCGAGTGGGTTCAAGCTCATCGTGGTCGTACTCGGTCGTTGTGGGATCCTGCCTGAGCGAGTTGGTTGTGGTGCTGGCCTGGTAGGTGTACGCTGCTGGTCGTTGCTGTCTGCCATCGATTTATTGATTTGGTTGATGGAGTTGACTGGTACTTTGGGGGACTTGACTTTGGTTTTTGATTTGGTTGTTGTTGAAGTTTGAGCTGAGTGAAGTCAACCAAGAGCTCGCTTATGTCCTGTCGACGCGACTCGAGACAAACGCGACCCTATAACTTTGTTACAGTAAAATATGTATTCATGTTCTCTCTGTCTACCACTAAGTTTAGATCACAAAATTAAAGTGTCTGAAACCACATGCAGGGGGAGCTCATTATAACAGAATCCCAATAAGATTTCTTAAACAGTTGTCATCCCTGTGATCCAAGGACATCACCTCCTTAACTCTATTCTCAAAGGCTTCTCCCCAGGTTCTTGAACACCAAAAAACAAACTTGATGATTCTCACCCCATCCTCATGCTGGCAGTGTGCACTCAAATGGGTTGTTGGAATTCTGTCTCCTCATCCCTAAAAGACCTTCATTCCTGAATAATAAATAATGTTTTTGTATCATTTTTATAGCATCACTAGAAAGATAAATAGTACTGCCTTCTCACACCTTGTAGTCAAAGAACCCTGTGTAGTTAGTTGTGTTAGTCATTTGTTGTTCATGTGTAGTCTCAAAAATAGTATCTGATTCATTATTGTTTTTTTATTCATTTTCCTCTCAACCGCATTCTGCCCATTTGTAGATAGCCTTTAATTACTAAGTCTACAACAAGGAATCAGACCTCATCAGTTCTCCTCCTCATTGAGTTGTGCCATCCTGTCCCATCAAAGCTGGTCACCTGAGTCTGTTCAAATCCCTTCTCTTGTCTTCAAATTTTAACATGGGTTGATCCCAATTGATCATGTAATATATACCTGTGGGCCTTTATCAACCAAGGTTAAATTGGTTAAGTGCATCCCAGCAGGTTGAAGTCATCACAGTGTAACTTATAGGAATATAGCCTCAAACTGGGCAATTATGCTGCCAGTGTATCTCAACTGATGAAATATAAACCCAAGGAAGTACCCTTGTTTTTATAATTCACTGTACAATGGCAGCCTGTTTTAAATTTATTATGTGCATTCTGCACTGCAAGAAAAACTGGATCAACTGCCAGCAGTCACTGCCAGCATAATTGCCTAGGTTGAGTTCATCCCAGTTAAACTAGGATGCAAACAACCAATTTAAAGTAGGTTGACCTCAACCAATGAAATATAAAACCAAGGGGGGTCCCTTGGATTTATATTTCATCAGTTTATTTCAACCAAGTTTAAATTGGTTGAGTGCATCCCAGTTTAACTGGGATGACTTCATCCTAGGCAATTATGCTGGCAGTGATTTGAAACGCAGCATGCTCCAACCAAGCTACCATTGTATCTCCACCCTATTACATATGCAGATGTTTGGGCACAGTCACTGTGCATTGAAGCTTGGTTAATTCACCCTTTGAGAAAGGTTGGAGTAACACCACTTTGCTTAGAGTTTCCACATGTCAACTGCAGGCAGTTGAGCCAGTTTTTTTGCAGTGCTAGTTTAACTGGAATGAATTCAACCTAGGCAATTATTCTGAAAGCATTAATTAATTGGTGACTGACGCTTTCAGGCCCATGACATGTAAGTCCAGTAAAATTTCTCTTGATTCCTCCAGGTGGGATTGCTAAAAGAAAACATTAAAGAAATGAGTGACACTCCAAGTTCTTTTCTTGCACTGGACACCCTTCTGAGAATGAGAGTACAATCTATGCACATTCTTCTTCCATTTTTTATGTTAATCTCTAGTTTCCTGCAGACTTACTCCTCAGTTGAATCAACAACACACACCTGGTTCTTCTGTACCACCCTGTTATCCTGAAACCAATGGGCTCAGCCAACCATGGAACAGTCACTACCATATCCAACAAAATTTGAATGCACATCAGCTTCAAACATTTCAATTACCATTTGTGTGACACCTCATCCTAGACACTTACTCAAATCAGCAGCCAGCACTATGGACTACCATTCCCAGTGATTTGACTCAGCTTTGAAGCTATCCAATAACCCTTTCCCGGACTAGCTTGGATGCACCTGGATTTTCAGTTTAGCACTTACCCTTTTCCAATAGCCTCACAATCAAACCTCCCATCTGGGAAATCTGACCTTTGACCAAAGAAATGTCACTTGACAACTCATCTTTGAAAATCATGTGCTTTCAATTCTATAGTCTATCTTTGATCATCATTTATTCTCCATTTTCACTGACCATCTTGGTAACTCTCACCTTGAGTGCATACTCTGTCATTAGTCTCTGGCACATCTTTCTACTTATCTTTTATAAAAGTAGCTTTTCTTCATTATAAATTCTCTTGTACTTTTTCATCTATTTCTCTCTTTCCTCAGTTAATTAATATAATATTGTTTTATTTTTCCTACTGAGCATTCAGCTAGGAGTAATCCTGACTGAGCACTAATTCATCTTAGAGTCCACATATCTTCATCTTTGAATTTATCCTCAAAAAAATCCTCCTGGCCAACAAGGTTGTACAACCTTGTCCGCCGGGAGGAAATCCTCCTGGCCAATGAGGTTATACAACCTCATTGGCCACCTTTGACTCAAACTTATCTTTGACATATCCTTGAAATTATGTTTGAGACTAACCTCCTCTTTCTCACATGCTTTGATCAACTAAATCCCCCTTTGTATGTTGAGTTCGTTGCATGGCACACCCTGTTTGATTCAAGGGACCATTCAGCTCAACTCACTTTCAGAGCAATTAGCTTGGTTATGGGAAATCCAGTCTACCTGGGATACACTCAAACAAGTTAAAATGGGTTGATATAACTGATTGAACATAAATCCAACATTGGATTTATATTTCATTGCTTGGAATCAACCAAGTTTAAATTGGTTTATTGCATCCCAGTTGAACTGAGATAACCTCAACCCAGCCAATTATCCTGGAAGTGGTACATCCACCACCTGGATTTGAAGTTTCCACAGTTCTTCCCTCATTTTTAGATAAACCAGGTATTATTCCAGGACACTTAAATGCAAGTTCAATCTCAATTTTGGGCACCAATCCTTTTTGTTTGTATGTTTTTGATTCATCCAATGTTCACTAAAACACTGTTTTCACATTGAAATACTGTGCAGAGTGACAATCAATAATTTGTGCATTGTTGTCATAATTTAGACCCCACAATGTTTCAGACCCTGCAATGCAGACATGCAGTGCTTTCCTCTTGTTCTTTGATCTCACAGATCCCCTCTCCTTCCTCATCTTTCCCAAAAACTCCTAATACAACAATCACTGTGTGACCTCAAGATTCCATCAATTCATCTGTTGTTATACTGCAAGATTATCAGCTGCCAATTCTCTGGGCTGTGGTGATTACTCTTTTCTTTCTTTATAGTTCATCTCTTTGCTACAATTTGGTTTTGTTCCTTACCAGCCTCTATTACTCAGTCTCTTTTGTTTGAGAGTAGTTTGGTGGAAGTGTTTTTGCTTATTCTCCTATTCATACACCATCACAGTCCTTTAGGCATTTCTCAGTTAAAAATTATTTCTGTTTCTTTTCCTTGCTTGTTATTTTGTTCCTATCTCTTCAAATTATGAAATACCAACTTCAGTTTTTCCTGAAAATTTCTCAATTGTCTGTAAACAGAAATGTATTGTTTTCAGATATGGTCACTTATGCTTTATATTCAATCCAGAATTGTTTTATTTTTATTTTTGTTTTTATTTTGGGTTTATTTTATTTATATTAAGCAGTATCAAATACAGCCAAATCCACTTATAAATTAGGCAATTATCCAAGGTTTTTTTTCACCAGTGGGTTTCAAAATGGGGTAGCTAAAGGATAAAAAAGTTTTATGGTGGTTTTTTTCAAACCAGTCAATGGTGTATTTGGTCTTATTTGATCAACCCTGAGTCCCATAGCTCCACTTGTTGTCCCACTGCACCACCACTTCACCCCCTTTCTGCATGAACATTGATTGCACTATTAGGTTTCTAAGCCTGCATAATTTTCTGTGCTTTCCCTGTGTGTGTTGAGTGCCACCTTGTATTGGCCACCCTACTACATATAAAACCTGCACATCCCCCCCTGCTTTTGAACCCTGTCCCCAGAGATTCCCATCACCATTCACTTCCAAATCCCACTTTACCACCTAGATTTCCTCCTTTCCCATACTAATACAGCAACCTATCCTCCATACTCCACTATTTTCTTCTGCTGTTCCAGATGCAAGCTCTGCAACGCCCCCTGCTCCCAACTTGATCTTTGCAAGGAATGCAAAGGCTTCCATTGTGCCAAACAAAAGTGCAATTCTGTACCTTCTATTTCTGGCTGTAAAAAAAGTCACTCTTCCCCTTTTGTCAAAGCCTTCACCAAGGATTTTTCCAAGGCACCCAGATGCAAGTGCCTTCTGGTAACTTTATGAGAATTCCAGTTTGGACCCCCTGGTAAGGTGAGCTTGCTGGATTGGTGATTACAGGAATTTTAATGAGAATACAGTGAGGTTCAGATCACCTCTCCCAAATGTTGATGAATTAGCCTGCCTTGTGGCATCAGGGTAGAGTTGTTCAATATTGGATCAGACCAACACATTCTTTCAGACTTGAATTCAAGAGGAGGACATTCCACTTAAAGCAGTTAAGATGCCATGGGGTTTAGGAAAATGGGTCATCATTCCCATGGTATTGGCCAATGCACAAGAAATGCATCAAGCTTCTTTGGAGGAAGCCAATGCACAAGAAATGCATCAAGCTTCTTTGGAGGAAGCCCTGGGTGAGCTACTTAATGATTACTGTGTGTTCTATTTAGATGAAATTTTGGTGTTTTCTTAATCCTTTGCACAACATAAAAATCATATTATGCAAGTGCTGGAGTGATTAAAAGTGGAGAATTTCTATGGTAGCCCAAAGAAGACCAAAAAATTCTGCCATCAAGTTAAATTCCTCAGATACTGGATCTTGGCTGAAAGTTTCAAGGCTGAAAATGAGAAGATTGCAAATGTTCTTTTTGAGGGTCACCAGGGACTGAAATGAGAGGAACTACTAGGAGAATCATGTTGTGACTTGACAGTGAATGAAAGGTATTGATTTCAGTGAGTAAAGGGAAAAACGGTGGACTGTAGTGATGGGCTGCTTGGTAGAATCATATCTACATAAAAGCATACAAGGACTAAACACTGGCTTGACTGTCTCAAAAGTGCTTTTTTGGCCAAGACCAAATGAAACATCAGAATTTTAGATGGTGGAAAGCCTGTTGGACTGAAGTTCTAGCTGATTTTGACCTGAATTTTGAATACATATGTGATGAGGACCATGCAGTGGCATATGCACTATAAGGAAAGGATATTGGTGATACAATGAAGTATACCAGGTTTTGGCAAAGTGATTGGAATGTATAGCATCATTGACAGAGATTGGCACAGAACTTTCTGGTTCTCTTAAACAAAAAATATTGGCAGGTTACACTGGAAATCATTTTTGTAATCCCTTGAAGAGGGTTCCCTCTGCGTGAAGACTGCTTCAAACACAAAGGGATCCTATTTTTAGATTGGAGGCTTATCATTCCAGATACTCAAAGCCTGAGAAAAATCTAATAAATGATGCACATGACCAACTAGGCCATCTTGGAAACTGGAAGACAACAATGCAACTACACAGAGAGTTTTTTTTTGGCCCAGTATTTTGAAGGACATTTGTGTGAATCAACAAACTCAAGTGTAGTATTTCTGAGTCAGTAAATTGAAGCAGAAATACAACAATAAAATAAGAAAGGAAATTTGCACCTAAAGGCAAGAAAAACAATGTAGAATGACAAGCTGAGAAAATTGAATAAGAGAGAAAATGGAACAAATAACTAAGAAGATATTAGTTATTTGTTTAAACTGGTGATAGAGGATTCAAAACATTAATTACCTATGAATTGAGTTCTAATGCAAAGGAGATTTTGGTGGAAGAATTTGATGAGAAGGGACTTATAAGTTTAGAAGCTTTTGATGTATAGGAGTATAGAGATTAGAAGATAGTAAAAATGGAAATCAATAGAAAAAGATAAGAAGAAATAAAGAAGGGGAAGTCAGATAGGAAGGAAATAATGTCAATGGGTGAGACAGGTGACTGAGGAGGAAAAAATATTCTAAGTAACAACTATGTGAGTTGTGCATTTCCTGAGAAAGAATTTTCTCAGTAGTGAGGGAGTGTATATAATTATTCAAAAGAGGATCAAGCGGTGTGGAAATAAAGGTGACCCCAATGTCAGAAACGGTATGTTCTGCCTAGGATGCCCTTCTTCCTGATTGGTTCTGGTGATTCTTTTATTTCCTCTGCAGAATGGCCAGCTTTTAGCAGATGACTAACTGGATTCCTTGAAACACCCTATACTCAGCAAGGGGACCTTTCTGCTTGTTTTTTTCCTTCCTGATGATTACCTTCACAGTCCCTTGTACGCTTGTCTGCACGTGCTGTATTCACTAAGATTTTGAAGTAAAGAACTTTCTTGTACGTTGATGATGATAGCTATCTACTCCAATTATAAGATAAGATAATCCCCCCTAAATGTTGAAGTGTGATCCAAACTCAATGCGTGTCAGATTGACAATATGCAAAATGAGAATGTATGCATGTGCCAATGTTAAGTCTTCTATTTCTGCAAGCTCAAAACAACATGGAGGATCAGACTTGAGAAGCCGCTCATCAACCAAACCAAAAATCCCAGCCTTTCCCTTAATACACCGTCAAGAATCCAATTGCCCAATCACATCCGTCAACCAACTTATTGATTTGAACCAGTGAAGATTCAGGAGGAGCCAGTTGTATTCCAAGTGCAGGTAGTTCATTTTTTCTTTTCTCTTCTATTTCAATCAATGAGGTTATTAATCTCCATTTTCTCAACTTTCAAATTACCCTTGTGAATATTATATTATCTCCTAACAACAATCTTCATTTCTTTTCAATCAAGTTACAGTTAGGATCTGATCATAAGAAGGTATAAGTCTTTCTAAATGTTGTTGAATTAAATGTTGTTGAATTTTCTCTCTTAACATCACTAGATTACTTATTTGTTTCTTTTTATTAAGTCATTTACTACTATTAGGTTTTTAAGATTTTTCTGCAATAAAGTTATACTCAACCAAAAACTACACTAAACTCTAATAAAAAACCCCCTGGTGGTGTCCCGCAACCCCCGGTACTGTCCCTGGAACCCTACTTTCCTGTCTCCCTGATTCCGCATCACACCACAGTATGCTCCCAACCACTATACCCCATTGACCCCCGCAGTCATCAGTTGCCCCTGCATCCGCCTCCGCTCCTTCTGCCCCCGCTCTGTTTGGGGGCTGGGTGCCCCCAGGCCCCGTGGCTCCACCCAATCCCACTTTTGTCACGCATACTGAAGCCGCCCTTGTCAGCCCAACAAATTGCCTGCGCAAACTATAGAATGTTGCATGCTGCCACCAGGAAAAAAATGTTGGCACCTCTATGGAGGTGCCTTCGCTTATCTCTTACCCATCCTCAACATATCAACACTGTATCTTGACTGTATCCCCCACTTCAACAGAATGTATCAATGAGGTATCTTGTTTTCACATGACTGCTCCAAAGTTGAAGCATTTCCATATATTTAATTAATAATTTTTCAAATGGCAAGTAAATCCCCAAAAAACTTCATGAAATTTGACTAGTGATCATTAAAAACCACAAGGAGGGGAATTCACTGTATGTCTCCATTTTTCCCCCACATGTTACGTCTTGCTAACTCAACTTTGATCTTCAGCGCTTGATACAACAACATGTTGCCACCCTGATAGGGTCAAAAAGCAAAACTCTACCTCATCATGATGAAGAGGAATTGCGCATGGATATTGATGATCAGGTGGAGGATCTCTTGAGTGATCCAGACTACCCGTATCCTCATGGTCCTGGTCATCCATCCGCTACCCCCGAAACATTGGCCATCATGCGCAGGATGATGACTGCCGCCGGAGTTCATTCCTTCCGCCCAAATTTCAACCAACCAATCAACAGTCCTGATAATGAGCATCTGCTTGATCTGGCAGTGAAGACATTTGTTGAGCTGGTCAAATGCAAAGAGTACACTGGAATTGTTCCCAAAGGTCTGAAAGAGGAAAGCATCCAAAATGCCATTCATCTCCATGTTACCCAGTGACTCAGAAGAGGGTCAGTTTTTTCCTGATGCTTTGTTTACCTAATATCATATTGATTCACGTCTCCTTACTAAACAAATTTCATCAGGTATCAACAAGAGAATAAGTGGTCCAACAGTCAACAAGAAGCACAAGACAAGACTGCTTGGCGCACTTCTAGATTGGTTAATGTAAGCAACAGTTGAATTGACCGCTTAAATATATTGCCGGACTACCAAAACCAAACTTTTCTTGCAGCTACAACACGCCCAAATTGCGACCTTAAGCAAGTATCAAAAGCTTTTGGGCCTTGTTCCGATTGTTGAAGGCGCATGCAGTGACAATGATACCAATGATGAAGTATCTCAAATGATCCAAATCGCTTATTCAAAAAGAAATCCCAAAAAATGCACCGTTTGATCAATCCCATGGCAACATCACAAAATTTCTCGCATGATGCGTAAAATTGATGATTTGAAGGCTGCTATGATAGCAGCAACCCAGAAAGGCTGTTCTGGTGCTGCGGCCCGGGAGCGTCGGAATGTTTCTTTGCCAATTGAAAGCAAGCTCAAACCACCATCCAATTTTCCAAAGGCATGCTTTGATTGTGAATGGCTTGACTCCCTCACCGAGCATCAAAGATCTGCTTTGAAGTTGCGCTCAAAACCTGATATTAGAGCCCTGGTTAAGGAACTTGAGGAGATGGTCCCCGGAAATTAGTTCTCATTTATAATCACATTTTTCCTTGTACATAAATAATTTATTTGTAAAAACTCAGAGATGGTCCCCGGAAATTAGTTCTCATTTCTAATCACATTTTTCCTTGTCCATAAATAATTTCTTTGTAAAAACTCCTGTACATACTTGATTGTAATTGTATCTAATTTAACCTATCAAGATTTATCAAATCTAACCAACGCTTGACTCTGAGAAATATAATTCAACAAAAACTGTGAATCAGAGAAATGGGAAATGAGTTGATAACCATTGAAACAATTGATTAAACATGGAGTTCCTGATAAGGATGGTAGCGCTGCCGCATGAGGAAAAAAAAAAGAAAAAAAAAAGGGGGAAAAATTGAAAAGTTGATCAATATACCTGATTTTTTGATCAATATACCCTGAGGAAAAATGAACAATCTTTGTAGTGAAAGATGGTGAGGGGAAGAATGAAGATAAAATGAAGCAATTCAAAACTGTCAGGTCAAAACTGATGCAGCTTGATTCTAGTAACAGTTCCAACAAACTCCAAATCCTGGATAATAAATTAAATATATGGTTATTGTGAATTGATCATAGCTAATAGGCGTAATTCTATATTTATCCTGAAAATTCCATGAAAAAAGAGCTTAAATTTGAGGGGACTTCAACTAATCATCCACAGGACCTGCATATTTAGTGCTTCAATGGTTAAAATTGGTCAATTTCGACCTGAAACTGTGTTTCGTTAAATTGTTTGGTTTTAATCCAAAATTCATTGATATTAAGCCCGGCAGGGTTAAGCATGCTTGAACTAAAAAAATATTGTATGTGCAGGAAAACAAGGAAAATCAAGGGTTCTGTTTAAGCCCGGCGGGCTTAATCTACGACAGAAAATCCTGGCCGGCTTATGAGTAATTGGGTAATTAAGATTGGGGTTTGACATAAGATCATAGGATATGGCAAAATTGTTTTGTTTGAATCCAAAATTTATTGATTATTCATGGAAAAAGAATGAGATTTTTCAAATCATGTGAATCATTTCTAACCAAAGTTGATATTATAAAATGACAGATGGAAGCTGAAAAGGTAATCTATAAATACAAGACCAGTGTCAACCATTCTTTGATAATAAGTAATCTTGGGTCTTAGTTGGAAAAAAAGAGTGTGATGATAGGAGGTGAGATCAGAAGGCTTCCAGAATTAATTGGTAAGAGATATGGTAAGAAATATATCATCAAGCCAATCATCATGATTTTCAATTTCTTGCTCTTTCTCAGTAATTTTGCATAACTTACCGGAGGACTTGACATGGTTTTTGAAAATTATCTAAAGTATCATCTAAGGATAATCTAGGATTCAGAGCAGTAACACCAAAACAGGATGGTATACATATTTCAACAACACCACGAAATTATACAGGAGATTTGATACCCAAGAGGGCTTTTCCATGCGGGAAGCTTCCAAGTAAATGACTTAAGCTGTTTTTGTGGATATTTAAAAATTCTCATGTAATTGAATGGCCAAATTTCATTAGGATCAATAACATCTTTTCTCTTACAATTCTTTTTGGGACTTGACAGGGATACATTTAAGCAGATTTGAAGAGAGAATCAAAAAAGAAATTGATCCCCACCTGAAATCTTGTTGTGTCTAAATTAAATTATGTGTTAGGTTGAAATTTATTGAGACAGAAATGAGAGATATAGTCTATATCAAATTAATAGGAGGTTGAAATGGTGATTCTCAAATGGATATTAACATATGTGGGGGAAAAAATGATCCTACACCTGGAAAGTTTTTCCTGATTCCAACTAGGGCATTCAATTTGATTTTAGAAAAATCTATATACCATATTTATGAATGTGCAATGTGGCACCAAAATTAATGGAATAATCTTTTGTTGATTTTTTGCAGAATTCAAGGCCCACGTTCCATAGATGCTTTTTGATAGGAGATTTTTACGCTTGTGTTCTTAGTTCAACTTGCACTTACCATAATTACAAATCATCTGATGAAGGAAAAAGAATATGATATCACTGTTTTTCTGAAACTTGTGAACATGGAGGAAGTAAAAAAAATTGGGGAAACCAATGCCATATTGGCTTCAAATTGAATAGCTGATGGGTACAAAAGAATCATTCTTAACAATGCAAGGTTTCAACATAGACAAGGAATATGTAATAAGAATTTTGTTCCTTTTCAACAGGACAAGTTGAATTTTTCAAATTAAATTTTGCAATAAATGGCTTATAATGAATCATGTTGTTTACTTCAAGTTTATTATCAAGATTGGTTTGATTTCCATGTTTAATCCCAAAATATCAAATTTATACAAAATAAAATATCAGTTGTGGTTGAATGACTGTGCAACAATTGTACCAGAGTTGAAAACCACAAGGAGTTCATGTTAGCCATGTTGTAAAGAATATTTTTGAAACCTTGAATTTCACTCGATCAAGCTACTTGATGTTTTTTTTTGGATTTTGAAGCTTGTGCATATCAGAAATTCAGCTTCCAAGGTGTTGGCAGTGGGGGTGGTGGATCTCCTGGGGTGATGTATGCACTTTTCAAATATAACTGGCTTATTTCAGAGTTCTATGGTCATGTTTTCCAGGAACTTTAGTAATAGATAAACCATGGTTGGATATAATTTTCATCCAAGATCAAAATATAGTCTCCATTTCACAAATTATAATTTGTTTGATTTTATTATGAGCTGTCATTTATTAAACATTGGTTGTAATAAAAAGAATTACTTGCCTCAGAAATTTCTATAAAAACAATTGGATCTTTTGAATTTTTTTTGAAAACTCCTCTGATGTATCATTATACATTGGTGATACATAATAGATAGGCATGGAGATAACATTGGTGCACACCAAGGATACATAGTAGATAGAGGTGGGATAAGTGGGGGATATAGAGAAGTCACCTCCATGGAGGTTCCAACTTTTTTTTCCTGGTGTGCACCCTTGTTCTTTCCCCGCGAAATTTCTGGTGAAATTTGGTATGTAACCACTTCCTCAGTCTGCCTCTGAGCCCCCGGTTGCGGGCTCAGCTTCAGTGCTGCACTCTGTGTATATAAACATTTGCACAGCGGGAGGATTCAGAAGAGTTTCCTGATGATCCAAGTGAGAGAATGACAAAATAAGAGGATTGAGAGTAAGTAAATTCTTATTTATATTACAACTGAGTTTTGGACATGGAGATCATGCGCGTATGCACAACAAGTTTCAGAGGGAGAATAAGTGGATCATTCAGATCTCAAAAATTTGTCTTGTCATTTGGAACTGAAAGACTTTCCAGATGACAAAGGCACCAGCCACTGCCCCTCTGGGAAATGTTTTGTCACCTCTGATTCCCTTTTTGCCTCTCCAACACCTTGCGATTGAATTTTCCAGGCCTCTCTTTTTGTTTAATCACTCTGACATGATCCTTACATGCACATGTGGGTTTTCATGATTCACATTTTTAATTCCAGTTTTACAGAAGGAAAACACAGATAAAATATGAGTGGTTGGTGTAAAATGCCATTTTTAATTGTGTGTATATGTAATTATGTAAGGCTTTGTGAGTGATGAATGGTCTTTTGAAATAGGATTGTTTAAATTTAATGGTTCCCTACCCCCCCTAAATTTCAGATCCCCAAAAATTCAAGAAGCTGCCCTGATTTTAAATCCACAAGCTCCAAGGAAGATGGAAGTGCTGCTTGAACCATATTCAAAGTTTACTTTGACCAATGCAAAGTAACTTTTAAATGAATACTTCTGATCATCTGTAGTGTTGTGTAATGCATACCGGCTGCTGAAATTTCTGTATTCAACATGAGACAAGGAGAAGATCTCAAAGCCTGAAATACTTGTGTGCAACCCTTAGACTCAAGATGAACCATCAAACATTACATCCGCTTTTGAACTCATAGGCCCTTAATTAACTGTTGATCTCTAATAGATTTTGGAACTAATGATTTATGATTGCCAAAATAAGACCAGATCTGAATGAAAAAATTAAGTAAGAAGACATGACAAGAGAGTTTTTAGACACTAAGAATAAAATGAAATTGATCATACCCAGTGGGATTTATAATGATCTCTAACAGACAACACTTATAGTAAAAAGAAGGCAGGATTGATGGACATGGGAATGTTTTAGAAAGGGGTGTTGATAGGCGCAAACCAAAGGCGCACGCCAACGCCACCCCGCACGCCAAACAATAATGGTGTGTGGGTCCCACACACCTTTTTTTTTTTGGCATGAGTACACGCCAAAAAAAAGGGTGTGTGGAAGCGCACACCAATTTTTGGATTTTTGGCGTGCGGGTCCTATTAGAATGGGAATTAATTAAAAGGTGGAAAAAGGGGTCTAGTTTGAGATTTTACTGGGTCTAATGTAACTAGAGTTATTTAGTCAACTACATGTATTATTTTTGCTTCCTTTCTTTTCTCTTCATCCTCTTTTTGTTCCCTTACTCTGTCACCACAGGTTTGCTCCATCTCCTCACGTCTCCATCCTCCATCCTTGGACGTCATTTCTCATTTGTCCCTACCAGGTTTGTTTCCCTTGTCACTTTTCTTTATCATCAACAATTACTTGAAATTCATCATCCTCTTGTTGTTCCCTTACTCTGTCACCACAGGTTTGCTCCATCTCCTCACGTCTCCATCCTCCATCCTTGGACCTCATTTCTCATTTGTCCCTACCAGTCTTTTTATCTCTTTAGCAGGTCCCACACGCCAATTTATTTTGGCATGTAGGCCCCACACGCCAAAAATAATTGGCGTGTGGGATTTGTATCACGTACACCACGGACGCAAAAATTGAATCCTTTTTGACACCAATTCAAAAAGACTTTGAATTCCCCGCCAGCAGGGGGGGACGTCGCAACCTGGGTCGTAACAAATTTCGAAATGAGTTTGAGGTGTGACTTCAATCCCACTTCGAATTGATTTCAGATTCAACTTGAAGACAGTTCAAAGTCAGTTTGAAGTTATCCTGCTTTGAATGATTTTCGAATTGTGATTCAAAGTTTTTTCGAAGTTTTTTCGAAGTTGAATCAAAACACAATCAAAGACTTCGCAGTTTACCCGAGTGATTTCAAATTGTAATCAAAATCAATTCAAATTGAATTCAAAATGAATTCGATTTTTTTGTTTTTGAATTTTTATCCAATCAATTTTGCTCACCAAGGTCGCCAGACAAGCTCCTCATCTTGTCAATGGCCCCACTTCCATTTGCAAGGACGACTTTTGTTTGTTTTGTAAATAGATAGCTTAATTTCATAGTATTGTTCCTAGTTCATGTGTTTAACCAAGAAATAAAACAAGATTGAGGATAACATAGAGAAAATAAACTGGTCAATAAGTTAGAGAAAAGAAACTATCATGGTGTAACATGATGAGAAAGAAAGGGGATAGCATGACATAAGAGGGGATAGAATGACATAAGAGGGGATAGCATGACATAAGAGGGGATAGCATGACATAAGAGGGGATAGCATGACATAAGAGAGGTGAAATCAGGCTGTCAAATAGCCTGAAAATGAGATTGGGTTGGATCTGTAATCAGACTAGCTACCTGCTTGGCCACAGCTTCTTCTGATGGTGGAAGTTGGTCAGCTTCAGGAATGTCATGGACGGTGTGAGAACTCCTTTTGGGACGGGGGTAGTTCTGTGAGGGGGAAATAGCAGTTATAGTATTTCAGGTATGTATGAATTTATTACAACTGTTAAGGGTGGTTTGAAAGACCTGCCCCTCTATTTACTACAAGATTTAACACAACAATTTTATTTATTGTTGTGGCTGATAACTTTCTTTTTGTTTTCTTTAAGAGAACTATTTATGTAGTAATCTGTTATCAGACAAAGATCTAATTTCAACTTACAAATAATCAGCAATGGGCTTGATGAAGGGATCAGGGAAGTAGATAGTGGATGGATTGTTACAGAAAGTTTGACAAATGGAATACAAGCCTTTGGAATTGATGAGGAACAGTATTTATATGTTTTTAGTGTTTATTTTGTTTTTATGTTTAGATGCAGTCAGAGAGAATGAGTAGATGGATGTTTTTGGTATAATGTGAACTATTCAATGTGTTATACCCTCTTCCTTAACCTTTAGTTAAAAGAGCACAATTTCCCTTTTGTTTCTTTTGTGTATTTTAAACTGATATGAAAGATGTTGTTGTGGGTCACCTGATTAAGATCACACTATTTATATGGATGAGTAATTTTATTTAGTTTGCTAGCTAGATGATGGGGCGTGGGATCCAAGTGGGATGCTGCTGGGATGCTACTGGCATGATTTTCTTTCTGGGAGGGAACAACCTCCCCTTTATATAGTAAAATGTGAGGGATTTTTGCTGGTGGGATGTCTGATTGAGGTATTTATGCTGGTGGGGTCTCTTCTTCTACGCTGCCTTCATGCATGGAGTGCATAAAGTGAGCTATTTCTGCTGGTGAGGTTATGTACTTAGACTGTGCCACAGATCATGTGCTGCGCCCTGTGACCTAAAGTGAGCTATTTCTGCTGGTGAGGTTATGTACTTAGACTGTGCCACAGATCATGTGCTGCGCCTTGTGACCTAAAGTGAGCTATTTCTGCTGGTGAGAGTATGTACTTAGACTGTGCCACGGATCATGTGCTGCGTCATGTGACCTAACACTAAACTATATACTACTTCTATATATATACGATGTACTTATTATTCACTATAATTCTTTTTAACTGTATAACTTTTGATTTAGCCGTGCAAAACCCTAACATAAATGGGTGACTTATAGATTAAATTTACCCTAGATTTCAATTATGCATTTATATTGCTACTATTTTAGCTTCTGAAAGATAATGAAAGAATATAATCCTGCCTGATACTTGAAACAGGGTTTGGAATACCACAACGGTGTTTTTGCCATTCCAGATTTTCCGATTGGTGTCAAACACTAGCTGGGAGTAGGCAATCCCATAAGCCTTTGACTTCTTCCTCCGCAAGGCAAGCGCCTTGTCAATGTCGTCCCAAAACCATATTTGTTTTTTTTGGGGTCGGTCGCATTGTTTGATACGGTTGACATTAGCCATGAATTGAAGGAAGCCAAGTCATATCTTAGCGCCTTTGGTTATATCAGGATGGGTGTGGATGGCCTCGTGGCCGAGTCGTTTGAACTTGGGATGAAAGGTTGAGTAGACATCTGTGATCAGCTTCCCAAGGGTGGGGACACAGTCCGGTGGTTCGCCCCCATTCAACCCAGCTTTCAGTAGGTTTGAGAGCGCCGACTTTTCTTCCTTGATTGTCTTGTATATCTGCTTTTCTAACTGGTTCTTACCAGCTCCTTCGGTGTAGTTAGATGGCAGGTGCATAGCTCGGAACTGACTGGTTTCTTGCTCTATCAAAGCCTGAGAATGGTATTGATATCATTCAGTCAGTTCCATGAGATGCTTGGGTTGAGTGAGGAAAAATAAGACTTACCTTGACTCAAGAAAAGGGTGTATTAGTGGCGTGTAAGCAACAAGAAGTCCGGCTGCCATAGCTGTCAAGGTCTTCTTCCAGAAGGATACAGTGGACGGTCTCGCGGAGCCATACCTTGAAGCCTGCACTTTAGTCTTCCACGGTTGGTGGCTTTTCTTTGGTGGTTGGAGGGGGAGATAATACCTTTGGTACTGTTTGATGGACAGCGAGTCCATTTTGCAGGGCCAGCAGCAACACTGCTGTGTTCCTGGCTTCTGGACTCATCTAAGGAGGAGGGGAAACAATTTATATCAGCTTTTGTAAACATAGTAGCTGCTAATTACTCACCTGGAAAAGGGGCAGTGCACGTTGGATCAGTTCATTGCTGAGGCAAAATGTACCCTGGATCTCCTGAAGAGTTTTTCAAATCGATTCGTATTCTTCATGGGAGGGAGCTGTCAATTGTGAAGACTGGCTTCCAAAGCCACCTGTAGAGGGAGAGTGAGAAAGTTGTCTCTCGCCCCCTCCAAACCTCATCTCTGAGCAAGTAGGGCTGGGTCCACTGGTTATCGTGCCATTGGTTGGCCAGGTATACGGAGATGCTGGCGGGCCATTCACACTGAATACACTGGCGCGGACTGGTCCAGTGTGACTTTGTAAAGGGGGGACAGGGGGGACAGGGGGTGGGAAATTAGTTTGATGGGGATGTTGATGATGAGAAAGAGTCAATCCAAGCGGGATGTTCATGTGCGGGGCAAGCAGCAAAGACCGATGCAACTCCAACGGGTCGTAGTTAGTCTCCATAAGGTCCCAGCTGGGGTCTCCACTGTTGGAGAGAGGTCGATCTTGAGCCCTGTTTCACTGGGGATTGGGTGAAATAAGAAATAAATCAGTATGCAGCTGAAACGAGATCAGAATGAGAATATGAGACTTACATTATCAAAGGAGAAAATATTAAAATGGTTAAAAAATCAGCCCCCTTTTGATCAGTGTTTGAGTCTTTGGGGAGCTTACATTAATATTCACTTTGGTCTGCTATTTTTTTTGGCCTTGGGTTTGGTCATGTGGTGCTCGGTCGGGTGTCAGGCGGAGGTTGATGTGGTCGTTGGTTGGGTGTCTGAAGGAGGTTGGATGAGGTGAAGGGGAGTGGGATGGAAGGGAGGACTTCAGTTTGAGAACACGGTTGGAGTTTCCAATCCTGTCGGAGGTCATGACTTGGGGGATGCGGACTGCGTGCCCCCAAGTGTCTGCCTGCCCCGACTGTAACAGGTCCAGTGAACTGTACAACTGGTCAAATCTGGCCAAGTGTTGCAAGCAAGTGGGAATTCAACTCCATCAACTTGTTTTTTTTAAAAGATGGATTCCAATTTTGGAAACCAAGTTGTTTCCATCTGATTCACATTTTCCTTAAAATCCAATCCAACCACACAAAAAAACCCGTTCATATTCTCCAGATTTCCCAATGAAAATATTGGATTATATTATAATTCTGCTTTTATAAAAAGGATCATAGAGATACAACTGAACTGTTCAATATCCCAGTAAAATAAACACCAAAAAAATACCTCAGGAATATATACACCATATTTTCCTTTCCAATCATAAAATTTATCAGAAGAATTCCTCTTAACTTTAAAGGATTGCATATCCTTTATTTATATTTTCTTTCACATAAAACTCATCCAAAAATCTCCACTAGAAATATCAATAATAAGACCATATCCCAATACAAAATACCCTTTCCTCTTCATTCATACATCACAAACCTCTGGTTTCTCTCTCTATGTTTCCACATGGCTCCCAATATTTTCCTCCTAGGGGTCCAGTTACCCATGCTGGTAAGAATTATTTCTTGTAACTTTTATTTCATTATGAAAGGAATCTGTTGCTCATTTATTTTGCCATATTTCAGCTTTTGATTCAACTTTGTACCCTGATAGTACATACGGATACAGATGCACTTTGTGCAAGTCTAAATGGGCAAAGGAATCAAATATTCCCTATCACTTGGAATGCCGCACACACATAGACAATCACCATCAACTGCAAAATTTTCAACAGCAGATGGCACACTCAATGCAGAACTCTAAAAACCAGGGTTCACTACCCCATCAATGGAACCAGGATCCCATGGAGGCACAGATGGATCATAGTAATGAGGATTTATTTATCCAACAGGGTACTCTTGATGGGAAAGATCTTGATACAGCTTTTAATATTGACTTGAATGAGCCTGAAGGTTTTGGTTTTGGATTAGATACTGAAATTGAGGTCAATGATGGCACAGCAGGCATGGAGGAGTGGATTTCTTCTGCACTGGCCGCCGGGATGATGGATGAGGAAACATTACTGCCCAATTATGAAAATACATCCACAGAAAATTAAGTTGAGGGGTAAACAATGCACAGTTGTTTCCCTTCAGAAGCAAAGAGGTTAGTGATATATTTGGAATCATTGACACATTGGATTTAATAGCTGATTTGAATAAAAATGCATACAGTAACTGATTGCATCTCTCATGCTAGGGCACCTGCACAATCTTTTGTCCAGAAACATGTACCACCAGCTGCGTGTGATGCTGTCCCTCTGTCACATCAATCTGCCTCATTGGGAAAGTCTAAAGAGAAATCAGGAAAAGATTAGGAATATGTTGGATATAAAAATAATTCAGAATGTATCAGTATTTAATAATAGTTGCTACTATCTGAGTTTTAAAGACATAATTTCACATGTATGTCTCTGAAACTCAATCAATGATGAAATAAATCAAACTTACTTACCATGCACTTCAAACTTGGCAGGAATTAGCAAATCCAATAGTCCACCCACACATAAATTTCTACCCACATGATACAAAAGGCAAAGAAATTAGAGTGCTTTATCAGAGTGCCAAATGGCAAGAAAATCTGGAACCTGAAAACCGTGTGCAAATGGCTCCAATGGATGGGAAACACTACTACATTTTTGAACCTATCACACTCAAGGGAGCGCCGGATAATTACATTGTAGTCCCAATATTCTTATATCAGCTTGAAAATGAAATATATTCAAAGTGTATTGTCGCCAAATTCGCTAGACCTGACCAGGATGGAAAAATGATTTTATATATAAGAGGAAATATCAAGTACACTGACCCTGACCTACTTGATATTCCTGTAAGAAATTTCAACAAGATACACTCAGAAATCCATCAGAGAGATGGCACCCTATTGATGTCAAAGTGTGAACATCAGATATGGGGTGAGTATAATTCAGCTTTACCCCATGGAATGGATACTTACAGGTTTCTTCATCTTCCAGAATTTGGTGGTTCTGCCCCATTTCCTGTACCCAATCCATGGAGGAAGAGGGCTTGCAACAAGATAATTTGGCATGTGCCTATCACTCTCTATTCAGATGACACATCTGGTAACCAATCAAAAGGGTGGAATAAGCATATTTCATACTACTTCACATTGGGTGGACTCCCACCAGAAATGACCAATATGGAATATAATTGTCATTTCATTGCAACATCTAATGTGGCATCTGCATTGGAGATTGGTGAGCCCATTGTTGCAGAGATCAAGTGAGTTCAAAATATATCTTCAATAAATATCAAATAGTAATTTCTGACTTTCCATTCAAGTCAATTGGCCAATGATGGGAGTGTTGCATATGACGCAGGCTTGAAAGATGAAGTTTTATTTATGATTATACCACTTGCTTTCTTGTCCGACTCTCCCATGGCAGCTGAAATTACAAATACCCCCAACCCAGGGAAAGCCAACAATCCATGCCAAATTTGTCATCTGAGTGCAAAGTCCAAAGATCACCGGTGCTCATTGGAATTCCTCAGATCTTTTTTTGGGATTCCTCAATTGCCAGTGGCTAGAAAGTAGCAAGAAACAAGGACTTGCTCACATGAGCTCTGGGACATAATGGATCAAAAGACCAAGCGTAAATTCAATTTGAAAACTGCTGAGTATGGATTGAAGGACCAAATAACCCATAAATTGATTGAATTGCAGACCAAACATGCTCATGAAAGAATCCACATTACTGAACTTGCCAATTTTTCACGACCAAGAATATTCAAGTCATTTTTGGAACTAGTCTCATTTGATGGTTGTAATGACACACCAGTGGAGATATTACATGTAATACTCCTTGGGTCAGTGAAGTATGTAGTTGCAGACTTCATGAAAAATAGAGTCCCCAAGAATAAACTAAAGCAACTGGAGGCAAGCTTGAAATCATTCAATACTGATGGACTCAACATTCCACCAATTCAAGCAAGATACATGATGTCACACCATGGATCCTTTATTGGTAAAGATTTTTGTACAATATTACAGGTGGCACCATTTTTTTTTCCCACTTATGTCAGAAGATGTGAAATCTCTGTGGTTTTCAATGTGCTACTTATCCAGCTTGGAATTTCAGACTTGCATTCCTGAACTTGAGACCTACATTCAAAAACTGGAAGCTGTTATAAGGGATTTCACATATCACATTTGCAAAATGTCAAGCCGATGGTCAAATAAACCCAAAGTGCATATGCTGCTACACTTACCTCAATAAATCAGACGCTTTGGTCCTGCTAGTCTGTTTGCCACTGAAACATTTGAGAGCTACAATGGAATAGTTAGAACAGCATCAATCCATTCCAATTGCCAGGCACCCAGCCGTGATTTGGCCCACTCATTTGCTAACTATCAAATACAGAGGCTACTACTCTCTGGTGCCTATCTGTATGACAATAAAGTAGGAGATTACTTTCAAGCATCTTCAGTGGTTACCAATGTGTTTGATAAAAATGAACTTGTTCAAAAATCTTTTGGTTACAATGCCTCATTAATCAAAAGCATGAGTTTCTTCCCACACTTACACAATTCCAAGTTGAAACAATCAGACATTGAATTAATCCCAGACAGTCTCAGTGCAAGTTACCCAAACCACATGATTAGGCAAGTGGAAGCCATTAAGCTTAATACAAAAGAAAAAATTTGTACAGGCATTTTTTATTTGGTGAGCCAAAACACTATGGAAATAACTTCCCATTTACAGTTATTAATCACACTAAAATTCTTGATATTTATCATTCTCAAATACCTTGAAAACAGGAGAAAGGGATTCCCAACCGGGGCAATATAATTGCATCTGTGAAATCACTCTGGGAGGTCACACCTGGTAACAAATATTATGTGAGGCGTGTGGAATGTTTGCGAGGTCGCATAAATACTCATACCCAAATGCCAACATTAGAGAAAAGGACCTCTTCAATGATAGTTCCCATCCATGTAAGTAATTATAATGATCTTGAATCTTCTGAAAAGGATTATTGACTTGGAATCATCAAATCCTTGTTGAAATTCCAAATAAATTTCATCAGTTCATAAAGTGTTGCCTCAATTTCCAGCACAACTGCTTTGATGGAGGATGTTCTGCAATTGAGGCACCAGTTCCAGTAAACCCACACCATGAAGGGACATCCATTTGCCATCACCTACAACACACTAACCATAACAGTTATCGATTGAATGCATTTTCACACCATGAAGCTGAAATACATCAAAATGAATCAGGCTTGAAGCCTAAAGATATTACAGAGGGCCAAATGATGCAGGCCTTACACACTGGCCTTCAAAAGTGGCAGGCAGAAAATGATGAAGATGATCTCAGTAATTAAACCCAGACATGATAATTTCTCTCTTATATCTCAGACCAGTCGGGTTGGAAATCTTTACTAGGGTAATGTTCATCTTTGTGGAAAAGTTTCCTGGACCAAAGTGTTCAGAAAATTCTTCTAAGTGTTTTGTTCCAATTATGAACAATTTCTTTCAGAATTTATAATCAAGTACCTTTTGACAGAAAAACAAAAGGATTCCAAGAAATAACAAAACTTTGTATATATCCTTGTGGTGTTAAATCAAAACCATGCAAAAAAGTCACCAAAATTTGTATATATCTCAGATGAATTTCCCTTTTCCATACACATATCATGGCCAATTGGATCACATCTAAGAATGCAACAAAAAACACAGTAATTTGGTAATATCTTAGATGAAAAAAGCATGCCAAAAAAACACAACAGTTTGTATATTTCTCAGATGAATTTCCCTTTATATCTTAGATGAAAAAAGCATGCAAAAAAAACACAAAAGTTTGTATATATCTCAGATGAATCTCCCTTTTCAATATACATATCATGGCCAATTGGATCACATCTTAATAGAAGAAAAAAAGGATGCAAAACAAATGAGATAGGGCAATATTTAGAGTAGACAAGTGATCATTCAAGAGGCAAAAGGGAGGCAGATATCCTAGGTTTTGATTTATGATGAAGGCCATGGAACATCACTCATACCAGAATCTGTAGTGCTGCAGCTGGAGATTTCCTATAAAAAAAATCAGCTAAAAAGTCAAATGTCCAGAAATATAATCAAACAACAAACCCCCTCATGAGTTTGTGACTCTATGTATTTCCAAGAAAAATCCAGGCGCAGAGAAGCCACAGCATCTCTCTGGGTTGGTAATCGCTCCAAGAGGTTCCAGAATTGCCTGTACTTTGAAGGAAGAGGGTAGAGGTCGAAGTCATCCCCCCTTTGGATGCGTCCAGTCCTACTGATATGGCCCACAGAATCTTCATACTTGAGGAGTCCCCCAAATTTGCAATCAGACTGCACGGAATTGAGATGGTTGAAAACCATTGCCTTGAAACGGACAAACCTCATGGATAAAGACTGTAGATCCATGGACGTGGTGGAGATAGGGGTGTGATCACTGGGGAGCATTTGTGGGCAGAGGAGGCTGATGATGTTGTTACACAGAGCAGGATCATAGATGATGACAAGCTGGGATGAAGACATAATATGGAGGTTGTTTATTGTATGTAAGGAGGATGTATGTGGGACCTTCTATGGATGTAACAAGGGGAAGTAGTATGGGAAGGGTGACTGGTGGGGATTGGGATGAAAGGACTGCACCTCAGCAGTCCTTTTATGCCTCACCCCTCCAGCTGATCACGCCTCTGATCAGCTGGAAGGGTGACTGATCACCCCTCCATCTGATCATCCTTTCAGTGGTGATCAGTCACCCCTGCAGTGGTGATCAGTCACCACTGGAGGGGATCAGTAACCCCTCTAGCAAGGTGACTGATCACCATGCCTGTCCTCCTGCACACTTCACACATGGAGGAGCCATGTTGAAGTGTGCAGGCCTTGCCGATAATCTCAACTCAGCCTATCTTTGAATTGACTTTGAAGATCAATAGAAATCACTTCAATGGTAATAGCTCATTGAAGTGATTTTGATGGACCTTCTTTTCAATTCAAAGTACATTAAAATTCAAAAATTGAATTTGAATGTGTGAATCAACAAACTAAAGATGAATTTCTTGTGTAAGTAAAATAAACTCTTAAAAAAGGAATTGATACAAAAGAAAGAGAAAAGACAATTTATACCTAAAGGCAAGACAAGTGTGAAGAAGATAAATTCTGAAATAAATCAAGTAATAGGAAAGAAGAAAGGCAACAAACTAATAAAACGGAAGTTAGTTATTTATGATGTAATTCAGTTGGATAATTAGAAACCTACAATGAGTTTGAGTTCTTGAGCTAAATGTGAAAGAGATGAGAAGAGTAAGAAAGGATTGGCTATAAAGCACACGCGGAATAGTCAAAAAGAAGGGATGGGCTTAAAAGAACACGCGGGATAGTCAATAAGAAGGGATTGGCTTAAAAGCACGCACGAGATGGATAATAGTGAGGTGAAGACAAGAGAGATGAATTATAATGTATTTATGGGACAACTAGGTGAGTTGATGGTCTTCATGAGGAATCAGCGAGAAGGGAAGAATGAGTCGGGTTTATATAATCTTCTTCTTGAGGGGTCAAGCGGAAAGGAGAGTTGGAATCTTGAGGGTCCAGGCGAGTGGTAAGATCTTGTCATCCAAGTGTAATGACATCATAGGTGTTAAACAAGTTGGGCGCAGCACACATATGAAAAAGCGCAACAAGTTGAAAAGAAGTTGGGCGCGGCGCGCATATGAAAAGAAGCGCAAGGTGCAATGAGTCAAAGAGGAGGGAATTTAGAGCTCAACACCCCCCTTATCCTCTAGACAAAGTAGTCCTAAAGACTTCAACAATTTTGCAAGGGCTGGCCAAGGAACCGACTTGGTGAGGAAATCTGCCAGCATTTCATTGGTGGGTGTATATTTGAGGGTAATGTGATTGTTCTTGATGACTTCGCAAATGAAATGTGTTGTTGTTGGTAGAATGCCTAGTGTTCATTGCCTCTGTCCGCCCCACCTCTTGTACTCCTCATACTCCAAATATGGAGTTTGCTCACTCCTACAACACCCCCCCTCAAACTCCACACTAGTACCTACAACTATGAAGAAGATAAGAAAAATGCAAGAATAGGGGAAAATGGAAAGGATGGGCGTTGATAAACGCACGCCAACGGCGCACGCCAACGCCAACCCGCACGCCAATTTTTTTTGGCGTGCGGGGCCTACACGCCAAAAAAAATTGGCGTGTAGGGTCTACCAGCCAATTTTATTTGGCGTGTGAGACCCACACGCCAATTTTATTTGGCGTGTGGGCCCCGCAAGCCAAATAAAATTGGCGTGTGGGCCCCGCACGCCAATTGTTTGGCGTGCACTCCCACACGCCAAACAATTGGCGTGTGGGAGCGCACGCCAAACAATTGGCGTGCAGCTCCCACACGCCAATTGTTTGGCGTGTGGGGGGATCCTGCGGGCCCACACGCCAATTGTTTGGCGTGCACTCCCACACGCCAAACAATTGGCGTGTGGGAGCGCACGCCAAACAATTGGCGTGCAGCTCCCACACGCCAATTGTTTGGCGTGTGGGGGGATCCTGCTCACGTAATCGAATGGGAGGTCCCATTCGATTACGTGAGCGGGCCGGCTGACAAGGTTATACAACCTCGTCAGCCGGGAGGACTTCCTCCCGGCCGACGAGGTTGTATAACCTTGTCGGCCAGGAGGAAGTCCTCCTGGCTGACAAGGCTGTATAGCCTCGTCGGCCGGGAGGACTTCCTCCCGGCCAACGAGGTTATACAACCTCGTCGGCCAGGAGGAAGTCCTCCTGGCTGACGAGGTTGTATAACCTCGTCAGCCGGGAGGACTTCCTCCCGGCTGACGAGGTTATACACCCTCGTCGGCCAGGAGGAAGTCCTCCTGGCCGACGAGGTTGTATAGCCTCGTCGGCCGGGAGGAAGTCCTCCAGGCCGACGAGGCTATACAGCCTCGTCAGCCAGGAGGACTTCCTCCTGGCCGACGAGGGTGTATAACCTCGTCGGCCGGGAGGAAGTCCTCCCGGCCGACGAGGTTATACAGCCTCGTCGGCCAGGAGGACTTCCTCCTGGCTGACGAGGTTGTATAACCTCGTCAGCCGGGAGGAAGTCCTCCCGGCTGACGAGGTTATACAACCTCGTCAGCCAGGAGGACTTCCTCCTGGCCGACGAGGATGTATAACCTCGTCGGCCGGGAGGAAGTCCTCCCGGCCGACGAGGTTATACAGCCTCGTGCCGGGAGGAAGTCCTCCCGGCTGACGAGGTTGTATAACCTCGTCAGCCGACCCGCTCACGTAATTGAATGGGAGGACCCATTCGATTACGTGAGCAAGGGGGGACCCGCACGCCAAAAAAATTGGCGTGCGGGGCCCACACGCCAAAAAAAATTGGCGTGTGGGAACCACACGCCATTTTTGGCGTGTGGGTCTCACACGCCAATTTATTTTGGCGTGTAGACCCTACATGCCAATTTTTTTTGGCGTGTAGGCCCCGCACGCCAAAAAAAAGTGGCGTGCGGGTGCGTTTATCAACGCCCGGAAAGGATAGCAAAATATAGGTATGAGAAAATTAATAAAAGGGAAAAATAGATAAAGAAATAAAATAAAACATTGAGAAAGAAAAAGGAATCAGAAAATAAATTTGAAGATTACGGAGAGGGAAAACAAAAAAAAATAAAAGAAAAATATAACAGGATATTTTACTGATAGGATTGATTGTAAGATACGGGCCTCTTCTTTTTTTTTTTTTTTTTTTTTTTTTTTTTTTACTTGGTGAAAATTTTATTTAAGGAAATGGAATGTAAATTTGCTCGGAGGGATTTGGTGAAAAAATCAGCGATGTTAGAAGAGGTGGAGACCCATTCAAGCTTGATGTTATGTTCCCGAACGGCGTCATTGACAAAGAAAAAATTGCGCTCAAGACTTTTCATACGCCCTTTTGATGTGTTGTTGTCCGAAACCAATACAGCCGCCCGGTTATCGCATTTGAGCAACAGAGGAGGATTCAAGTCGAGGGATTTGATGATCGGAACAAGGAACAAGAGAAAATCAATGGAAGAACCAAGTGATATGAATTCTGCCGCGCACGTCGATGTGGCCACGACTTTTTGTCGTCTGGATCCCCACGCAATTGGACTGCCCAGAAAGGTAATTACAAAACCGGAAGTCGACCATTGGCACTCCCCGCCCCAATTGGCATCCGACCACGTGACCATTTCGTCACTGTTAGCGGCCAATTTCAGGTGTTTTTCCCAAATTGTTGCAAGATATTGGATGAGGTGTGACAGCGCCGCCCAATGAGTCTCATTGGGATTTGAACTGAAACGCGCTAGGTAGTTGACTGCGTAGCTGAGATTGGGTCTTGTGCCCAGTGCTAAATATTTGAGGGAGCCAATAAAGGATTGATAAAGGGTTGGCGAAACTGGATCACCCCAGTTGGTTACCAGGTTGTCACCAACCAACGGCGTGTAAGTTGGAACAATGTTGCTTTGGATTTGATCACAAAATTTGCTGATGATCTGGTCGATGAGTAATGGCTGGCTTAAGTAAATTGTGTCGTCTGAGTAATCAAGATTGAGTCCCACCAGTTTCTCAGGTCTCGCGTCCCATTTAACACGCAAGCTGGATTCCAGATTCTCCCGCAGTTGATTTAAGGAGGCCGTGTCGTTGCTGAAAACAATGCCGTCATCGACGTGTATCCATATAATGATGATTGAAGACCCTTGTTGGTACCGATAGAGACATTCCTCAACTTCATCGCAATCAAACTCCCAGTTGTGGAGAAGTTTCTTGAAGTGCTTCCACCAGCATCTGCTGGCTTGTCGAGTGCCGTACAAGGCCTTTTTGAGTCGCAGAACCTTCCCACGGAGATGAGGGAAAAGTTCAACCGGCGGATCGACGTAAATGGTTTCATTGATAGGACTGTGTACAAAAGCCCCCTTGATGTCAAAAGAATTGATAATCCACTCGTTCTTGACAGCCAGCGTGAGAAGCATCCGAAGTGTGGTGAGGGAAGCCGTCGGTGCAAACGTTGAACGCACGTCAATGCCAAGTCGTTGTTTGAAACCTCTGACTACAAATCTTGCCTTGAGTTTATCAACGGAGCCATCTGCCTTCCGTATCATGTCAAATACAAATCAAGTCCCGATGGAGTGTTTGGAGTCTTTGTCCTCAACGTCGAAGGTGTCGATCTCTTCTAGTTGATTCCATTCAGTGATACAAGCTGATTTCCAGTTTGTTGCATTTGGGGAATTGAGAGCATTACAAAGGTTTGTCGGGATGTCGGCATCAGAGATTGCTTGAAGATTGTCGATTTGGGTGTCTTGGGCATCACATATTTCTTTGTTCGGTTCTTTCCCAAGGTGGAGGATTCTACGGATGCAAGGGTTGTCAGATAAATTCTTGGGAACGGGAATAATCGGTTTGTTTTGGAAATTGAGAAAGTCAGCACACTCAGAGTTGATGATCTTCTTGGTTTCAGGATTCCAGAAGAACCATCCACGCTCGTCGTCTTGATAATCTACAAGGTATCCCGTCCAGCTGCGCTGGTCTAGTTTGCGTCGGCGGTCTTTGGGGATGTGAACAGTCGCGCGGGCCCCAAAGGGATAAAAGGATGAGACGTTTGGTAGTCGGCTTGACCATAATTCAAGTGGCGTAGATTTTCAGCGAGTGTTGGATAGCCGGTTTGTGATGAAGCATGCACATTTGTATGCATAAGACCAGAGGGAAGACGGAAGAAGGGAATGAGTTAGAGTCGTTTGAGCGATGTCGCCCAGGGTTTGGTTTAGACGTTTGGCTTCGCCGTTTTGTTCAGGCGTGTATGGTGAGGTAAAAATGATTTGACAGCCAACCGAGGCGAGATAATCATGTAGGGGTTTCACGGTATATATCCTTTTGCGTTATCGCAACAAACAAATTTCGGGGAGGCTTGGAAATGGGAAGTTATACGTTTGACAAGGGAAATGAGAAGACCGGGGACTTCTGAACGGGATTTCATGGGGAAAACAAAGGAGTAGGTGGTAGCGTGGTCACAGACGGTAAGAAGAAATTGATTGCCTTTAATGTCTGGGTCCAACGGTCCCAGGACGTCGGTTACCAATAGATCGAGGCAATTTTCTTTTGGGACAACTTCGGGTAGGGCATGACGGCGGCGCTCACTCTGGGATATTTTTCAAGATTCACAGATAAAAGGGGTCCAGCTTTTGATGTCGAATTCAGGTACGAAACACTTGAGAAAGTCTTTGACAACCACGTCTGAAACGTGTCCAAGGCCGCAATGCCAATTGTGTGAAGGAGAAGAAATAGGAAGCAAGGAATCATGGGAAATGGATGTTGGAATAGTATGCATGTATGCATTGTCAATTATGCTTCTAACAATAACACAAACAATCTTGTATATAATTCATACTAGATTGTTACTGGCGTTTTCCCTCTAGTGAATCAAAACCATTCCTTTCTCACTCATTAGTGTCACAAGATCTTCCATCTGTTAAATTCAGGCAGCTCATCCCGTGTTCCCTTCAACAATGGATTTGAGGGTAGGAGTTGTACGTTGCCAAGAAGAAGGAAAAACTAGCCAGGATTGATTGATATATTTTGCAACAAGAGAAACAAAGGAAGAAGTGAGGAGTATGTTGTTGTTTGGCAGAAAAAGCGGTTTAAAACCGGAGTTGATGAGTTGACCAAGACTAAGTAGAGTTCCCGTCATTTCCGGGCTGTACAGTACCCGCGGGATCATTAGGGAACCATCCCCATTGATTATCTTCAGGTGACCACTGTGGGTTGCCAACATGGAGCCATTGGACAATGCGAGATTCAGTTTCAATGGTGGACGAAGGCTAGAGACTGGCGGGTGAAACCGGAAGCGGGGCAACCAAGTGTGGAGGTATCGGGAGGTGGCAGATTGGCATCTCTGCGGAGAGTCAAACACGACAACCTCAAGTGACCCAATGCCCCACAGTAGGAGCAGGGTTTGCCGTTGAAAAGGTTAGGATCGCTCGGACCGTGGTTGCCTTTTCTGATGTTGTTGATGGCGGCTGCAATGTTGTCAATAGTTGGATGGCCGGGTCGACCAATGTTCTGTTGCCGGTTATTAGTGGGATTAGTGGCCGTGGATTGAGGTCCGGATTGAGCTTGGATGAATGGATTGCGTCGGGGAGGACAAATTGGGTTTTGAGTCGAATTCGCCCATTGATTTTGATTGCGCCAGGTGCGGAAAACGGAGACGTTATTGGTTGGGGAAGAGTCAAAACGGAGAGCCTCGCCATACGCCGATGTAATAATGGTTTGGATATCACGCGGTGTAACGTCGGATTTTTTTCCAAGCTGGAGTGAGATGTTCTGGAACAGTTGGGAGCGCGACATCGTCGATGGAGATGGAACGATTGCCTGAAGAATGAGACTTTCGACCAGGGGTGATAGTCCAGCACCGACTTTGTGTAGGCCGCTGAAAGTTTCAAAAACTTTGTTCAACAAACCGGGGATTTGGGAAGGTTTGGTTGAAGGACCAGAAATACAAAATTCCAAGAGCTTGTCGATGAGTTCCATCTGTCTGAATCGGACGGTCCCTTGAAAGTTAGTCTGGACGGCGTCATAAGCATCGGTTCCTTTGGTGTATTGATTGACGAGGGACGAGAGTTCATCATGTATGGTGATCTGAATGAGAAAGAGAAGGCAAGTGTTTTCTTGACTAGAAAGTTTTGAATAATTTTCAGGCTTGTCAAAAAAGTTGGGATGTCCCAGGGTAAGGAGAATGACACGGGTGAGGCCCCGTTTCCATCTATCAAAATTCGAGCCGTTGGCAGTAAGAGGTTCAACATCTGATTTGTATATGCTAGGCTGTTGCAGAAACTTTGCACGAGGGGTAAAATTGGTTGATGGAGCGACTTGCGACATTAAGAGGGATTTAAATTGTGATACGATGGTAGAGGCAGGTTGATTGATGTTGACCTGTGACGGATTGTTGGATGAAAAATTCGAGGGAGATGTTGAAGAAAGAGAAGAATTGGACAAAGACCGTTCGCGGTATTGGTTGTCCTTGGGTCAATAAGTAGGATGGGTCTTGGGGTTGACAGAAGAGGATGAAGATGGGTGATCAACGGTGAGCGTCCAGGGAGCGTGCTAATGGACACCAAGCTGGGGATACACCTGTGATGACAGCAGAAGCGCTGTGAGCTACGACGAATAGTGAGACAATGCTCAGGTGGAGGCACACCTGTGATGACAGCAGAAGCGCTGTGAGCTACGACGAATAGTGAGACAATGCTCAGGTGGAGGCACACCTGAAGACGATGGGATGAAGGTGAATGAGTTGATGATTGTGATAAACAAGAATAGATGAATGATGACTACAAACCTGTGATGACAGCAGAAGCGCTGTGAGCTACGACGAATAGTGAGACAATGCTCAGGTGGAGGCACACCTGATATAATAAAGACACATGAGTGATAAGAAAGATTGAGTGAGGATAGATGAGAGAAAATACTGTAGGCATACCTGAAGACGATGGGATGAAGGTGAATGAGTTGATGATTGTGATAAACAAGAATAGATGAATAAGATACAACGTGGTGGAAAGTAGTTGAGACTAAATACATCTAGATTAGGTTTAGAACTATCATCATTCAGATCCGTCCGCAGCAAGCGGTCCGTCGGCTATGTGCCTCAATACCCTCCCTCTCTCATTGCCGCTGAATCCCAAGATCGGCGATGATACTGGTGTGCTTTTGCCTCCCTAGTGATTTTGTACACACATCGGCTTTCATTGATTGAGTTGAGATGTAATTTATGTGAATGAGGCCGGTGTTGTGAACTTCGCGTAGCCAATGATAAAGAACATCGATGTGTTTTGACCGTTGTTGAAAAATCGGGTTTGTAGCTAGAGCGATTGCGCTCTGGTTGTCAACGAAAATTTCGAACCTGCTGGTTAGGTTAACCTTCAAGCTAGTGAGTAGATATTTGAGCCAGACCGACTCTTGCACCCCTTCAAAGAGTGCTCTGTACTCTGCTTCGGTGGTTGATGTTGAAACGGTTTGCTGTTTCTTCGACCTCCAGGATAGCAGATTACCGCCGAGGGTAGTGATGTATCCGGAATAAGAACGACGATCATCCGTACAATTAGCAAAGTCGGCGTCGGTGTAGACTGACACTTCGTTAAGCCTTCCCGAGCCTCTTAGAAGTATTCCGTGAGTTTTGGTGCCAGAGAGATACCGAAGAAGGTGTTGGACCGCTTTCCAGTGAGTGATCCCTGGTTTTTCTAAATGCTGAGATAGTTGCGACACTGTGAATGCAATATCAGGCCTGGTTGAGACGGATAGATAATTGAGAAGACCCAAGGCTTCGCGATAGTTGATTTTTAGCTGGAGGAAGGATTGATGCTCAGCTTCAGTGCATTTCACAAGTCGAGTGTTTTGAAGCATAGGAGTCGAAGTCACTCGACAGTCTGAGAAACCGTAGGTGTCAAGAATTGATTGCGTGTAGATTTCTTGGCTTAAAAGGATGCTGTTCTTTGAAGGTCGAGTGAGCTTGATTCCCAAAATGTGTTTTGCCTCTCCTAAGTCCTCCATGCGGAATCGCGAAGAGATCAACTTTTTGAATCTATCGACGTCATGACTAATAATAATCATGTCGTCGACATACACGTGGACAAAACATTCCCAATCTGTCACTGTTGAAGTGAAGAGACAAGGATCCGCCGGACTTGGTTTGAAGTTGATTGAGTCGAAGAACGTTTTGAGTTCAGCATACCAAACCCTGGGGGCTTGTTTCAGTCCGTATATCGCCTTATGTAGCTTGAGACAATATCCTTTTGGAACATCGAGACCAGGCGGAGGACGAAGGTATACTGATTCTTTGAGATTGCCGTTTAGAAAGGCATTCTTCGCATCCATTTGATGTATGGCGTATCCCCGAGATAGTCCAACGATGAGGGCTGCCCTGAGGCTGGTTGATCGACCAGTTGGAGCGTAAGTGAAGCCGTATCCTTCTTTTTGCTGAGAGCCCTGCGCACAGAGACGTGCTTTGAATTTCACTACAATGCCCTCTGAGTCCTTCTTTTTCCGAAAAACCCATACGGTACCCAACAGAGATTCGTCACCAGGCATAACTTCGATGGACCAAACTTTTAGATTCTCCATTGCGGATAGTTCAGATTCGACAGCTTGAGACCAAGACGACGCATCAGAAGATAACATCGCTTCACGGTAAGTTTTTGGAACTTCTGATGCAACAAAGGCTCGAGCCAGATTAGCCCTTCTTCTCGTATGTAAAATGTGAGATGTATCAATGTTGGAGTTAATGTTCTTGGGGGCTGTGTTTGATGTGAGTAGGACGTCATATCCTGGTTTAGGACGCATGGGAGGACGTGATTCTTCGCTCAGGGTGTTATCGTTCGAATGATGAGATGATTCTGGATTGACAAAGAATGAGTTTACGTCTATAACGGGAGCATCCAGATCAAGTTCATCCTCGGCTGAGCGCCAGTCGAGAACGTTTTGCGACGAGTTTGAGGGTGGAGAATTTAGACTGATGTCCGTATCCATGAGTTCATCAAATTCCATTGGAGTCAGAGGATCAAAATGGAAAGATGGATCAGCTGGGGAGAATATGGAGACTCCTGGGAATTCTGCCACGTCAAAAGTTACGTCGTGGCAGCGCTCCACTTTCCCCCCTGGAAGGAGGACGCGCCAGTTGTGCGTCCCCAGCTGGTACCCAACAAGGAGACCCTTCTTAGCCGTTTCACCAAATTTTCCGTTGCGAAATTGCTTCGGAATGTTGACATAAGATAGGCATCCGAAGGGTTTCAGTCGAGAGGAGTTGAATGGTGATCCAAACCATAGGTTGTGGGGGGTATTCCATTTCAGTTTGCGCATGGGAGTGATGTTTTCAAGGAGTACTGCAGTTGATACAGCTTCGCCCCAGTACTCAGATGGTAGGTTTGCTTGTTTCAGCATACAACGAGCTTTTTCAGAAGTTGATCTGTTTCCTCGTTCGGCTACTGAGTTTTGTTGGGGAGTATATGGTGCAGTGACTTGAACCGTGATGCCTTTGCTTTTCAGGAACTCAAGGAATTCGGATGAATTGAACTCCCCGCCGCCGTCAAAGATGACTGTTTTGATATTCGCAGAGTGATGATTGGTAACCTCGTTGTAATATTGCATGAAAAATGAGAAGGTTTCTGATTTTTTAGATAGTAAATACACATGACGATATCGAGTATAATAATCTGTTATTTTAAAGTAATATTCTTTTCCGCCGAATGAACAAGGATTGATCCTGCCACTGAGATCCATGTATACATACTCGAGCGGTCGAGTAGCTTCAGGAAGAGACCCGGGGAACGGCAGTCGGTGCGATTTAGATAGAGAACACGCTTCGCAGTTAATTTTGGACACGTGAATCCCTGGAAAGATCTTCTTCAAAGCCTTGAGATTTGGGTGGCCTGCCGATCTGTGAAGTGATGTGAAGTCAGTTGATGTCGATTGATTGGCTATTAAAGCGGAAGACTGACCTTGAGAACCGGGCGCCAATTCAATGTGACAGACTCCACCGATTACCGCTGATGACAAAATCGTGGATTTGTTTCTAATTAGATTGAAAGTTTTTGGACCTGTTCTGATTACGTCGCAGCCTCGTTCAAAGAGTCTGCCAAAGCTTATGAGTGTGCCTGCTAACTTAGGCACGTGGAGAGCTTTAAGCTTGAGGGTTTCCCCGTCGTTGGCGACAATTGAAACGTAGCCTTCTCCGACAGCTTCAAGCGAGTTACCATCCGCCAATGATATGAGTGTTGATCGGAGACGATAGTCGGAGAATTTAGATTTGTCGCTAAACATGTGGTGACTCGCCCCACTGTCTAAAAAACAAACATTGTTGGATTTGACTGCTGCCAAAGCTTGGCGGATGCACAGTAAACCACTGCTGGTGGTGCTGATGGAAGCGGAATCGTCGATTTCAGCTGCTGGTGATGTTGATGTAGCTGCTTTCGCGGTTGGTTTCTTCTTCTTAAGAGCCCGACACTTCGAAGCCGGGTGACCGGTAGCCGGATTGTGAACGCCAGGAGAGCAAACCGGATAGTCTTTGGGTGAGGAATCTTTGGAAGAGGTCGCAGCAAGAGCCGATTCTTGCTTGATGCTGGATGCCGAAAGGCTTGATGGGTTAGAGGCTAGGTCACGTCGTTTTCCTTCGAGTAAGTCTCTGAGGATGTCAATGGTAAGGGGTCTCTTGGTGATAAGGATATCTCTGATGTTGAGGGAAGAAGGCAATCTAGATAGCAAGAATTCGGACATCCAAGTCTCGTGGAGCGTGAATTCTGCTGGAGCCTTGACAATTTTGACTCCTACTGCTGCGATTTTGCTTAGGTGCATGTTGAGGTCGGATAGGAAACCTGCAACGTCGTCCGATTTGAAGGTGATAGAGAAGAAGTCCTGTACGACCTTGGCTTGATTATCGCCCGTTTTTGCCTCAAAGTGATCTTCAATCAGAATCCAGATTGCTCGAGGATTATTCTCGTTGTCTGGAGTAACAAACTGAGTTCGATACCTCTCTCCCAGATACAAGGAGATAATGCCGGCAGCTTTTCCCATTTCGCGAGATTGATTGATTCTTTCGGCCGTGTCGGTAGGAACATCCACTGAAGAGTCAATGTATACTTTCAGGCCTTGCACTTGAAGATAAGCTTTTAGTTGTCCTTTCCAAGTAGAAAAAGGGACCTTATCGAGAGATTGAAGGATGGCTTTGTGTTCGGACATAGCTATTGTTCTTTCGGAAGAAGCTTGAGGTGAATCCTAGTTACGCTTCTGGGCTCATAACCTAATGGACACCAAGCTGGGGATACACCTGTGATGACAGCAGAAGCGCTGTGAGCTACGACGAATAGTGAGACAATGCTCAGGTGGAGGCACACCTGTGATGACAGCAGAAGCGCTGTGAGCTACGACGAATAGTGAGACAATGCTCAGGTGGAGGCACACCTGAAGACGATGGGATGAAGGTGAATGAGTTGATGATTGTGATAAACAAGAATAGATGAATGATGACTACAAACCTGTGATGACAGCAGAAGCGCTGTGAGCTACGACGAATAGTGAGACAATGCTCAGGTGGAGGCACACCTGATATAATAAAGACACATGAGTGATAAGAAAGATTGAGTGAGGATAGATGAGAGAAAATACTGTAGGCATACCTGAAGACGATGGGATGAAGGTGAATGAGTTGATGATTGTGATAAACAAGAATAGATGAATAAGATACAACGTGGTGGAAAGTAGTTGAGACTAAATACATCTAGATTAGGTTTAGAACTATCATCATTCAGATCCGTCCGCAGCAAGCGGTCCGTCGGCTATGTGCCTCAATACGTGCCGAGTGAGATATTGAGAAAATATGAAGGATAGGGGCAATAAGAAAGGAGATGGGGGTCGTAGATGATTGTTTGGGGATTCAGGTGATGATGGTTGGGTAGGTTCAATAGGGGACGGTGGTAACGGAGGTAGGGCGAGTAATGCTTTATAAGCCTTTGTTTGGTAGGGCCGTTTTGCACAAGTTGGAGGTGGTAAAGGTCCCTGGATTTTTGGTTTATCACTACGAGTATTTACCATACAATGTCGAAGCAGGGAAGTCGATGTGTCAGGAAGTCCAGAAGGCTAGCAAAGCGGTTAGTCTATTTGATTCTTAATCTGTTGTTGTTGGTAGAATGCCTAGTGTTCATTGCCTCTGTCCGCCCCACCTCTTGTACTCCTCATACTCCAAATATGGATTTTGCTCACTCCTACAACAAAATGTAGTTGGATTTCAACGTGTTTCATTCGCCTTGCATTTGTATTAGCCTCAAAGTTGACTACCACTATACAACCTTGATTGTCTTCATGGACTACCGTTGGACCGGCGATGGCAGAGACTGATATTTCAAGAAGAAGCTGCCGAATCCAGAGAATTTCGCAAGCGAAGTCAGTCAAGGCCCTATATTCAGCTTCACAAGAGGAGAGCGATATGACCGGCTGTTTCTTTGTTTTCCAAGATATAAGATGATTATTGAGGAGAGATAAGTAGCCAGTGATAGATTGACGTGTCGAAACACAATTCCCCCAGTCTGCGTCTGTGAACCCCCTTAACGGAGAAACAGAGCCGCGTTGATAAACCAAAGCGGTGGAGGCGGTACCCGCGAGATACCTGAGCACATGCGTAAATCCTTTCCAATGAAGAATACCGGGCGACTCCAAGAACTGCGAAAGGGTGCTGACAGCGTTCGCAATATCGGGGCGAATAGCAGTCAAGAGATAACTCAGGGCCCCAATCGCGCTCCTGTAATTAACTCCGAGAGATTTGAAGCGGTCCCTTTCTTCAGTGGTAGATGGCTCCAGATGCGTGTTTGGAACAAGGGGAGTCGACACCGGCCGACAGGAAGTCATGCCGTAAAGATCTAGCAAAGAACTGTTGTAGTGGAGCTGAGACAGGACAATAGCATTGGGTTCGTGGAGAATTTTTATCCCTAACATCAAGTCCGCACGGCCAATGTCCTTCATGTTGAATTCTTCCTTAATTTGACTTTTGAAAGGATTGACATCCTTGCTAAAAACAGCAAGGTCATCAACATGAATGAAGACCCATACCGGATTTTCCCCCAAGCGATAGAAGACACACGGGTCAGCTAGGGCGACCCTGAACCCAACTGAGATCAGCCACGACGAGAGTCGATTGTACCAGGCAAGCGGCGCCTGTTTCAAGCCGTAGATAGCCTTGTTCAATTTTAGCCACTGGCGTTTTTTATCCAAATTAACCCCCTGTGGAATCAAGAGAAAAACCTCTTCACTAAGATCGGCTTTCAGAAAAGCCGTCTTAACATCCAATTGATGAAAATTGAGTCCGGTTGCGGAGGCGTGTGAAATGAGGGCTCTTAAGGAAGTTAATCGGCCAGTCGGCGCGAAGGTTTTTGAAAAATCCACCCCATGAGTTTGAGAGAACCCTTGAGCGCATAAACAAGCTTTGAATACAACGGCTTCGCCATCTTGTTTCTTTCTGAAAACCCACGTAGTCCCCACCGTTTTTAAAGATGGATTCCAGTGCACAACTTCCCACACCTTGAGGCGATCCATAGCTTGCAATTCAGTTTGAATGGCGTCGGACCAGCCCACAGAGTCGGAGCAATTGATAGCTTGATGATAGTGAGTTGGAATGTCATTCATGATTGTAATGTTGAGCGCTCTTGGCATCCTGACCCGCGAGTGAGAGAGGATATTTGAAGAAGAGATATCTCCCGAGATGATTTTGGAGGGAAGAGCCACATCGCCCAAAGATTCTTCAGGACAGACTGACTCACGTTGAGTTTCTTCGACGCCGTGAGACACTATTGGGGAAGGATGAAATTCTTCGATAACAACATTGTCGGAGCAGACTGATTCAGAGGAGTCATTGTCCTGAAAAAGCGAGTCACTAGAAGAAAAAGGGATGGCGTGTTCAGAGATTTTTGGGAAATTTAATTCGTCAAATCTAATATGCCTGGTTTTGATCAACTTATTGTCCCGAAGACAAAGAACCCAATACACAGAACCCTCATTCTCAAAACCAACCAAGATGCCAACGTCTCCGGTGTGTCCAAGCTTCCACGTAGGATGATTTTTGGGAACGGCAATGAAAGCTTTGCAACCAAAAGATCTGAGTCGATGAAAAGGGGGGGAATTTTTAGTCCAAAGTTCATAGGGAGTGGAAGATCAAGAGGGAGTGGCCAACATGTTAAAGATCATAACTGCCGCATTGACTGCCTCGGCCCAGTATGTCTTAGGGAGATTTCTCGAGAGAAGTAAGCATCAAGCTTTGTCAAGGATCGTCCGATTTGCCCGCTCAGCAATCCCATTGAGTTGTGGTGTTTCAGCCGGCGAGAAGATTTGAAGAATACCTTTTTTAGCCATAAAACGATTGAAGGAGGAATTTACAAATTCACCGCCTTGATCGGAGACAACTTCCTTTATTTTAAGGTCTTGAAGGTTTTCAACAAGGGAAGCGAATTGTTGGAATTCTTCAAAAGCACCGTCTTTCGTCTTTAAGAATCGAACAAATTTGAAGGAAGAGTATTGATCAACAATCGTGAGGAAGTATTTGAAACCGGAAATAGAAGGTGGATTGAATGGCCCAACAAGATCCAAGTGAAGATGTTGTAATGGCGCATGAACAGGAGAGAAGTGACCAGAGAAAGGGGTAAGAGTCATTTTTGAACAGTTACATACCTTGCATAACGAGCAACCATTCGATGGAGGAAGTCCCATGGTCTTCATTACTTTTTCTCCCGGATGGCCAACGCGATTATGCCAAATTTCATGGTCCAACTCTTTTTTTTTAAAGAGAGCAGTGGGGCAACGGGAGAAACGGGCGTGTAAGAGATTATCAATAATTTTTCCGGAGAAAATGGAGCCGGAATTGTCGGAGATATCAAATGAATCATGAGTCTTTGAAATTGTTACCAACGAGTTGATCAAGCGAACTAATGAGATAAGTTGTTGAGAGATTTTAGGGAAAAGGAGGCAATCTTGGAGTTGAATTACTTGTCCATTAATGAACACCTCAGCAGTACCGTAACCAGATGCAATTAATGGTGTATCTAGATTGCCGGTTTTGATGAAGATTGATTTTGGTGTGAATGAAGAGAAGAGATCTCGGCAACGGACCATGTGATGAGAAGCGGCTGAGTCAATAATGACATCTTCATTTGGCTCCATGTGCACATAAGACGTGAAAACGGAGGCATGGACAAAGCTTGCGCTAGCATTCTTATTTTTCTGCTGTCGAAGGTGAGGAAATTTTTCGAAGCATTTCGATTCCGGATGGGATGATTTGGGATTGTGAACACCGCCTGCGCAGTAATGAAGAATCTTGAATGGAAATTTTGACGTAGTGTTTGAGGTCGTGATGAGAGCAGAAGACCCTTCTTGTTCAGGTTTGGATCCTTTGTGAGTAAGCCAAGTTTGAAGGGCATCCAGAACGAGATACGGAGAGGCGATACAGTCTTAAGATAAGGCGCAATTATCAATGATCTTGTCTAGTTTTTTGTCGTGCATCAGTTTTCCCAAGACTAAATACGATATAATGTCGGGAGGCAAGGTGATGCCAACGGCGTCGATGTCCAAGAGATGAGTGCGAGTTTTGTCAATGTATTCTTGAAGGTTGCCCATGTAAGTTTCCGCCAACCAGCTCATAAAGACTCGTCCTCGATTAATCACGGAGTGAGAAGCGTATTGAGATGAAATCTTCTTCCATAGCAAGATAGGGTCCGAGTCGGTTCGAGAATTGACGACCTCATTGTAACACCTCAAATTGATTCTAGAGGTGATGATCGAAATTGCCTTGTGCCCAGATTTCAGATACGCAGCTTTCTTGATTTCGGAAGGGTTGGGAGAGATGGGGAAATTACAGCAGTCCCGAAGGTCCTTTCCTCAGAGATAGATAAACATGCAAGACAACCAATTGGTAAAGTTAGTGCCATCGAGGACAGGAACACCGTTTGACCCAGGAGTATCAATTTTTTCAGAACTTGACATGTTGTCTCGCCTTTAGTAGTTTGTTTGATTGTTTTGAAATGTATCGGAGGTGGTGGAGCGTATTGAGACTGTAAATCTGTGAATCAACAAACTAAAGATGAATTTCTTGTGTAAGTAAAATAAACTCTTAAAAAAGGAATTGATACAAAAGAAAGAGAAAAGACAATTTATACCTAAAGGCGAGACAAGTGTGAAGAAGATAAATGCTGAAATAAATCAAGTAATAGGAAAGAAGAAAGGCAACAAACTAATAAAACGGAAGTTAGTTATTTATGATGTAATTCAGTTGGATAATTAGAAACCTACAATGAGTTTGAGTTCTTGAGCTAAATGTGAAAGAGATGAGAAGAGTAAGAAAGGATTGGCTATAAAGCACACGCGGAATAGTCAAAAAGAAGGGATGGGCTTAAAAGCACACGCGGGATAGTCAATAAGAAGGGATTGGCTTAAAAGCACGCACGAGATGGATAATAGTGAGGTGAAGACAAGAGAGATGAATTATAATGTATTTATGGGACAACTAGGTGAGTTGATGGTCTTCATGAGGAATCAGCGAGAAGGGAACAATGAGTCGGGTTTATATAATCTTCTTCTTGAGGGGTCAAGCGGAAAGGAGAGTTGGAATCTTGAGGGTCCAGGCGAGTGGTAAGATCTTGTCATCCAAGTGTAATGACATCATAGGTGTTAAACAAGTTGGGTGCAGCACACATATGAAAAAGCGCAATGAGTTGAAAAGAAGTTGGGCGCGGCGCGCGTGTGAAAAGAAGCGCAAGGTGCAATGAGTTGAAGAGGAGGGAATTTAGAGCTCAACAGAATGTGCTTTGATTTTGATGCCTGGTCCGCGTAAATCCGCGCATTGCCAATGCTCCAGGTGGAATCTTTGATTGCACTTTGAAGATTCCTCCTGGCCTTCAATTTCTCTTTGAAATATCTTTGAATACATTGGGTTAAAAAAAAAAACTTTGATGTTAGTTTGAAGTGAAACCGTAAATGTGCGTCCGTGGTGTAATCAAACCGGTGGACCGGTTTGATTACGTGAGCAAGTCCCCACACACCAATTTTTGGCTTGTGGGGAACCTCTTCGGCCGGCCAGGAAGAACTCCTCCCGGCTGATGAGGTTATACAACCTTGTTGGATGGGAGGACTTCCTCCCGGCCAAAAAGGTTGTATAACCTCGTCAGCCGGGAGGAACTCCTCCTGGCCAACAAGGTTATACAGCCTTGTTGGCCAGGAGGACTTCCTCCTGGCCAGCCGACGAGGTTTCCCACACACCAAAAATTGGCATGTGGGGACTTTCTCACGTAATTGAACCGGTCCACCGGTTTGATTACGTGATACATATTCCACACGCCTATTCTTTGGCGTGTGGGACCCGCACACCAAAAATTGGTGTGCGCTCCCACACACCATTTTTTTGACGTGCGGGTTGGTGTTGGCGTGCGCCTATCAACGCCCTGTAAAAAGACATGAGATCAGTGTTTTTGAAATAATATGATAGATGATGAAAAAAGAGGAGAACCAACAGGATGAATTGATTTCACTTCTCACCAAGTTGAGACTAGAACAAGACATATTTGAATAGACGCTATTGAGTTGAGTTGAAAAAATTGATTTTTATTCTTGATGAGGATAGGTTTATTGATTGAGACAGGAAAGTGGAGATTGATTGAGGTAGGAAAGGGAATTGATGTGGAAAAAAGGGAATTGATGTTTTAGGAAGGAAGGAGATTGATGTGGAAGGAAGAAAGAAGGGATGGATTATTTGGAGAAGATGATGTATTAGGTTTAGTGTGATGATGAGTCAGATTTGCTGAATCTGTCAGAATTTGTGACAAGTTCTCTGGAGCGCGCTCTGTGCTCTGTCAACTCTCAGTCTATCTTCTTCCCCTTGAGTCCTCTCAAGCTAGTCCTTATCTTGCTTTCTCCCATCAATCCTTGACGATCCTGAAGATTCATCAATCAGTTCAGTACTCCAGTCGACACAAGATCACCCACTGCCATTTACTATAGTTGTGGTGACTATTCCCTTCTTCTGTTATATTTCTCTGTTTTTCTTTCCTGTATGCTTTGCACTTACTGATGTTGGGTTCTTAGTCTCTGTATCTGAGAGAGAGTGTGGTGGATTCCTGTTTGTTTTTTTTGTCTATTTCCCTTCCTTGTTCTCCTTATCAACATACAGCCTTGTGATCCTTTAGTTACTTTGTTCTCTCTTTGTTTTTCTTTCTATTCTTGTTACTGAAATCAAACTTTAGTTTTTGCCTCAAATTCTCTTAAATCCTCCACATAATTTTCAATTGAGAGAGTGTTGAGATGAAAGCAGAGTGAGAGTGTCGAGTGAAAGCAGAGTGAGAGTGTCTAGTGAGAGTGTAAAGTTTCAATGATCTCTGCATTTCTGCAGGAATATTGTATCAAGTTTAACACTCATTTAGAACCAGGAGATTCTGGAGGAGCTTTTTTATAAAAACAAGTGGAGCTATACTTGATCCTTGACTTATTCATTCTCTTCATTTCCCTCATTGATTGAATCTTTTCTTCTTAGGATTGTTGTTTTTAAAAGAATTCAAGCAACTGGAATATTTATTTCATTTGATTGTGATCCAAAAATATAATTTAAAGATAATGTATAATGACAAAATTAGAGAGATGTGAATACCTAGAAGCAACTACTGTCTCAATTATTCTAACTATTATAAGATGAAAATCTAAGAGAGAAATATAGTCAATAACAAGAGATGAGACTGGATCAAGATTCAACAAGAAAATGAAGTATACAGTTAATGCATCTTGTTCCCTGTTCCTATTTTCTATGTTGTCTTTCTAATCTTGTCTTTGTTTTACTTAAAGTCACAATAATGCCATTAGACTTTTATTCTTGCACCACTATTTTGGTGTTTCAAGTCTTTTAAGTTCTACACAATGTGCAAAAATTTACTACATCAGTCTTTGTCTGTTCTGTTGTCTTTCATAACCAACCAATGACCAACAACTTACTGATTACGGAGCTGTTTGAAGTTCTGCCTAATAATTCTGGGGTAGTCAATGATGCCTGTTCTGTAGCAAGATGTTGGTTCTTGACCTTTAATCTGCCTGTTTCTAGAGCATTTGAACATTCTTATTCATCAGCCTGTATTCTGGGTTCTTGACTGCGGAATGGTTTCCCTTACCAATTCTTGCAGCTAAAGTTCCCATAAGCCCTCTCAATTGGCTATTCTCACAGTTTGTGCCTGTCCCATAAAACTAGTTCCGCATATAATTTTGAGTCTCAGCTAGAACCAGAACAACAGAAGGTACATTATGATTTCACTATTTTATTTCATGATTTTTTCTTCTTATGTTATATTTCCTTTTCTCTTTGTGATCAGTTATCTACTAATATTAGCTTTTGGTTTCAGCTGCTGCAATAAAATGATTTGATCTCAATTTACTACAGTAACTGTGTAGAAAAACAGCATCGTATTATTGATTTGAGTTACAACAGTTGATCTTATGGAGCATCTTGCATGTCAATTGGACATGCGCAGATGTGCTTCCCTGGCATCATATGTATGAATTCTGAAATCAATAACAATACATTTGAACTCTTATCGATGTGTTTTTTGATATAAATACAAAGTTTAATAATCCACCAGAACCGAACGGGTAAATCAGCAAAACAAAACAAAACAAAAAAATACAAGTCTGCTTGATGGAAATTGGATAAAAAAAGTGAAATTTGGTTCATAGTTCTCTGATAAACAAATGATGCAATTGAGCATAATAATAGAAAATGATAATCCATGATGTCAGCGATGAAGGATGAATTTAACAGTGGTTTAACCAAGGAAACATTTTTTTATAATTATCCATCCAATTCCTGAATTACTCGTTTTCTTTTTTAAGGAGCGATAATATTGTTGTACAAATTTTAAGGGATTGAAATCTGGGCTGAAACTGCCAAATTCAAATTCGGGTTTGGCCGCAAGTAAGGTAATCCATCAATCGAAATTTCATGATCAATGAAATGAAACAGAGACCAGTCATGATCAGTAGATTGATTATTAAAAATGGAAAATGAAACGTAACGTACAAACAATAAGAAAAACTTTCGCGCTGGCCCCCGAACTCAGATTGTCGATTCATAATTGGTGGGATTTGAGTGCGGATGCGGTGTGTGGTAGTGGTGCATATCTAGCAGTTCCTGCGGGTCTTCGAATATCCTGAGAGCTAAAGTTTGATTGCGACCTAATCGGGGCCTCCACCACTGGCCCGCTAACTAACCCCTCATTTGCGCAAGGCGTTATCGCAACATGATGATGGTTGATGATCTTGGCTTGCTCCGGAAAATTGATATTTAAGTTTTCAACGTCAAACCCACTTGGTTCGAATTGTTTCTCTGATAGATTCGAGTGACGATTTCCGGTGGCTGATACCAAAGAGTTTACTCTCACGTTTTCGGCCGCGTGTACCGAAATGTTTTCTTCCTCCATTTCGTCATCCGCATTGTCTGCATCGGAATCAACATCTTCGCTATCTTCGACCATGTGGTTTCCATCCTCTTCTGAAACTTCAAGTTCCGTTTCAGACAAATCGGAGAATTGAATGGTTTGTGTTGCTTTCTTAGTGGATTGCCTTTTGCGATAGTTAGGGTCTCCAGATCCGACACTGTTTCCAAGACCATATCCACTAACCGCCGAGTCGCGCGTCTTTTGCGACCCTAGGATTAACTTTTGCTCCAACCTCCACCTGTCATTCACTTTGTGCTGCAAGCTACAAACTTTGAATTGGTTACACACAATGCGACAAAAAATAAAACAATTTAGCTTTTGGTGATTTTGACAGAAAAGGAGAAAACAAAATGAAAGTGTGAGAATTTGTTAAAGCTTACAAATAGAAATGGTGTGTAACTTGGTCACAAAGCCATCGAATCCAGCATAGAGTGCGTTCATTCTTTCAAACCCAAGGGCCACTTTACCGCCAAGAACTAATGCATAAAATGTTACCTAACACGAGTGAGCGCTAGGTAGGTCCAGCCGAATGCAAAAATGGGCTTACCTAGGCAGATGCACAATACCATGAAAGTAACTAAAGTGACGAGGAACATAGTTCTGGCAACCATTTTTACGGGAGTGGTTTGATGGACAGAGGGAAAAAGAACAAATCACTATCAGTTAATCTCATTGTAATCCGCATTTCATGGCCCTAACAGTCAAGCGCAATTCTTCCTCACTTACTCAAGCATGACCATAATTCCTAAAGAGATACTTCCATCCGTTGAACCAAATCTACAGCGTTTGCGAGAATCCAAAACGTTGAACATTAGGACTGCTGATATCAATAGGTCCCATGCAAACGGTGGACCCAGCCAGGCTAGTTGAAGCAGATCTAGTCGGATTCTCTGAATGCCAATTAATCTTAAATAATCGCCAAGATCTTTGACATTGTCAAGAGTTTGGTCGACGCTACCACTCCGAGTAAACAGTACTGGGATTTGATCATAGTTGATCAAATGAGCCCCGACCAAAACTGACTGGAAAATCAATCCCCCTAGACTGATTAAAAGTAGAATTAATGAACAAATCAAAAACATTTTCGGTGCTCTGAGCATGGTCGATGCTAATCTAGCAAAATAGACCCTAATGCCTGTGGATATCAAGCTAGGTATAGTCAAAAAAGGTTGATCATCTCATCAGCTTCGGATCTCGCCATGGCACTGAACATGAAAAATGGTCAGTGAGCCGAGATGGATCTCACTAGTTTACGATTAGCAGGTTTGATAATTGCCAACTGTAGACTTGAGTTAAGCCTGCATCGACTAAAGTATGATGTGCCAAAGATTTAAATACCTTGAAAGGCCCCCGTTAACGATTTCCCAAGAGTAAACGAAGGAAGAAGTTACAAGCCATCAGTCTGCTGACTTAAAAATTCCAAGACTTGCACAGCATCCGAGAAACGATGGCAAGGTGCGCACAAGTATTTCAAGGGCCAGACTAAATAAGTTTGCGATTAGAATGAGGACTACGACGACGTTAAATGTATCATTCAAGAATTCGAATTGTTGATGGAAGATGTTCAAACGGCTAAACCAATTTTGCTTATGGCGAGAGTGATCGTAATTTTGATCGACTCGAATGTCAAAGAAATCGGGGTGGTAGTTGCTGTTGGAAGTCGATGAATGATCAGGCAGATTTCGAGATTTGAGGTCGAGCTCCTCAACTTTCTGATTTGCTAACTGGCCAACAACGACTTCCCCCTTGATGCCATCATGATTCCGGTCATCATACTGTCCATTCTTATATTTTTCCTGGAATTGTTGGCTTTGCTGATAAGGGGAATGGAATGTAGACGTTTGTTTATGGGCATGGTTGTGCGATTGATTTTGAGCTTGAGTTTGAATAAACATTTTCGTGTTCAAATAATTGATAAATTGATATGTTAAGCATCCTGCTAATCCACTCGACAGTGGCTATATCAATAAAAATGTCCAGGGTTGCCGGAAGTCAGTTCTTCCAATCACTTGTGCCTCATTCGTTATCGTTATATTCCAAGTCATAAGGGTGAGGACGATGACTCATGAGGAAGAGTGATGATGCTTACCACTACAATAGATAAAAACCCGACACTTAGTTTGTTCAAATTCGCATAGGTGAGTGCGTCGATCTTAGCCTGATCCATGAATGCTAAACAGTGGTCTAAGTAAATAAATAGTTCAGCGTGACATCAATAATTCACCAAGGAGCCATAAGAGCCACACGGTCCCGCACATTTTTTTCCCCACTGCGACTGATTTGCTATCAACTTTGCAGGCGCTTTCTGCTAGCTGCCCTGTAGGGTTGCGAGCTCGTACAATGATCCGCAAACCAAAGAGTTCAGCAGTGAGAAATGTGCAGGAGTGAGTGATACCTGTAGTGTGATGGAGGAGAATCGAAGGAAAAAGAAATCTTTAGCAAGAAACAAAACTCAAAAGGGGGACAGAGTAGCACCCAACTTGGATTCCTTTCCGTGCACAGGAATTCAAAATATGGAAGGTTGGCACTGATATCAGCCGATAAGCAATGATAAGCAATGACCCTAGTATACCAGAGAGCAAGGTCTAAAGTAATCTTCAAAGTGATGAATCGAATTTAAACGTGTAACTAGCTGGCAATCTAAATTTGCGTATACATACATATATAAATTAACAGGCGGATATGCTTCTTTCAACCAGCGCTACGATTGAGCATCTCGCACTTAAGCAGTCTCCGAATTCGCTCGGCTCGAGGGGACTACTGCAATATTTTACTAAATGAATACATAACAGCAGAAACATGACTCCAGCGATCTCTAACATTAATTGTTGTTCAGATGATGCGCAATTCATACTTGAACTCAGATTCTTTAAGGTTAAGAAAATGGATGTTTTTGATGAAACAGTTTATTAATTAAATAACAATTAAGTCCTTAAGCGGTAGGAGTTAGCCTTTTTGGTAAGAGAAACTGTTGCGAATCCCATTATAGGTCTGGGTTGAGGTCCAGATCGAATAGATCATCATCGGCTTCAGGCGGTGGAGGTGGAGGTGGGCGCCTCGAGGGCATGGTGGGATAAGCAGCCAGATGGGCATTGGGTACAGCCTGAGTCGGTCGGGCTAAGATAGCAACAAAAAAAACCAATTATAAACAAACGGAATGGTCAGATCGTCATCATGGTCATGTTTCGTTAGTGTCCCTCCACAAATTTTCCGAGGTGTATCATTATTGTTGTTTTCTGGGTGGAGCATCAAGTTTCGTGATGAGAAAACATGATCAAGCTCATGGGAATTACCTCCATCTGCCGTCCTGATCTCCCCAAGGAGGGCACCGATCTCGGTGACACTGTTCATTGGGTCATTTGTACCGTTGACGGGAGGCGCCATGTCTTGACCCATCCTGCCGCGTCTGATCACGTCTTCGGTTGGGAAGGGCATTAAGAATCGTAAACTTGGATCCTGTAAATCTAAACCGCTGGAAGGATTAATGTGCTGTTCTTGATCTGCTGTTGATGGGGCAGGTGGAGCTGAGGTATACGGCGCAATCAATCGTGCATATGACATGATGTGATCGGGTGTCAGAGCCACTGTTGAGAAAATCAAGGAAAAGTTGGATTAGCCCAGAACCATTTGTTATTTCTTCAAAAACGCCCCAAGATCAAGCTAGACAAGTTTCCATGGGCACAACACCGATTGAGCACGCGACTGAAGCGTTTTTTGATCGATCAGGAGCTCGTGCAAGATATCACAACTCTGAGGAAGAAAAAAGGGGAGATGAAAGTTACAATCATTCAGTTCTTTGAAGCGAGTCTTCTCATTTTGGCCATCCGAGCAAATGATATCGAGTTTGTTTTTGATAGCAAAGATTTGATCAATTTTTTTTTTGAAATGATTTGAATTTAACTCGGTTAAGGAGAGATATAGATTTTGAATTTGTTTTGAATTCCGATCATGTTGGGTGTTAATTTCTAGTAGATTGTACAGATAGCTTTCCAGCTGGAAGATCTCTTGGAGCATTGATAATTCATTTGACTGGTTCGAAGTGGTGGTTGATGATGAGGATGAAGAGAGTGAGGATAGAGAGGAGGAGGCAATCTGATTGAAGACGGTCTGGGTGATCCGGTTGAATTGGGATAAGAACACTTCGAATTGATCTCCTAGTGGTTGGTGGTCGTTAGGAGTGGGGATGCCGAGCAGCTGGTTTGGTTCTTGGTTCATCTTGGTCGTCCTGATCGAAGGGAGTGCATATAATGGGCACCGAGGCTGTCAAAAACCCCGTGGAGCTGGAAATCATGCTGGAGCTTCGGGGAGAGCGGGGAGCGGTTGGCTCGGGTACCGGGACAAACGGTTGATGTCATCGCCCATTATGTTGTAGTACAGGCTGGGTGCTACAACTCATGCAAAACTTCGTATCAAGGTCGGAAGAATGGCTTCTCAAAGTGGTATTGGCGTCAGTGAAGCACTTTCCACCGCGTTTGTCCATGCAGTCTCGAACAAGGGTTCTCTTAGGTTGATACTCGTGCAAATTGAAAATGGTTGAGCCATCTGATTCTTCAATTATATCACCCGACGTATTTATCTATCTATTCATCTGATCAACTGATTTGTGGTTTTTGTTGACATACCATCAAATTTCTGTTACTAGAATCACTCGTCCCCATTCTTGAGAGACCGCCAACACATGCAAAAACTGAAGTCGAAGATTTTGAACTACTCGGTGACATTCTTGATGATGATAAACCGGCCTATGTTCTGTTTCGGCTGGGAGATAATTCGGACGAGGACTGGTTGTTTATATCATACGTACCCGATCAAGCCAAAGTAAGGGATAAGATGTTGTATGCTTCCACTCGGGCAACAATTTCGCGGCAGGCAAGCATTGCTTCCCTACGATTACTTTTGACGAGTGGGCCTCGCTAAGTATTTCATCTTGCTCTTATGAAACAGCTTGGTGATTCCAATTTCAAGACATCGATGTTTGCAACTACCAAGGAAGATTTAACTCCACGAGGCTATTTGGCTCACCTCGCTTCACAAAGAGCCCAAGCACCAATGACTTTACGAGAGCGAGAATTAGCTGACATCAAGGCTGCCGAAGGAGCTGATTCATCATCGATGGGCTCAACAATGCGGAGCTCGAACGTATGGGGCTCGAGTGATAATACTGTCAATGCTAATCTGGGATTGAAATGGGACGAAGATGCTCAAAAGGCCCTATCCTCTTGGTCAGCCCAAAACGGTGGTCCGATAGTCCAATTCGTCAGTAATCTTCATTAACAGATGACCTTTTTGCAACAACAAATAGAAGTCTGGCTTGGACTTAAAGTGAACACATCCACTCAGAATATCGATATTCCCTCTGAAACGATCATTGTATCTCCCCACGACCACTCTGGTCAATTGAAATTTCCTGACGACCAGCCAACATACACCTTTTACAAATTCTTCCTTCACGATGGAGATTCTGAGCGCCGAGGTGGGTAATCAAGTCATGTTTTGGCCAATTAGAAACTAGGGCTAAAAAAAAAACTACTGCGCTTTCTTCATTCGATCATACACAGTTTTCATCTATTCTTGCCCTTCTAAATCCCCCATAAAATCCAGGTTGATTTACTCTTGCAACTCTTCCTCTGTCTCATCGAAAGGGCCCGAATATGGATTCACGCTTGACAAAAAGGTTAGCGGACTGTAGAGAGCCAGACTTCTCTCCTGATAGAAAAAAATTAAGATATATACCAACTGTGATTTTCGATTGGAATCTCTATTGATAAAAACTTGTGACTTTTACTAGATTGAAACATCAAGTCCTGAGGAAGTTGACATCCATTACATCAAGTCTGAGCTCGGATCAGCTTTACCTTCAACAAAATCGGACTCTTCAAATCTCAAACCAACAACAGCCTTTGCCAAACCTCCTCGACCTGGCAGAAGAAGATGATACGCTCAATAGACCTGGATTACCTAGAATTTGAATTATTTGGAATCCTTGGTTTGATTTTTCTTTCCCCCTTTCGAAGCTTTGTATCACTGATGTTGTGGATTGAGATAGTAAACTATTGCAATTCCCCATTCCATGTACATGCTTGACATTTCCAAAAAAAAGGGTGTTGTTCTGGCGCTAGGGCAGAACTGCTCAATCCGCTTCAAACTCATACTGCAACCGATTGATGAACAAACTACCAAGAGTGGTGCAGGGGTCGCAATCTCGTGGGTGTGGCATGTATCTATTATGTATGTGTGCACTGAAGGGGTTGTTGTTTTTGTGTCTTGTTATAACTACATATATTCACTTGGTGAGCATGTTTTGTTGATAACTGTTAATGGTAAAGGTAAGCTGAGGTTTCAGGAAACCAGATCTATATGACAAGGAGTATAAGCTAAAGAATGTATAACAATAATCCGAAAAAGAAAAAGAAAAAGAAAAAGAAAAAGAAAAAGAAAAAGAAAAAGAAAAAGAAAAAGAAAAAGAAAAAGAAAAAGAAAAAGAAAAAGAAAAAGAAAAAGAAAAAGAAAAAGAAAAAGAAAAAGAAAAAGAAAAAGAAAAAGAAAAAGAAAAAGAAAAAGAAAAAGAAAAAGAAAAAGAAAAAGAAAAAGAAAAAGAAAAAGAAAAAGAAAAAGAAAAAGAAAAAGAAAAAGAAAAAGAAAAAGAAAAAGAAAAAGAAAAAGAAAAAGAAAAAGAAAAAGAAAAAGAAAAAGAAAAAGAAAAAGAAAAAGAAAAAGAAAAAGAAAAAGAAAAAGAAAAAGAAAAAGAAAAAGAAAAAGAAAAAGAAAAAGAAAAAGAAAAAGAAAAAAAAGAAAAAGAAAAAGAAAAAGCCAAAGAAAAAGAAAAAGAAAAAGAAAAGAAAAAGAAAAGAAAAAGAAAAAGAAAAAGAAAAAGAAAAAGAAAAAGAAAAAGAAAAAGAAAAAAAAAAGAAAAAGAAAAAGAAAAAGAAAAAAAAAGGAAAAGGAAAAGGAAAAGGAAAGGAAATATCATGGTTGTGGATTGTTGATTAATTATGGAAGGTGTGGGAGAGAATGTTGCTGTGAATTAAGGTTGAGTGAAGGTTTAGATTATATAAGTTGTTATAGTTATTCACATTTCCATCAACAGAAAGTCTCTGGCTATGATAAAATGTTGATTGTTGTTGTTTGGTAGCAGCTCTTCCCTGTTCTTGTCCTTTGGTTTTATAAGCTCTTCCCCAGTAATCAAACCTGAAGCTCATCTTTAGATAAATTTAGGTTTTATATTCATGGAGTAGACAATTTTTGAGGAATCAATTTAGGAAATATACCCATTATTTTATTTGTGATTTTATCAAATATTTTATTTTTGATTTTTTCACATATTGTGATTGTGGTTTTGGGTGTAAAGAAATTAATGATCAAGATTTAGTATAATAAATGTTTTTGTTGTTTTGTTGTTTTGTGTTTAATCTTTTGTTTTGTTTTTTAGATTGGATTTCAAAGTTTTTGGGTGTGGACAAAATATTTATTTGCTGAAAAAGATTTTCTTTGTAGTTTTTGATTTAAATTGATTAATTTTGATTTAGATTGATTTAGATTGATTTAAATGAATTTATTTTGACTTAAATTGATTTATGTTGATTTGTATTGATTTAAATTGTATTGTTTTGATTTATTTTGATTTAAATTGATTTGAATGGAATTGATTTGATTTATTTTGCTTTATTTTGCTTTATGTTGATTTATTTTGATTTATTTTGATTTGTTTTGATGTATTTTGATGTATTTTGATGTATTTTGATTTAGTCTGTTTTATTTTGATTTGTTTTGATTTATGTTGATTTAAATTGATTTGTTTTGATTTATTTTGACCTAAAGTGATTTATTTTGATTTTATTTTGATTTATTTTGATTTTTGATTTATTTTTATTTTATTTTATTTTGATTTTATTTTGGTTTTATTTTTATTTTATTTTGATTTGATTTTAATTTATCTTTTTTGCTTTGTCTTTTTTTTTTTAATTTTTTTTTTTTAATTTTAGTTAATTTTAGGGCATTAACAAAAAAACCCAGTTTTTCCACGTTTACACCTGGTTTTCTGCGCAGCTGCGGCTGCGCAGTGCACCCGGTTTTCTGCGCAGGCACCCGGGGTCTTTTTTTTAATTTTTAATTTTTATGCAAATAGCATATGGAGGGCAGCATTTGATGTGCATGACCTCCCCAATTATCCTCATTCAATATTTTATTTAAAAAAATAAAATAAATATGTAAAACAAGTAAAAGCAACAAAATAAAATAAAATAAAATTATGGAGGGCTGCATTTGATGCGCTCAACCTCCCCAATTATCCACATTCAACATTTTATTCAAAAAAAATAAAAATGAATAAGTAAAACAAGTAAAATAAACAAAACAAAACAAAATTGAATGAATGAAATGAATACAATACATAAATAAATCAGAAAGCAAGAGACATAATTTCAAGTTAATAATGTATTAATAAATAATAAATGTAAATAGGGTACACCAATCACTAGTAAACACAAAACATACTCTTTCCACATGTAAACCCACACTAAGGTTTACTTCCCATAAGAAACAGGACTTGATACAAGTGCACTCTTCCATTCCTGAACCCATGTGTAAAGTGTAATAAATATCTTACATGTAACACTCCAAAGCATCATACAATGTACCATACCTCTGGGGCATTGATAAATGCACGCCGATGGGCGCACGCCCACGCCCATCGCATGCCGATAAAAAAAAAGGTGTGTTGCCCGCACGCCTTTTTTTATTGGCGTGCGGGCTGCACGCCCATCCTTGGGCGTGGGCACGCCTGTAGATGGGCGTGCAGTTCGCACGCCCATCTACAGGCGTGCGACACCCCCCAAGGAAGGGCGTGCAGCCGTACGCCTGCCGGGGAGGACTGCAAGCCCCTCGACCGGGAGGGATCCCTCCCGGTCGAGGAGGCTGTATACCCTCCTCAACCGGAGGGATTCCCTCCCAGTCGAGGAGGCTGTATACCCTCCTCAACCGGAGGGATTCCCTCCTGGTCGAGGAGGGTATACAGCCTCCTCGACTGGAGGGAATCCCTCCAGTCGAGGAGGTTGTACAACCTCCTCGACCGGGAGGGAATCCCTCCGGTCGAGGAGGCTGTATACCCTCCTCGACCGGGAGGGAATCCCTCCGGTCGAGGAGGGTATACAGCCTCCTCGACCGGGAGGGAATCCCTCCGGTTGAGGAGGGTATACAGCCTCCTCTACCGGGAGGGAATCCCTCCGGTCGAGGAGGTTGTACAACCTCCTCAACCGGGAGGGAATCCCTCCGGCCGAGGAGGTTATACAACCTCCTCAACCGGAGGGATCCCTCCAGTCGAGGAGGTTGTACAACCTCCTCCACTGGAGGGAATCCCTCCGGTCAAGGAGGGTATACAGCCTCCTCGACCGGGAGGGATCCCTCCCGGTCGAGGAGGCTGTATTCCTCGACCGGAGCTGATGTCATGCGTACATTCGTGTGTACGCATGACATCAGCATGTATATAGGCAGGGGCGTGCCCCTACCTATATACATAGAATCGGCGTGCAAGCCCGCACGCCGATTCTATGTATATAGGTAGGGGCACGCCCCTGCCTATGCACATAGAAAGGGCGTGCGGTTTGCACGCCCTTTTCTGAACTGGAAGGGCGTGCGACCGCACGCCAGAAGTGTTGCACGCCAATTGGCGTGCAGCCCGCACGCCGATAAAAAAAGGTGTGCGATGGGCGTGGGCGTGCGTTTATCAACGCCCATACCTCTGTGTATCATTGTATTTCCATTTCTTTGTCATGAAATCTGATAAAAAGTTGATTTTATAGTTATTATTTGTTTCCAATGAATTCTTCACCCTCTAAAGTGTATGAACCCATTTAAAAACTCCCTGAATATCTTGAAAGACAGACGTGAAGGTGTTTGGAAATAAATTTTGCCCAAAAATCATAAAAATTCAACCAATGATTTTAAAAATAAATTGTTTGTCACATTGAATTCTACACCCCTTAAAGTGCTCTAAATGAATTTAAAATGTTGAGAAATCCTGAAAATTCAGCTGTGGGGACTTTTTTTGAAAAAACCGGGTGGATTGGCAAAATAAATAGAAGGCATTGTTTTTTTGCAAAATAAATAATACCATAAAATTCTACACCCCTAAAATGATAATAAATCAATTTATAATTTTGAAAAACAATGAAAATCCGCCCGCACAAAAATAAATACCAAAACCGGGTGTAAATGTGGAAAACCAGGTGTACTGTGCAGCAATTTGGACGTCGCCACTGCGTAAAACCAGGTGTAAACACGGAAAAACCAGGGTTTTTTTCTTAATGCCCTAATTTTATTCTTAATTTTATGTAATTTTAATTTTATTTATTTATTTTTGTTCACATACAACATACTTTTATTTGTCTTTTTATTTTTATTTTTTTTGGAGGGAACAGCGGATACAAAGGACACACATTGCTGATGGCTGTCCTTTCCTGAGAGCAGGAATCAGTAAAGCTGGTTGTTCTCCACTGAGGACAGACAGAATCAATGGCTGCGCCGGCCATTGATGTCAATAACTCCTCTTCGCTGGGAGAAGCCATTGTCAATGGCTGTTCTCAGTGAGGAGGGCAAGTGACACAGATAGACGTCAACCCGTTAGGTTGCATCAGTTCATATTTCATGCAACCTAACGGGTTGAAACCAACCCATTAGGTTGCATCAATACATCCTGTACACTTGGTACAGGATTTGTTTGGCTCCAGGAGCCTATATTTTTAGTTCTATAGTAGATTTACATGTGTGTGTTGTTAGACCTGTGCAAAGAATCCAAGTTGAGGCTGGGTCTAGGCTTGGCTCCAAGATCCCAAGAAGGCTTTTGGGTGGCAAGCAATCTTGTGGGGCCGGGTCTTGGACCTTGTAAGATGTGTACACCGAGTGGATGATGGCTTTCCATCAGGATTTGGGGAGTGGTTTTGTTTGTCCTGGGAATCACCCCTGTAGACCCCAAAGAGGCCATACAATAGCCCCCAGGGGGAGCTTCCCATGCCTATACTATATGTGTTTGGCGCAGTTTGCAACATCTTGCAAATCTTCAGAGTTCATCTCTCTATTCCCACCCAATACTCCAATCTTGAAGTTCAAATCCATCCACACGCAGCTACGCACAGCCGTGCCCCTCCAACTCAAAACTTGAACTCATCCATCTGTACCAACCTTTCTCCAAACTCGAACTCTTCTTCCTTACAACCCCACTCTCCCTCATCACCACCCATCACAGTCCTCTCAACTCCTACTCACTCCTACTCATCCGCATGCTCCCTCAATGTACCAGCGTCCACCACAAATCCAATCAGAAAGCTACCAGAAAAGTGTGTACTTTGCTCCAGCGCCACCTTTTCAAGAGGAAAGCTACCCCACTGGTGGGAACTCTGCTGGGAATTAATCTCTTTGTATTCAACTTGACCCTGTGGTTCACTTACCAGGCAGCCCACCACCCCAACCTGTCCCCACCAAGCCACCACAAAACAAAATGTGCAAGAGCAAGAGTAAGAAACAGTCAGCTAATGATGTTCCTGTTCTTAACTTTGCACCAAGAATCAGTTATCCTTGACCCCCCCCCCCCCTTACTAACAACCCAGAGGACAATGGCCAGCACCATCCCCTTGCAGAATTGGCACTCTCAGGTGTTGTCTCTGGATTGGAGGGAGCAGCTTCCACATCTCTCACCATATCCAACAAGTGGCCAACTTCTTTTGATGACTCTGACGGCATCAATTATCAACCGGTGTGGTAGACATTTCTGTTCTGGAGGGAAAAGGGCGGAGGTGGCGCCCTGGCAAAGGCAGAGGCCGCGCCCTGGCAAAGGCAGAGGCCGCACCCTGGCAAAGGCAGAGGCCGCACCCTGGCAAAGGCAGAGGCCGCGCCCTGGAAAAGGCAGAGGCTGCGCCCTGGCAAGGGCAGAGGTGGCGCCCTGGCAAAGGCAGAGGCCGCGCCCTGGCAAGGGAAGAGGCCACGCCCTGGCAGGGGCAGAGGCCACGCCGTGGCAAAGGCAGAGGCCGCGGCCTACACAGCAAAGGCGACCTGGCAAAGGCAGTGGCCGCGATATAAATACATATCCTGGCAAAGGCAGTACAAGGCCACTTGTAACTAGATCCTGGCAAAGGCAGAGGCCGCACCCTGGCAAAGTATTCTGCAGAGCATTCCAGCCACGCCCTGGAAAAGGCAGAGGCCCCGCCCTGGCAAAGGCAGAGGCCGCACCCTGGCAAAGGCAGAGGCTCTCCCTTCCTCTTTCCCTATCTCCCCACCCTGATTAAAATTAGTAAAGGCAGAGGCCGTAGCCTGGAAAAGGCAGAGGCCACACCCTGGAAAAGGCAGAGGCCGCCCCCTGGCAACGGCAGAGGCCGCACCCTGGCGAAGGCAGAGGCCATGCCCTGGCAAAGGCAGAGGCCGCGCCCTGGCACAGGCAGAGGCCACGCCCTGGCAAAGGCAGAGGCCCCAACCTGGCAAAGGCAGAGGCCGTAGCCTGGAAAAGGCAGAGGCCGCACCCTGGCAAAGGCAGAGGCCGCCCCCTGGCAACAGCAGAGGCCGCACCCTGGCAAAGGCAGAGGCCATTTTGCCCTGGCAAAGGCAGAGGCCACGCCCTGGCAAAGGCAGTCGTCGCACCCTGGCAAAGGCAGTGGCGGCGCCCTGGAAAAGGCAGAGGCCGCGCCCTGGCAAAGGAAGAGGCGGCGCCCTGGGACAGGCAGTGGCCCCGGCCTGGCAAAGGCAGAGGCTGCAAAAAAAACCCTGGCAAAGGCAGAGGCCGCGCCCTGTTTAATCAAGGGTAGAGGCCGCGCATAATAAAATCCAAATTATAATTTGGCAAAGGCAGTGGCCGCACCCTGGAAAAGGCAGAGGCCGCGCCCTGGCAAAGTTCTTGGAAGAGGCGGCGCCCTGGGACAGGCAGTGGCCCTGGCCTGGCAAAGGCAGAGGCTGCACCCTGGCAAAGGATCCACCACAGGCTGCACCCTGGAAAAGGCAGAGGCCGCGCCCTGGCAAAGACAGAGGCCGCGCCCTGGAAAAGGCAGTGGCAGCACTTTACCTGGCAAAGGCACTCCTTGTGGTTTTCAGCACCCTGGCAATTGTTTCAGGCAGTCATTCAAGGCCGAGCCGTGGCAAAGGCAGATTTTGGGATTAAACGGAAATAAAACGCTGATAATCCTGGTAAAAAAGGCAGTGATTCATTATAAGCCATTTATTGCGGCCTGGCAAAGGCAGAGGCTGCACTTTTCCTGGCAAAGGCAGAGGCTGCCCCCTGGCAAAGGCAGAGGCTGCGCCCTGGCAAGGGCTATTCAGAGGCCGCGCCCTGGCAAAGGCAGAGCCCAATTTTTTTACGCCCTGGCAAAGGCAGAAAAACAGGATATCCGCGCCCCGATTATTTGCAAGGGCAGAGGTGGAGCCCTGGTAAAGGCAAAGGCCGCACCCTGGGAAAGGGAGAGGCCCCACCCTGGCAAAGGCAGAGGCCGTGGCCTGGACAAGGCAGTGGCTGCGCCCTGGCAAAGGCAGAGGCCGCTCCCTGGCAAAGGCAGAGGCCAGAGTCAACCTCCTATTAATTTGATATAGACTATATCTCTCATTTCTGTCTCAACAAATTTCAACCTAACACATAATTTAATTTAGAAGCAACAAGATGTCAGGTGGGGATCAATTTCTTTTTTGATTCTCTCTTCAAATCTGCTTAAATGTATCCCTGCCAAGTCCCAAAAAGAATTGTAAGAGAAAAGATGTTATTGATCCTAATGAAATTTGGCCATTCAATTACATGAGAATTTTTAAATATCCACAAAAACAGCTTAAGTCATTTACTTGGAAGCTTCCCGCATGGAAAAGCCCTCTTGGGTATCAAATCTCCTGTATAATTTCGTGGTGTTGTTGATATATGTGTACCATCCTGTTTTGGTGTTAGTGCTCTGAATCCTAGATTATCCTTAGATGATACTTTAGATAATTTTCAAAAACCATGTCAAGTCCTCTGGTAAGTTATGCAAAATTACTGAGAAAGAGCAAGAAATTGAAAATCATGATGATTGGCTTGATGATATATTTCTTACCCTATCGCTTACCAATTAATTCTGGAAGCCTTCTGATCTCACCTCCTATCATCACACTCTTTTTTTCCAACTAAGACCCAAGATTACTTATTATCAAAGAATGGTTGACACTGGTCTTGTATGTATAGATTACCTTTTCAGCTTCCATCTGTCATTTTATAATATCAACTTTGGTTAGAAATGATTCACATGATTTGAAAAATCTCATTCTTTTTCCATGAATGATCAATAAATTTTGGATTCAAACAAAACAATTTTGCCATATCCTATGATCTTATGTCAAACCCCAATCTTAATTACCCAATTACTCATAAGCCATCCAGGATTTTCTGTTGTAGATTAAGCCCGCCGGGCTTAAACAGAACCCTTGATTTTCCTTGTTTTCCTGCACATACAAGATTTTTTTAGTTCAAGCATCCTTAAGCCTGCCAGGCTTGATATCAATGAATTTTGGATTAAAACCAAACAATTTTGATGTATTCTATTATTTTATGCCGGACCCAATCATACTTACCTAGTGACGCACAAGCCCACCAGGAATATCTTTTTTAGATTAAGCCGGCCGGGCTTAAAAACACCCCTGTGCTTCCTTGTTGCCCTACACTCCAAGTCTTTTAGTCCAAGCATTCTTAAGCCCGCCGGGCTTAATATAAATCAATCTGGATTCAAAAAAAAAATGTCCAGATTCTATGATTTTATGTGTTTCCCAAAACTTACTTAATTGGTGAGACATAAAACTGCCACGATGTTCTGATATAGATTAAGCCCGCCGGGCTTAAATCCTAACTGAGCTTGTCATTTTTGGCCTGACCCTCAATTTGTTTTGGTCCAACCATCCTTAAGCCCGCTGGGCTTAATCACTAAGATGAAGCCCCAGCTCATAATTATACTTTTATGCTACATTACAAGTGGAAATTTCAGATCTTCCAGGAATTTTTGAAGAGATATTTATCAAGGGAAAATAAAGAGGATGTGGACAGGAATTCTGGATACTAAGACCTGAGTCAGGAGAAAACAAAGAAATACAGTCCGCTAGGTTGCATTGCAGAAAATTGTTCATCCAACAAGAAGTATTGACCTTGAGGAAATGCACTTATTTTTATAACAATAAAATAAACTTCATTTGGCCTCAAAATTTAGGATCATGTCCTTATGTTGATGTCTATTTTACTTTTATTGAAATGCCTTTGATGTGAAGTGATGGATCTCGGGACAATATTGTTCTGGAATCCTTATTTCAATCATCAGAGTCATTGAGATACTGATTTAAAAGCATCAAATCCTCAATAAAAGACATGATTGCTATACTGCTGCAAGTATAGCACTAAACTAACAGTTAGTGTAGTGCTAAGCTAACAGTTAGCTCACCGCAACAGGGCACTATGCTAACAGTTAGCATAGCTGATCAGGGCGCTACGCTAACATGTAGCGTAGCTGAAAAGAGCGCTACGCTAACAGTTAGCGTAGCTGACAACAGCGCTACGCTAACAGTTAGCGTAGCGTTTGTTCCAGCTAACACCGCTACAAATCAGCTAACCGGTAATTCCTGTAGCGTTAACTTTTTTTTTTGAAGTCGCTAACGCTACGCTACCGCTATTTTTTTTTTTGACAAACTTGTTGTAGCGTTAGCTGAAAAAAAAACCGCTAACAGTAACTTTGTGTTAGCGTAGCGACAAAAGCTAACATTACGCTACGCTACAGCTATTGTTAGCGTAGCGGGCCCACCGTTGCTTAGATGAACAGATATTTTGATTTCTATATAAACATTAGGTTTGAAATTTACAACAACTTTGGGGTCAGATTGTAGGACAGAAGATGGTGGATTACATGCAAATTCAATCTTTATGGGGAGAATTGAGTGACAGGAAGTGAAAGGCGTGATAGATACAGAAACAGAGAAAACAATGAGATATGTGAATGATGAAATTCCAACACTTAGTGAAAATTAAACTCAACTGCAAATTTTTTCATCTGGTTTTTACCTGAATGAAAGGATCTTGAATAACCACATGCAAGCTGCACGCTTCTTGCATAAAGAACCACCCACAAAAATATTGATTTTTGGTTTGATGAAACTTCAATGATTTTGTGTATAAGGCAGCTTAAATATTGCATTAAAATAACTGATTGGAAATTTTCAAGGAGAGTGCTTCTCTTTGCACGTGTTATTTTCACTAGCCTTGGGGGGGGGGGGGGTAGGTTAGATCAAACCCAAGGCACTTATTTGGTAGAGACCACATGAGAAAATGACGAATTCATGGATTCAGATAGCCAGACATCAGGCATACAACATATGTATCCCTCTGCTATCCCTTTAATCAAGTGATTGATATAAGTTGGATACAAAGTGGAGCCAGCATGGTGAAATACAAAGACCTTGTTTTCCCTGAAGCAAATCCCTCTCAGGCTTCATAAATTATGATCAACTCTGACAAGAAGTTTTTAAATAAATTTTGAAGGGTTATGTGGGTAATACATTACAACTTTGGTTCACAGAAAACCGCCTGAAAAACCTATCCATTCAATTCACTCAGCTTAGATGATAAATTACAAGATATAACTTCCAGGGTATTCCACTTGAGTTTTAATTTCCCCCAGCACCAACTCTACTATAGTAGAAATAAAGATTCTGACCTCTTTTGAATTTTGAAGAACCACTAAAAAAAGAGGCACACTCTGAGTGATTTCATGTATGATCCAGTATTTTTGAGCTCTCAATATATTCCAAGGAATGATGATATCATATGATATTTACAGAAGATTTCACTGTTTGTGGGGTTTCAGTTGGTAACTGAAACTCAACATCAAGAATTTAACCTTACAGGTGAAATCCCCAGGAAATTCAATCACAGAGGAATTAAAAATCCCTCGAATCAATTATACATCTGATAAACAGATAGATTGTGCTGGATGAAACATTTTGATTGAGTATATGCTCAGTTGCTTTGATGTTCATATGAAAAATTTAGAGCTGTTCATTTGGATCATAAACCTCTTATTTGATCCATTTGAAACCATGATTGCTGTGAAATTCAAGCACACTAGCTCTTTGGGGCAAGAAATTTAGCTCATGTATTTCATTTCCTCTATCAAAAGTCATCTGCTCTACAGTACTCTTTGGAGTTTACTGTTCAGAAGAAATTTCCAGTTTCAGCCTTCTCTATAAACAGATACACAAACTTCGAAGATTGGATAATAAAACCACCCCATAAGCGCCTTGCTTAAATACTCCCATCATCCTCCAGAAGAACCACCAATTGTCAAACTTGAATTACATTTTATTTAGGATACTAAATTGGATACCATATCCCATATATACCAAGCAAGACATTGGTTTCAATTTCTTAAGGAAGCTGTTTTATCATTTGAAGTCATGGTTGATATTACAATCCAGCTGAGCTTGGAGGCCATGATTTGACATAGAGGATATTGTTTTTCCATTGTAACTATTTCCACCAAATTGATGAATCATGGAATTTAATCTCTCAATTTTGCATGGAACAGAGAAACCGCTATTAAGCAGTCCCTGATTCCTTAGTAATTTGGAATACCCACAGAATGCATTTGGATAGAGGTACTTCAGTCATATTTTGGAAAATTTGTGACATTTTACTGAAATTTCCAGCTTCAAAATCCATCAGAATCCATGATTAGAAAACCAAACACAGTTTCAGGTCGAAATTGACCAATTTTAACCATTGAAGCACTAAATATGCAGGTCCTGTGGATGATTAGTTGAAGTCCACTCACAGTTAAGCTCTTTTTTCATGGAATTTTCAGGATAAATATAGAATTACGCCTATTAGCTATGATCAATTCACAATGACCATATATTTAATTTATTATCCAGGATTTGGAGTTTGTTGGAATAACTGTTACTAGAATTAAGCTGCATCAGTTTTGACCTGACAGTTTTGAATTGCTTCATTTTATCTTCATTCTTCCCCTCACCATCTTTCACTACAAAGATTGTTCATTTTTCCTCAGGGTATATTGATCAAAAAATCAGGTATATTGATCAACTTTTCAAATTTTCCCCTTTTTTTTTTTTTTTTGTTTTTTTTTTCCTCATGCAGCAGCGCTACCATCCTTATCAGGAACTCCATGTGTAATCAATTGTTTCAATTGCTATCAACTCATTTCCCATTTCTCTGATTCACAGTTTTTGTTGAATTATATTTCTCAGAGTCAAGTGTTGGTTAGATTTGATAAATTTTGATAGGTTAAATTAGATACAATTACAATCAAGTATGTAAAGGAGTGTTTACAAAGAAATTATTTATGTACAAGGAAAAATGTGATTATAAATGAGAACTAATTTCCGGGGACCATCTCCAAGTTTTTACAAATAAAATAGTTATGTACAAGGAAAAATGTGATTATAAATGAGAACTAATTTCCGGGGACCATTTCCTCAAGTTCCTTAACCAGGGCTCTAATATCAGGTTTTGAGCGCAACTCCAAAGCAGATCTTTGATGCTCGGTGAGGGAGTCAAGCCATTCACAATCAAAGCATGCCTTTGGAAAATTGGATGGTGGTTTGAGCTTGCTTTCAATTGGCAAAGAAACATTCCGACGCTCCCGGGCTGCAGAACCAGAAGAGCCTTTTGGGGTTGCTGCTATCATAGCAGCCTTCAAATCATCAATTTTACGCATCATGTGAGAAATTTTGTGATGTTGCCATGGGATTGATCAAACGGTGCATTTTTTGGGATTTCTTTTTGAATATTTAGCAATTTGGATAATTTGAGATAGTTCATCATTGGTATCATTGTCACTGCATGCTCCTTCAACAATTGGAACAAGGCCCAAAAGCTTTTGATACTTGCTTAAGGTCACAATTGGGGTGTGTTGTAGCTGCAAGAAAAGTTTGGTTTTGTTAGTCCGGGAATATATTTAAGCGGTCAATTCAATTGTTGCTTACATTAACCAATCTAGAAGTGCGCCAAGCAGTCTTGTCTTGTGCTTCTCATTGACTGTCGGACCACTTGTTCTCTTGTTGATACCTGATGAAATTTGTTTAGTAAGGAGACGTGAATCAATATGATAGGTAAACAAAGCATCAGGAAAAAACTGACCGTCTTCTGAGTCGCTGGGTAACATGGAGATGAATGGCATTTTGGATGTTTTCCTCTTTCAGACCTTTGGGAACAATTCCAGTGTACTCTTTGCATTTGACCAGCTCAACAAATGTCTTCACGGCCAGATCAAGCAGATGCTCATTATCAGGACTGTTGATTGGTTGGTTGAAATTTGGGCGGAAGGAATGAACTCAGGCGGCAGTCATCATCCTGCGCATGATGGCCAATGTTTTGGGGGTAGCAGATGGATGACCAGGACCATGAGGATACGGGTATTCTGGATCACTCAAGAGATCCTCCACCTGATCATCAATATCCATGCGCAATTCCTCTTCATCATGATGAGGTAGAGTTTTGCTTTTTGACCCTATCAGGGTGGCGACATGTTGTTGTATCAAGCTCTGAAGATCAAAGTTGAGTTAGCAAGACGTAACATGTGGGGGACAAATGGAGACATACAGTGAATTCCACTCCTTGTGGTTTTTCATGATCACTAGTCAAATTTCATGAAGTTTATCGGGGATGTACTTACCATTTGAAAAATTATTAATTAAATATATGGAAATACTTCAACTTTGGAGCAGTCATGTGAAAACAAGATACCTCATTGATACATTCTTTTGAAGTGGGGGATACAGTCAAGATACAGTGTTGATATGTTCAGGATGGGTAAGAGATAAGCGAAGGCACCTCCATAGAGGTGCCAACTTTTTTTTCCTGGTGCTTGTTGAATGCGTTTCAGATGCTTGAGAAGGACAATGTAGACGGGGATTGCTTTATTCAAAGTTGGAAACTTGGATCTGCAGATGATTTCAGTCGCATTGCTGAGAGGAGAGAGTAATTTCATGATGTTGGCGGCTTGAGTCCACTTGGCTGGAGATAAATCAAACTTGGCGACTTCAGGACTGTCGCGGCAGAAATGAGCACATGAGGGTTGAATATCTATTGCCCGCTGGAACATGTGGAATGTTTAATTCCATTGGGTTGAGACATTGATTTTGAGGCATGTGAATTTGGTGCCAGTATCACAAAGATTTGGCTGTGTGAATTCAACAATATTTTGGAATCGTTCTTGGCGTTGGGAAGTCTGAAAAACATAGCAGCAGAGGCTGTGAATACGGCTCATTATTGTCTTCAAGTTGAGGCCAATACCGTCTGTTTCAGAGGTGAGGTTGGAGATTGACATGGCAGGATTGGGTGCAATGTTTCCTTCAGCTTCATCATTACCCATTGAGATTTCTGTGCCAACATCCTCATCAACAGTTCCTAGCACAGCGAGACCAGCTTTTGCTCCGAGATTAATAACATGCGCCATACAGCCCAATGGTTTTGTTTGAGGATTGAAATCTTGTATTAATCTTTCAAGTTTGTGAGCCATCTTGCTGTTTGTTGACATATTATTGGCTGTAATTGTCTTTAACTTTGATAAACAATCAAAATTTTCCAAGACGCCATGAAATATTTTGGCAAAGTTTCTTCCAGTGTGTTGTCCTAAAAAATAAGTAAAAAATCAATTTTATTGAAGCTACAGTGGGAAAGTGTATAAAAAAAGGGATCAATAACCAATCACATGAGGGATTGAAATTTTTAAATTGACTAGCTGATAATTTTGATCAAACAAATGCGCTGTGACTGCCATGAAAGCTGACACATTGGGGGCAGTCCATGAATCTTGAGTGAAGGAGACCAATTCTTGCTGCAATAAAAATTCCAGCTTGAGTTTGAATGTACAACCTTGAAACATGTGTTGACATGTTTTGTTGAGATAGTTGTCCAATCAAAGGTCCAGCTTGTTTGTTAACGAGTCACATGAGGTTTTGGAACGAGATTCTTTCAACAACTGCAAATGGGAGATCCGCATTGGCAATGAAATACGATAACACCGTCCTGAGTGTATCACTGTTGAGTTTGCTCCGAAAAAGAGTAAGAACAAGTCAATATTATGAAGATTCAAAAGCAAAAACAAAATTAACTTGGGGGCCAACTTGGAACCCTTGATCCACTTGGAAATATCCGACTGTGATTCTTCAATCTTTTTGCTTAACTTGGGATCAACCAAGTGGTGCACCTTCAAGAGGTGTTCGTTCAAATTTTTAGTACTGCCGCTTTGGTCGTTCTTCAGCGTTGAGCCACAGAGCAGATCCTTAAGTTGAACTTGAAATACGGCCTCAGATCCGTCAGGTTTTTCTTTAAAGTGAGTCCAAACCCAAGTACGCTTAGTTGGGCCCGCAGTAATGTTAGTTTTAGTTTGTTCTTCAGCATGCATGTTGTTGTTGTTGGAATTTAGCTCAATGAGTTGGGCTCCAGCTGAGCTGATTGCGGAAGGAGCTGGCGTTTGTCTAGAACTTGATGGTGGCCGTGAAACTTGGTGTTTGTGCTTCATATTTTTGAGGTAGGTTGTTGATTCAAGATTGGAAAAAGTTGAGGCGGATTCTGGTGGAAGGGGAAAGGGTGGGGACTGGGGTGACTCTGGAAGATGTTAAGTGTGGTCTGTAGCTGTAGAAGTTATCGTCTGAACTTTGATATCCAGAATCGGATATAATTTATATTTACATGGTCACCACCCGGGGAGTGGGGGTTTACCCGGGTGGTTTTGGATTTGGGGAGCGGAATGGACAAAAATCCCGTCCCGAACCCCGGGGTACAGCCTTAATAGGCACGGGAGGCTTCCCCCGGGGGCTATTGTATAAGCCTCTTTGGGGTCTACAGGGGTGCTGGGAATCTAGAGCTTGAAGAGGTCGGAGTTGGGAGTTTTGAATGTTCAAGATGATAAGGATTAAAAACAGTAATCGTTAAATGATAGAGCACGTGGATATGCTCTTGTCTAGAGCAATCGATTGTGTCATCACACTCGGCTTGGCTTTCTCCGGAGAGGCTCGGGCAGATTTTATGTTAGGCCCCCATATCGTACATTCAGGAGTCCCGCGTATTACATATTATTCTAAGAGGTGAATAAATAAATAAAAAACAACTCTATTTTTTGTTTAAGGAACACGCCCCAAACTGGAGTATTGTTTTAAATGACCTCACTAACCCAATTCAGATTACTCGCTCAAAGCATTGGCCTTTCCCTTAACCCATCACACACACACACAAAGCTCCACAAGGTTCATCATCAGCTCTGTTAATGTAGGTGGATTATGTAAGATGATGATGTTATTTAAATTAAATAATTAAATAAGGATAACCAGCAGCTAAACCAGCCCTGCCAATAAAATAAGATAAAACAAAATATTTAAATGAATAAGACCAATATAACCATCTCACTTTCAATCCCCAAACCTCCTCACTCAGATTAGATACTTTACATTAACATCCATTACACCTTTGACCATTTCAATCGCTCGTTACTTTTGGCTCAACAAGAACTCACGTTTAATATCCAATCCTTTACGTTTTCTGGGATTGGCTCCTCTAATACCAACTTCCAAATCCTTCCGAGCGACTTGTAAATCTTTTGTGTTACTCAACCCACTCCTTACTCGACCGACGGTACCTCTGTTTCCAACCCTGCTTTTGACTTGGAGGTTGCGATCTTCGTCAGTAGCAGTACTCTTTTCTCTCTCTCTCTTTGATTGCTGGTTGGAAACACAAGATGTACAGGATCCCAATCCTTGCTTGTCCGCAGCTGGGTCTACACTTGATATTCGCCACAGCTCATGAGCATGTTAGATACAACTCCCGAGATATTTGGACCCCTTCGGCATTGTTATCCCTTTAAACAACACCATACATCGCTGTCTATTCTATGTACCATGACATCGTCACCTAAATACTACCAAAGACCCGTTTCAATCGACTTGCACTGACGATGAGCCTCTTGCTGTTTATCCTTCATCCACTCCTTTGCCTGCTGACTTGGATCCCCCTCAAAATCTTGCTAAACTCTTGTACCACCTTACCCTCCTCATCTTGGAATCTTGGCCTCACCACTCGGCCCCTGTCGCTGGCTTTGACTTGACTGCTCAAACAATTAAATCAATCAATCCCTTCAATCCCAAATTCACTTTTTCCAATTCGACCAACTTCCAACTCGTCATACCACCCAAATAATCCATAAATACCTCAATCCTTCCTTCCTTACCTCTCATCCACTCACTCATTCCATCTAATCCTTAATCAAACTTATCTACGCATCATCAACCAATCAGCACAACCAATCCCACTTGGTTCGAGATATCCCACCCAACCCACCGAATTATACTCGACCCTTTTTTTTTTTTTTTATATCTCTTTTCCTTTCCTCTTCTTTCCATTCTTCTAATTCCCAATCAAACTTTCAATAGTCCCATCCACCGGAATATCATTCTGTCATTAGCAAGCCAAAACCTATTGGGATACACTGCATCTCATCATGTCAGTCTACTTCACCGGTGCGAACCAAAAGCTCGACTCTGAATCTTCTCCTCAACATCATCTACCTCAATCGAACCTCCTTGCATCTCACCTATGCCCCGTTCAAGCTCAATCATTGAATCAATCTTTTGATCCAATCAAAACAACTAACCCCGCCTCTCCTCAGCCAATATGTCGCAGCCAATTTCCAGGTCTAGTTCAATCCCGAAACCCTCTGCTCATCAAGCACTATCACTCTCCTACCATCGTCTCCATCCACTCCGGCTCCCCCCCATCCTCCTCACCTCCCAAACCTCCCATCCCACGTACCAGGAGCTCCAGCCTCGAAAATCCCCACACAAGTGGCAGTGAATCTTCTGAATATTGTCCTCAATCATGGAGTCGCCAGCCTTCACCCTGCGGACCTGAGGACCCGGCCCTGCTAGAAAACGCACCCAGTCTCGAAACCATATCACCCCCGTCATCTGCTCCCTCAATGCACTTCTTGCCTACAGCCAGGCCTCTGATTGACCCCTCATCTCGCCTGATAGACTCATTGCCTCATCAAACCAAGTAACCAGAACCATTCCTATCTAATCATTATCCACTGAATCTCACGTACTAACCTAGTTTTATCCATCTAACCCCATTAGCCATCGAACCGCTAGATCATCCGCCTCCGCCCTCCTTGGTGGCAAATTATCATCTAGACACTCACATTTGAACATGACCATGCCTTGCAACATGCGCACTCTATCATCTCTCTCCACCTCGACCACCGATTCAAGTCCCTATTCAGACCTTGGATTCAGCCAATCTCTTGCACATCAGTCAATTTCCGCTCCGGTCATGCACTATTCAGATTGCGAAGAATATCTCTCCACCCCACTCACGCCACCATCCGTACTCTTTCCCTCTTCAGTCCTACTTACCTCCCATCCTCTGTCACAATCAGTTCCTCCAGAGCCCCAACCCCAGTGCACATTCAGCAGCTCAACTCAACTCAATCCTTCACCACCCTCAATCTCACCTTTAAGCTACCTCCCTTCGGTATATCATTCACCCCACAAAGCTAACTTCACCGATTTTCTCGCGGAACAATTTCTCAAGATCCAGTCCCTTTCTCCTATTTCAACCTCCTCAGGTGTCTGTCAAAGCCAGGCCGAAGCTGCAGACCAATGTCGCCAAATCAAGCTTGAGCTGAACGAATACATCCTCAAGAATTCTTTCAATCATCATTCTTATCACTCCCCCGCTCACACTGATAACCTCAAGCAGAACGAGATTACCATTCTCAACGGCCTGATTCATCTCTTGGACGACAAGCTGGCTAACCTCTCCAACGGTCTCACATCTGTGGACCCACATTCAACCATTGAACGCACGGATCTTCAGAGCAAGTATGACATTGATGAGAGTCTAGATCCCGTTACCACTGAACCACAGCAAGAAAGCGCAAAGCCCTGCAAGATCTTTGTTAACAATAAAGAGCTTACAGCCGAAGAAGAGTTGAAGCTATTGAAGGCACAAGTTAGCGACTTTGCCCGCGTCTGCAAGGTTGGTGTCATCACGTCTTCTCATCACAACTATGAACCACTGCTCAAACTCTTTTACCCCACCTAGGCCGTTGCTAGAGGAGACCTATCGCAGACTGTCACCATCAACGTGCAAGGTCATGATCTGACAGAGCTCAAAGCTGTTGTCAACGGAATGGTTCAACAGCTCAGGTGTTTCGCTGGAGAAGTAACAAGGGTGTCTATCGAGGTACGTGAGCCCTCATGGCTTCCGTCTTCCAGATTGCTCATCACAAAAGAAATTTAATTTCTCTGCAAACCCAACACCCTCAGGTCGGAACCGAAGGTGCGTGGGTTAACCGAATCTCAAATTGGTTTTAACCAGCTAATGTGATTTTTTCTCTTACGGCTGACAGGTAGGCTAGGAGGGCAAGCAGTTGTTGAAGGTGCCGAGGGCGCCTGGCGGCAACTTACCGATGTCGTCAATACCCTCGCCGCCAACCTCTCTGAACAGGTACGCGCCATCGCAGGCGTGACCAAGTCAATCTCCAGAGGTGATCTCAGCCAAAAGATTCAAGTTGAGGCCAAAGGCGAAGTACAGGAACTAGCAATCACTATCAATGACATGACGGATCAATTAAGATCGTTTGCCGAGGAAGTCAGCCGAGTAGCGTTAGATGTAAGTTTACTCCATTTATCTACTGGTTTCTGTACTGATTTGCTCATCCATTATGCATTCGGTACGCGATAGGTGGGAACCAAAGGACGGCAAGTTTATATCTCAGCACTCAACCTGACGCATTCTTTGCTCACCTGTTCCTACATGATGATCTGCTTCTCGTTTACAGACTTGGCGGGCAAGCTGTGGTGCACGGCGTTGAAGGCACATGGAAAACGCTTCGAGACAACGTGAATCAAATGGTTAGTGACTGACCAATAACTACTAACTTCATAACGTAATCAGCGTCAACCAATCAACTTCCTTCCAGGCATCCAACTTAACCAGTCAAGTGAGGAGTATAGCTACTGTCACTTCTGCAATCGCCGCTGGGGACCTGAACCACAAAATTGAAGTCGAAGTCATGGGTGAAATGGCTGAGCTCAAGCAAACCGTCAACGGTATGTTCTATACTTCCTGGGCAGGTATAGCCAAGCGCAACAGATTCTAATTTCCCGTGTTTCAACCTTTTATCCAGGGATGGTCGACAAGCTAAAAGTCTTTTCAACCGAAGTGACAAGAGTAGCGCTCGAAACAGGAGTACATGGGAACCTTGTAAGTGTCATTTTATCATCTCGTCAACTCGCAATACGAACTCAAGCTCTCCATCAATGCAGGGCGGACAAGCTGTCGTCAAAGGTGTCCAGGGTGTCTGGCTAGACTTGACCTCGAACGTGAATCGGATGGCAGTAAGTTCCTTCATGATCAGGCCCTGCCATCACACACATCATCCTAACACTTTTTTTTTTCAGAAAAACCTGACGGATCAAGTCCGAGAAATTGCAATCGTCACCACATGTGTGGCCAAGGGCGACCTCACCCGCCTGATCACTGTGTCCGCCCAAGGCGAAATTCTCGAGCTTAAGTCAACGGTCAACTCCATGGTGTCCACTTTGAGATCATTTGCTGAGGAAGTCAGCAGGGTCGCATTAGAGGTCAGTCACAGCGTTATGGGTCATATACTGATATTCAGTCGCCAATTACTCATCTGTTCTAACCTCTTGTGCGTCCTACAGGTTGGAACTGAAGGTTAGTTTGAGTTATCTACAACCCGAAACACATCGCACTTTCTTAGAGTCAGCATTCATCATCAAACAAGTTGCTGCAATAACTTTCCCAACATCCGCTCTTGTTTTCCAAAAGAAATCTTGAGCAACTTGACTCCGATCCCAAATTCTCACACACAGCACGCTGGGATCGTATACTGACAACATTGACTTTTCCTGCAGGTAAACTGGGAGGAAAAGCTCAAGTCCAGGACGTTTTCGGAACCTGGAGGACTTTGACCGATAATGTTAACACCATGGCAAGTGAATCCACGCCATTCTGATGACGAGATAGCGAGCCCAGGCCACAAACGCTTGCTTATTTTCAACTACCACAAACTGACTGCTATCCAAATCAACTCTAGGCACATAACCTGACCACACAGGTCCGAGGGATCGCCAAGGTCACAACAGCGGTAGCAAAGGGAGATTTGAGCCAAAAGATTGAGGTTGATGTCAAAGGCGAAGTACTTGAGCTGAAGTCCACCGTTAATGGGATGGTAGACTCCTTGCGGTTGTTTGCTTCCGAGGTCACTAGGTATGTCCATTCAAGAATACTGTTGAAGCCCGTTCTCTTATCAATCTCTCCTGTTGTCGCCCAGAGTTGCGCGAGAAGTCGGATTCGACGGCAAGCTCGGTGAGAAGTCCTGCCTGCAAGTACCTAAGTCATCAGTAGTCTAATTGAAATGTCAATTTGGGCGACACTAGGAGGTCGTGCCAATGTGGAAGGCGTCAACGGTGAATGGAGAAACCTAACTGACTGGTACGTTGAATTGATGAGCTGGTTAAGCATCAACATCACCCAGCCCACTCCATATCCTCTTTTGGCTGTTTAGTGTGAATACCATGGTCGACCGTTTGACCAGTCAAGTTCGATCGATTGCAATCACCACTACGGCCGTTGCCCAAGGAGATCTAACTATGAAGGTAGACATTGAGGCGGCCGGAGAAATAGCTGAATTGAGGGATACGGTCGTGCGCCAATTTCTTCGACGCACAACCATTGTATCATTGCTATACTGACTAGAGCCCTCCTTCCAGAATACTATGATTGACAGACTTAACATCTTTGCATCAGAAGTTGGAAAAGTTTGTCTAGAAGTCGGCAAAAATGGTACGCGTTCTCTCAACGCTCATCATACAAGTAAACACACAGCTTTTAACCTCACAGGATGTTTATAGGGAACCTCGGTGTCACTGCACATGTAACGGACATTGATGGGACCTGGAAAGACCTAACAAAGCAGGTCAATCAGATGGCAATGAACCTCACTGGCAAGCTGACCTAGACACTCTCGCACTGCGGATAAACCCGTCGCTTACCTTCTACCTTTTCACACTTTTCGAACACAATCGTTGCGGTACAGCTCAAGTGAGAGCATTTGCCCAGATATCGTCCGCAGCCACCAATGGCGACTTCAGCGCCTTTGTAACCGTTGAAGCATCCGGTGAAATGAATAGTCTAAAGAACCAGATCAATTCCATGGTGTTCAGCCTTCGTGACGCTCTGCAAAAGAACACTGCAGCCAGAGAAGCGGCTGAGATGGCCAATCGAAGCAAATCCGAATTTTTGGCCAACATGAGTCACGTTAGTCATACCAATCCTTTCCTTGCAACAGCAAAATTGGGGACGACGTTGAGCATCTCTTCACAACTTCCAGGAGATTCGAACACCTATGAATGGAATCATTGGCATGACCCAAATCACCCTTGCCACTGAACTCACTCGTCAACAACGAGAAAACTTGACAATTGTTTACGCAATGGCCAACAATCTGTTGTTGATCATTGGTGAGTAAGGAATCTTGCACAATTAAACCGCTGTTTGGCTCATTTCTGGTCGCTCATTTACTCGATAGACGATGTCTTGGATCTCAGCAAAATTGAAGCTGGTCGAATGACAATTGAGAAAGTTCCATTTGCCCTGCGCACTTCAATCTTCGATGGTGAGAAAACAGTCAGTCTTACCGTGTTGATGGATCACGACTGACATTTAAATGATTTTCCCACAGTGCTCAAATCGCTAGCTGTAAAAGCTTTGACCAGTAATTTGCAGCTAGTTTTCGAGATTGCCCCTGATGTACCCGACTTTGTAGTTGGAGACCCATTCAGGATGCGACAAGTCATTACGAACCTGGTTGGTGAATCATAAGTCCATTTGCCCAATACCAAGGTACTAACTACAATAACTGTTGCCAGATTGGGAATGCCATCAAGTTCACCTCCCGTGGACATGTTGGTCTGAGCTGCAAAGTATCTACAATAGACCCGGCCACCAGCGAACATAGACTTGAATTTTGTGTATTCGACACTGGGATTGGAATCAAGCCCGACAAATTAAACTTGATCTTTGACACTTTTTGTCAGGCCGACGGTTCCACCACCAGAAAATACGGAGGTACCGGTTTAGGGTTGACAATCTCGAAACGCTTGGTGAATCTCATGGAAGGCACACTATGGGTGGAGAGTGAATACAATCATGGTTCAAGGTTTTTTTTCACGATCTCGGTCCAATCAGACGACGATAAACCTTTCGAAAACTGGGCCAAAAAGGCAGTTTATCCCCAGGCTCAGGTGATTATAGTCGCCAGAGAAGCTGGCGAAGAGCTCCAGATTGTACAAGTGGCCAAAGTTATTGGATTATGCCTTACCGTCGTAGGGTCTTTGCAAGAAGCTAATGTATTAACTCTGCAAGATGCGAGCCAGAAATGGAGCGCCATTATTGTTGACTCGGTAAGCCTCTTTAGCCTCATCATGCATTGTGAATCAGGACATTCTCGCCCCACTTGCTCACACGTCCCCCGGATTTGATTTAGCTGGAACGAATTTCGCAACTGAGAGACTATGAAGGCTTGAGACATATCCCTACTGTTCTCATAGCTCGGGAACTACCTAGGTTGGACATCAAGTTAGTTGGCTCAACCCATGCTCAGACGGTTTTTCCAGGGCATCTCTCATTGATCAGGATCAATCACGTATTTCACAGAGTCTGTCTGGATTACGGGATCGCCAATTGTATCGAATACCCAGTGTCGCCCTCCAATTTGTTCAACGCCCTTGCTCCAGCGTTCGATCAAACTCTGACCACAGCGTCTTCGAACTGCTCGACAGTTTATAAAATCCTGCTGGCAGAAGACAGTAAGTTGTAGTTAAACAGGATGGGGGAGTTTTCCCTAAGTTGGCTCACTCGTAACATGTCATGTAATCCAGATCACGTCAACCAAAAAGTGGCAACGAAGCTGTTGGACATGGGTGGACATAAGGTCGAGGTGGTCGACAATGGTGAACTTGCAGTTGAAGCTGCTACCAAAAACACTTACGACCTGGTTCTCATGGATGTATCGATGCCTACAATGTCAGTCATCTATATGCGTTTCATGTCCACCGGGAATTCTCATTAATCCTTTCGAATTGTGTCATGCAGGGGCGGCTTGGAAGCCACAAGTTTGATTCGTAAGCATGAACAAGAGAACCATCTCGAGCGAGTCCCCATCATCGCGCTGACAGCTCATGCAATGTAAGCATCCACCTCATCTTTCCCGTGGACCGTATGACTGATGTTAACGAAACTTATTTTGGAAACAGGCTCGGAGATCGAGAACGATGCATTGATGCCGGGATGGGTAAGCTCACCAGCCAAGGGTTGGAAGTTTTCTAGCCGCTGACAACCCTTTTGTTTCCTCCCGTAATTTGCAGATGACTATGTGACCAAACCTTTACGAAAAGCTGACCTAGACGCCTCAATGAGCCGGTAAGTATCAGAATCCACGTCCCCAAGTCATATTCTGCCCTCTGATGTTTTTTCTTCTCCATCAGATGTGTCGCAATCGCCCGAGCCAGTCGACAACCCGACACCGGTAATTTCCGGCATTTGCCGCACATTAAAGGCGTTGCCGATCCCGAACCGTTGCCCACACTGTCTGCACCCCCTACACCCTCGTCCCCCAAACCCATCTGATATCATCTTATCTCAATCAAATTTCAAAACCGTGTTGTCTTGCGGTCTTCCCTTCACGATCCCCCACATGTACATTTTCTTTTCCCTTGTACAAGCAATTATTCGTTTACCTTCCTTCTACTAACTCCGTCCATTTTTCTCTCATACACAAATGACTTCACCTCATCGCGCGTTCTTTTTCTTCCCACGCAACAGCACAATGCAACTGTTTTTGTTTTGCTTCTTAATCTTTGAAATCAATACCACTTCCGAACCTGGTGTTTCTCCCTTTTGTCATTTTCGTTCAAACATGCATCTAAATTAGATCCCATTTGATTTTCCTTTCTCACAATTTCGTTTTGGACATTCATTTTTGTTTTGCTTCGCTCTCCATGTAGTGTAGTGCATCTCTTATGCTTCGCAAAGACTGTTTCTTAATCCACCAGGAAACCTTTTCTTCTTCAACAGTGGCTGTATATCCAACCAGATTGGGTAATGCACGCATACCAATTTCGGTTGGGTGCGGGTTTTATGGAATAATGTCTCTTCGACTCAAGTTATGGTGTTAGTTATAATTCCAATAGTGATGCCGCATCCGCCAGGTATCCACTATCCAGCTTGTACTATGAGAATCTAAATAACCAAGCCGGTCGTCATTACATCCGTGTTCGAGAACCATAATAAGTAGGGAGGAGTAATCAAGTATTCTGCTTTTGCAAATGTTTGGACTCATTTGCACCTCAATTTGTCAAAATTTGTCAATAATTTTCATTTTTTTTATGTTTTTCAAAACCCATGATCCGGTCTTTATTGATCATCATGGCTGAATCCTGGTGCTGCGTGTGGCAGTAACACAAAGATAAAACTGGGGATGTGCCCCAACCCCATAACCTTGCTAATTCTGAAAACACAAATGGTAATGACTACGCACACTGCTACAACAAAGGTGATGCTAAGTTCACTTTCTTCCTTCGTAACACGCTTATCGAGCCAAGTTCTAGCTCGGGTAAGACTTGACCCGATATACACAGTCTCTGACACTGTCCCTTATCCCAAGAGACTGTCAAGGAGTGTTAAGTTTACTTTTTTTTCTTCTTTAAAACAGTCTTTGGACTGGAGTCGGTTGCTCATGGCCAAAAAAGAAAAGGAAAAAGATACGAGCTTTTACAACTCTGTAGTTTATCCCTACAGTTTCTCTTATTCCAGGACACCTTTTCATGTATTGGGTCTTATCTATTGACAGACATAAACAAGTTGACTGCGTGCATGTTGAACAAGTGTCCCAGAAAACTCTATGAAGTGCCCCCTTCTGGGTATAAGATAAATAAATATGATTAGAAACCCCGCGACTATCCAATTCGAGTTTGCCAAATGAGATGAGGAAACTCTAATGGATAGGCGCGGTTACAAATTATATAGCCTATGATTTGTTACATGTTTGTGAAATATGAAATGACTTGAAATATGTAATTTGAAATATGTTTTTATGAAAGTTATGTAATGTTGTGTATAATCCCATAACTCTACAGCCCCCCCCCCCCCCAACATGAAGAACTTGGGTGCTCTCACACCTTTTATCTCCCCTATTAAGTTGTCCCCCAACCTGACCTTTTTTCTAAAGCCACTTTTTCTTTTACTCTTTCTCTTTTCTTTCTTCTTCCTCTTCTCCTTTGTTTTTATTTTTTTTTCTCTGCCCTGTCTCTGATTGCCGCGTACTCTTTTGTGTTAACTGCATGGTAGTTATTCCTGAACAACCTGTCACCTATATCTTGTATGTAGTCCGATGTTGAATATTCATAGTGTGCAATGCCACCGGCGAAATTACACTTAAAAAAAAAAAAAAAAAAAAAAAAAAAAAAAAAAAAAAAAGTAGTAAAAAAATCAGTAAAAAGAAAATAAAACATGGAAGCGGAAAAAAAATGAGTAATCAAAAAATTGAAGACAGTAAAAAAAACTCGAGAGAAAGAGACAAGGAAACAAGAGAAATTTAATAGAGACGGTAAAGTGAGAGTATCTAGGAGGTTGAAACAGAAGGTTTGCCGTAGGTTGCTACTTCCTGGACTGACAGATCCGTTGTGCCGCTGAGGTGTTTGCTGGCCCCCAATCACTTAGTGAATATGTCGGCGAGCTGGAATTGATTCAATATCCAGTATAACTTCACCTGGTACTTCCTGCCAAAGTCGTTGACGAAGTAGAACGCCCGTTGGAGGTACTTGATCTTCTTTCAAGACGCGTTGTCCGTTGCCACTAGAACAGCCACCTGGTTGTCGCACAATATCTCGTACACCTTCACCGGGCAAACGTCGGCAAGCACCACCTTGATGTTCGCCAGCGTTTGTGTTGCAATTGACAATGCGACATATTCAGCCGCACACGTAGACATTGCGACCACATCCTGTCGTTTAGACCCCCACGTGATCGGGTTGCCACAATGCTGTAGGAGGAATCCTGAAGTCGAACGTTCATGTTCGCCGCCCCATCCAGCATCAACAAATAACCGGACTTCCTCTTTTCCTCGCCGAAACTCAATCCCCTTGTGTGTGTTTTTCTTGAGGTAACCGACCAGGTGATCCAACGCGTCCCAATGTTTGCTAGACGGGTTGCTGCTGTATCGCGCGAGCATGTTCACGGCGTAAGCGATATCGGGACGTGTCCCACACGCCAGGTACATTAACAACCCTAGCACAGACCTGAACGAAGTCGATTCTATTGGCTTGCCTTTTGAGCTCTCCAGTTGCGCATCCGGGAGCGTGGTGTTTTGGTGGATTACCCTGCGGTGGTAGGCGCCTACAATCTGTTTTGCCAGTAGGTGTTGTTCCAGCATGACAGTTGAATCTTGTGCGTGAGCGTTGATTCCAACGATCTGGTCCACTGTGGTCTTCCACTTCACTTCAAGGTGGTCAGCTAGGTTCCGGCGTATGTCGTCAATGGCTGATTGGCAGTTGCTGACAACTGGTCCATCGTCGACATGCATCCAGATGAATATACAAATTTCCCCTCGCCGGTAGACGTACAATGAAGACTCCACTTCGGATGCCGTGAAGCCGAGACCGGACAATATTGTCTTGAAGTGTAGCCACCAACACCGCCCAGCCTGTTTCGTGCCGTACAGTGCTTTCTTCAGCCGCAGAATTTTGCCCTTAAGGTGTGGTTGTAGCTCTGTTGGTGGTTTGACGTAAACCTCCTCGTTGATCGGGCTATACAGGTACGCCAAACTGACATCAAACGAGTTCAAGGTGTATCCGTATTGCACCGAGATTGGTATGAGCAACCGGAGCATAGCAAGTGAAGCTGTTGGCGCGTATGTGTCGCCACAATCAATTCCGGGCCGTTGATTAAACCCTTGAGCTACATACCTCGCTTTGAACTTGTCGACGTCGCCGACCATGTTTTGTTTCAATGAAAACACCCATTGAGCACCAATCAATTTCACGCCTTTCAATGGCTCAACCACCTCCCAGACTCCTAGCTTTTCCAGCTGTCCAAGTTCCAGCTCCGCCGCCGCTTTCCAATCATCCCGATGTCCGCTTGACAGTGCATGATGTATATTGTCAGGGACCTCGATATTGGAACGGGTAAGCAGTGTGTCGATGGCCTGTTGCTGAATCATAGCCGCCTCATCCATCAGCTCTTCCCCTAACCGTAGATTGTTGAGCAAGAACGATATGTCGTTTTTGCTTGTCGGAATCGCCAGCACCGGGAGCTTCTGGAAATCCGGGAATATGGCATTAGCGGATTGGACGAATGTTTTGAGGTGCTCGTTGTAGAATACCCAACCCTTCTCCGAGGCAGGAAATCCAACAAGGAAGCATTCATCAGCTCGATCATCGAATTTCCCCAATCTCTTCTCCTGTTGGCTTGAAAACTAAAGCTCTTGCCCCGAACGGATAGATATAATCCGGCGTAGGCTGCTTATTGTAGAGGACTTCCAGCGGAGTTTTGGGGAAGATTCGAGTGTGCGGCAGGCGGTTGTGGATGTATACCGAGACTTGTTGGGCGTAGCTCCAGAACTTTTGCGGTAGCTTGCTATTCGTCATCATGACGCGACTCATATCGCTGATCATCCTGTTTACTCTTTCAGCCTTGCCGTTCTCTTCAGGGTGATAAGTTGAGGAGTGAGCTAGCGCGATTCCTCGCGCTTCCAGGACAGTCTTCAGTTTCTTAGAGACGAACTTGCCCCCATTGTCGCAGCGCAAAAAACGAGGAAATCACCCTAATCTGGTCTTCATCATGTTGAACCAAACTTTTAGTCGATCTGCCATATCGGATTTGTTTTTCATCGAAGTGATTAGGGTATACATTGATGCATGATCCCTTAAAGTTAACGAGAATCGATTACCGTGGATATCTTCCTCAAAGGGACCCATGACGTCCGACACGATCATGTCGAGAATTTCATCCTTAGGAACCAACAACTGAGGCAGAAACCGCTTACCCGTGGACTTTGAGACAACACATTGTTCGCAAAAGAAGGGTTTCCAACCCTTGGCCGCTTCTTCTGACACAAATTGCTCAATGAACTTTGTTACCATTTGGTCACTCGCATGGCCAAGACGTTCATGCCATTTGGCAGGATCCAAGGAAGGTTGATTGGGCATAGACGCAATTACGATGTCATTGCAAAGGGAAGGGGGGGCAGGGTCGGTTACAAGATTCCAGAAAAAATTACAAAATGTCGTGTGGAACACCCGGTGTTGATAGACTAATGACATGGTACAGTCTTTATCGAACACGGGCCGTAATCCGTACGTCGCTAACATTCCTAGGGACAAAATGGCGTGGGGAATGGACGGATGGTGGTAGACATTTTTGATTTGGATCGTGCCGCTAGGTGTCTTGATCTTCAGACTGCCAACGCCGGTGAGAGAAAGCGCCAATTTCTGAGAAGCCAACATGACAGGTATAGGATTAGCCAGCCTGCGTTCAAAAGTGAAGAATGGTGAATTCCCACTTACACAGGCTGACGCCCCAGAGTCTATCAAGACCGTCTCGTCGTGCGGCGCATTAGTGTCAATAGCTCTAACGCGTACTGGCAGTGGTTTTGATCCCGACACCGCCGGTGGGTTTGGAGGGGTCGCGAGTTGAGTGACATTTAACTTCCCGTTGTGCAAGTCCCTCGCCAGGCGTCTACAGCTGGACAACCAGTGGCCCTTGTAGTTGCAGTAGTTGCATTCAGCGCCGTTTTCGGCCATCTGAGCACTGGTGGGTTGGACTCCTTTGAAAGCTAGGGCATTTGACAGCGCCTTGCTACCAAACGTCGGGGTTCAAGATACAGTGTCGTTGCGCTTAAGTCTGGTGGTGGGTTGTCCAGACGTTGCCACTCGACTGATGAGGATAGGGTTATCTGAGGTACCGGTGTTCAACTCGCCCTCTACTTGCGTTATCTCCTGGGATACCCGGTCCAATGTGGGGGTAGTCAAGGAGGTATTGAGTTAATGGTTGAGGTTGTTGCGGAAAGCGTTCTCATCTGTCAAAATCGGTGGTCGTACGACCGACTGGATCATCAGACCAAACAACTCGTCAAGCCCAATTTTCCGTTGTTGGACCTCGTAGTACACCTCCTGGAATTGGGAGAGGAATTCGTCGTTTGAAAGCTGTCGCTCAGATTTGTAGAAATCAGCGATTTGATTGACAAGAGAGAGTTTGATCTGGTGGTCGCTGCGTTTGCATCGTGCCTCCAATTTGTCAAAGATTGCCCGTGGTTTTCTTACGGATGTGACGAGGACGTGTAGTTTCTGTTCAACCGTTCCTCGTAGCAATATGACGACAGCCGGCTCTTGCTTGTCGTCGATCAGTAGCCAGTTGGCCGTTTTTGACAGAAAGTCATTGCGTTTGAACACAAAATCAAGTGTTGTATTGAGTTGTCGTTCCCAGGCGGTGTAGTTATTGCCACCGAATCTGAGTAATTCAACAGTTGAGTGAATTGATTGATGGAGGGCCATCGGGTCCTTCATAAAATGTTTTTGATTGAATGTATATTTGTTGGATCGATCCGGTGAGACAACGTCCTCCTGTTTGACAAGATGTGGAGGCTTGTCTCGTTTGGATTTGATGAAAGTCGTTAGTTTGTTAACGGCATTGACGACACTGTCCATTTTATGGTCCAGCTGGATGTTGTTGTTGTCGATACGGCCAAGTTGGGTCCGTACGTCACGATGGCCGACTTGAAGGTGCTTGAGCAGCTTTTCGGTCTTGTGGAAGCGACGAATTATGTTCTCGTTGGTCAATTCCCCCATTTCAACATGGCTGACGGATGGTAACGGCGTCAGGGGGGAATCGGATCTCTCTGTTGGCGTGATAGTCGCTTTCCCTTTGGAAGTGGAGCTCTTTCGGGACATTGTATCTGTTCGGTAGGCTGGCTTTTAACCTATAAGATAAATAAATATGATTAGAAACCCCGCGACTATCCAATTCGAGTTTGCCAAATGAGATAGATTGCAAATGATAAAAATAGAAGAGAAAAGAAAAGAAAAGGAAAGAAAGGAAACAAACCTATAAGATAAATAAATATGATTAGAAACCCCGCGACTATCCAATTCGAGTTTGCCAAATGAGATGAGGAAACTCTAATGGATAGGCGCGGTTACAAATTATATAGCCTATGATTTGTTACATGTTTGTGAAATGTGAAATGACTTGAAATATGTAATTTGAAATATGTTTTTATGAAAGTTATGTAATGTTGTGTATAATCCCATAACTCTACACTGGGAACTCCATCCTGCCCCGCCCCCCCTTGATGGCGGCGAGACTTCAAATGCAATTGATCCTACTGGCTGATGTGAAGATCGCTGAGGTGAAATTCGGCTTTCAATTTTGGGTTTAATTTTATTAGATGCAGGTAGAGAAAAATTTACATATGAGGGTGTGAGGTTTATTAAATAGAAGTAAAAAAACAATTATTAGAGTGTAATTTTTATTGACCACAGACACAGAAACAGCTATCAGGGTGGAAGTAAGTAACCCACCTGACTTGAAGAATATAAGATTAATTTGGATGGGAACATAGTATAAAGGCGCACATCTAATGTATAATAACTATGTCGAGCTTTGCGCTGATCTATTCTATTGAGTTCAATTGACGATGTACCACTAAAAGAAACGAAAATTGGTCAGAGAAGAATGACAGCCAAACCACCAAAAATAAAAACGGTTACTCACATCGGATAAATCGATCGCGGGAAGACCAACGGCTCCCATGAGCACAAAACTGCGTTCGGTCGCGGGAGTTTTGGATTCAGGCGTGTTCTCCACATCGCCCACACGAGTCGCGGGGTTTGAATTCTTGGAGGACGATTTGGAGATTTCTTTGGGTCGTTTGCTTAGGTCAAAACATGATATTCCAAGAAGAGAGTCGTAAACTGCGAGAGGTTTGATTGATTAGTATGAGAGAAGCCCTTGAGAACTATGAGGAATCCATAACCCACGAAGGCATGCAGTGCCACTGAGATCCGCTTTGGGTGACCCGGCGGCTTTGCTTGCGTTCTTTCGGAAAAGCATAGTGGGTATGTATGAGGATTGCTCAAGGTTGATAATGTGTTATAGACTCAGGTGAAAATTTTGAGGTGGTCGAGCTAAAATTGACTTGATGCAATCGATTAATGGATGGAGAAGGGAATATATTATTTTTAGGTCGATTATTGGATGTAGAAGGATATATTATATTTGTATGTGAGGTGGTAGGGAGTATTAGCCAAAGACGCTCGGAGTGTAGCTGCTTTTATACACTCTACAGTCCATCCCATCACGGTGAAGCTTCCGACACAGCAAATAGTTTTAGTCCAGCACCAGCCAAGATGAACAAGTTTACCGACAAGCCATCCCATCGAGGACTAGCCTTCTGCAGGCAAAACTGCACTTTCCGGGCGAAAATGGACGCATGCCTTGCAGCCATCGATAAGTTGGACCGAATTGTGTTCGGGACCACCAACTACAACTATGTATGTAATAGGCATCCCAATAATTGCGGGCTCCCTTCTAGCTAGGAAGGCTAAAACCATTCCTGTAGGACCAGCTCAAAATCTCTTGTCGTCTTAGTTTACCGGCCGATATTCAAACTTGTCTCAGCCGGGTCCGGAGGATATTTGACTGACCCGCCTTCTCCTTTAATTCCAGTCACAGTAATCTTTTAATCACGACTGATCATGTTCAATTGAGAACACAAATTGAAAAAAGTTTCCAGTAATTCGGAAAGTTCCCTGATCAATGACTTGACAACAGGAAGAAGTTCTTCACCTTAGAGTCCAGAAAATCCCCAAAGAATCCGTGGTTGAAAATGAGCACTGTTCGCAGTGGGCTGCCATCAGTAAGATTTTATGGTGGATTAGTAAAAAACAGTTGTGTGAAATTTGAAGGCAAGTCACACCAAATTTAACCATCTGTCAGCAAGGGTTCTGATCATCATCAGCAGATTTATGTTCACCAAGAGTACTTCAATTGGAAAGAAGAGAAGGAGTGATTCAAGAGGCTTTTCTTTGAACATCTTTGTAACTCTCACCTCAGCTACATGCTTTATAAATTGTCTTCAACACATCTTCTACTTATCCTTCATAAAAAGTAGCCTTTTCTTTGGTTATAAATCAGCACACTTTATTCACTCCTGCTGGTGGCCAGTCTCCACTCAAACAAGTTACTCTTTCTACCCAAAATCAGAATGCCCCATTGATCAATTGGTGCAAATCTCTGAGTTTGAGGAATCTCCCAATCCCATTTGTTTGGATTTCCAAGGGCAACCTCAAAACAGAGTGAGAGACCCAAATCAACCAACACCACCTCCTCCTTTGGACTCTGAAAAAACCCATGAGCTGCATTTGGCTACACTTGCAGCACTCATTCAAGCTTTGAATACAGAAGGTGGTGGTAGTGGTACCCCCAGGATGAAAGCCCCAGATAAGTTCAAGGGCAAAATTTCTTAAAAATGTTGAGGTTTCTAAAAATCCTGCAAGATCCTCCCCTTTGTTAAGTTTGGAGGTGAAAACTAGAGATTGATTACTTTTACACCAGGAAAAACAAGTTGGAACCTCTATGGAGGTGACTTCTCTGTATCCCTGACTTATCCCAGCTCTATCTTTTATGTAGCACAAATGTTATCTACCTTCCTATCTTGTCTGTATTATCAACATATGATCCTCATTCAGAGGAGAATCTTTATGTAGTTCTTTAAAACATTTCCCAAGATTCAAGTTTTATAGAAATTTCTGAGTCAAGGAAAGTTTGCATTCAAAACAATTTTCAATCAATGATAGATCTTTAAAAAATTCAATGAATGATTGTTTCTAAAATATGAGTTATTGTTTGAGATTTTATGAGAAATTCATTCAACCATGTTTGATGTATATCACAGTCCTTGTGAAGCTTGACTGTATAAATCTTAAAAATAAGCTCCTCATAGTTTAAATGTGCAAACATCACCCCAAGGTCTGTATCCACCACCACCACTTTCACCACATTGAAAGCTAAAATTGGAATATGAACATGAATTAAAACCCAAAGGAATAGAAAAGGAATAGCAAGTAGATTGATAAGGTGAAATTCAAGGTTCCAAAAATAGTCTTTGAAACATGGCTAACACAACTTCCTTGGGCTATCCAACTCTGCTACAATTATTGCACAGTCATTTAACTACAATTGATATTTTATTTTGTATAAATTTGATGTTTTGGGATTAAAACTGGAATCAAAACCAACCTTGATAATCAAATTGAAGTAAAAAACATGATTCAAAAGCAATTTATTGCAAAATTTAAGTTGAAAAATTCAACTTCCCTGTTGAGAAAGAACATAATTTTTATTCCATCCCCCTTGTCTAGTGTGAAACTGTGCTTTGGTAATAATAATTATTTTGTATCATCATTGATTCAATTTAAATCCAATGTGGCATTGTTTTCTGAAATGTTTTTAGTTCCTGCATATCCACAAGTTTCAGAAAAATAGTCATATAATATTCTTTTGCCTTCTTCAGATTATTTTTAATTGTGGAAAGTGCAAGTTGAACTAGGAACACAAGCTTAAAAATCTCCTATCAACAAGCATCTATGGAACTTGGGCCTTGAATTCTGTGAAAAATCAACAAAAGATTATTCCATTAATGTTGGTGCCACATTAATGCACATTCATAAATATGGTATATAGATTTTCTTAAAATCAAATTGACTGCCCTAGTTGGAATCAGGGCACACTTTCCAGGTTTTGGATCATTTTTTTCCCTCCCATATAAATATATCCATTTGGGAATCACCATTTTAACCTCCTATTAATTTTATATAGACTCTATCTCTCATTTCTGTCTCAATACATTTCAACCTAAAACATAAGTTTAATTTAGCCACAACAAGATTTCAGGTGGGGATCAATTTATTTTTCCATGCCCTCTTCAAATCTGCTTAAAATTATCCCTGTCAAGTCCCAAAAAGAATTGCAAGAGAAAAGATTTTATTGATCCTACTGGAATTTGGCCATTCAATTACATGATAGTTTTTTAAATCTCCACAAAAACAGCTTAAGTCAATTACTTGGAATCTTCCCGCATGGAAAAAGCCCTCTTGGGTATAAAATCCCCTGCATAAATTCATGGTTTTTTTGAAATATATATACCATCCTTTTTCTGTGTTACTTCTCTGAATCCTAGATTATCCTTAGATTATACTTCAGATACTTTTCATAAACCATGTTGAGTCCTCCAGTAATTTATGCAAAATTACTGAGAAAGAGCAAAAAATTTAAAATCATGATGATTGGCTTGATGATATATTTCTTACCATATCTCTTACTGTTTAATTCTGGGAGCCTTCTGATCTCACCTCCTATCATCACACTCTTTGTTTCCAACTAAGACCCAAGATTACTTATTATCAAAGAATGGTTGACACTGGAACCTGATTTGCATCAAAAATACTCCAGTAAAATGCTGATTAAAAATGAAAGGAATTAAGGAAGATCGCCCCAAAAGAATCTGTATTACAAGACGTATCACTTTGGGCAAAGGTCAGGTGTCATCTTGTAATACCAAGTTACCATTTTTTAACATATATGTGATGTCTATTTTAGAAATGAATGAAACAACCTGGAACAATATAAATTCCCCTGTATCTATCCCTACAAAAAAGGATAAATTGAAAGTTTAAGAAAAAAAAAGGAAGGCATCAAGAAGGTATACCCCTGATCCCTTGAAAAATCCAATGGTTCCACATTCTGATCATTACTTCTAGTAACTTGAAGCAGACCCAAATATTAATTCACTATTAGCCAGTGACCATTTTTTTCCCCAGCTCTTGTAGTTATGGATTACCTTTTCAGCTTCCATCTTTCATTTGATAATATCAACTTTGGTTAGAAATGATTCACATGATTTGAAAAATCTCATTCTTTTTCCATGAATAATCAATACATTTTGGATTCAAACCAAAAACGTTTGCCATATTCTATGATCTTATGTTGAACCCCAATCTTAATTACCCAATTACTCATAAGCCAGAAAGGATTTTCTGTTGTAGATTAAGCCTGCCAGGCTTAAACAGAACCCTTTATTTTCCACTTTTTCTTGTGCATAAAATATTGTTTTAGTTCAAGAATCCTTAAGCCCACCGGGCTTAATATCAATGAATTCTGTATTAAAACCAAACACTTTTGATGTATTCTATGATTTTATGTGGGACCCAATCATACTTACCTAGTGACACACAAGCCCGCCAGGAATATCTTTTTTAAATTAAGCCCGCTGGTCTTAAAAAAACCCCTGTGCTTCCTTGTTGCCCTACACTCAAATTTTACTAGTCCAATCATCATTAAGCCCACCGGGCTTCATATCAATCAATCTGGATTCAAAAAAAAAATTGTCCAGATTCTATGATTTTACGTGGTTCCCAAAGCTTACTTAATTGGTGAGCCATAAAACTGCCAGGATTTTCTGATTTAGATTAAGCCCGCTGGGCTTAATAACTAACTGAGCTTGTCATTTTTTGCCTGACCCTCAAATTCTTTTTTTCCAACAATCCTTAAGCCCGCCGGGCTTAATCACCAAGATGAAGCCCCAGCTCATAATTATAATTTTATGCTCAGTACAAGTGGTGATTTCAGATCTTCCAGGCCTTTTTGAAGATATATTTATCAAGGGAAAATAAAGAGGATGTGGACAGGAATTCTGAATACTACAACCTGAGTCAGGAGGCAAAAAAAATCCAGTCTGCTAGATTGCATGGCAGAAAAGAACTCATCCAATAAGAAGTATTGACCTTGAGGAAATGCACAAGGATGAAAAGATATTTTGATTTATATCTAAACATTAGGTTTGAAATTTACAACAACTTTGGGGTCAGATTGTAGGACAGAAGATGGTGAATTACATGCAAATTCAGTCTGTATGGAGATAATTGAGTGACAGGAAGTGAAATGTGTGATAGATACAGGAACAGAGAAAACAAGGAGATATGTGAATGATGAAATTCCAACACTTAGTGAAAATTAAACTCAACTGCAAGTTTTTTCATCTGGTTTTTACCTGCATGAAATGATCTTGAATAACCACATGCAAGCTGCACAATTCTTGGATAAAGTGCCACCCACAAAAATATTCATTTTTGGTTTGATGAAATTTCAATTATTTTTTGTATAAGGCAGCTCAAATAACTGATTGGAAATTTTCAAGTAGAGAGCTTCTCTTTGAACATGGTATTTGCACTAGCCTTGGGGGAGGCGGGTTAGATCATACCCAAGACACTTAGTTGGTACAGACCATAGACCACATGAGAAAATGATGAATTCAACCCTGCGGTATGATATATTTCAAAACTGGATACATATGAGTGGATTTAGATAGGCAGGCATCAGGCATAAAACATGTGTATGCCTCTGCTATCCCTTTCATCAAGGGATTGATATATGTTGGATACAAAGTGGGGAAATGTTGAGTTGCCTGTTAGTCTGCTACCATGATGTATCACCAGCTGAACCATGACCACTACCAACCAACACCCTGGCAGTCACAAGCGTCTGTAGCCTAGTTGGTAAAAGCAGCACTCTAGCATGTGTCTCAGCTTAGCTGAGGTTGTGAGTTCGAATCTCACCAGACACATCTCCATTTTACAGTCTCTACAGGAAAGTGTGGTGAAATAAAAAGACATTGTTTTCCCTGAAGGAAATACCTCTCAGGCTTCATAAATTATGATCAACTCTGACAAGAAGTTTTTAAATCAATTTTGAAGGGTTAACATTGCAACTTTGGTTCACAGAAAACCACCTGAAAAAACTATCCATTCAATTCACTCAGCTTAGATGATAAATTAAAAGATAAAACTTCCAGGGTATTCCACTTGAGGTTTAATTTCCCCCAGCACCAACTCTACTATAGTACAAATCAAGATTCTGACCTCTTTTGAAATTTGAATAACCACTAAAAAAAGAGGCACACTCTTAGTGATTTCATGTATGATCCAGTATTTTTGAGCTCTTAATATATTTCAAGGAATGATGATATCATATGATATTTACAGAAGATTTCACTGTTGGTGGGATTTAGTTGGTAACTGAAAATCAACATTAATCCCCAGGAAATTCAATCAAAGAGGAATTAAAAATCCCTAAAATCAATTATACACCTGATCAACAGATTAATTGTGCTGGATGAAAATTTTTGGTTAAGTATATGCTCAGTTGCTTTGATTTTCATATGAACAATTTAGAGTTGTTCATTTAGATAATAAACCTCTTATTTGATCCATTTGAAACCATGATTTCTGTGAAATTCAAGCACACTAGCTCTTTGGGCCAAGAACTTTAGCTCATGTATTTCACGTCCTCTATCACAAGTCATCTGCTCTAAAGTACTCTTTGGAGGTTACTGTTCAGAAGCAATTTCCAGTTTCAGCCTTCTCTATCAACAGATACACAAACTTCAAAGATTGGATAATAAAACCACCCCTGAAGTGCCTTGCTTAAATACTCCCATCATCCTGCAGACAAACCACCAATTATAAAACTCAAATTAAATCTTATTTAGGATACTAAAATGGATACCATATCCCATATATACCAAGCAAGAGATTGGGTTCAATTTCTCAAGGAAGCTGTTTTATCATTTTAGGCCATGGTTTATTTGATGAGCCAGATGAGCTTTGAGTCCATGATTTGACATAGAGTATATCTGCTATCCATTGTAACTATTTCCACCAAATTGATGAATCATGGTATTTAATCTCTCAATTTTGCATGGAACAGAGAAACCACTATTACACAGTCCCTGATTCCTTAGTAATTTGGAATATATCCATAGAATGCACTTGGATAGAGGTACTTCAGTCATATTTTGGAAAATTTGTAACATTTTACTGAAATTTACAGCTTCAAATTCCATCAGAATCCATGATTAGAAAACCAAACACAATTTCAGGTTAAAAATGACCAATTTTAACATTGAGGAACTAAATTTGCAGGTCCTGTGGATGATTAGTTGAAGTCCACTTTGTTTTAAGCTCTTTTTTCATGGAATTTTGAGGATAAATATAGAATTACTCCTATTGGCTATGATCAATTCACAATAACCATATATTTAATTTGTTATCCAGGATTTGGAGTTTGTTGGAATAAATTTTATGAAAATCAAGCTGCATGAGTTTTGACCTGACAGTTGTGAATTGTTTCATTTTATCTTCATTATTCCCCTCACCATCTTTACTACTTTTTTCTTGTTTCCATATCATTCTGTTTAATCCCTGAAATACTTCAAGCAGTGATCATTTGACATCAGATGAACAGTACATTTGGTCTTCATGCATACACATTTTTTTAGACTTTTTTCCATGTGAAGGAGATATTTTCACTTGGTTCATGTGCTTGAAATTAGTGTCTTTGTACAGCTGAATTCACTTCCTTCAATTTTGCTATAGCCATTTGGCCTGTGGGTGAGTCTCTTTGAAAACAACTCTGGAATTCCTATCCCTGAATGTCATATTGATCAGAGTTAGTCAAATTTGAGGCTACAAGAAACCCCATATTCTGGATTGAAATTTCTAGATCCACTTGCCTCATTTGAAGTATCTATTGTTCAATATTTCTTTTATCATAAGATATCATCATGAAAGAAATCTTACAAAAAGATTATTTCTTTCATAAGAAATCATTATACCTTTATAGTATAATTAGGTTTGAATAAATCCAAATCACAATGTTAGTACACCCTATAGAATTCATTAGAATTTTTTTTTAATTCAAAAGTTAGAAAATCTTAACCAAGAATCACAAGTGATAATTTGACTAGAATTTGTTGTTTTCCATGTTTCCTCTTGGATTTTAAGCTTAGAATCAGCAGGTATGATACATTTTTCTCATATCTTTTTTTAGTTAACACTTTCACATTCTTATCAATCTATATTTTTGAATAAAACCAATCAGTATTAGAAATTTCAAAAATGAAATATAATAGGGGGTCAAATATGCCCAAATCCACTTTTAAAACCAGGCAATTATCCAATTTTATTTTTTTATCCAGTGGGTTTCAAAAGGGTGTAGGGAAAGGACTAGCATGTTTTGTACATCGTGGATTTTTTGAAAAAAGTAAATTACAGAATGGTGGATTTGGACATATTTGATACCCCCTATTCAACCGTATTTCATATGCCTTGAATCCTGATTCAGTGTAAGGTTCCTTCTGACAGCATCTTGAAATTGAAAATGGATATAGAAAATGGATATAAATTTTTAATAAACACATTTTAGCAATAGTCCTTCCATATTGGGGATTCACAGACATGGCCAGAATACATTAGTATCTACTCTCTATTTTGTTTTTCCTGGCAGCTGAATGATTACTGCTTTCCACCCCAAATTTATGTATATAATTAAATACTTATTTTTCACTCTTCAAAATATTTTTGTAGGTTGTGTTTCCTACATAAAATTTGTTTTCCTGGGTGAGACTGTCTGAATTTTATTATCATCAGTGAATATACAAAAATTTCCCAGTTGAGAAGATCAGATATATCTGATTTACATGATACCCAAAGCATAATAAAAAGATAATAAATATAACAAACCCATATTTACTCATCAATCAAGCCAAATTCCATGAGGAGTGTTTTTATTGTTGAACAAAATTCAAGCTCATGAAAGGCCATAATAATTTCTGGAGGGTGTAAGTGATTGGTGATACCATCACGTCAAAATTACTTGTTCAGGATTCTCCCAGATATACCAATTTGAATTCACTGATCCTCATCAAAAATAACTCAAACCCTATAAATGAGTACTGTTTCCATTGTTGACTGAAATGTACCCTCATGAATAATAATAATAATTTCTGGAAGGTGTAAGTAATACATTTATGTCAAAATTACACATCATCAAGATTCTCCCAGATATATTAACTGTTCATCATTGAGATAATTCAAAATCTATACCAAAAAGTATGCACATATGCTAAGGGTTCTAGAAAAGTGATAATAGAACAGCAAGCACAAAGAAGAGAAGGGTATGGATCTTCATAAATCAGGGTTCAAATGTGAATATATTTTTAAATAAAGATAAATTTCTTGATAAAGGAGAATATATATGTATATTATCATTGGAATTCTTACTTGGAAGTGTTACAAATAACCTGAATCAAATAGTATGTTATTAGGATGCATTTTGAATTCATTTATTTGCAAGAGACTTTTTTTGTTTAATTGTTTGATCCATTCTTATAATGGATAAAGATGAAGATTTTCATCTGGAATTTTATTTTTTGAAGTTCATAAGGAATGGCTTACCATTTGAAAGATGATTAATTAAATATATGGAAGTAATTCAACTTTTTAGGAGTCATGTGGAAAACAATACCTCATTGATACATTCTGTCAAAGTGGGGGATACAGTCTAGATACAGTGTTGATATGTTGAGGTTGGGTAAGAGATAAGCAAAGGCACCTCCATAGAGGTTCCAATTTTTTTTTCCTGGTGTTAAGTGAAGATAAAACAGGACAAGCTGAAAAAGACAAGATAGATAATCAAGAAAGAACCAATTCACTTAGAGGATTGAGATGGTCAGGGTGATGAGTCAGGTAAACAAAAAAACAAAACAAAACAAAAAATCCACCACACTACTTACAAACACAGAGACTGAGAAAGAATAAAATCAGTGACAGAAAACAAGAAAGATAAATAACCCAGAAAGACAAAGAAGATAAAAACTATGATCACCATGGCTCAGATGATTTGCAGCTGGTGATCTTCCAAAGACATGGTTGAGAGATTTTATTGATGTTGTCTAGTTGGATTCAATGAATTTTATTAGTAAAATTACTACCTTTTTCCTGTGTTTTCATGCACAAACATCCTATAATTCCTTTGGAATTATCCTCAATATCCTTATCCCAGAGTTTCATACTCTTTAATATTATATTTTGCACCACATGTAGCTCACTTGGAGCCCACTCCGGAGGGATATGTGGGTAATTGGAGAAGGCAAGGGCCAAAAGGATGGGGTTGTGGTGGAGTGAAGAGTACCAGTTAGGGCTACATTAGGGTTATGGAACAGGGGGTGCATTCTATTTTATAAATGATTTAATCTGAGAGGAACACATACAACTTAAATGGATATCTACTAATGATCAACTGGCAGATGCATTCCCAAAGAGATTATGTTGCATGAAGATGTTAGGAGCAGCAACACAGCTCAATATCATTGGGTAGTTTTCCATAATCTTGGGAGGGGGTGTTAAGAGTGATATATGATGTGGATACAAGATCATGTATTTGTCTAACCGCGTGGAGCTAAAATCGATGTCTTAGCAACCCGATGCTGGATATATTGTAGCATAACCGAACCCTATATCACATTGATATCTGGCCGATGGTTGCTACCAGTGATCTGGCACTATAGCAACCAGGTATGGGTTTCTGGGGTATAAACTATATCATGTATTTGGAGTGCCCTAAAATTCCCCCACCGGGCCTTCAGTTTTTTCCTTATTGAGACTGAAGGATTGGATTGTCGTGTGCGGCAATCTAATTACCGCATCGGCTTATTCTTATACAGTGCCCATAGAGATTTACAACATCCAACCTTTTACAAAAGACACTGTAAGTGATTGAATCTGATAGCATTTGTGAGAGTGGTCAAGTGACGAAGTTAGTGACACGTGAGTGAGCACAAGGATTATGTCTTCAAGTAAGGCATCAACGAGATCCCAGTGAGGAGTATCTGTGTCATATAGCTATAGGGCCTCCAGTCTACCTTTTGAATTAAACGCACGCAATGCAAAGCATTAGCCAATCTACATGGCGAACGAGGGCCGCATTGCCGTCGGAGGGTCAATGATTAACGTGAGGCGTATCAGACAGCTGTCGAGGGTTCATTCACCGAATACAGCAAAGACGCAGAAAGCATGTACACATATATTGCACCGATGATGCTTGAATGAATGTCATGCGATCGGAAAGGATGGGAAACACACATATAAAAGCCGTATAACTCATGGCTACACCTCTTACCGCAAGGCCGGGTGAATTACATCCGTTTACCTCCTCTTCAAAATATGCCTACAAGTCAAATCACAGGGAAGTCTGAAGCCCAAGTTCAGCTTATCCAGCTTATCGATTCTCAATATTATGTCTCTCCCAGTGGTCCGGATCAATTCGTTTTCAAGACAATGAATATCCTAATCGTTCTGATTATCGTACTCTACTTGTTTGGCGCATTCAAACAACTCGGTAAATCGCGTATCTGGGTGACTAAAATCGATTCCAAAGGCTACTGGCAGCCCAATGTAAACGTTCTGCTGCCTATCTTCGCCACGGCCCATGGCATTGGTCAGTTGCTTCACCATGTAGTTTTTATAACAGGGCCTATTCATTCGAGTTGTACTTCCTATCGAACTTGAATGATTGAATCACTATGATTGTTTGCAATCTAGCATTGGCTGTTGCGTTGGGTTTGATGCATCTCGATTTTGGCGGACCCGTGCGCCCTTGGACACTATCCGTTGAAGCAGGATCTTTCGTTCTTTTGCACTGTCTTAACTGGTCTAAGAGTGAGTAGCTTTTGTCTTGAATTGCTTAAAAAATTCAAGTACTAAGGCATGTGATTGATCCCTGAAGTACTGACGAACACTTACATACTTTAAAACTTTGACAGCATGGGTTACGCTCTATGCCATGCCTTACAAAGTCGAAGGCCCTCATTTAACTTTGTCGCATACTCGGATTGGGTTGTCGACACGCTTCGCCTCACCAAACCTTTTCAACTCCCTGATCCTCCTAGGCTACGCAGCCCCTGTGCTAATTGGCTTACCATTGATGACATTTCAGCATCGCTCCATCCATCAAGCTCATCGAGGCTATCTAAGCTTGATAGAAACTATTGAGTCTATAGGAAATCAAAGGCCTACCGATACACCTCTAACCGCCTGGCTTTTAAATCCGACTGTGGCCCTGAAGATCCAACACCTCAAGATCTGTGGCGAACAGACGTACCATTATGGAAAATTGTTAGCCATTATGTTAATATCTATTCATTTCATAAGTGTGTAAGTTGAAATGACAAGTTCTGGAGCCAATGTCCATCACGTACTACCAAATCGAATCTCAATGTTGATGTGCTATTTTTTCGACCTTCGTAGATTGTTTTTGCTCTGGGCAACACAGGCAATCTTGAGAACTCTTTTCAAACAAGTTAAGATTCATCGACGGTGTATTCGGAATCGAAGGCAGGTATTTATAGGGCTGGACCCTTCCTCGACCAAATCTCATGAATCAAAGCAAGCCAAAAAACCGTTTTTCGACAAGTTAGAGACCGCTATGATTCGTCCTCGATCTGAAGGTATCGTCATCAAAGTCGAGCCAGTCAACAAAATGGAGCCTCTAAAAACACGAGAGGTCTCCCACTGGATAGACTGGAAGGTTATCACTCCATCTCTTAGGCGGGGTACTGAGGTGGGGACAGACCTCTGGAAATCTGATTTGATGCGGCACCTAGATGAGAAGGACCAAGCCCTTCAATCCAATCTCGAAGCACAGTATTTGACCTTGCGGCAATACACTGCAAATACGATGTGGCAAGCGCTGCTTATCTGTATGATCTCAGGATGCTATATCACTCTTGGCTTGTCGTATGGTCCGTGCACCTTTGAACCTGAGAGAAGAACTTAACTTCTGCTGAAGCTTGTTGCTCGCCGCTCGATTGGTGTTCAGTGTTGAATTGGCAGGACGCCCCAACCCGGACCTCTTTTCCTAACCTTTCTCTTAATCAGTTGAAATGCGCCGGGATGATTTGGACGGTCGGGGGCTTTGTGCTAGCGACAGTGTGTGGAGACCGTACACTCTCTCTTAGGCAATTTCGATGAAAACTAACAGTTTGAAAAATCAGCTTACAGCTATTGTTGCCTCATCGGAATTACCCAAAGACGCTTCACAACCAACCGATACATTGAAATCTCAAGAACGGCCGGAATCGTCAAGGTTTGAAATGCGCCTTCATACAGAAAGAACGCTGCCATTCCACAGTCATGCGTTTTAAACATTGCAAACGTGAGTTATTTCTAGAGTAGAGATTTTTTCGAATTAACCAACTTACCATTCGATATATACCTCTTTCCAGTTAGGATTATCAAACTGGAAAGAGGCATATTGGCAATCCCACCTGTCTACTCGATGGATTAGTCTAACTTTCTTGAAGAAGAGCCAACAAAATCCATTCCGGCTGAACATTATTCACAAATAATTTTATTAATTTCATGGCATGCCAGACTAAACCTTTATTTATTTGTTTATTTGTTAAATCAATAAACCATATTGACATCTTAATAAATGATGTTTTTGGTGGAATCATTTTACCTCATTGATTGAGTAAAGTAACTTATTTGTGCCTAATTTCCATCCTAGCTTGAACCTTGGAGAAAATTGATAAATAAGACCCATTGAAATATAATGATGGGAATAAATTACATTCAACAATGGTTGTAATTGAGATTGAAGGATGGGAGGATGGAGACAAATGAATTTTAGTACACATTTATACAATGATCAGATTAAAAGCATCTATAAGATATCTCCCATACAGGCATGTCCTAAATTTAGTCCAAATGATCATTTGATTATTCAAAATCAACCTTAATAACATGGATTTAAAACATTCAACATTATCTTGCCACTAACAGAAGTATTGATGGTAGTTTAGATACTAATGAAATAACTTATTGACCACTACTAAATTGCTTGAATTGTGTTGTTGAAATTCAGTGACCTCTGAGAAAACAAAGAGATTACTGGTGAGCTAAAGGAGGATGTAATTCAGGAGTCCCACAAAAGAATTAAATGGTAATGCACCCATTGAGGATTGAGGTACAGGAAGGGGTTTTGAAAAACGCACACCAAGCACTTTTTGGTGGGCAGGAGCCACTCACAAATTATTTTTGGCGTGTGGGCTCTGCACACCAATTGTTTAGCCAGCTCTTGGCTAAAATTTGGTGTATGGGCCCTTATGAAATAATAATGGTGAATATATTTATGGTATACCCCGTACCTATACTTTTTTTTTCTAAAAGCAGGTTGTACATTGACATTGCTTACACAAACCCTCCCCGTTAATCAGAGGAACCCCTTTGGTTGAGAGATGTCCACCTCTCTGGGTGGGGGTGATGAAATTGAATCTGTATTGGGATTCAATGACATCAGCCGGTCTAGGGGCATTCCACCCCCACACCCTCTTTGAAAAGGGCATGCAGCTGCATACCCGTCTTTGGGCGGGTTTTGCACCTGTAGATGGGTGTGTGAGCTTCACACCCATCTATGGGTGGCCTGAAGCCCAAAAAAGGGTGTGCAGGCTGCACACCCTTGTTTTGAGGGGGGTAGTGGGCGTGTGTTTATCAATGCCCAAATATGAGAGGTGGGATAAAACTAGAAGAGGGTAAGGAAAGTGTATTAAAGATGAGCAAATGTAAATAGAAAACTATGTATGGGAGGAATGTGATTTAACTATTAACCAGGAAGATGATGATTATGTGAATGGAAAAACTAAATTAAGGTGTAATTTCATAAGTTTTGAGAGAAAAAAAAAGAAAGTGAATAAATAAAAGAAAAATAGAAATGAAAAGTGCAGCTAAAGGCAACACAATAATATATTATAATGTCAAATTCTTATTGCTGATCAGAATGCTATGAGTCAAGCTTGAGATCCAAAAGGCAAAACAGGAAGGGAGGAAGAATTTGAGATATTTTTTTAGGAAGAAGGGAAGGAAGGAAACTAGAGGTTTATATAAGAATGTATTGTGGAATTGAGTCAATTGTGAAGAGGAGGAAAATTTGATATGTAATGATGTTGACTTTAATTGAGGAATAAATACATATGGTATTTGAGTTACCCAAAGAGTAAAGATTATAGGGAAGGATCTGGGTCTTTGTATAGATGAGCAAGAAGGTTGAAGGTTTGATATGGAGTTCAAACCAAGAGGATGGAGTGGGATAAAAGTATAGATGAGCAAGAAGGTTGAAGGTTTGATATGGAGTTCAAACCAAGAGGATTGAGTGGGATAAAAGAAATTTGTAATAAAAATTGATGTCATGACTGCTTTGAGTTTTGAAGTTTTATTTCTGGACCATGAACATGGATAGAGAGTGATGTCACATGATTATCAGCACATCACAGAAGGGCTAAACAGGTGAGATAAATGAGTGAGGTATACAAGCTTTACCCAAAGAGGGTATGAAAATATTTTATTATGTTTCTGTGTATGTACCATTAATTTTCAATTAATACCTTTCAGAATATCCTATGAAACTGAAGTAGTATCAAAACTGTGTGGTTGCATGTGGTAATTTTATGGAAATTTTAATAACTACTGAACCAGGGGGAAATCAGGGGTACTTTAAGGGAGTAAATAAGGGTATTTTTATACAAGGAATCTGTTTCTGTAATAACAACAATTTATATTTAATGGAAAGTATGATTTTTTATAAAAGTGTGTGAAAAGGTATGGATTAGCATACTGGTTCTTAACCTTCTCACCTGCCTTGCTGCAGTTGCCCTTCTGGACCCTTTCTGGCCTAGAATGCCGTAATAATCTTTCAAACTTCAGGGATGAGTCCAGTATCAAAAGAGGTAGAGTTAAACAGCATACATAGGGCCTGGGGGGGGAAGGTGAAAAATGGATGAAACAAATCCCCCACCAAAGACCTCAGATGATCATGTCATAAAATTTACAAAAGCTTGAAGTCCCTGCACCTCCTGCGGAGGTCGCGCTTAGAGCCAGGGCGGTTGGCGCCAGCCCATGCTGTACCAGAGCCCTCCGAAGCGAGGGACTGGTTTGAAGTTAGCTTCAACCGCAGGCGTCGCTTTCTTACATTGACTGAAGATTGATTTTTGTGGAGATCAAACAGAAATTTGCATAAATTAATGTTTAAACCCTTGACATGCAAACATGCTAGCAGGAAATTGGAATCACGCAAGAATAATACAGGGTTTTTAACAAACCGCATGTACGTTTCTCAATGGGAAAGAGTGATGAAAGAACTCCCCAGGTCCCCATCCATTACAGATGCCTTTGCGAACTGCGTAGACCTCACAGAGCTCAAACTTGTGCAGGAAAAAATCACTTTAAGACACTTAAATTGACTCAAAGTTGAACTTGGAAGTTGAACTTGGACAGCTTATTGATGTCCATTGAGATTTATGATTGCAGTGACTAGCCATCTACTTCACTAATTTGGGATTATTTACAAGATTAAACACATAATAAGATAAGGAATAATAATATTGATAGATATGAAAGGAAAGTCTAGTCCTCTCCCTGTGATTTCTAATTTACAGCCCTTCTTTCCAACTTCAAAGACTCGTTTTATAAGTGAAAACATGTGAAAAAATTCAAAATATATCAATCACATTCACACAGATATATCAGGTTCGGTCGGACCTTGGGATTGTGATGTTTAAGCCGGCTAGTCAAAATAGAGAAAAAATAAGGTGAGAATTCAAAGCAAAAAACAGTCTGAGAATACAAAGCCAATACAGTAGGGTGAAAAGATGAGAGGTGTATCGCATTTGATTTGTGTCCGTTTGATAAAAAGAGAATATCGAAAATACAACGTCCGTTTTTTGTTGGCAGGGGTAACTTGATCATCGGAAAGCTGAGTAAAATATCGAGTTCAAATTCTCGAGTCTTGAGTGGTTATGATTAGCGGTTGAGATTGCGGAGGAGTCTCCAGTGGATTGATCCAGACGAAACCTTCTTAAAGCGAAGTCTAAAGTATGCGTAATTGTACCCTGGTCGTTGGATTACAGCTGCAGCTCCTTGAGTATTACTTGGGAAATAGAGATCGATGAACGGTGCGTTGATGTCGAAGGAGGTCGCTTCGCTGGCGAAATGCGCGTTGACAACCCGGTATATCACAACCATACTCCGGCTCGAGCTGAAGATGAACACTTTCGATGTGATCTGGTTGATATCCGAAAACAATGCTGATCAATGGATGTGTAGCTTTGAAGTCTTGCAGATTAATTGTGCACTTACATCTCAATCTCTCATTTCTTGTAAAACTGGCTTGACAGAAGCCACATACTTTGTCAGCCGGTGCTTCGCGTCGCAGAGAGCCTCCACGATTTACCGAGTCCACTCTCTTCTGGTTGGTGATTCGAGTGGGGGGCGATTCTGCAGTTACTGCGCTCCGATGGGCTCGTACTTGGCTAGACTGAGGTGGAGTAGAATAGTTGTAACCCATGACTTGCCCCGGATCAAAATGGTGGTTGGGATGATATCGATTGGTTGTTTTGGCGGAATCCAGATGGGGTGGCTGAGTGCTGCTTGAAAGCGCTCTTTGAGAAGAGTGATCGTAGTGATATGGGGAATGTGTTGTCGGAAGGGGGATTTGTGGGCTGTAGTTAACATTCTCTGCGTATGGATAGGTAGAACTATGCTGTTGGTGACCGTCATTTTCCTCAAGGCATCGACGCAAACTTTCTAGACACTCGGCCATGTCTACTGCCAATGCATCGAATTCATTTCTGCGAGCATCAGAGGGTGACATCCATGAGGAATAATGTTGATCGGGATTATAGGAGGGGTTCATACTGTCTCAAGAGTCTAAAGTTCTTTTATGTCTGTGATCAGAGCGGAGATGGCGATGTACTGTAAAACAATGTGAGATTTGTGAAAAGTGCCAAAAAAAATAGCAACCTAGTAATGTCTACTCTATCTAAGTGTGTCTGGATGCAGACAAAAAAAAAGAGATGGTATTAAGGCTTGCAATATTTCTTCACACAGGTAAGATAAGCTATCAGAGAGTAAAGTTCCTTGTTACCTGATATGCCTAATTGATCGCATATTCTAGTGGCCTTATATACCTATGTCGATTGCCTGATTATTTCAAGCCTCCCTTCTTGAGCCAGCCGGAGAGGAAATGCTTGCTGTTCCTGGAAGATACGAGCTCTACAAGTTCTTCTAGCGGCGATGAAGGATATTCTTGCGAACCCGTTGCCTACAACGGGATAACAGAATACGTGCCGGACATGTCATTGCTGTGGATTCTCAGGCGGTGGCTCACCGCTCTGTTGTTGTGATACCGGCCGGCAGCACAAAGTGGTACTCACCGAGCTGGTAGTTCAATGCAAAGTAAATCCGAACTCATCGCATTCCTGGAGAGCACGCTCTCTTTCCAGTTAGTTGGTAAGTAACGTTGAGCTGTGTACCAAGCCATCGCGGACGCGGGAGCGAAGGAAATAACAGCAAAGATGAGTTCGTTATTGTGGTAAAAGTTGTGTAGGTCTACAAGAATCTTGGCGTCCTCGTGGATAGCGCTGTTAGCTGAGTCCCACTGACTCAATGCTGCAAATACATACCGGCGAAATTTGGTTATTTACCTTCGGGAATTATTTTTGTTCTAGCTTTTTACTCCGGGGATGTCAGAGGTCCGGACTCAACGCTGGCGATGGCCGGAAATTGTTTCCGGAAAGTGAAGGATCAACGAACTTTAAAGACCCAAGCCGGCCGAACTCGAGTACTGAAGGTGCGTGCTGTGATTATTTACTTTAATTTTTTTGGATGTTATAGATTTGGGTTTGGGTTTGGCTTTCGCCATTTTGAGTAGTAAACCATATTCCTGCATACATACTCCTTGGGTCGCATGGTTTTACAAAACATTTATTTATTTAAATGACATCGAACTGTCAGTCCCAATGGTTATGAACGGTTGTGGGCCAGGTGTAATCTTTCGGTATGAGTGCATCTCACTTGAGCCGATTTCGCATTCTACTGTTACCTGCATGCTTGGAGAGCCAAAAGAGAAGCTTGCTTCAGGTTTTTCTGTATGTGGAAATCCGGTCTGGTGGTCACCCAAGGCGCAGGGGAATATTCAAGCTCCGATCCTTCGCTCCCGAAGACTCGAAGGCAACAGATGATATCATCGTCTCAGGCCAAGCAGACTGACCCATAGTACTTAGATAGGACACCTTATCCATCAGGCCGCGGAGATCACATGATACATGTGCTGAGTATTCCAATTGGGTGGTGTTCAGGATATCTATATTACTTGTTATGATACGCAAGAAAAAGCCTTGGTAGATTTTCATGGCTGCGTGGCAAGCTCCGAAGCTCAGACACCATACATAGCAGGAAAACCAGAATGTTCGGCAGATGCCGATGTAGCCCATTAGAGTTCTACATATTTACATACACCACCTTCAGCAATTCAAGCCCACTGGGCTAAACCCCAAGTTGCAACCGACACCAATCTCGTTCTTTGCCAAGAAAACGTGATTCATGAGGAGCCTCCTGGAAAGCAGCCCGCATTTGCGTAACTGTGTAAGGATATCCGGAAAGGCAATGAATACAACACTTGCCAGGCTAATGGATATGCGCACCAGCAGTAGATGTTGAAACTTGAGTTTTGAGGTGGGCCGAGATGATTCTAAAATGTCCGGACTCCAAGAACAATTGACATGTTAAGAGGCCGTGTCAGAGGGAGAAGCGGGGTGTGAGTGAGAGTAATGGTGGCCAAAGCTATGGAAGGAGAGGGGCAAATATCATGGTATCAATGCCATACAATATCTTATCAGAGGAAAAGTGTCCGCCTATTTTATTCATCATTCGTATATCTATCCGGGTTGGTTCATAATCTCGTTCACCATTTGATGAGTCTCTGTCAGGAAAGCTAAGATCAGTTCATTGCTGCTGGAAGGCGCCGATGAAACACGTGTTGATAGGGTTAAGTTCGGAGTAGGTATAAATTTATTTCTTGTTGGAGTTAGGCACAACTGCAGGACGGCCTGAGCCCAAAAGAAGTAAAACGAAGTATTTGGAGTGGAAGCCTTCAACTTGAAACCTTTGAGGCAGGTGAAACATTGTATCATATGGAAGCCCATAGGGGACACCAGATGCCTCACGATTTTTGAAAATTCATTTTGAAAATGCAGAATTCTTAATTGAGAATACACATTTCAGCATTGAGAATACTGATTTTAGTATTGAGAATACTGATTTAGATGTTACATATCACAATAACTAGTACTAAAATAGCGAACCGCTTCTCTAGTTTTTTTATTTCATCCTACCAAGTTTCATCTTGAGACTGTTGGAAATTAAGACAAATTATAGTACTTTAACATTACATGTGTGCATCCTGCCCCCAGGATGAAGTTAACTTCATCCTTCATAGTCGATTGACCTCTTCAAGTTGTCTTTTTGCACTACAACGGCATTGGAGTAGTTTCCTAGAGGCGACAAGGTCAAGTACAGGTCGCATATCTCCATGGCTTCTACCTCCGTGTATACCAAGTCCTGCGTTATTCCTGCGTTATTATTATCAAGGTTGGCGACAAAGGGCACTCTGTGAACGCTAAGTGGATGGTACATAAGTCTAGGTACATATACGACACACTCATGTTGTTTGGTAGTAAAGCCTGTGGGCCTTTAGCTTCAAGAGGCATGCTGCAGGTAATCTTAAAGTTCCCTAGCTTTGGAGGGAATGTCGCGTCCATAGCCGCATCAACCGCCGAGTACCTCCCCTTCCGTATATGACTAGAGTTGCAATTAGAGGCCTGCTCGACAAAGCGTGAGACGAGAGAGACTCCTAGCATCCCCATGTTTAAGTGCAGTGATTAGACCACAACCGATTGTTCAGAGTACTCTGGTTCTGATGACTCAAGCTTCCACTCTATCTCCAAACAAGAAATAACTGAAGATGAAGAACAAGACCAAGTAGAAGAAGCAGTAGATTCCAATGATTTTCTGAGAGACATTGTTGAAAATTTTCTATTCCAAGGCCACAAAGGGCCCAAAGTTATCAAAATCATTTTCAAATGAGCATGGTATTTGATTTCCTGTAGCACTCTCTCTCGCAGGCGACAGGCATGGGGCCTCAGAAAACTTGACATACAACAGCCAATTCCAGCTCCGTTATCACCTCAGATTCGCGCATCTCTCCTTTCCTCCCAACCCAAGGGTCTAAATCTACAAGAAATCCAAGCCAGACTCACTAAGGAGACCGGGGTCATTGTTTGCTTACGGACTGTCAAGCAATACTTGTGCCAACTTGAAGGCACAAGTATCGCTAATGATCTCATTTTTCCAGTTGAGGAGAGTGAAACACGTTTTTGAAACTTCCAAAAGGAATTTCACATTTCCTTTTGGGAGTTTGGGAATACAGATTTCTGTATTTTAAATGGAATACAGAAATCTGTATTTCAAAAAATGATTTTTCATTTTTCAAAATTGTGAGGCAATCGGTGTCCCCTATGGGCTTCTACAGCTAGGACAGAAAAGCTTGCCGGTTCGGCAGACTGAAAATCCAAAAAACTGAATTTGGATTTTCAGTCTCAGCCCTGCAGCCTCCTGTATCAGAATTCTAAATTCCTGTATCGGAATTATAAATATTCCAACTCTTCCCCCCCCCTTCCCACTTCTTCCCCTCACCGTCACCACTTTTTTCCCCCCCATCCTACACCATTAAACCGCCCACCATGCCCCCCGACCCCGAGAAACTGATTAATGAAGAATTTCACCGGCTGTTTTTCAATCCTGCCAACCCTTTCCCATTATTCAATCCGGCCGACCCTTGCCCAGCAACCTATTCCGTTCCTATCGATTTCCCCGTTCCGGTGCGCATTTTTTGCCTCTTCATCCTCTTCTCCTCCCACTGTTGCTGCTGACATTCATTCGCTGACATCCATTCATCCCCCTCTAATCATCAAACCAGGTTTTTGTCGTCCAAGATCTCTTCTGTGTGAAATTGTTAACCGCACTAGTTTGTCCCAGCCCGGTGAGCTCAATGTTACTGGCCCCAGGGGTTCTTGCATTTTACAGACACACATCAGGCTGACTAGTTATTCTTCCCCAGAAAATGCAATCCGTGCCATCCTTCCCGCCTCGCACAATATACGTGGACTATGTGGTTTATAACCGATTGATGAGTGCACCCGCAGCGGTGTTGTCTAAGTCGTCTAGCTCAAACCCAAAAGAGTGGGAGAAGATATATACCAAAAAGGATGTCGAATGGCACGGTGTGATCTCACAATTCACGTGGGACGATTTCAAGGCCGACGTCATGGAACTACTTGAGGCAAGCCGCGAGCATCTGGGTAGCCACCTTTGAGCTTTGGATAGTTCCAACGTGCTCCGATGGCAGTGTATTCTTTTCAAGAGCTCAACCTATGGCGCCAACAAGAACCACTTCGTCACCTCCAACCACAGGTTCACGGGTTTTGTGGATGCTGTCAATTCCAGCCCAACGGTTTGAGCGGGGCTAAAGATCTCAATGGATGACCCTCGCAAGTCGGCTAAGGAGGTCCTTGCAGTGAGTTATCTGTCTGTCAGAGTTGGTTATATGGGTTCTGACCCATAGTTGGTCCGGTTACTCCCCAGGAAAGAGCGCAAAACAACAGCTTGGCCTTAAACTACGGTCCCGAGGATACACGTGTGGCACTCCAAAGGGCTCAAGATCGTATAGCTCACAATGTAAGACCAGTTTGATATATCTCGACCCCATCATTTGCCAATAGACTGATTCCGGATTATGCATCAGCCCAAGGCTGATGTTAGTGCACGAGAACGTGTTCGGATTGTAGCCGAAATCACCCAGCACATCACGGGCAAGTACGGGTGTGATGCAGAGTACATGCGAATTCAGGACCCCAACGACAGCTCGCGATCGATTCGTATCACTACCGAGGGCTTGCACCTATGGAGCCAAGCAATGATGCACAGTGCTCCCAGTGTGGATCTGGATAACCCCCCCAAGCTCCCTCAGTTCAAGTCGGAAGAGGTGCGCGTTCGCACCCTTGCAGACTATGGCGCCGATCAGGGGTTGCGTCTAGCCCGACATTGCCGCAGCGGGTCAACTCCCAAGCGACCGGATGCCCTGCCATCAGAAGTTGGGTCACCCTCTGGTCAGCCAAACTTCACTCCGGTTCGATGTTCGTCAGGCGGGCGTTATGTGGCCCCAAAGATCACCACCGCGGCTGTGCCAGTCATCTCTCCAGGGAGCATGATAGGCCCTCCTCAGGGCCCTATGCCTCCAAGGGACCCGCCTTTGTCTCGACGCACAACAGCTCACTCTTCACACGGCGGTGATATGCTCTCGGGATCCAATGACGACCTCCCCCCCCCACTGTGGCTCCCAATGAGCAGTGAGCGCGCTCCAAGTTCCACAAGCACGGATATCGAGGTGGTATCATGTATGCCCCCAACAGGTTTGGATTGTTCTCCTGCACGCAAGCTTCCACGGAGCCCCATGGGTGACGGCATGGCCCACACCATCAGCCGCCTCCGATTCAACCAGAGCCGCTCTCCCTCCACAACTGATTCAGTCTCTCCTACCCGCAAGATACCTAGTATTTTGTCCTGGATGTCGTCACCCAGGGCTATGCCTGTACCCCCACGGCTCAACGAGGCCGGACGAAAGCTGTCAATTGAGGGGTTCCTAGACCTTTGTAACTTCGCTACGGATGACCTTGTCCCCAGGGTCTTGATCTCGCTCAAATCAATACGACGATGGGACTTCTTTCTTGACACTCATCAGGCCGAACTGGAAGGCCTTGGCTTCCCATGCCCCATTGCGAAGCAGCTGATCAAGGGGGCCCAATGGTTACAGGCCACCCATGTTGTACCCCACTCTCCTCAATTGACTACAGGTGTATGCCCTCCAGCGGCCTTAGCCGTTGGATCGGACATGGTGGCGCATGATACCATGGGTATACCCAACGCCGGCGGGGACTGCAATCACATTTCTCCCGCATTGCCTTTGACCACGTCGGGGAATGTATCCTCCGATTTGCCGGCCCCAATCAATGTTCGACCCCCCCAAACAATTGAAGCTCTCCCCAGCAACCCAGCCACCAGGCCCATGTCCCCCACGCCCAGAGGTGCGTTCCATGGTGATACCACAGCCCACACTCACATCGACATGGCACCCCATCAACTTTTCCCACTGCGTGGCGCAATCATCAACGACATCCGGCCCCTTGAGGGTCCTGACTCAGGCTTACCGGCCTCCGCTGTCTGCTTGGATTTGACTATAGGAGCCCAAGGCGTCGGTCCACCCGGGAACCTTGGCTACCCTTCGTTGAACGATGACCTCCATACTGACGAGCTCGCCCCAGATGAGTCATATGGGGCGTCACCCAATTACTCCACAATGGAATATGCTGAGATGTTCCATGGGGCTTAAAGAGGGGCAATAGGCCTGGCCCGCGCGGGCAGATGATTTGAGGCTGTTGCCACTCCGAGCTGAAGATTGTCTCATTGTATACTCTCTGAGCACTTACCCCTCAATTACACGTATCCATACTTGTTTCCCACCACACTTGCCTCCGGTTATTGGATTCCTTTCATTAGTTCTCCCATACTTTCCTTCCCTGAAAAGAGTTGTACACGTGCTCCTTAGTCACCCGGTCTGATTTGAAATATAGGTACTAGTGACCAACTTATTATACATACTCGATTCCATGCCTGAAAACAGTTGTACACGTGCTCCTTAGTCACCCGGTCTTATTTGAAATATACACCTTCCTGTGCGATTGACTTATTGCTTGCCCGAGCTCTCTTGCCGTTACTATTTGAGATATTCGGCAGTGATGTGGATGTATTCAAGACCTAAAAACGCCACGAAACATTAAGTAAATATTGAAGAAAGCATTGCGCGGGAGAGGAAGTCAGAGCCATGTAGGTACTAGTGACCAACTTATTATACATATGTACTCGATTCCTTGACATTACCCAACCACCCCAAAATCAAACACATGTGCTCATCCACTTGGCACACATGTGGTCATCCACTTGGCCAATTCTAGTTGGCCTGGCCTCTTGGATGGCCCAGATGTATGGCATCGGGAGGGGACTAGCAAGTTTGAATGAGGCAAAAGTGGCCTTGGAATAGACATAGTATTGTTGAAGGGGGTCTTAAACCATTTTACATTTATATATTCATGAGGGTAATTGACTAATGACAACGTGTATATGCAAGCTAACAAACAAAAACAAAAAAAGATGGCTGGGCAGCCAACATCTGAACCGTGATGATGTCTAGTACCCGCATCCCCGGTAGAGCGACTGCATCATTTCAGAGCTAACTATGGACGGCAAAAAATCTTTGATGATTTCGGCATCTTCGCCTGTGCCAGTTAGGACCTCTTGTCGTTTCAGCTGTGATTTTAAAACGGAAAACACTTTCTCTATTGGGTTGAGGTCAGGGGAATAAGTTGGCAAGTAAAACAATAGCACATTTGCAGCATCACAAATCTCCGCAATACGCCCGCCATGGTGCACCGGTGCATTATCCAAAACCAAGATGCTATTACGTCCTGGGAACGGATTCATTACTGGGATCTGTTAGGGGGGGCTTGTGCAAGCGTTAGTATCAGATTGATTGGCCACCGGACCAAGGGGGAACTGATCACTGACCAATACCTCTTCTATGAAATACTCTACATCTAGTCGCACAATTGTGCCCTCCTGTGCAATGCTGCAAAGGAGGCCGTCAAGAGATACCGCAGGCAGCACTGAGATCCTAGCAGCCCGGAGTGCCTTGGGGATCCGCTGCGTCCGTCAGCCTCAGAGCGCCCACGCTCGGTCGCGCGAGTGTGTCCCAAGTGATACAGCACATTCATCTGAAAGAAATGAAACCCGCATTGTCAAACATTTATGTCTGTAATTACAGTGTCAAGATGAATCTTACCTAGGAAGACCAGATATTGCGGTGGAAAAGCCCCAATCTCAGCTGAATAAGCCGCTCGAGCCAACGGACATTGGGCAGGATTCACTGTACAAGCCACTTTCTTGGTCATCATCAGGCGTAATTTGAGCTCGGCCTTGATTGTTGAGGCAGGGTGGTGAGTTCCAGTCATTGCCAGCAGGTGGCTTTGAATTTCGTCGATATATAGGGTTGGCTCCGCTTCCAGGGCCTCCAGCACAAACTCGGCCTCCTCGTGGGTGAAAGCTAGGGGGCGGCCACGATCTTCATAAAGGGCTGGATCCCAAATGACACTGCGAGTGGTTTGATAAAGGTGATTCCAGCGGGAAAGGGATTCTGGCGAGACATTATGATCAAGAGCATTGTTGATTTCCATGAGGGACAGGCCGCGCAAGCTCATTTTGACTACAATGACTTTCACGTCTCGGCCGTATTTCACAAACACCATGCTGATGCCTGAGCAGTGTGGGGAGTTCAGTTAGCTGAACATCATTTATGCATGTATCACGGAGAAAACGCCAAGTTGCTTACACGGCCAAAACGTTGATATACCTGTTGAAAACTGTGATAAACATCCATTCCCGGCGATTGCATTGCGAAAAGGGGGGGAGGGGAGGGGAGGGGGATGAATGTCAGCAGCAACAGTGGGAGGAGAAGAGGATGAAGAGGCAAAAAATGCGCACCGGAACGGGGAAATCGATAGGAACGGAATAGGTTGCTGGGCAAGGGTCGGCCGGATTGAATAATGGGAAAGGGTTGGCAGGATTGAAAAACAGCCGGTGAAATTCTTCATTAATCAGTTTCTCGGGGTCGGGGGGCATGGTGGGCGGTTTAATGGTGTAGGATGGGGGGGAAAAAAGTGGTGACGGTGAGGGGAAGAAGTGGGAAGGGGGGAAGAGTTGGAATATTTATAATTCCGATACAGGAATTTAGAATTCCGATACAGGAGGCTGCAGGGCTGAGACTGAAAATCCAAATTCAGTTTTTTGGATTTTCAGTCTGCCGAACCGGCAAGCTTTTCTGTCCTAGCTGTATAGTATCATGTATTGAACAAGGGAAAGGAAACACAATCCAAGCCAATATCATCACCAACTTAAATCAACATACGACAGCTCAACTTCAAAAACCTTAAAGTCCGGGGCCTCCATCCTCTTGATCTCATAAACTTGTTAGAAAGCATCAGCCCCCTGGATTAAATAAATAGTATTGCAGATTAACTGTAGTGTTATTTTTAAGGTATCATTTTTACTTTTCTCATGAACTATGATACTACTCTTCAAATTATGGACGCTGTTGTCTCTGTTATTTTCAAGTTATTTTTATTTCATTTATTTTTCTACTTTAGAAGTTAGAAATAAAAGTTTGACTATCGGAATCTAAAAAAGAAGGACACGACACCTAAAGAAACGAAATTTCTGTCTTTTCTTGTTTCCTTAATTGAAGTCATAGTTTTCGGCCTTGCGCTCACAGCTGCACTGGCTTAACAAAGCCACCAACCAAGTTGAGTCCCATAACATTTTGAAGGAGATTGATTGCGTAGACCACAGGCTCCTAAACGTCTAAGACAAGGGATTTTCTCCTGACCTCATAGCATGTGAAGGTTAACCCACTGAAGAGAAACGATCCTAAGCTCTATGACAAGGTTGATGTGGCCTTCCTGAAAAAAGCACAACATGGCCTGTTTTTGTTGACCCAAGCAATGCGTCTTCACTGAACTTGATTTAGATACGTGGGTAATGATCTGCTAATCATCTTGAAGGACAAGCTGCTTATCAACGTAAATCAATGAAACATTGACACCCAGGGTAAGGCAACTGAAAGAGCGACTTCATGAAGTTGTTTGTCGAGAATGAATGTCATAAACATTTGCGTTGCTATCATGATGGCAAGTTTCTTTAAAGATTCAAAGAGTCAAAGTGAAGCCACGCCAGTGTTTCGATTATACAAGGATGATGGCCATTGATCAATCTAAAAAAAAAGTTTCTATAAAACGGCTTTACATTTGCGTAGGCTTAAACGAATTTCCATTTAAACTTTATCAAGAGGGCGATTGAATCCACCTCGCCTGGCAAAAAGTATTAACCGTATTGGATGAGTTTGAGAAACGCTCGCACAGGAACAAATGAATTGGGTTCGAGCTTGCCTGTTCATATATTGCCGCCACGTCCTCACCTTCACAACGTCAACAGTCCCAGCCTCGTTATTTCCCGAAACGTGCTTCCCTTTGGTAGTCGTTAAAGAAGAGAACCCCATTAAGCGGGCCATCTTTGCCTCTTCGTCTTCGTCATCAACATTTGGATCAACATCCATCACATTGCCGGAACTTTTTCTTCGAGTGCCATCTGGACTGGTTCGATCTAGGCAAACACACGAATTTTTATGACATGTTAGATGTGAACGAAAGAATCGACCTCTTTGGTCCTCCCGACAAAACCCTAGAAATCTGAGCAAACCTCCCCCTTTACCAGAACGTCTGCTTGGACCCGGCGACCCGCTAGGAGACCGGGAACGACGGCGACCATGACGCGACTTATGACGGGAGCGATCATCCTTCCTGGACCTGGAATCTGGGCTTCTTGAACGGTCAACGTCACGATCCCCGTCCCGATATTCACGATCTCTGTATTCTCTTCCACGCTCCCGAGTCCCCTCAACGTCTTTGTCTCTTGCATCCCGATCCCGATCCCGGTACCTATGTCGATCTCGATCAGAATCTCGGGTTCTTGAGGTTCGCTCACGGTCTACAGTTGCGCGTGGCATATTGCTGGTTAGTTTAAAAGGTGTCCGGATGAGACCCAAGAGAAAGGCTTGGGCGGGTCGGGAACCCAAGTGGGCCGGGCTCGGGCCGACAACGGTGGCCAAATGCGGGGTAAACCCGCCCAGAGCTTGGTAATATTGGTAGCTTGCCCCAATTTGTTGAGCTGCATCACTGCAAAAAATAAACTGAATCAACTGCCTGAAGCTGTCATGCAGCATTCTCCAACCAAGCTGCCATTGTATCTCCACCTGTTTATATATGTAACTGTTATGGCACAGTCACTGTGCCGTGTACACAGTGACTGTGCTTGAAGCTTGGTGTTCACCCATTGAGAAAGGTTGGAGTAACACCACCAGCTTCATTAGAAATTCTGCATTTCAAATTCAGGCAGTTGAGCCGGGGTTTTTTGCATTTTATTGAGTTATCTCAACTTGAGCATACTCACCAACCAGTTGTGTAGTGATAGGTAGGGTTTACATAGCTATAAACTAAGTGGAAACCTGTGTGAAACCTAATGTAGATAGTTAAATGGTTCAACATGTATCATTCTCCATTTTTCTCTTTTTCTTCATTCTGTTTCTCAATCTTACTATTTTAACTTCATCTTGCACAGAACAGGTGTGCTTGCCCTTGTCTCATCTAGTCCTCTTGTGTAGTATTCCAAAACTAGTTGGCTATCTTATAAGGTGTGCTTGCCCTTCTCATCAATCACTGTCATTTATTGTTCTGAAAATAGTTGTTTATTTTACAAGATACCTTCTGCACCTGTCTTTTCTATAGGCTTGTGCAAAGCACCCCTTACAAAGCAACACTGTATGGATTAACTTGTTGGACAAGCCAGTCCAATGAGTTCTTTGCAATGGAATTATCCAACAAGTTCTGAAATATTGCACCTCAATGCTGCCCAACTTGTTGAACCAATTAATTCCAGGAACTTGTCTCAATTTCTTTTCCAACAAGTTAGTTAATGCAACGCCAGCCTCCAAAGGAGGGGCTTGCAAGTTATGGAGTTGTTTTGGCTTGAGAGCCTGAGGTGTTTTGATGAGGAGTTTGTGTCTGTGCATTTTTTTCCCGCTTTCAAGCGGTAAATCAAGATTCCCATTTTACTGTGAGATTTGTCTAATCATTGCACATCTTTTTGTGTCATCCCCAATGTAAGAGCTGAGTTCTCTTCACTGTCTGTACAGGAACGCGCAGTAGTCTTAGAGAGGAATTGTAGAACCAACATGCTTTTTATTGTAATCAAGCTAGCTCAGAGAGTGAAGGTTCAGAATTCTATACCCTAAAACTAAGGTTTAAAAAGAAGGAGAAGAAGTGAATATAAAAAGATAAAACAGATTAAAGTGAAGGGATCACCAAGCTCAGAGAGTGAAGGGTAAGAATTTGGTATTGAGCTAGGGAAAAATTGTTGGTCAGGATCAAAGTACTCCTTTGGATTACTTAATCTGTAAAATCTTATATTGTGAACCCCAAGAGTGACTTCTGTTGAAATCTCAGTCAAACAACATGAAAGATATGTAGTATGCACACTGGATACACTTCAAAGATGAGACAATCAACTGATTAGGGCTTTCCTTGCTGTATTATTTCAGTCTGTGCTCTGTCTCTCTGAATCCTTTTGCTAGAATTCAACTCTCAATCTATCTGAAACTCAATCACTCAACTACTCAATTCAATCAACTCAAGATCTCCATCACTCAACTACTCAATTCAATCAACTCAAGATCTCCATCTTATTCATCAAGCATCCAGGAATCAACCAGTAAAGTCTATTCTCAAACTGCTACAAGCATCAAGTAAACTTATCAGTGATTACTTTCTTTTTTATCAAGCTGACTCTTTGGAAATCAAGATATCATCTTGACATTTTTCAACATTAAAAAATATATCTTCTGACTTTAGCTGCTTGTCTCTGTTCTTTCTTTTCTTTTCTCCTTCTATTCTTCTTTTTGCTTGTTTCTGAAAAAACACTTCTCTCTCAAAATCAGACTTCTCCCACTTTGTCCTCATATTTCAAGTCCTCAATTATAAATACTATATTAGTCCATTAGCTGGTGGTAAATATCTCTTTGCTTGCAACTTTTTTTATCATTCTTTGATCATTGTTCTTATTTTAACCTTTTCTCAATTCTTAGTCTGGTTTTTTTTAGCAATTCAATCTTCAAAAGTCATTTAACTTATACCCAACCTCAAAAGTGTTTGTGTGGAATTCTCCAACTTTTTTATTTTTACAACAGGTTTTGTAAACCATTACTATAGATTTATTAACCATGAAGTATAATCCAAATTCTTCTGTGTAGAAATTACTTTATAGTTTATCACATCTACATATAACTAAGGGAATGACCTTTGCAAGCCAAACAAACCATGCAGAATTTGTACTGGATCAATACATGCAACCTAGCGGGTCAATGTTGGCACTTTAGGTTGCATGACACGGATTGCGGATTGGTGTCAATCCGTGTCTTTCTACCAGTCCCTCCCCCCAAAATTGGGGGCTATATACTTGTATGTAATAAGGGGTTTCACATAAGGCAGATTTTGAAAGAAGTCAATAAAACTTCCTAAACCTTTTGAGCTCTGCTCATGCAGCTCAAATTTTATAGTTTTTCTGTGATCAAGGGCTAACTTATGCAATACTTTTCATAAGGTTAAGCATGAAAGAATGCACAAGCATTAAAACCATCCAGGAATATCCAACCAACATTAACTCCCTTAGCAAGATATCCATAGGTCCACTTCACAGCTTGGTCACAAAAGTACAGATAATCAGTCCTCATCATTGAATTCAAGTGATTCATCCATTTTTCCTTCTCCACCATGAAATAATATAACTCTGGTTGCTGCTGGCATGGTTCAATGTTAAAAGCAGCATACTAAAAGCCATTGGATATCTCTAATTATTTCTTTCCTCATTAGGATATTTTGCACTGAGTGGGGAATATCCTTCCCTTTGATTGGAAGGAATAATTGAGCTTAGAATGGGCAGATATGATGATGCTTATAAGAAGGAAATATAACTTACAAGTTTTCAATTGTCAGCCTACGTGATGCCAAGGATAATTCCGTCTAGCTACATGTGGAGCACAATGTAAGAATAAAGAGTAAAATACTCTGGGGAGATATGTAGCACATATAATTCCAATTTAATATTGGGTATTATAGCATAAAAAAAAATAAAAATGATAATAATTATATTAGGGGGTACCAAATATGACCAAATCCACAATTCAAAACCAGTGAATTAGGCTTTTCAACAAAATTTCACTTTTGAGAATTTGGAACCGTTTTATATTGCTATCCATTGGTTGTAAAAATGGTGGATTTTCAAAACCAGTTGATTAGATAATGTTGGATTTGATCATATTTGATAACCCCTATTAAACAAATTTAATATAATTAAAACTAGAGGGCCTGATAAATCAGGGGTGGTTTAATCCCTCTAAGGTATCTTGCATGTAATGCAGAGGATCTAAGTACCTGTAAAACTGGGGCCTGTTTGAACAGGGGTGGTTTAAATCCCAGTGGAAAGAAATGGGGAATATTCTCAAGAAAGAACGGTCATTACTTAATACTAATAATCCTGGGGGAACTTGAGGATATTCTGGGTGGAAACAGAAAATGTTTGAGTTCTTGAAAAGGTGCTTTGTGGAGCTGGGTGGTAACTGTGATTTTTGTAGAGAAGACAGGGCTAAAGGAATACTACTAAGGACCTTACCAGACTGTTTATTAAGATTTGTATCTACTATAAAAGGTGGGTAATTGTCTAAGGGGTATTTTCAAGCATGAGGAGCCTTCTTTGGGCATTTGAAGAGCTCCTTAAAATAGTCCTGGGTTCCCTCTGGGGACCCTATGGGTGTTAAAGGCCAACTTGTGGGCGCTTTGGCTAAGTACTGGCCTTCCCACACTGCCAAAATGGGTTGTATTGATTACAACCCCACACAGCAATGTCAGCCGCAGCAGACCAATATAAAATTGTTCTTTGAAACCAATCTTGTATTGGCTGAGCCTCCTGATACAATTAAAGGGCCATTTAATGTATTGGTGGGCCCAGCCAATATAATATTGGTCTCCCAGACCAATCTTATATTGATCGGCTCCAGCTGACTTTACCGCAGGGGGTTGTAAGCAATACAACCCTCTTCACAGTGCTAGTGACACTACTGAGGCCTGTTCCTTGGGTATAAGCCACCAAGCTACATATATATATATATATATATTATTTATTTATTTTAGGGCATTAATAAAAAACCCCAGTTTTTCCGCTTTTACACCTGGTTTTATGCAGCGGCGACGTCAAATTTGCTGCGCAGCACACCCGGTTTTCCGCCTTTACACCCGGTTTTTTTAATTATTTTTTTGCAGGCGGATTTTAATTTTTTTTCCATAATGTTTTCCATAATTTTTAAATTTTTTTAATATACTTCCAGGGGTGTAGAAATTTATGGTATTTTTTATTTTCCAAAAAAACAGTGTCTTCTATTTTTTTTGCCCATACACCCGGTTTTTTCAAAATAAAACCCCACAGCTCAATCTGCAGGATTTCTCAAGAAATTTAAATCTTTTTAAAACACTTTAAGGGGTGTAGAACTTAATGTGACAAATAGTTTATTTTTAAAATCACTGGTTGTTTTGTTATGATTTTTGGACAGAATTTATTTCTAAACACCTTCACGTCTGGCTTTGAAGATATTCAGGGAGTTTTTAAATTGTTTCATACACTTTAGAGGGTGAAGAATTCATTGGAAATAAATACCAATAATAAAATTGACTTGTTATCAGAATAAAATTGAATTGTTATCAGAATAAAATGGAAATATAGGAAAATAGACAAATAACTATTCAACATCAACAATCTTATTAATCCTGGCAGATCTTCTTATTGGAGGGAAAAGAACTTTTTCCCCAAGGTCCAAATTGGGCTGAATCCACTCTTTCCACAACAGAGCTTCCTCTTCAGCCCAATGTTGCCAATATGGATCAATCCTAGGGGAAGGCCATATTTCAGCCTTAAACGTGAAGCTGATGAGATGAAGAAGACTGGGAATGAGTATGAGAAATATGGGAGAGTGGGTGGTGGGTGGAGAAGAGAGAGGGAGATAAATGGTGGGCATTAGACCAGAAAACAAGACCACTGGTCTTTTATAAGTGTCAGCCATCAAGTATCCATGAGCAGGGAAGGTCATCCAGTACTTCAGTGGGGCCTGTTCTTTCCATCCCAAGAGAGTGCATCAATTAGGTCCTTGTTGCTTGAGCCCCATTTGTTTTTAGCATCCAATGGTTTGAATAGAAGGGGTTTGATTCAATTTCTTCTTTCATTTTGTTTCATTTTGTTTCAAATTTTCATCCATTTGTCTGAGGAGTGTCCCATTCTGACCGCAGCAGCTTGAAATCCACAGTTCCCATTGCCTTTGACATCGGTAATCGTAGAGAGATTTTGGATGGCTTCTTTGGGATGAATGTTTTCTTTGTACTTGTACTGAAGGATAATTTGAGAAAAGATTAATTGTATATAAAATGAACACTAAATAAAAGGAAATTACTAACCAAATCAACGGCCACATTATTGTAAGTACTCCAACTGAGTGCCTCAGACATATAGGTGTCAGGATTAGAGATTGAGCTGGCAGTCATTGAGGTCTATGAAAGGGGTAACAAATAAGAAGCTCAGAATTAAAGAATTAAAGATCTCTTCAAAAAAAATTAGACAAACTCACATCAAAAGGCCTATAAGCATCATTTTCTGCCAAAGTGTTTTCATCTGTCTTGGTCCTTTTAACTGATTCAAACTTAAATTGTTTGAGTATTTTTCCAGACCTCTGATGTATCAAAAAATAATTTAACTTCAGTATAATGTACTCAAGATGGAAATAAAAACACTTAGAGTCTTCAAATTTCCTCCTTCATCATCTGAGTCCTGTTGAATGAGATCATTGACCTCTGGAAGCTCTCCACTTGATTCTGAATCCTCCTGAATCTCCTCTTCTGTTGACACAGCCTAGAAAACAAGGAGAAAGAATTAGATGTGATATTTGAGTGAAGAATAAAGATGAATCATTACCTTGGATTCCTCAGATTCATCCATCTTCTTAGGCCTACCACGTCCTTTTGTCTTGGCCAAAGGTTCCTACAAGTTCACAAGAAATCAATAACCAAAGACAAACAGACAAGAGATAAATGAATGAATAAATACCTTGTGTTCTGTCACCTGCTTCCTTGGCCTTCCTCTTCCTTTCTTCTCCAATTCTGTGTATTCATAGCCTGAAGGATCCCTTTTTGTTGAAGTAGTTGATTTGTGTTTCCTTTTGGCGCCCTTTGGTCTTCCTTGTCCTTGGTGATCCTTGCTAAAGAGAGGTTCCTGGATGGCCACTGTGGTGTAGTTCCCTTGAAAGAGCTTCTTGATTTCGCCAATGTAGAATTTTTGCTCGCCAGGTTGAAACATTTGGAATTCCTTAAAGAGATCTGTTAAGAAAATTTCCTCGTTGTTTTCTTTGGTGGGAAGCAACATCCAACATCAACCACATTGAAAACCACTCACCACAATCAAAAACCAACACCACCCCCCCTAAATCATCAACCCCCCGTAACTCATCAACAACTCAACCAATCCACATAAAAAAAAACACCAAAATTCCCCATTTTTCCTCCTCTCTGCAACCCAAGTCCCCAATTTCACTTTTTTCCCCCCCAAATTTTCTCAACTCCTCCCACCACCCATTTTCACTTCCACCACTACTCCTGATCCATTTTCCACCCAAACACACTAAAAATAACACCAAAAAACTTCTTTTTTTCCCCTCTCCACGCCACCTCAAGATATTCCATATCCCTCCTCTCAAACTTTTTCTAGCTTTCCCCCAATCCAAAAGAAACCCAAAAATCCATCATGTCTCACATCAACCCCCTCCTCCTTGCCAAAGATGACACCACCACTTCCGAAGTACCCAACCTTGCTCCTCCTCCTGAGCTAACATTTCAAACAAAGAAGGAAATGCATAACTCTGGTTGAAACTCGTCAAGCCCTCAAGATACTTAAGCCCCCAAGAATTCTCAGACCAAACCTAATCTCGGTCACTCACTTGCTCTCACTCTTCCTTGTCACTCACTCACTCTCACTCCTCCTTTTCCCTCAACTTTTCCTTCAATCTCTTCTCTCCCCTTAATACTTCTTCTCATCATCCTCTCTCCAAAAATCATCAAATACTCCAAATCCCTTTCTTCATTTTCCTTTTTCCTTATCCTCCTTATCCCTACCTCTCTTCATCATCATCAATCATCAAATACTCAATTGCGGTCTCACTCAAAATCAATGACCAACTTAAATCTATCTCCTGCGGTCAATAACTTAGGCCTACTACATCTCAATCTCACTTGACTCGTCCTTTCAACTTGGTGAGAAATGAAGCATCAAGACTTCTCACTTCTACTGTTTCTCAATCTTCTCTTCTAACAATTACTAACATGTTTATCTATCTCAGTCCTGTGCTTCTGTCCTGTCTATCTCATTGTTCTCTAGTTTCTGCTCATAATTACTATATCTTACTTGGGTATGCCTCTCTGTTGTTATTTGTTTCTTTCTTCTTTTTTCTAACCTCATTTTGTTAGTATTCTGGTCTTTGTTCTTAAGCAATTCAATTATATGTCCTTTAACTCTCTCCAAACTTGGGCAAAGAAGCATGGCTATGCCCTCTGCATAACCCATTCCTCCACTGAAAATGGGGAGAACAGATCCACTTATCAATGTGACAGATCTGGGGTTTTTCAGCCCAAAGATGATACTCAATTGGGGAAGACCAAAAAGATTGCCTGTCCTTTCAAACTTACTGGAAACTTCTATAAGAAGAAAGGCTACTTTCAAATCAAGATTAAAGATCCTACCCACAACCACCCAGCTTCTGAAGATCCTTCAATCCATGCCGTCCATCGCCAATTAACCAATGATCAAAAAGCCACTGTTACCCAATTAACCCATTCTGGAGTTTGTCCGTTAACTATTAAGACTGCCTTATTGCAAGATACCAATCTCCCCTCTTCTGTCACCCTCAATACCATCTACAATCACCGTAACTTCTTGAGATCCACCCAACTTGAAGGACGTACCCCTATTGAAGCTCTTGTTCATGAAATCCGCCATCTTGAATTCTACCACACGATTGATACCTCCGAAGGCCACATGACCTCTTTGTTCTTTGCTCATCCGAAATCCCTTGACTTGGCAAAACAATTTCCCACCACTCTCCTCCTTGACTGCACCTACAAAACCAACAAGTTTAAAATGCCCCTTCTTCACATCTTTGGTATTAACTCCTCAAACAAATCTTTTTCCTTGGCTTTCTGTTTCCTTTCTGCTGAGAAGATAGCCAACTACTCTTGGGCCTTGGATCAGCTTCGCATCTCAATGGACAATCAATCTCCATCTGTACTAGTCACCGACAACGAGGCCGCCCTAATCAAAGCAATTGAACATGTCTTCCCAAATGCCTCACATCTCCTCTGCTCCTGGCACATTATGAAGAATATCCAGTCCAACTGCTACAAACATTTCAACTCTGAAGAAGAATGGTCCACCTTTTGAAACCATTGGAATCAGTTACTCCATTCCAAAACTGTTTCAGACTATCACAAAAACTTCACTCAGATTTCTATGACTTGGAATCCACCCACTGCCAACTACATCATCTCCAACATCCTCCCTTCAAAAGAAAAAATCATAGCCTGTTTTGTCAACAAGAAACCCCACTTTGGAAAAACTATCACCTCTAGAGTCAAAGGTCTTCACGCATACATCAAATGATTTATCAACTCTTCCACTGCCTCATTTTCTGCTGTTTTCAAACAAATTTACCAACCTCTTACCAATCAACTTCACAAACGATACATTGAATCCTCTCAGCACTCATACAAAATCCTCACTGGCCCCCCCCTTGTTTTGGTGATCTAAATGGCACCATCTCCAACTATGCTCTGAAGATCATCCACTCTCATAACATTTCTAAACCCCCAACTACCACTTGCACTGGAAACTACACTTCTCACATGGGAATCCCTTGCATTCATCAAGTTCACAAAGCAACAGGCCGAGGCAGAAAATTCACCCATCACAATTTTCATTCTCAGTGGCATGTTAAAAAGGATCTTGAAGTGAGTTGGCTAATATAATTTCCTGGTTTCTCTTTCTCTTTCATAGTTTTATAGTTCTAATTTGTTTTTTGCCTCCATTTATGAGCAGACATTCATTGAAGAGGAAAAAACATGATGCATCAAGTGACATTCTACTTCCAACCAAATAACATAACAAGGAAATTGTCTTAACAGATCTCTTTAAGGAATTACAAACGTTTCAACCTGGCAAACAAAAATTCTACATTGGCAAAATCAAGAAGCTCTTTCAAGGGAACTACACCACAGTGGCCATCCAGGAACCTCTCTTTAGAAAGGATCACCAAGGATGAGGAAGACCAAAGGGCGCCAAAAGGAAACACAAATCAACTACTTCAACAAAAAGGGATCCTTCAGGCTATGAATACACAGAATTGGAGAAGAAAGGAAGAGGAAGGCCAAGGAAGCAGGTGACAGAACACAAGGTATTTATTCATTCATTTATCTCTTGTCTGTTTGTCTTTGGTTATTGATTTCTTGTGAACTTGTAGGAACCTTTGGCCAAGACAAAAGGACGTGGTAGGCCTAAGAAGATGGATGAATCTGAGGAATCCGAGGTAATGATTCATCTTTATTCTTCACTCAAATAGGGGCATTTCGGCGTTTTTTTTGTGTGGATTGGTTGAGTGGTTGATGAGTTACGGGGGGTTGATGATTTAGGGGGGCGTTGGTTTTTGATCGTGGTGAGTGGATTTCGATGTGGTTGATGTTGGAAGTTGGATGAGCATACCTGGGGAGCCTGTGCGCATCATATGCCACCCTCAATTTGCATATTGAATGAAAACTCGAAATTAAATAAGGGGAGATGTGAGGAATTTGGGAAGACTTTTTTTATTGCTTTGATTAGGGCAGCCTTGTTGTTGGTGACTAGTATGGATGGAGATTGATTTTCCATTGAGATGCAAAGCTGATCCAAGGCCCAAGAGTAGTTGGCTATTTTCTCAGAAGAAAGGAAACAGAAAGCCAAGGAAAAAGATTTGTTTGAAGAGTTAATACCAACTACGTGAAGAAGGGGCATTTGAGCATTTTAAACTTGTTGGTTTTGTATGTGCAATCAAGGAGGATAGTAGTAGGAAATTGTTTGGCCAAGTCAAGGGATTTCTGATGAGCAAAGAACAAAGAGGTCATGTGGCCTTTGGAGGTATCAATTGTGTGGTAGAATTCATGATGGCGGATTTCATGAAGAAGAGCTTCAATGGGTGTACGTCCTTCAAGTTGGGTGGATCTCAAGAGGTTACAATGATTGTAGATGGTGTTGAGGGTGACAGAAGAAGGGAAATTGGTATCTTGCAATAAGGCAGTCTTAATAGTTAACGGACAAACTCCAGAATGGGTTAATTGGGTAACAGTGGCTTTTTGATCATTGGTTAATTGGCGATGGACGGCATGGATTGAAGGATCTTCAGAAGCTGGGTGGTTGTGGGTAGGATCTTTAATCTTGATTTGAAAGTAGCCTTTCTTCTTATAGAAGTTTCCAGTAAGTTTGAAAGGACAGGCAATCTTTTTGGTCTTCCCCAATTGAGTATCATCTTTGGGCTGAAAAACCCCAGATCTGTCACATTGATAAGTGGATCTGTTCTCCCCATTTTCAGTGGAGGAATGGGTTATGCAGAGGGCATAGCCATGCTTCTTTGCCCAAGTTTGGAGAGAGTTAAAGGACATATAATTGAATTGCTTAAGAACAAAGACCAGAATACTAACAAAATGAGGTTAGAAAAAAGAAGAAAGAAACAAATAACAACAGAGAGGCATACCCAAGTAAGATATAGTAATTATGAGCAGACAACTAGAGAACAATGAGATAGACAGGACAGAAGCACAGGACTGAGATAGATAAACATGTTAGTAATTGTTAGAAGAGAAGATTGAGAAACAGTAGAAGTGAGAAGTCTTGATGCTTCATTTCTCACCAAGTTGAAAGGACGAGTCAAGTGAGATTGAGATGTAGTAGGCCTAAGTTATTGACCGCAGGAGATAGATTTAAGTTGGTCATTGATTTTGAGTGAGACCGCAATTGAGTATTTGATGATTGATGATGATGAAGAGAGGTAGGGATAAGGAGGATAAGGAAAAAGGAAAATGAAGAAAGGGATTTGGAGTATTTGATGATTTTGGAGAGAGGATGATGAGAAGAAGTATTAAGGGGAGAGAAGAGATTGAAGGAAAAGTTGAGGGAAAAGGAGGAGTGAGAGTGAGTGAGTGACAAGGAAGAGTGAGAGCAAGTGAGTGACCGAGATTAGGTTTGGTCTGAGAATTCTTGGGGGCTTAAGTATCTTGAGGGCTTGACGAGTTTCAACCAGAGTTATGCATTTCCTTCTTTGTTTGAAATGTTAGCTCAGGAGGAGGAGCAAGGTTGGGTACTTCGGAAGTGGTGGTGTCATCTTTGGCAAGGAGGAGGGGGTTGATGTGAGACATGATGGATTTTTGGGTTTCTTTGGATTGGGGGAAAGCTAGAAAAAGTTTGAGAGGAGGGATATGGAATATCTTGAGGTGGCGTGGAGAGGGGAAAAAAAGAAGTTTTTTGGTGTTATTTTTAGTGTGTTTGGGTGGAAAATGGATCAGGAGTAGTGGTGGAAGTGAAAATGGGTGGTGGGAGGAGTTGAGAAAATTTGGGGGGGAAAAAAGTGAAATTGGGGACTTGGGTTGCAGAGAGGAGGAAAAATGGGGAATTTTGGTGTTTTTTTTTATGTGGATTGGTTGAGTGGTTGATGAGTTACGGGGGGTTGATGATTTAGGGGGGGTGGTGTTGGTTTTTGATTGTGGTGAGTGGTTTTCAATGTGGTTGATGTTGGATGTTGCTTCCCACCAAAGAAAACAATGAGGAAATTTTCTTAACAGATCTCTTTAAGGAATTCCAAATGTTTCAACCTGGCGAGCAAAAATTCTACATTGGCGAAATCAAGAAGCTCTTTCAAGGGAACTACACCACAGTGGCCATCCAGGACACTCTCTTTAGCAAGGATCACCAAGGATGAGGAAGACCAAAGGGCGCCAAAAGGAAACACAAATCAACTACTTCAACAAAAAGGGATCCTTCAGGCTATGAATACACAGAATTGGAGAAGAAAGGAAGAGGAAGGCCAAGGAAGCAGGTGACAGAACACAAGGTATTTATTCATTCATTTATCTCTTGTCTGTTTGTCTTTGGTTATTGATTTCTTGTGAACTTGTAGGAACCTTTGGCCAAGACAAAAGGACGTGGTAGGCCTAAGAAGATGGATGAATCTGAGGAATCCAAGGTAATGATTCATCTTTATTCTTCACTCAAATATCACATCTAATTCTTTCTCCTTGTTTTCTAGGCTGTGTCAACAGAAGAGGAGATTCAGGAGGATTCAGAATCAAGTGGAGAGCTTCCAGAGGTCAATGATCTCATTCAACAGGGACTCAGATGATGAAGGAGGAAATTTGAAGACTCTAAGTGTTTTTATTTCCATCTTGAGTACATTATACTGAAGTTAAATTATTTTTTGATACATCAGAGGTCTGGAAAAATACTCAAACAATTTAAGTTTGAATCAGTTAAAAGGACCAAGACAGATGAAAACACTTTGGCAGAAAATGATGCTTATAGGCCTTTTGATGTGAGTTTGTCTAATTTTTTTTGAAGAGATCTTTAATTCTTTAATTCTGAGCTTCTTATTTGTTACCCCTTTCATAGACCTCAATGACTGCCAGCTCAATCTCTAATCCTGACACCTATATGTCTGAGGCACTCAGTTGGAGTACTTACAATAATGTGGCTGTTGATTTGGTTAGTAATTTCCTTTTATTTAGTGTTCATTTTATATACAATTAATCTTTTCTCAAATTATCCTTCAGTACAAGTACAAAGAAAACATTCATCCCAAAGAAGCCATCCAACATCTCTCTACAATTACCGATGTCAAAGGCGATGGGAATTGTGGATTTCGAGCCGCTGCGGTCAGCATGGGACGTTCCTCAGACGAATGGATGAAAATTTGCAAGGAAATGAAAGAAGAACTCAAATCAAACCCTTTATATTCAAACCATCAGATGCTAAAGAACATATGGGGCGCCAACCACAAGGACCTAATTGATGCACTCTCTTGGGATGGAAAAGGACAGGCCCCACTGAAGTATTGGATGACCTTCCCTGCTCATGGATACTTGATGGCGGACACTTATAAAAGACCAGTGGTCTTGTTTTCTGGTCTAATGCCCACCATTTATCTCCCTCTCTCTTCTCCACCCACCACCCACTCTCCCATATGTCTCATACTCATTCCCAGTCTTCTTCATCTCATCAGCTTCACGTTTCAGGCTGAAATATGGCCTTCCCCTAGGATTGATCCATATTGGCAACATTGGGCTGAAGAGGAAGCTCTGTTGTGGAAAGAGTGGATTCAGCCCAATTTGGACCTTGGGGAAAAAGTTCTTTTCCCTCCAATAAGAAGATCTGCCAGAATTAATAAGATTGTTGATGTTGAATAGTTATTTGTCTATTTTCCTATATTTCCATTTTATTCTGATAAAAATTCCATTTTATTCTGATAACAAGTCAATTTTATGATCTTTATTTCTTTCCAATAATTTCTTCACCCTCTAAAGTGTATGAAACCATTTGAAAACTCCCCAAATATCATAAAAGACAGGCGTGAAGGTGTTTACAAATAAGTTCTGTCCAAAAATCATAAAAAAAAAACCAGTAAATTTAAAAATAAACTGTTTGTTGCATTGAATTCTACACCCCTTAAAGTGCTTTAAAAAGATTTAAAACTTTGAGAAATCCTGAAAATTGAGCCATGGGGAATTTTTTTTGAAAAAACCGGGTGTATGGGCAAAATAAAATAGAAGATGTTGTTTTTTTGGAAAATAAAAAATACCATAAAATTCTACACGCCAAGAAGTATTTTCAGCAATTTTAAAACTTTGAAAAACCGTTAAAATTCCGCCCGCAAAAAAATAATTAAAAAAACCGGGTGTAAACGCGGAAAACCGGGTGTACTCCGCAGCAAATTTTACGTTGCCGCTGCGTAAAACCGGGTGTAAACGCGGAAAAACCGGGTTTTTTTATTAATGCCCTTATTTTATTTTATTTTATTTTATTTTATTTTATTTTATTTTATTTTATTTTATTTTATTTTATTTTATTTTATTTTATTTTATTTTATTTTATTTTATTTTATTTTATTTTATTTTATTTTATTTTATTTTATTTATTTTATTAATTAAATTAATGTAGTACAATTAGTCCTGATTGTATGACCAGTATTAGTGGCTGATTTCTATTAATTGTATTACAGATTAGGTCACAGTGGTTGTTTTGTACTGCAGTTTTTTTTATGTTCTGTAATTTTGATTAATGTATAAAACATTATTAATATGTTATTTTATTATTACATATTTATCACATGTAATGAGGGTACTCGAGTGCTTTCTATTTCCTCTTGTATTCATTTTGAGGGCTCTGGTTTCCATGTGCCACACTGGTGTGCCTTTACTGGGTTTAATACCATGCGCAGGGGCTTGTACTCCAGCTTGGTGTTGAGTTGCATGTTAGTCTGCTACCATGATGTATCACCAGCTGAAGGATGAGCACTAACAACCAACACCCTGTCAGTCACAAGTGTCTGTAGCCTAGTTGGTAAAGACAGCACTCTAGCATGTGTCTCAGCTTAGCTGAGGTTGTGAGTTCAAGTCTCACCAGACACATCTCCATTTTAAAGTTTCTACACTTGGGGCGGGCCTTCAGTCACACAGGTGATTCAAGCTGCGCTGACTGTGGTATGTGGGCTTGGAGTTAGTCACACAGGATTTGCACTATCTCCCCTAGTTTACACAACACCTCATTTTTGTGACTGAAAATGGGGTTAATGCATGTATGTATATAAATAAAAGCATACAAGTACCTTTTATCTTGACAGGTAATTGCTAAATGTTCAATCTTGAATTACATAGTCAAGGGGTGAGAATTAGTTGTACCTGTAATTTTTGCGTAAATTGAGAATATCAAATAATATCCTAACTTTTATTTTATATATATTTTATTATTATTAATGTTTCGATGCTTGTGACAGGTTGCTCTGCTATAGTAGCAAGCTGACACTATTCAATAAAAACATCACTGAATTTATATCAGTTTTTTACATGTGACATAAAATTTTGGCCCATTGGTATTATATCAGATGGAAAAATCTGATATAAATTCAGACATTTTGATGCTAAATAGTTTCAACTGATTTTATATCCCTGATGATAGACATATTATCATCACAGGTAGATATCATCTCAGTTGTGGTAGGTTACATACCAGTCTTGCCTCATATAATATCAGATTTTCTTCAACTGATGTAATTCCAGATTTGAGAACCGGATAAAATAGGTTTTGCAGTGAGAGACTAAACAGTCTCTTTGAAAAAAAATGGATTTCCCTCCATTTGAAGAGACTATGTAGCCTCTTCAACCAGAGGGACTTCCTACGTTCAAAGAGACTACATGATATCTTCAACCGGAGGAAGTCCCTCTGGGTGAAGATACTACATAGTCCCTCTGGTTGAAGAAACTACATATTCCCTCTGGTTAAAGAGACCACACAGAATCTTTGACTGGAGGTATTTCCCTCTGGTTGAAGAGAATATGTATTCTCTTCAACCAGAGGAAGTCTCTGCTTGAAGAAACTATGCAGTTTCTTCAACTGGAGACACTTCCTCTGGTCAAAGAGACTACATAGCACTAGAAAAAAAACTGTAGAAACTGCCAGAAGTTGAAATGCCACATACTTCAGTGTAACTTCCATTGTAACTCCATGTGACTAGATCATACCCGTTCATTTACAGTGACTGAAAAATGTGAACAGTGAATGTTGCAATGTGCACATTTACTGTGCATCAAGGCTTGGTTGAAAAAACCTTTGAGAAAGGATTGAGTATCAATACAAGCACCCCTTGATCTTCTCTATACAAGCTCCCCTTGAGCTTCTGTATGTAAACTGCTGGCATTTTCTAGAGTTTTTCTTGTAGTGTGGTCTTTTTAGACTTCCTCTGGTTGAAGGGACTATGTAGCCTCTTTGACTGCAGGGCATTCCTGTGTTCAAATAGAATAGATAGTCTCTTCAACTGGAGGGACTTCCTTCAGTTGAAGAGACTACATAGTCCCTTCAACCAGAGGAAATTTCCCCAGTTGAAGACTATGTAGTTGGGAAAGGGAAGAGGTTGGTACTGGGAGGGCTGATGTAAGCAAAACTAGATCTGGTCTTGCTTAAATGACCTGATAGCCCACACATATACACAGGCCCATAAATATGCACATAGAAATGGTTATGCAGTTGGCATACCCTTCATATGATATGTGTATGGGCCATTCCCATACATATATACATAGAAAGGGTGTGCCAGACGCATACCCTTTCCTTTACAGGGGCATTGTGAGCCTGGGTCTCTGTTTTGAAAGAAGGACACAAAAAAAGGCCATAATGAAGCCAAAAGTTCTGATTATTGTGTAACTCTGGACTCAAATTTTATAACAAAAGGAGAAAGCTTTCTAAAGACAAACTCTAACCTAAAGATAGGTGTGCAAAGGTGCTATTGTAAGTTTAAGAGGGTTTTTTTAGCCAAAAAGGGAGGAAAGATTTTCTTACTTTGTTTAAGGGCAATTGGTGGTGGAATAATAAGACAAGAAATAGTTCAGGCTACAAAATATACTAGCTAGAAGTTTACTTTGAGGATTTATTTAGGCAGTACTAAGAATTTAATTTTAGGTGATCAATTAGAAATCTGGGTGAAAAACCAAAAACATAGTAAGTGGGTATGTTGATATATGTCTTCTTTCCTTCAGCTCAAAGTACTCTTTATATAGTACTTGGCTGGGTGCTTTATTGCCTGTATGAGTACATGTGTAATTTTCAACCTCCATGTTGAATTACCATGTGGCTTTTAGGATTATGTAGATCATGTGCTTTGTAATTACTCTAGAACATTGTGTTTGGGGCTTAGTATTGAAACAAGTGGCTTGGAATTCTAAATCTGGAATAGCCACTTTTCTCAATTCAGAGCCATTCATTTTTACTGTTTATTATGTGTCACAGTGTCATATATGGTTTATGTCTTCCCTTTAGATGTATCTTTCCAAATTATCACATTTTTTCACATATTATAAGGTATTTGTTTTGCTTTTTTTATGGGTTATTCATTATTAAATAAGTTACAAAGCTCCATTTCCCTTTTTATATGTTTTTTATGTTTATTTGAAGTTTTTAGGGAAATAGTTATTGGTCTAGCTGTATGTTTAGGACAGCTTTATTTTCTCTAAGGCTGACATTTGCCACCACCAAAAAAAAACTGGAACTATAAAGTTTCATGTTTGACTGCAGCTTTAATCATATAGATAGTGACTCTAACATTCTCAATCTCTTTTAGAGGCCCTAAAATTCCTGAGTATTTCTTGATTCCCAGGGATATTGTGTTTCCAAGAGCCATTCATCTTGGTCTGCACAACGATTCTTATATCTCACTAGGTACATTTTTACTTCTTTTCCTTCTTTCTTTGTTCTCTTTTCACAAAGTAATTTATGAATCACCTTGGTCATGTTTTCCTCTATTGGCAAGGGAGTTTCTGGGGGAGTTTTCCTTTCAGGGAATTTGTACTTATCTGTGTCAAAGTAGTGATTTATCAAACTAACAGGAAATGTGGGGTGTTTCCTCCTAAATTCCTCTATTAGTACAACCTCCACTGCATTCTTTCCATGTAGTTCTTTGATCCAACATCTTAGCATATACTTCAGCTGTGGGGTTCACATTGACCATTTCATGAACAAGAAAATTATGTGTTAACCTGGGGTTCCATCCATTTTCTAATATAGCAGGTGTTTTTACTGTGGAAGAGTGAATACTGGTACTATAGGCTCATTCTAGGATTGGTAACAAAGATACCCAGTCATGTGTAAACACATGATTGTATTTGAATTCTAGACCATAAGCACAAAACCTCATGATCATATCTTCAAGATTTTGTATCATCCTTTCTGCTAGGACATCTGTCTAATGGGTGTAAGCAGTGAAAAAGGATAGTTTAGTACCTAGAATTCTATGTAAATTTGTCCAGAATTTGGATGTGAATTTCAGGATCCCTATCATATATCATGATCTGTGGTAATCCTACCCTTGAAATCACTCTGTTAAAGAACAATGTTGCTGTGTACATAGCTGAATCATCATCGCCCGGCGCCTCACGGCTTGGGCTGAGATGTCTGGCGTGCTCGCTTCTGGCCACTTTGGTGGACGCAAGGGCTCAGGGACGGAGGACGCGATTTTTGCCCTCGAACATTGGGTGAAAACCAAATGGAAAGAGGGCAAATGCGTTGCGGGACTTTTTCTGGACGTTAAATCGGCATACCCATCTGTTCATCCGGCAAGACTAATTCACTATCTGTTTCAACTTAAGTGCCCCACATATTTGACGTTAATTATTGCAGATTTTCTCCGGGGCCGTCAAACCACCATCCGATTAGGCGATTTCACCTCCAAACCGTTTGCGATCGACATTGGCCTACCTCAAGGATCACCCCTCTCAGTAATCCTTTATATCATCTACAACAATTCCTTGCTGAACAAAGAATTTTCCACCCTCACAGATACAGTCTTGATTGGTTACGTCGACGACGTTGTACACCTGGTAGCGTCAACCTCGCCGACTAAGACTAGAAGTATGCTGATTGGGGAGGGAGATAGATCGCTCCGCTGGGGTAAAACGCACGGAGCCATCTTTGATCTCGCCAAGGCACAGTTCCTGTGGCTCCTAAAGGGAAAACCCCCTGAGGGGGAGCTCCCGTTTGGGAACCTACAGCTCAAATATTTGTCGGAGGTGCGTTGGCTGGGTGTATGGCTGGACCGAAAATTGCTGTTCAATCGCAATTTCCAGGCACTAGAGGACAAAGCAAGCAAATCGATCAACCAGCTGAAGATCTTTGGGAATTCCCGATGGGGATCAGGTGAAGTTGACAGAGTTAAGCTAATCAGAACAGTCCTTTTCCCCAGGTTGACGTATGGTGCCGCGATATGGGCTACTGAGCCGAATAGGGGTAAAGTCAAGGCCTTTGCTGAGAAGGTCAACCGCCTCACAGGCATTTTTTCTCTTGGTATCTTCAAATCCACGTCGGCAAAGTTCATCGATTCTCGGACATTGGTCCCGAATTTTTTCAACGAAATAATCAAGACCAGTTTCTCTTTTTTCTACCGTAAGATCACTGTGATCAAAGCTGACAATGTTGTCCGCAACCTCATTTTGGACAGCAGAGCCAACTCACAAAAGAAGTTTGCGGATGCGGCCCAAATTGGTTTAGCGTCTCCACGGATAGACTCGGCTCTGGAAATGGATCCTGAGATCATCAATCTCTCTTTTGATTTTCATTCGGGACCATCAAGGAAGCTTAAGTTCTCCAATATGGAGTCTACCAAGGAGGAGGCCATCAACTCGGTTAAGTCTCTCATTCTATCTAACTCTCTTGACCCGAGGGTACTTGAAATCTTCTGTGATGGATCTTACCACCCTGAAAAGGGCGGCGCGGGTGCAGCTTTTTGCCCTAGTAGGAAAGTCTATAGTGCGTTGGCCATGGGCAACCAAGCGGTCATCTCTAACCATGAATGTGAAGCGGCTGGTGTCCTTGCTGCTGTAGGATTAGAGGAAGTACTCTGTAGGGAGGCTTCTTTCAATCAAATCATTTTTTATGTTGACAATCAAGGCGTAATTCATCGTACCAAGGACCCCGCGGCCCCCAAACCAGGTCAAAGGTTCTTTGCGGAAATTGACAGGAGACTGGCATCCTTTCCGCTAGAAATTTCAATCATGTTTGTGTGGTGCCCGCACGAAGACATTCTTGGTAATGAGATGGCCAACAAATTGGCCAAAGAGGCGGTGGAGTCCCCCTCTACCCCTTTCTTTGAAGCCAAGGGTAACTTGGTGAAGATTAGCCGCTCGGCCCGTCAAGACCTGTCCGGAAGAAAACCCGCTCCCTCAGGCCTTCACATTTCACTCAGCTCGCTGGTTAATCAGCTGGGATCTGGGCATTGCACGTTGAACTATTTCTTATTTCGCATCCACAGGAGGTTGGACCCACTGTGCTTGGCTTGCAGAAGCAAAGAGACAGTTGTTCATCTGTTGAACTTCTGCCCAACATTGAAGAATTATTGCCTGAAGCTCAGAAGAACCCTTCGCCGACTCAAGATCCGATTCAACTCCAACCACCTTGAAAGCACCTCACACAACCAAAGGGCTGAGGGACCCCTAGCCCAATTTCTAATTGACAGCGGTCGTTTTCGAGAGCAACTCCCGTGAAGGCTTTTCATAAATCACATTTGTTTCCTTGTTGTCCTTTTTTTTCTTGATTTTTCCCTTTTTTCCTGCTTTGTTTTCCTTATTTTTCTGTTCTCATTCCCCAGATTTTTTCCTTAAGATGTTAGCGTTTGTCGTAGTTGCATCTGCTTTTTCAATTGTGTTTTTCTTCTCACTCCTCGATGTTACTTAGATTCTTAGTGTGCAATGCCAAAGGCCAAATTACACTCAAAAAAAAAAAAAAAAAAAAAAAAAAAAAAACATAGCTGAATAGGTGATTTTGAGTACCTTTCTACCACTACTAGGCAAGCATTATAAATATTATTTCCTCCTTCTGATAGAACAGTTACCCAATCCATATTGATGATGTCCCAGGGTTTAGAATTTTCTTTTTTTTTCATGAGCCCAAACCTTTTTCCTGTTTGTTTTGGTTCTGGCATCTTTCACAGATGTGGCAATATTCTTGTGTCTCAGCTCTCCAATTTGGCCACCATGCACAGTATTTTACCCTCTAACCGGTACAGTTTTCTGAAAAATGTGCTGAAAACACTGAGTCATGAAATTCATGTAAGATGGTTGTTATTGTACTCCTGTCTGTAAAGACTATAACTGATGTGTGCTTATTCTGTGGTATAGAAAGCCATCAAACAGGGAGAATCTTCCCTCAGATAAGGCTTTCTTCCATGGTTCTTCCAATTGACTTATCAGTCCTTCCTCTTTGTGGTCTTTCTTCAGTGAGCTTGAACTGGTGGCCTATGATTGCCCCAAAAGGCTGGCCAAGTGTAGCAAAAGACTGTTATTAATGAATTATTTAAACTCATTATACACCACCACACCTTTGGGCATATTTTTATCATTCTGAGATATAATTAAGGGTTTTTTCTTTGGGAAGAGAATTTCTTTTCTTGTTCCCATTCCCAATTTTAAATTACCTGTCTCTACTATTGCTGATGTCAAATCCATAAAATAATAGGTAATGATTACATGTTATAAACTAAGTAATCCACATTTGTGTTCTTCATCACCACAAATTAAGTTCAAGAGTATTGTAAGTAAAAGAATATTCCATGTGATACATTTACGGTTAGTTGTTTTCAATGTGAGTTTTGTAGTATTCTTCAAAGATTCTGGGGGAAAGGCTTTGGAGCTGCATAGAGATCAAATTGCCAGATTTTTTTGATTAAGGCAGCTTAACCTTGAGGATTGTATAAGCTGGCAGGCACATTATTTAAAGGAGTTGACCGACAGAGCAATAAAAACCAAAGGACTCTTCCTTTGAATATTTCTTCCATCCATCAGCCCACATTGATCCTTCCATTTGAGGGACATTGTTCTTTGACCAGCTGAATGTAATTTTTCCTTTCAAATAAGTGAAAAGCAAGTTTCTCTAACCCTTGAATATCTCCTGGGGACATTTAATCAAAAGAATTTGACCTTGCAGGATGCCAGATACCCCAGGGGAAAAATTAGTCAGATACCATGAGTTATATGATGATATATTGGAGGAGTATGGTGGCGATCATTTCTGAGGGGTTTGGGTTGCACTCAAAGCTAGGAGGTAAAAGGTAGAAGTAAATATTTTCTGGATTTTTAGAGATGTTGTCATGGGCTGGCATAGAAAGGGAAAGATTTTTTGTCTCATTTTGTATGATATATTAGCTAGATAAATTAGATTCTTCAAGTGGAAAAATTGCCATGCATTTCTGAAGAAGTTATGAGGTGAGATGAGTGGACTGAGGAGTTTTTGACCTGGAAAAATCTTGAGGCAAAAGACTCAAGATGTAAAAAGTGGTCAAAGATGCCCAAGACTGGGCTAATAGCTGCTAGCTTGTGTGGCAGAAAAGTGCACACACTTCAAGTGGTTGTATACTGTAGAGACCACAGGGATCAGGGCGCAGAGAACAGATGATGTTTTTATTATCTACTCAGGAGGCTTGAATATTTAACTACATACAAGAGTGGTTGAGTTGTGGGACAGAAGGTGAAAAAGCATATTTATCTAGGGAAAAGGAGGAAAAGGAGTGACATGTGAGAAGGAGTGACATTTGTGTGAAAGAGGGAGAAAGAGATGGAAACGACTCTAGTGATAATCCCAACAATTTCTTCAATTCCTGGCACTTTTTTTTCTTTACAGGGGTGCACCCTATTGCAAGAAAAATTCCTGATAAACATAAGTAGTTGCAGTTGAGTAAGATTCCCAAGGATTATTGAGGGTGGAAGGGTGATTCTCAATATTGATGCAGGAAAAGGCAGGGTCTGAATAGATGCTCAGTCCAACAGAGCCCCATTTTAACTGTAGATAAAACTGCAATATGTCTACCTTTGAAAGATTTAACAGGTCTAAATAGATGCTCAGCCCAACAGAAATGATCCTTCTCCAAGAGAAAGATGAAAAAACCAACAGGGGAAGGTAGGGAGGGATGGTTCTATTATTTGGCATTCAACTGGGCCTGAATAGATTCTCAGGCCAACAGTATTGAATGCCAGAAAATAAACAGGGTAAGGGGAGGGGAGGGATGGGTCTATCATTTGGTGGTCAACCTGGCCTTAATAGATTCTCAGGCCAATAGAATTGACCACCAGAAACTATACCAAAGAAGGGGAGGGGAGAGTTGTAAGAGAAGAGGAAAAGAGGGTGCTCACTGACTTTTGCCATCATCCATTTTTCTTGCATTGGTGTTTGAGAACCTGGGGTGCATGACTGCAAAAGGCAAGTCAGCATCCAGCAAGGATTATTTTTTATGAAAGCAATTCTTCCATTTTTTTGTTTCTTTTTAAAAAAAATGGCTGATTGTTTGATTGAAAATAAAGACAATAGAGGGATTTCTTGAATTAAAAAAAAGGAAAAAAGAAAATCCACCTGTGTAATGGAAATGGGTGATTGGTTATTTGTTTGAACAATCCATTTCTCCAACAATTTTGTGATTTTTTGAGCAATTGAATAATTGACCAATCAATTGTTCATTTTAACAAACAATGGATTGTTCATTTTTTTATCATTTGAATGATTTATTTTTTATTTCTTTTTTTGTTCAAACAATTGATTGTTTTTTTTTTTCAAACAATTTATTTTTTTTGAACAAACAAACAATTGATTTTTTAAACAGGCAGGTGGGTTTTTCACCAAAATGTATGTGCATACCTTTTGGCAACAAAAGTCTAGCAGTAACACCACCAAAGGGGGAAGTGTGTGACTGTGGAAAGGTTAGTGGATCAAGTCTGTGTTTGGATCATGATGGCAGGTGTGGGGTGAAATTCAGTTTTGATACCAAAATTTGTGCACATACATTATTCCCCTCCCCTCAACCAGAGGGGTTGCCTCTGGTCAAAGAGGCTACTATATAGCTTTGTTGACTGGCAGGTTTCCCTCTTCTCAAAGAAGCTACCCACCACATTCCTTTACCCAAGGAAGATTTCTCAAATAAAATACATACTTTAATATTATATAAAAGTACATATCTACTATAAAACTAAAAAAATAGGCTCCTGGAGCCAAACAAACCATGCACCATTTCTACTGCATCAATACATGCAACCTAACGGGTCGACGTTGGCCCATTAGGTTGCATGACACGGATTGCGGATCAGCATCAATCCGTTTCAGAAGTCACCATTGACCTCTCAGCGAAGAGCTTCCCCAAAATTGGGGGCTATACACTTGTATTATATAATCAAGTACATATATATAATCAAGTACATATATATAATCAAGTACATATATATAGTCAAGTAAATATATACTTGCATTATTTCTACTAATAAGGTGTTTTATATTATTATTATTGCATCATTTTGATGTCATTATTACTTGATAACATATCAATTGATATATTATCAATTATTTTCTCCAGTAAACATATGGATGGCAAATCAAGGATGTGTCTTATAACACTGCCTTAGTATAAAACAGATCCTTGACATTAATGATCATCCAAAGAATCTGTCTTTGCCCCTGAACCTCCCAAGTACTGTCCTGATACTTGAAGCGCTCATACTTCTCCCCTGAAAGTGTTCTGGCAGTTATAAATAGCCTCTGAAGGACTTTTTATCCCCCAGAGAATATTAGAACACCAGCACAGTAAAACCATTAGTTATAGCTTGCTAGTTCCCTTTCTCCACTGATACCCCAATTCTGGATCTCTTATAGTTTATTTTTCTGTTAAAACCTTCAAGAATTGCCCAGCCCTTATCTTTAAACAGGCCGTAAGGACCACAAAACCAAGTGAGTACCTCCTTGGTTGCCTGTTAATACCTTTGTATTGATTTGGAGGCACTCTTAGTTGAGCAAGCATCTTGGCTAACAACTACTGATTCAGAAATAAATCCCTTTGCAGGATATGCCACCCGCAAACAAACCACTTTAATATCATCAACTTATCTCATTTACAGCCTCTATTCTCTGTAAGTTTTTGTTTTGGCTCAAATATTATTTGCAGCTTGTACCAAGAACTTTAGGTCAGTTGTATGACAGTGTGTGAAGGGATTTTCCAAAATATGGCACACAGGGGCAATTAATTTGACAGTGCAAAGAGTTCATTGTAGTGCACAAAGTACAACAGTATTGATAAGTGTAGGGATATCTGCTTATGTTTTTTGGTTACTAAAAATGAAAAGAGACAGAAAGAACTCAAGCAATCAAGCATAAAGAAACAAGTGAAGGTGAGAGGGGAATGTATCTACTGATTTGTATAAACCTGATTGTGTACCAAAGAGAAAAAGATGAAACAAAGTTTTTTCATCAGCAATGGAGAGAAAGGAAAAAAAGTATGGTTTTATTCACAAATTTTTGCATGCATATATCTACCCAAAGATGTTCATCTAAACAACTGCTTTAGTTTACTTTTTAAAAGAAGAAAAAACAGAGTGATATGGTTTTCTGTTTGTTAATTTATCTCACAATATAAAGTGCAAGAGAGAGAGATGCAGTCGTAAAAGTATGGAGTAGTTGCAAGAGCCGATCAGAAGGGCACAGCTCAGATATGATCAGGATGTGAAGAAGTATGATTTTAATTGTTATTAGAATCATTATCATTATTGAACCGTTGGATAGTTTTGTCTTTAACTTGATCCAAGAATCCTTTCTTGGAGTCCTCATATTGGCCCACCGGAACACCTTGTACGAGCCACCAAGCAGGTAATTGCCCAAAGATTAGTATCAACAGATCATATGAGAAAATTGAGAGAAGGATCAAGACGCACTGGATGAGGCACCAAGGCCGACGCCTTTGGTGTATTGTGCTGCTTGGACTGGGTCAACTCTACCGTTGCCATTACCCAATCCTTCGCCCTTCTGCCAGCCCATTTTCTCTAACATCTGATCAGGGCCAAAGGGAGAGGAAATGGATGAGCAAACCAATCGACAAGATCTGGGTAAAAAGAGATTGGATTTCGAGAAGGGAGGGCTGACCTTACTGCCGACATTGGTAGCCTGGATGCCATCTTTATCGGGCTGGGCGGTAGGTACGGCGGGAGCAGGCGCCGGTTCATACCTAGCCTTCTTGGCTTCGTGTTTATCGGCGTTGGGCGCATCGGGCTGACCGTAGGCCTCTCTCCTTGCTGCAGCTCGATCGGTGTACTTGGGAGCACCACTCTCCGCCGTCGCTCCTGTGGCAGCGGCGGGTTGGGCGGCAGCGGCGGTTGCTGGGTTAGGCGACTTCTTGGCTAGACTGGCCGCCTTTTTCACTCGGGCTATCTTCTTCAGCTTGTCGTTTTTCAAGTTGGTCTGATAGACAAGCCAACAGGCATCAGTTTTTCATCCTTTTGCCGGGAAAATAAAAATTCAACAATCCGCTTATCGCTCACCTTGTGGAGATTAGATAGGTTATTGTGCCTTTGCAAGTCCTCTGGAGATTTAAATTGTCTTTGGCACAACACACACGTCAAGCGATTAAAATCACTAAAGTCATCTTCATCGACGATCTGCGCAACATAGAAACAGAAGAAATCAGTCAATCGTCCAAAGAGCCCGTAACTTCGAGTAGGTGGAAGAGGCGAGAAAGAAAGTGTAAAAATGATGACTTACAAGGTGTTCGGGAACTATGGAGAGAGGTGACTTCTCTTCATCTGTAGCTCCGACAGAAGCGATCTCTTGATGTTTGGTTTGCCATTTTTGAATGTTGGCAACCATCTATAAGGAAGTGTATGTAGGTTTGGTGAAATGTCAACGATGAAGGTCAATTAAACTCGGTTAGAAACGTCATTTTGTTTTTCAAGAACTGGTTGTAAACGCTCTCCCTCGAAATAAACAAACGAATTTAATTTCGGAAATCTCCATCATCATTCATGTCGAGCGAGAGGTTCCTTGGGAGGGGGTGTGTCATTGGGGATAGCTTGGGTGAAAATGATTACCAACCTTCTTAGTTGAAATGAGTTCAGCGCCGTTCTTCTTCTTCTCAGTCTTGATTTCAGTGCCTTATTAAATCATGAGTGATGATCGAAAAAAAAAGAAAAAAGAGGTGCGGGTAGGTAAGAGCAACCGAGTATTCTCATGTGAATCAACTTGTTTTTTCAAAAATTTAAATCTTGGGGGGATTTTATGAACTAGGGTGTAACAGAACACATCAAGGGCTGGACGGACAGACCCTTTGGCTTAGAGTTAATGTTCTCAAATTGTTGCGAGCCTCCTTCTCCAGGGTTGATGGAATGTACTTGAGTGTTCATTTCTGCCTTGAGGTTTTCGCTCTTTCGGTCTTCAGAGGTTGATGACTCCGTTGCCAGCCTGTCGCCTGTATTAGCTTCTCTGATGTTCAAAGTGTGAGACTTGTTTTGATGCTTGGATGAGTTTTCTTGGTCAGTCGGGGGTTCTTTCTTGGTTAGGCTTCTTTGCCGATCATGATCAATGGATGAGAACAATTCATCCACATCAGTTTCTTCATGTCTTCCATTACTCGATTCTTCTACTTGTCGGGACTGCGTTGGAGCCTTGGTCTTGCTGCTGGTCGACGAGGCACGGTCGGGTTCTGCTGTTGGTGAGATGTAAAGAGCTGCGTAAGCCTTTTCATCCCAATATGCCAACTCTTGGCCACTAGCTCCTCTGAACGACCAATCTGAGGGAGTGTAGATTGGATGAAATGAGTGCTCGTGAGCAAAGGTAACCGTGATCGTGCGGGACCTGATCTGGAAACCTCGAGGGAAAAGGCTAGTATTAAGCAACAGTGACAGAGCCTTAACGGCGACCTAGAGAAAGAACGGCACGGAAGGGAAGAAAAACGAAAACAATCGAGGAAAGATGATGAGATAGTTAAGAAAAAAATCAATGATAGCCCCTTCACATTGTTCAGCAAAGATGAAGAGGATGTGATCAAACACAATACAGACTTGTACTTCGGCAAACTGAACGAATGCATAACCCCAACTGGAACGGGTGACCCGATCCTTGATGAGCATAACTTTCCGAATCGAATCGGGTAGGACGGTCTGCGAAGGATCGGGAATGTGTTGTAAATGTTGGGCAATTTCCTGTTCGGTAGAAAGTGGGTCGAGACCCCGGAGTAAGAGAATCGAGGTTGGTGTTCCGCCGATATCTCTGGCGCCATCATTGATGACAGTTGACAGGGAGGACTCGGAGGATGATTTATAAGAGTATGTGGATTGATTGGGTAGTTCACTGATGAAGGGTGTAGCTGGGGTGCTACGTGGGGCAACTTCACGTTCGCGCTGTCTGACTTCAAACGGGACTTTTTCTTTTTGACTGTAATCAATCTTGACCTTCAAGCCATCACCAGATCGATCAAACCTCGAGCCATTGGGCTCTTTCCATACAACCATCGGAAAAGCAGGTTCGACGAAGGCTCGGGCATGATCAACGGTAAGGAAGCGAGCAAACCCATAGCGTTTACTCTGACCGGTGATCCGATCATAGATTATCGTCACGCTATCTACCGATGCCCCAGACTCTTCCAGGAAGGCCCTGAGATTGGCCTCGTCGGTATGAATCGGCAGACCCATGAAGATGACCGACTGAGATGGAGGAGACTTGTCTTTTGGAGGACCATGGTTAAACTGACTGTTGGGATCGTATGTTCTCTGAGCGACGTGCTCGTGACTACGAGAGGCTGGTATGCGCTCATCATAGGCTGGAGGGCCGCTGGAGGATGAATGATAAGTAGCATGGCCAGTAGCTCCGTTGGATATGCGGCCCACGGATGGTGATAAGTGAGACTCAGCCCGAGGAGCAGAATGTGGATATGGATTATAACGGGCCGAACGGGATGTAGTAAACTGTGTGTTAATGAATACGATTTAGGGAGTACAAAAGCCATATTTGATCAGCAAGGTGATTGACTGTTAGGGGTTCTCTTGTGTATGTATGTATGTGTGTGTGCATGTGTGTTTTATGAATAATCTTGGAGGTAGATTTCAGAGGGCTAAGAAATACTGACTTCGTCTGATCTGCGATGGATATTATGAGTGTTGGTCGATACGGTCGGGGTAGTGCTGTTGGTATTATGGTTACTGGTCGTCGTCAGATGAACTTCTCTAGAGTGGTCTTCATAAGCCTTGCTATTATTATTATTGGTACTGCCATTCCTCGATTCATCATAAGTCCTTCTAGAATCATCAAAGCTGCCGTTCGGGATTGGGTTTTGGCTGGTGGACGACTGTCTTGCTTGAATGGTTCTCTCTGAGTAATCGACTCGACGGTCTACTGGTCGGGAAGCGGGTGCACTAGTAGGTTGGGATGAGCGAGAGAATCGGTCGGTGGCTGGGGAATGAAATCGATGATCGGTTGAACTACTGATGGTCCTTGTGTTACTCTGGTGATGGTGGTGATAGGATGATGATGGATGTCTTCGTTGTTCGAACTGAGGATGGGTTTGGTTGTGGTTGTGATGGTGGTACTGAGGGTGTGCTGCGGTTGGTGCTGGTGCTGATGCTTCTATTGTTGTTGCTGCTGCTGCTGGATGATGATGGTGATGGTGGTGGTGTCGTTCGTCTGGTCTGAGTGGCAGTCTGTCCTGGTAGGCCGGGTTAGATGCAGGGCGATCGTATTCGAATGGACGAGACTGTCTGATGTTTTCGTTTGAGTTTCGATGATACATGTTCATCTAAATATTTTAGTTCGTTTGTCGTTTGTCTTGGGTTTATCTTGAGTTTCTTGTTGGCCAAGATCAGGGAGTGTGAAGGAGAAGGAGAAGAAACTTGGGGCGTCGAGAGTGTCGAGAGAGACCGAGAGCTTGAGCTATTAAGTGGGTTTCTGCCCGTCAGAAACAAGGCAGCAATTAGTTTTGTACAGATTAAATGGAGATCGAATTATTTATCCATATTTCAGCAAAACTTTTCAAAAAAACAAGGTCAGAAAGTGAGAAATTATTCATGCAAACATGTACAATATTTAAATGTGTATGTTTGTGTTAATTTGTGTGGGCCAATCATCATAGTACATAACCATTTCGATTGTGGTAGCCACCAGACTTACGTCTCAGCTACGTGTGGTTCGACGTCATGACCTATCATCACACCATGTATTCAAATGAGATACTTTTGAGGAGAAGAAGAAAAGAGGAAAGAAGGCAAAGGCAGAGAAATAGTCCCAGGGGTAGACAAGCCAAGACGATCTCGTAAAAGAAAATTTAACCTCTCTGTACGTATCATAGAGGCTATTTATCTGTAGAACTTCAAGCGAATGAAAAATTCAAGACGAACTCACCGCGATAATAAAGGACTGCGGAAGAAGGATATTTGCAGAGATTGTAGATGGTCTAAACTCAAGTCACCCTTAGATTCTTGTTAAGAAAGAAAGAACCCAGTGAAATGGGTTGAAAGTAGGTAAATATGGACTTGTGGTTGTGTGGAAAAGATACGTCGGGTATTTTATACATTAAAACACCATCAGTCAAACTTAGCATCCTCCAAAGTACACCGCCCGCCTCCAAGTGAAAACTTCAAACAGCGATGACAGTCCGTGAGGAAACGGAGTTTCAAACATTATAAGACAAAGAAAGCGAAGCGGTGTCCATGAAACACGCGTACGTATGCATAACATAGACGACAACCAATGACCAAAAATTGTTTTACAGGAATAAAACTAGGGCACGAAACATGATGTCGATCATGCATTAGGCTTCATCACTTGATGAGACTTCCGTTGATTTATGTAAACACATACAAATCTATTGTTTCTCAAAAGAAAGCAAGATCTTGTCACTGCGACGGTGACAGTAAGGGCGAACATGATATCCATGAGACTGAGAGGCTCGACAAAACCTGTCTGAAGACCCACCATCACAAACAACCGGTTTTACTTCTGCGCTCAACCCCTTTCTGAGCTTTCCGGACTTCAGACCGAGTCGATTATCTGCAAAATCCCCCACTCTTACGATCATGATCTATCTCAAGAAGCTTATTTTAAACCGCACTGACACACCGATTTGCCCCGACCCTGTTCCCTCGACTCCGACCTGTCCATAGCAACCCCTTTTATGTTGAAAGTTCAAACCAGGCACTGCTTGATACACATTGCTAACACATCCATGTGACACTTCATACCAGCATTGGAGGCAGTACATCATCATCACCATCACACAAGGATAAATATCAAATGTATTCAGGCAAAGGATACTAAGCTCAATGGTCAGAGCATCACTCATGAATTCCAAGGCTGTGTGTTGGAGCCTCACCGTACACAACCTTTCTCTCCACCTGTTCAATATTTTTCATGTATCCTTACACTAGGGATTATGTGTTTTTTCTCAATTGTTTTTTACCAGCAATGAAGGCTTAGCCCTACCTGCAAAACCAGAACTTTCAGGCAACAGGCAGTCCTTCATTACCTTTGAAAAAAGTTTTTTTTCTTGTACTGTGCTTCATTCTTGGTGAAATTAGACCAGCTCAGTAACAATCCCAGTCAAGGTTGGTATTGGCTGATACAACATGAAGACAAGATACCTTAATAGATTTTTATTTCAGTAGTTGCAATCAACCAAGTTTAAATTGGCTAAGTTCATCCCAGTTTAAGTGGTTTAAGCTTGACCTAGCCAATTATGCTGGCGGTGTTAATTACATGGCTGCTTCTGTTTAGATGAAATTATACCATCAGGCAATGGTTTACCCTAACCCAAACGCCCTGTTCAGATTCAGGCAACTGCATGTTTTTACTATGAAACTTGAAATAATGTGCATTGTTGATTTTTTTAATATGTTAGCAAGCACTGCTAGCATAGTTTCCTAGGCTGAAATCATCCCAGTTAAGCTAGGGCTCTAGGGTTACTGCTGCCTTCTATAAAAAAGAGACCAACCCCATTGCCAGCCCCTTTGTGCATTTTGCCTGGATATGTTAAGTGATAATGATATGCTCTTGTAGCCCACATTTGGTAAGCTCACCTCAGTGTTGCTTAAGTGTATAGATCTCTCAGCTATTCATGTCTGAGTTTGTGCATTCCTGCATGCTGTGGTATTCCATATTCTGTTTCAAGTATCCAGTAGTTCAATATTCTTTCATCAGCCATCAGGAGCTATAAATTCAGCTATACATTTGCATATTTGGGTCCTAAGGTGTAATTAATCTATACTCACCCACTCAAAATTCAAGGATTGCATGGCTAAACCAAAAGATATGTAGTTAACAAGAATTATAGTGAATAATAATTACATGATATACAATATAGAGGTAGTACATAGTTGCATGTCTGTTCACATTCAACACCTGCATGAAATAGTTTGATATATGCAGCTATTTTTGGGTCAAATGAAAAAGCAAATGCTCTGTTTCACACCCAAATTATATGACTTCACCCACATAAATAGCTCAATTTGCACATCTGCAAAATTCACAACTTCAGAAGTAGCTCAATTTATGCACTTAATAGAATGAAGAACTGCCACCCATCCCAAAAAAGTCCTCACAATGATTAAAAATGAGTTGAATAATAAAATGGTTTAGTGTTGTTAAATTTTTTATGATAACACCAGGGGAAATTTTCTGCAATAAATCATGTTTTTCATAGAACTTGACCCAATAAACACAGAAGGTCAATGTGAAAAAAAACCTGAAGATATGTTGATATATTTCATAACCAATGAAGAAAAAATATTGATATCAACAACAATTTAAAAATGAACTGATCTGAACTCACCCGCATCTAAAGCTGAATTGTATCACAACTCATTGGGAACTCAAGGGAGATTCAATTTTTTAGAACACCTTGGGAATGCAAATGTATGTGCATACATTCACATGAAACACTGACATTTGTTCAAGTCCAAATATATGTGATTTTTTCAGCTGAATATAAAATCATTTGGACTCAAGGGGAATTGAATTCTACAAAGTGCCTTGGGAACACAAATGTACATGCATAAATTTGTGTGACATGCTGGCATTTTTTCAAGTCCAAACATATTTTGTTTTTTCTGAATATTTGTTGGTAATTGCTGGGGGTTGATAAACCCACTCCCCCCGGGCACGCCCACACCCAACGCATGCCAATAAAAAAAAGGTGTGCTGCCCACACGCCTTCTTTTTATCGGCGTGCGGGCTGCACGCCCATCCCTGGGCGTCAGCACGCCTGTGGTTGCACACCCCGTTCAGAAAAGGGCGTGCAAACCGCACGCCCTTTCTATGTGTATAGGCAGGGGCGTGCCCCTACCTATATACATAGAATTGGCGTGCGGCTTGCACACCGATTCTATGTATATAGGTAGGGGCACGCCCCTGCCTATATACACGCTGATGTCATGCGTACACAGGAATGTACACATGACATCAGCATCGAGGAGGTTTTACAACCTCCTCGACCGGGGGGGATCCCTCCGGCCGAGGAGGTTGTATGACCTCCTCGACCGGAGGGAATCCCCCTCCGGTAAAGGAGGTTGTACAGCCTCCTTGACTGGAGGGAATTCCTCCGGTTGAGGAGGTTATACAGCCTCCTCAACCGGGAGGGATCCCTCCGGTCGAGGAGGTTGTATACCTCCTCGACCGGAGGGATCCCTCCCGGTTGAGGGGCTTGCAGTCCTCCCCGGCAGGGCGTGCAGCTGCACGCCCATCCTTGGGGGTGTCTCACGCCTGTAGATGGGCGTGCGAAATGCATGCCCATCTACAGGTGTGCCCACGCCCAAGGATGGGCCTGCAGCCCGCACACCGATTAAAAAAAAGGCGTGCGGGCTGCACGCCTTTTTTTTTAAGGGTGTGCGTGGGCGTGGGCATGCGCCCATGGGCGTGGGTTTATCAACCCCCGTAATTGCTCTGGATAAGCTCAAGTCATGATGAGATGAAAAGTGAATTATGTGATAAAATTCAGTGAGACATGGATTTCAGTTCCACAAGAGTCCTAGATGTATCATAAAAAATATATACCACAATACTTTGGGAATAATCCGGCTTAATTTACAAGGCAGGAACTATTAGAATAAAAGAGATGGAAAGGGGTTTAATTGGTGGACTACTGGACTTAGATAATTAGTGTACTTAATCTATTCTCATGTCATGTTTTCCTTTTCTTCTTTTTCTCTATCTCTTTCTATTTTACTCTCTGTCACTTTAGGTAAAGCTCCACCACTTGTATCCTCCTACTCTCCTGGCTCAAGTCCTGATCCTTGTCTCTCAGGTAAAGCTCCACCACTTGTATCCTCCTACTCTCCTGGCTCAAGTACTGATCCTTGTCTCTCAGCTTCCCTTTCATCTCTAACAGAAAAATGCATAGGATGATACCAAAATTTGAAACCCTTCAAACAAAAGCCTTGCAATGGAGGATTGATAAATACACACCCCTGGACGCATGCCCTGTTTTGGGTGTCAGAACACCTGTAGATGGGTGTTCAGCTTGCACACCCATCTAGAGGCGTGCTACAACCCACCCAAAGATGGGCGTGCAGCCGCATGCCCTGTTCAAAAAAGGGTGTGCGGTTTGCAAACCCTTCTATGTATATGGGGGTGCCCCTACCTATAAAAATAGAAAGGGTTTGTGTTTAAACACCCTTTCTATGTATATAGATGGGGGCATGCATGTCCCCATCTATACACTTGTGGGTTACATCATATTCCTTGAGTGCAAGGACTATGACTTAACCCTGCCGCACCAACCCCTTACCGTCTCCACCCCTACCTATATACATAAAATGGGTGTGCAAGCCGCACACCCTTTTTTGAATGGGGTGTGCTACCGCAAACCCATTTTTGAGCAGGTGTTGCGCGCTTGTAGGTGTGCCCACGCCCAAAAAGGGGTGTTCAGCACGCACACCCGTCAAAAAAAGGGTGTGACACCCTTTTTTTATGGGCTTGCCCCTGGCGTGGGTGTGCGGCCAGGGGTGTGAATTTCTCAATCCCCCACGCCCACACCCGTCAAAAAAAGGGTGTGCAGCCCACACACCCTTTTTTTGATGGGTGTGCAGCCCACTCATCCTTTTTTTGATGGGTGTGGGGGCTGCATGCCATTTTTTGAGCATCAGCACACCTGTAGATGGGTGTGCAGTTTGAACGGCTGTAGATGGGTGTGCAGTTTGCACGCCTGTAGATGGGCTTTTAGTTTGCACACCTGAAGATGGGTGTGCAGTTTTCACGCCTATATACAGGAGTGTGAAACCCCCAAAGATGGGTGTGCAGCCGCACGCCCTGTTCAAAAAAGGGTGTGCGGTTCACATGCCCTTTGGGAGGCTGTATAACTTCCTTGACTGGAGGGATTCCCCTGGTAAAGTGGCTGATTGCTTGAAAATATTGGAAAAGAGAAAAAGCTGGAAAAGCTTGAGTGGCTTCTTCAAACTCCTTGGGCGTTGATAAACGCACGCCAAGCGCGCACGCCAACGCCAACCCGCACGCCAATTTTTTTTGGCGTGCGGGGCCTACACGCCATTTTTTTTTGGCGTGTAGGGTCTACACGCCAAAATAAATTGGCGTGCGAGACCTGCACGCCAAAAATGGCGTGTGGTTCCCACACGCCATTTTTTTTTGGCGTGTGGGCCCCGCACGCCAATTGTCTGGCGTGCGCTCTCACACGCCAAACAATTGGCGTGCGGGTCCCCCCTCGCTCACATAATCGAGTGGGAGGGACCACTCGATTACGTGAGCGAGGCCGGCTGACGAGGTTGTACAACCTCGTCAGCCGGGAGGACTTCCTCCCGGCCGGCGAGGCTATACAACCTCGTCGGCCAGGAGGAAGTCCTCCTGGCTGACGAGGTTGTATAACCTCGTCAGCTGGGAGGACTTCCTCCCGGCTGACGAGGTTATACAACCTCGTCAGCCAGGAGGAAGTCCTCCTGGCCGACGAGGTTGTATAGCCTCGTCGGCCGGGAGGACTTCCTCCTGGCCGACGAGGTTGTATAGCCTCGTCGGCCGGGAGGACTTCCTCCTGGCCGACGAGGTTATACAACCTCGTCGGCCAGGAGGAAGTCCTCCCGGCCGGCGAGGCTATACAGCCTCGTCGGCCAGGAGGAAGTCCTCCTGGCTGACGAGGTTGTATAACCTCGTCAGCCGGGAGGAAGTCCTCCCGGCCGACGAGGCTATACAACCTCGTCGGCCAGGAGGACTTCCTCCTGGCTGACGAGGTTGTATAACCTCGCCGGCCGGGAGGAAGTCCTCCCGGCTGACGAGGTTGTATAACCTCGTCAGCCGGCCTCGCTCACGTAATCGAGTGGTCCCTCCCACTCGATTATGTGAGCGAGGGGGGACCCGCACGGCCGGCCTCGCTCACGTAATCGAGTGGTCCCTCCCACTCGATTATGTGAGCGAGGGGGGACCCGCACGCCAAACAATTGGCGTGCGGGGCCCACACGCCAATTTTATTTGGCGTGCGGGGCCCACACGCCAAAAAAAATGGCGTGTGGGAACCACACGCCATTTTTGGCGTGTGGGTCTCACACGCCCTTTTTTTTTGGCGTGTAAACCCTACACGCCAAAAAAAAATGGCGTGTAGGCCCCGCACGCCAAAAAAAATTGGCGTGCGGGTTGGCGTTGGCGTGCGCCGTTGGCGTGCGTTTATCAACGCCCAACTCCTTGACCGGAGGGAGTCCCTCCGGTCAAAGAGGTTGTAGAACCTCCTTGACCAGGGAAAATCTCTCTGTTCAAAGAGGTTGTATAACCTCCTTGACTGGAGGGATTCCCTCCAGTCAAGGAGGTTTTATAACCTCCTTGGCTTGAGGAGGTTGTATGACCTCCCCGGTTAAGGACATTGTATAGCCTCCTTGGCTCAAGGAGGTTGTATAACCTCCCCGGGCAGAGGGATTCCCTCTGGCCAAGGAGGCTATAAAACACCTCAACCGGAGGGAATACCTCCAGTCAAGGAGGTTACTTTGTGGGGGGGGGGGGGCACACAAGCCCCTACCTATGTACATAGGCTCAACCGGAGGATATCCCTCTGGTTGAGGAGGTTTTATCCTCCTCAACCAGAGGACATATATCCCTCTGGTTGAAGATATTGGGGGGAAGGGGCAGGCACCGCAGGGTGACGGCATGCCCACATTGAATTGAAATGTGGGCATGCCGTCACCCATATGTATATAGGTAGGGCTTGTGTTCCCACCTATATATATAGAAAGGGTGTGTGGTTTGCACACCATTTCTATGTATATGAGTGGGGGAACACCCCTGCCCATACACATAGATTTGGGCGTGCAACCGCACACCCATGTTTGGGAGGGTGTTGCACGCCTGTAGGCGTGCCCACGCCCAAAAAAGGGGGGCATTGATAAATGCACGCCCATCGGCGCACGCCCACGCCCACGCACGCCCTTAAAAAAAAGGCGTGCAATCCGCACGCCTTTTTTTTATTGGCGTGCGGGCTGCACGCCCATCCTTGGGCGTGGGCACGCCTGTAGATGGGCGTGCAGTTCGCACGCCCATCTACAGGCGTGCCCACGTCCAAGGATAGGCGTGCAGCCCGCACGCCTGCCGGGGAGGACTGCAAGCCCCTCGACCGGGAGGGATCCCTCCCGGTCGAGGAGGGTATACAGCCTCCTCGACCGGAGGGATCCCTCCCGGTCGAGGAGGCTGTATACCCTCCTCGACCGGAGGGATTCCCTCCAGTCGAGGAGGTTGTACAACCTCCTCGACCGGGGGGATCTCTCCGGCTGAGGAGGGTGTACAACCTCCTCGGCCGGAGGGAGTCCCTCCGGTCAAGGAGGCTGTATACCCTCCTTGACCGGGAGGGATCCCTCCAGTCGAGGAGGTTGTACAACCTCCTCGGCCGGAGGGATCCTTCCCGGTCGAGGAGGCTGTACAGCCTCCTTGACTGGAGGGATCCCTCCCGGTCGAGGAGGGTATACAGCCTCCTCGACCGGAGGGATCCCTCCCGGTCGAGGAGGGTATACAGCCTCCTTGACCGGAGGGACTCCCTCCGGCCGAGGAGGTTGTACACCCTCCTCGGCCGGAGAGATCCCCCCGGTCGAGGAGGCTGTATACCCTCCTCGACCGGGAGGGATCCCTCCGGTCAAGGAGGCTGTATACCCTCCTCGACCGGAAGGGATCCCTCCAGTCGAGGAGGCTGTACAGCCTCCTCAACCGGGAAGGATCCCTAGGGTCGAGGAGGCTGTATTCCTTGACCGGAGCTGATGTCATGCGTACATTCTTGTGTACGCATGACATCAGCATGTATGTAGGTAGGGGCGTGCCCCTACCTATATACATAGAATCGGTGTGCAAGCCTGCACGCCGATTCTATGTATATAGGTAGGGGCACGCCCCTGCCTATACACATAGAAAGGGCGTGCGGTTCGCACGCCCTTTTCTGAACGGGCAGGGCGTGCAACCGCACGCCTGAAGTGTTGCACGCCGATAAAAAAAAGGCGTGCGGGCAACACACCTTTTTTTTTATCGGCGTGCGATGGGCGTGGGCGTGCGCCCATTGGCGTGCGTTTATCAACGCCCAAAAAAGGGTTTGCAGGCTACACACCCTTTTTTTATGGGTGGGTGTGCGGCCAGGGGTGTGGATTTATCAATCCCCTTGGGCATGTATTTATCAACCCTCCTTGCAATGACATCTTAAATTCCACCCAGCAGTAAGGTGCTGGAGATTCTCCCCTGGTGTGAGATGAGTAATTTGGAGGAATGATCAAAAAATAAAATAAGTCAAAAATTGAGAATTACCTGTTTTTGCTTAAGGATTCTTGGTGACTTGCCCAATAATTACTTCTATTGATGCTTCCAAAAAATTCTCTGGTAATTTTTCATAAGCTTTTGTTGATAATCAAGCTTGATGGAAAAGCAAATTTGTTCAGAAAATCAACCTTCAACCAAAGGCCATTTATTCTAAGTGGTCAACAAGGTAAACTATAACCAAAGGCACAGGGGGGGGGGGGGCGGGGAGTATTGACAATTGCAGCCCTGGAATACAGGGGATTATATATATCTGTACACCTGCTTTAAAGGTGGCTGGATTTTAGCTGAAAGGTTTATGGGTAGCTGAGACTATCCTGATGTCACTTGTATCATAATAAACTGATCACTTTTTTTCCTGGTGTATTTTTCTCTCTTGGGAGAAAATTGAATAGTTCATTCCAAAAAGGAAGTCACTCTGTGGATTTGAAAATTTGTCAATTTTTGATTTTTTCTAGTTTGCTTTCCAAGAAAGAAGAGTTCCTCCAAATCTGAAAAAGAAATTCTTATCCAGAGGATGAATTACTAGTCATGAGAAATTCTTTTCAGTTTTCAAGATGTTTCATTTTTTGGAGAACCAGAAAAAATCTATGATAATTCACTATGGAAAGAAACAGAAGAAACTTCTGGCAGTTCACATGTAAAAGTAAAAATTGTCCTTTATACTTTCTCAAGTCAAATGCCTGCATTTTCTTTATTCTTTTCATAGTGAGTTGTCTAAAATTGAGATGGAAAATCATAAAAGAGGCTTTATTCTTTTATGAGATCATCATTTTTTACCACAAGTGGAGGCCAATATTGATGATTGATATGGGAGGCTTCACTCTATCTACAGAGAAACATCTTGAGTTGGTTTTCATTTCATTTTTTTGAGCATGAGATATTGGCCAGGGGGTCTGTTTAAATTTTATTCCTTAGCTCCTTTTAAAATAAAAATTTATAATCACAGATATAATCAATTTCTATGTCTTTAAATTATTCAGATCAAATTTTTTGGTCTTGCCCTTCTATTTCATACCAAAAATCCTTATTTTGGCCTTAGTTGATACTTTCAGGTTGCTGTTGGGTGTTGATAAACACACACCAAGTGTGCATGTCCAGTCCACACAAGGACTATACCAACTTGTAAATTGGTGTGCAGCTCACACACAAATCCAAATTGGTTTTTGTGCTGAAATTACAGTTCCAAGTTGCTGTGATGGCTCACAAACCAGGCCATAAAAAATTTCATCTGGAAGGATTCCTCCTGGTCAGCAAGTTTATACAACCTAGCTGACTGTGATGAATTCTTCCTATAAATAAGGATATACAACCTAGTTTAATGGGAGTAATCCTCCCAAGTTACAAGGTAATACAACTTCATCAGCCAGAAGTATTCCTCCGGGTCAACAAAGCCATAAAATCTTGTCAACTTGTAGGACTCCTCCCAGTAAACAAAGCTGTACTACCTTTTCAAATATGAGAAAAAAGTGTATAGCCCCCAATTTTGGGGATTGGGGAGGGGCTTGTAGAAAATTGGGCTTGATGAGGAGGGTGCATGAATTTTTACTTGTAGAAATATAAGGACAAAGATAAAATTCCATGTTGAAATTAAAAAGCAATGGAATTATGAAGCAAAAAAAAAAAAAAAAGGTTGAGAATCTAAAAATATTAACATAAATATTGCCTCTGGACACTTAAAAGAACCTCTTTGTAAACAATATTTTATTTTTCATATGAAGGATGGCCAAATTCAGGTTGAGGGACTACTGCCTTTATAGTACAGCTGTACTTACTAGACAATGCAACATAGAGTTGTCCATGACTAAATACAGGATCATGAAGTACAATACCTAATTTCCTGAAATTACCTTTGCATAAATAACATTTGGGCCCAGGTTTTCCCCAATCAATGTAGTCCCATTACAAAGTCCCATTTTTTGATCAAGGTTCCTCAGCATTATCATTGGGACAACCCTTTTCAATTTCAGAATATGAGGTGGAAAGACTGAAATTGTTAGACTATTTATTTATTCCTGCAAGTATAGGTTTTGGGGGTCATCTACCACATAATCATAGCTTGTGTAATTCCTGCCTTCTGATGGAATACCTTGCAACATCCTAGCATTTATATTGTTGACTGAAATATTCTTGCAGCAAAAAACAGCCCTGTCCAAAAGTAATCATATTGGGAGAAAGACCTGTAAATATCTGGGAATACTTGTGTGATGAGATGATCCAAATTTTCCTTGAGCAATCCACCATGAATTACCATTGAAGCAGGAAGCTGTATCTTGTTTGAAAAATCAGTGATACCTTCTCTTTTCCCAACAGATAGTAAAAATTGCTGAAATTGAGGATCCCCAGCTGCACGCATGTTGATGGACAGAAAAATTATGTTCTGGGAAAAATTTCTCCAGCAGTGAGATTTGAAAATTCTGGAATTAACAATTTCAGGATGTGATCCCTTCCTTAGAACTTGAAAAACCTGACAGAAGTCTCCCCCTAGGACCATTACCTTTCCACCAAATGGTAGATCTGATTCTATCAAGTCCTGGAGTAATCTATAAACTAATTCAAGTGCATGAATATGTGTCATTGGGGCTTCATCCCATATTATCAACTTTGATTTCTTGAGGACATCTGCTTTTTGTGAGTTTTTGGCAATAGAAGAAACTGAATGGTGCAATATCCTCAGAAGAATTCCAAAGGTGAGATGGGCAGTCTTTCCATATGGAATTTTTCATGGCAGAAATACCTGTAAGATAGAAACAAAACTTAGTTGGAATATGTATTTTCAAATTGTCATGAAATGATTCTTACCACTACCAGCAAATGGAATAGCAATCCTTTGAGTTGATCTTACATGTGCACGCAAGCAATTGTATAGGAAAGGTTTTCCAGAGACACAAGGCCCATCAATACAAAAACATTGTGAATTTTTTGAATTGCCGGCATGGAGAATTTGATTCAAGGCCTCTGCTGATGACTAAGTTGATTTACATTATCAATTTGACTTTGATCCACATTGAAGCTTGACCTCTCTTCATCCAACATCCAATTTCTTATTAGGTGGGTACTTCCAGCTGAAGTATTATATCTTGGAAGATCAGGAAATGAGAATTCAATCTGCTGCAGACCATTCTGGAGTAGAATTGGATTGATTACTTCAATCATCCAATTTGTCATGAGGGAATAATTTATGAATTCCTTTTAATAATGGTTGGCAATGATTCATCTTGAGGGTATGTTACTTGATGTTTATTGGGCATGTCCAATCTGTTGACCAATGGGTAGGTGGAATATAGTTTAAAGGAGAATATCCTCCAGCAAGCTTCAGGAGCACAACCCAGCATGAGTCCCCGGATCTATTGATCTCATCAATACTTTACCCAACATCCAGAACTACATTATCATTTCCCTTGTATATATATTTGTAGAGATATTTTACTATGGATATTTCTGCACAAATTTCAAAATTTATATGGCACTGATATGTTGCTGAGAGGTAGTTATTTTGAGGCACCACCCAACAATTGGCAATTATCAAGTTGTTCTGACCCCTACATATTGTATTTCCATTTTGATGTTTTCTATATTGTGGGTAGGGGTTTTCATTTAGGATTCCTCCCTGACAAAAAGATATATAGCCTTGCCAACTGTGAGGGTTACTCCTGCTATACACTGCCTATTGCTTTGTTTTTATAGCACTTGAGCCAGAACACTAACTTGGAACTGATGTTCCAGATGCACACCAATCAAAATTGGAGTGTCAGGCCATACAAAAATTTGGATATGTGTGCACCAGGAAAAAAAAAAGATTACTTGTCTACAAGTGACATAGAAAAGTATAAAGGGGTCTTTTTACTTTCTGATGCCACTTGTAGACAAGTCAGTTTATTCCTGGTGGTGTGACCCAAACACCAATTCGCAAGTTTTTGTGGTTGTTCATTTATCAATCCCTGTTGCTATTGGTTTTTTTACTATCCCAAACACGCAAAAATAATTAACTAATTGTGGGCTAGTTATCAAGCAAGAGAATCAAGATAAAAATGTAAAGGAAAATCTTATTGTTTTCCAATAAGGAAACAGTTTCTTTTGAAATGATGGAATAAATTGGGGCTAATCAATACCTATTTTGCTATAAAATGTTTTGAAAATCCACTGAGGTGGCTCAGACAAATAGATAATTTTGTAGAGTTTCATGGTTTCTGATGGATTTTTGGCGAAATGAAAAAAGGAAGGGAAGTTTTGAACAGACTCTGGGAGACTCAAAAGGTGGGGACTTGGGTTTTTTGAGGAGAACTGATGATGTTATTGCTTGGACTAGGCTATGTTTTTATAGACTAGTTACAAGTGTGACAAGTTGTGGTTGAGAAATGAAAATGAATAAAAACTAATTTTGAATAGAAACTGAAAGGAGTATAATATGAGTACTTGGAAGAAATAACTAGTCAGGCCTTCTCAGTCTCTTTTAGTCAAGCTAGTATATTAATCAAGAAACAACATATTACAAAAACCACAAATACTAAGAGGCGTTAATTCTAGTAATCAGTTTTTAGTAATCATAAAATGAGTTCAGAAAAAAGAAATAACAATCAATCAAATTAAGGATTGTAATTACAAATAGCTTAATATTTATGATGTATTCTAGTCTGAAAAGATAAGTTGATTCTCTGAAATTTTTAATGAAGGGAAGATAATTTTGAGGAGGAACAGAAAAACTCAACAGTTTCCTTTTTGGCTGCAAGGTCAAATAGAAAGATTTGGGACTGCCTCCTTGTCAAATTTTCTGAGAACTTGGAACATTAAATACCAATAAAATTTTGACTGAGTAATCCTGATCTTCTGTGGAGAATTAGAAAGTGAGAGTGTAATGCATAAATATATTCAATGTGCATTGTGTATTTCAGTTTGAGCTGTGCACCCCCTGAATTTGAATGTCAGACTCAGGAAGAACCATTGTGTGAGCCTGGGTCTCTAAAGTGACAACAGGTCACAAGAATGGGGGTCCTTCACCCCCCCCCCCCCCTTTACAGTTTTTGATTCCATCACAGATTGTGATGTCTTCTCCCATGATCTTCCATCAATGAGTTTTTCATGCCTGTACATTACATATTGTAAAATTCACAACTGCCACAAACATGGCATCCCTCATCCTGTTTTCTAGCTCAAAACTCTCAATTCTCTTTCTCCTCATTTCTCACTCACTTCCAACTCAATCTCACTCAACTTCAATACAACTCACTCAACTCTTAAATTCAATAAAACCTCATCCATCAAGCCTCACCACCAAATCCTTATCAACTCACTTCTTCCCTCTCCTTGTTTCATACTCCTATCCTCACTTCCTTCATCACATACTTCTCAATCCCTCTTCCTGTCTGGTGAGATTTCTCACACACTTTCTTCAATCTCAAGTCCTACATACATGGACTAAATATTCTTCTCATCCTCTCTCATCTTTTCACTCTCTTTCTCCTCTATCAATTCTTCCCTTAAAATAGTCTCTTTTATCTTAAACTTTGGTATTTCTCACTTTATTGCTTCCTCAACTTTCAACTTGTTCCCACTTTCTAATCATGTTAGCTCTCAGTGTGTCGGCTCTTACTCAGTAAGAAATTAAAGTTCACAAATCTTTTAAATATGTGTTTAATTCCTCCTTTATCACTATTTGTAAATCTTGAAGTTATAATTCCCAGTTTATTCCATTTTTAAGTTAAAATGCCCTGCTAACTTGATTGTTAAGTTACAATTCTCTCACACATCCATATGTTAGTTAATTATCAGCAGATTTCTATAGTTATTTGTTAGCTCAACCACTTTTTGAACATTCTTGTACTAGACTAATTAATCTGACTGATTTACCAGAAGAAATTAAATCATCAAGTTTGAGCACTAAGATATTTTTCCATTTGCAGTTCCTAATTGGTCCAATCATACCCCTTAATATTTCCCCCTTGAGCCTTAATTTCTGAAGATGAAATCTCAAAAATCAGGCCAGGGTAAAATTACAGCCAATATTGTAAAATGTGTATGATGAGAAATAAAAGAAAAGAACTTTACAGGCCCTTGTTTCCAGAGAATCTTGCAAATCTGATTATGTAAACTGAAGGATTCCTACCAAATAATGATTGATGATTGCCAAATAATAATTCCAACTGAGTTTCCGCAAGTTGAGGATATATAAAAATACCTTAACGCATATGTAAAAGTACAAATTAAATTTCAATCTCAGTCTGCACAAGTCTCATAGTCCCACCCCTAGACTAAACCATCACCAATAATATCTAACACCACTCCCACTACACTGCTTAATCTATCTTCAAGCACCCTGACTGCTTATCCATATCAACACTCAATCAAGTGCTGCAAAGATTCAGGAGGAATATGCTAGTTGATATCCAAGTGGAGGTAATTGTCATGAGCCGTATTGCGGGCCTGCCCGCACTAAAGCCCGCACCACATGTAGATAGTCTATCACGTACATGTCACAGACAGACCACTATATAGTCTGTCAGGACGAGGATCCACATCTCTTCCTCATCCTGCAATCTACATTATAGGATCCCGAAACCCCAGAAACCCCAGAACCCCAGAGCCTTCCTCTCCACAGGTCAGACCATAACATATTGCAGGATCTAACACTACGGAGACAAAGGCAAGAAACCAACACCCAGACACCTGAACAAAACCAGAGAGACAACCCAAACGATCCCAACTCCACCCGCACCCAAAAGATGGATGAAGTAGAGCAACTCCGACGACAGCTTGAGGAGATGACTCAAGCAAGGGAGAACGAACGATCCCGCCGAAGCACAACGGGACCAACCATCCCGACCAACCGGTTCCACCCCAACCCGCGGACCAAAGATTGCATGCCCCGACAAGTTCAATGGTGAACGCGGGACTAAGGCGGAAACGTTCGCCCGCCAAGTGGCGATTTATACATCGGTCAACAGCGCCATGTTCCCTGACGACAGGAAAAAGCTGTTATTTGCCGCGTCCTACCTTACCGGACCCGCCGCCGTGTGGTCCGCCCCGTACATCGACCTAGTCACGGAGGGGGCGGACTTCTCGTACAACGGGTGGACGAAGGATTTCGGAACAATGTATTTCGACTCCGAGAAGAAAGGGAAGGCGGAACGGGCGTTACGAACGCTGCGACAGACGAGGACAGTGGCCGACTACACCCACACATTCCTCACCCACGCTACTGCCACCGGATGGGAGGTCCCGACCCTCATCAGCCAATACCGACAGGGCTTAAAATGGGACATTCGGACAGCACTAGTGCTGGCCCGCACCACTTTCACCACTGTCAATGAGGCAGCGGGTCTAGCCATGGAGCGTGATTCGGAGATGCACGGGGCGGAAACGACCACTGGAATCGCGAAGACCCAGCTAGATCCTGACGCCATGGACACATCTGCGATCAGCGGTTGACTGTCCGAGGACGAGAAGGCCCGCATGATGTGAGAAGGACTTTGCTTCCGCTGCGGGACGCGAGGACATATCTCTCGGGAGTGTCCAAACAAGAAAGGGAAAGGACGGACACCCGCCTCAGTATCCGCACTCGAGGACCAGATCCGACAGCTACCCGATGGATTGGCGGCGCTCAAGACGGAGGGACAGACGGACAAGGTGAACAAGGGACAGGCCGATAAGTCAAAAAATGGAGACACTCGGGAATGAAGGTTGTGCCCTTCCCGAGCGTAGCGGAGTTGTCATGCAGTATTGGTGCTAGTCAGACATTACATGTAAATGAAATTGATCCCCGATGTTTCCTTTCATGCACCATCACAACCCCCAGAGCCACACCCGAAAGCCCCTATCCCCCCCTATCCTTCCTCATAGACTCCGGAGCAACCCACGACGTTCTGAGTGAATCGTACGCATCCCGATGGGGACTCCTCGAGGCCGCTTCAGCCTCAGGGCGAACCGTCTTCGGATTTGACGGGTCCGCAAGCAGAGCAACCCATGAGATAGACCTAATGTTGAATGACGAACCCCGCCCGTCCCGATTCATCATCACACGACTGAAAGACTTGTATGATGGGATCCTAGGGATGCCCTGGATCCGCCGATATGGACACCGAATCAATTGGACGAACTGTACCCTATGGACCCCGGACATTGCGGCCGCTTCGGCGGTTTTGTCTATTCCGAAAAACACCCCAACCGGCGAGTCGGGGAAAGCTAGGAAGATTGACGAGGGGGTGTGTGTTTTAAACACAATAACGCCCCCGCAATGTGAGTTCGACATCCCTATCCCCCACATCATTCCCAAAACGGCTGGCAAGCTTGTACACCCTGTAGATAGACCCCAGAACCCCACATGGAATCCCGAAACCCAACACCCCAATCATGTACCCGATGAAACCGTATCCAACCGAACTTGTACTACTGCGGCAGCAGTATCATCCTATCCGCCAACATCCCTGCAGAAGGTCGAAAGGCCCATGGGGAAAGCTAGGATTAGTGACGAGGGGGTGTGTGCTTGCAGCACAATAACACCCCCGCAATGTGAGTTTGACAACCCCCCACCCCATACTTTACTGCCCGAGATAGCTGGCAAGCTTGTACGCCTGGTAGATAGATTCGCAAGCCCCGCCAGGAACCCCAGGACTCGACACCCTGACCAGGTACCCGATGAAATCATTGCTACTGCCAAGGCAGTATCGTCCTCTCCGCCAACATCCCCGCATACGGTCTATAGGCCCATGGGGAAAGCTAGGATTAGTGACAAGGGGGTGTGTGCTGTTAGCACAATAACACCCCCGCAATGTGAGTCTGATAAATCTCCCCCGCATTTGAACCCCGAAACAGCTGGCAAGCCTCTTTTCCCCCTAGGACATACCCCTGCAGTGATCGGCACGGCCAAAACATCGTGGTTGACATCGGCCCGATTGGCAGCAAAAGGGAAAGCCACGACTGCGGAGCGGACTACGGAAGAATTAGTACCGCGGTGCTACCACCAACACCTTGACATGTTCCGGAAATCAAGCGCCATGAGACTTCCCCCGCGAAGAAAGTATGACTTCCGCGTAGATCTGATCCCAGGAGCCACCCCACAGGCCGGAAGAATCATCCTGCTATCCCCAGCAGAGAACCAGGCACTTGATATTATGATTGCCGAAGGACTGACGAGCGGAACCATTCGACGGACCACATCCCCGTGGGCGGCACCGGTACTATTCACTGGAAAGAAGGACGGAAACCTGCGACCCTGTTTTGACTACAGGAGACTCAACGCGGTAACGGTGAAGAACAAGTACCCGCTCCCACTGACAATGGACTTCGTTGACAGCCTTTTGGATGCGGACACATTCACAAAGCTCAACCTCCGCAACGCATATGGAAACCTCAGAGTTGCGGAAGGCGACGAAGATAAGCTGGCTTTCATCTGCAGGGCAGGTCAATTTGCCCCGCTTACCATGCCCTTCGGTCCCACGGGAGCGCCAGGATACTTCCAATACTTCATGCAAGACATCCTCCTCGGACGGATTGGGAAAGACACCGCTGCCTACCTAGATGACATCATGATCTACACGCGGAAAGGGTCGGACCATGCAGAAGCGGTGGGCAGTATACTGGACACATTGAGCAAGCACCAATTGTGGCTGAAACCCGAAAAGTGTGAATTTTCAAGGCCGGAAGTAGAATACCTAGGATTATTGATATCATGCAACCGGATCAGAATGGACCCCGCAAAGGTGCAAGCAGTAACCGACTGGCCCGCACCAAAGAATGTCACCGAACTTCAACGATTCATTGGGTTTGCTAATTTTTACCGCCGATTCATCGACCATTTCTCCGGAAAGACCAGACCGCTCCACAACCTGACAAGAGTAGAGACCCCCTTCGTGTGGGACGCCAAGTGCAACTCTGCATTTGAATCCCTCAAAACCGCCTTCACATCCGCCCCGATCCTGAAAATCGCGGACCCGTACAAGCCGTTTGTACTCGAATGTGATTGCTCCGATTTCGCGCTCGGTGCGGTAATGTCCCAGGTTTGCACCAAGGACCAGGACCTTCACCCAGTAGCTTACCTGTCCCGATCCCTTGTACAGGCGGAACGCAACTATGAGATCTTTGACAAAGAGTTACTGGCTATTGTGGCTGCCTTCAAGGAGTGGCGGCAATACCTGGAGGGGAACCCACACCGCTTGACGGCAATTGTATACACTGATCACCCTAATTTTGAAAGCTTCATGACAACCAAGCAGCTCACAAGAAGACAGGCAAGATGGGCGGAGACCATGGGATGTTTTGACTTCAAGATCATATTCCGACCAGGACGCCAATTGACAAAACCCAACGCCCTATCCCGCAGACCGGACCTCCCCCAGCACCGGGAGAAAAGCTGACATTTGGTCAGCTTTTAAAGCCAGGTAACATCACCAAGCGGACTTTTGAGGAGCTTGCGGAATGTGCGGAACTAGACAGCTGGTTTCTGGACGAATGGATTCAAATGGATGATGGGGAAAATTGGTTTGAGGTGGACGTGATGGGGACTGATTTGGAAGATGCAGGAACGGACGACCTAGTGTTGTCTGACGCCAAAATCATTGCCAGGATTAGAGAACTGACCCCACATGATCCAAAATTGGCTGACTGGATTAAGATGTTACAGAAACCGACAGGGGACCACAACAGGTATGCAGAAGCCGACGGGGTACTCTATGACAAGGGACGGATGGTGGTACCAGCGGACTCGGCATTGCGGACGATAATCCTCAAAAGTCGACACGACACAAAGTCCGCAGGCCACCCAGGCAGATCCCGCACGTTGGCATTAGTGCGGAGAAGTTTTGTGTGGAGTGGAATGAAGAGATTTGTAAACCAGTACGTAGACGGATGTGATTCATGCCAAAGAGTCAAATCTAGCACTCGACGGCCGTTCGGAACATTAGAACCCCTCCCAATCCCCGCAGGCCCATGGACGGACATTAGCTACGATTTGATCACTGATCTCCCTGAATCCCGCTTGAGTGACAGCATACTAACAGTAGTAGACCGACTGACCAAGATGGCCCACTTCATCCCATGCAAGAAAACCATGAACGCGGAACAATTAGCGGAACTGATGGCAGAACACGTATGGAAACTCCATGGAACCCCCAAGACAATTGTCTCGGACCGGGGAAGTATTTTTATCTCCCAAATCACACGTGAATTGAGCTCCCGCATGGGGATTAGACTACAGCCATCCACAGCGTACCACCCAAGGACAGATGGACAATCCGAAATCGCCAACAAGGCAGTCGAGCAATACCTACGGCACTTTGTTTGCTACCAACAGAACAATTGGGCCCCACTCCTCCCAATGGCCGAATTTGCTTACAACAACAACGACCACACCTCGACAGGAGTTTCCCCGTTCAAAGCCAACTACGGATTCAACCCGGCATATAGCGGAACCCCCTCAACAGAACAATGCATCCCCGCAGTAGAGGAACGACTCCGCAAACTTGCGGAGGTCCAAGGAGAACTCAAGCATTGCTTAGAAGAGGCGCAAGAAACAATGAAAGGCCAATTTGACAAGAAAACAAGGGAAACACCGGAATGGGACGTAGGGGACGAAGTATGGCTAGACGGACGCAACATTTCAACGACCCGCCCCAGCCCAAAATTGGAACATAGATGGCTGGGACCTTTCTCTATCTGTAAAAGAATCTCAAGATCCGCGTATAAGCTAACACTCCCTATATCCATGCGGGGGGTACACCCCGTATTTCACGTATCAATACTCCGCAAACACAGACCCGACGAAATTGCGGAACGAAGGAAGGAAGACCCGGAACCAATTACAGCGGACGGCGGGGATGAGTGGGAAGTCGAAGAGGTACTGGACTGTAGAAGACAACGAGGGAAGACCCAATACCTGGTCAGCTGGAAGGGATTTGGAACGGAAGACAACTCATGGGAACCGACGGAAAACTTGAAGAATTGCGAGGAACTGGTAGCGGGATTTGATTCAAGATTTCCGAATGCGGGAACTGCTCATCGGCGGAGGCGGAGAAGGAAGTGAGGAACAAAATTGATAAGAGGTGGAATTTTTTTCTTTTTTTTCTTGATTGGCGAATGAGTGGAGGATTTAGCATTAAAAGGGGGATAATGTCATGAGCCGTATTGCGGGCCTGCCCGCACTAAAGCCCGCACCACATGTAGATAGTCTATCACGTACATGTCACAGACAGACCACTATATAGTCTGTCAGGACGAGGATCCACATCTCTTCCTCATCCTGCAATCTACATCATAGGATCCCGAAACCCCAGAAACCCCAGAACCCCAGAGCCTTCCTCTCCACAGATCAGACCATAACAGTAATGATTTTCTATCTATACTTCTTCAATCTCTCTCTCTCTTGGTTCATCATGATATTGATTACTTTTTGAGATGATTAATTGTTATAGGCTTGTGATTCTTCCATTTATCCCTTATCCATCTTCCAACAGTCTTTTTTTCTTTTTTTCTTTTTTTTTTTCTTTTTTTCGTTTTTTTTTTTTTTTTTTTTTTCTTTTTTTTTTTTTTTTTTTTTTTTTTTTTTTTTTCTTTTTTTTTCTTTTTTTCTTTTTTTTTTTTTCTTTTTTTCTTTTTTTCTTTTTTTCTTTTTTTTTTTTCTTTTTTTCTTTTTTTCTTTTTTTCTTTTTTTCTTTTTTTTTTTTTCTTTTTTCTTTTTTTCTTTTTTTCTTTTTTCTTTTTTTTTTTTTTTTTTTTTTCTTTTTTCTTTTTTCTTTTTTTCTTTTTTTCTTTTTTTTTTTTTCTTTTTTTCTTTTTTTCTTTTTTCTTTTTTTCTTTTTTTCTTTTTTCTTTTTTTCTTTTTTTTTTTTTTCTTTTTTTTTTTTCTTTTTTTCTTTTTTTCTTTTTTTCTTTTTTTCTTTTTTTCTTTTTTTCTTTTTTTCTTTTTTTCTTTTTTTCTTTTTTTCTTTTTTTCTTTTTTCTTTTTTTCTTTTTTTCTTTTTTTCTTTTTTCTTTTTTTCTTTTTTTCTTTTTTTCTTTTTTCTTTTTTTCTTTTTTTCTTTTTTTCTTTTTTTCTTTTTTTCTTTTTTTCTTTTTTTCTTTTTTCTTTTTTTCTTTTTTCTCTTTTTTCTTTTTTTTTCTTTTTTTTTTTTTCTTTTTTCTTTTTTTTTTTTTCTTTTTTTTCTTTTTTTCTTTTTTTTTTTTTTTTTTTTCCTTTTTTCTTTTTTTTTTTTTCTTTTTTTCTTTTTTTCTTTTTTCCTTTTTTCCTTTTTTTCTTCTTTCATTAGTATATCTTTGTTATGTTTTTATTTAAACTTTCTATTTTAATATCATTCCTGTTTTTTGAATTTATTTACTTACTTTATATGTTAGGCCCCATTTGGCAGCAGTGATGTTATATAATAATCACCCCTTTTTTATAACCAGGCCTCACAGAGCCCATATTGTATCACACACACGTTTGGCAGCTTACAAAATTTGTGATGTACATTATAGCTTTTTGCATCACTGCTCATAACCCCTTCCAAGTCCAAAATAGTCCCCCTGGGGGTTTATTTGCAGTTATATCCGTTGGTGTTCCTCTCAACAAATTACATACTTTCAATCAACTTCAACACACTTCAACACATTCAACTGCAACACAATTCAACACATCAGGTTTGAGATGGAGTAATGTCCAACAATGTTTTGTGATTCCAGAAAGACCAAATCTGAGTTTGCCATTGAGACCCAAACTAGTCTTATGCCCTAGTTTTTTGGCAGCAATTGAGCCACTCTGCCTTTCTCAAGTAGACCATCTGATTGACCAGTTCGGCCTCTGTTTTGCATGGTCCACTACCTAGTTGTAGGTTTGCTGATGAGAGGGAGGAGGAGGAGTAGGAATGGGATAATGGGTGAGAGAGTTCATTTTGAGGTTGAGATAATCTACTATAAAACTAAACAAATAGGTTCCTGGAGCCAAACAAACCATACAAGGTTTGTACTGGATCAATACATGCAACCTAGCAGGTTGATGTTGGCCTGTTAGGTTGCATGACACAGATTGCAGATCAACATTGACCTGTGTCTTTCTACAAGTCTCTCCCCCCAAAATTGGGGGCTATATACTTGTATTATAATATGCTTCTAGAGTTGGAGCCAAAAAGTTGAGTCATATTCAAAAAATTCAAAAAATTGAGTTATACACATCATCTTATGTAAGCGGGCAACATTGTATAACATCACGGCCGCCAAACAGGGCCTTAGTCTATCAATGTGATGCTGCAATAAAGTTATTATTTTCAAATTAATACAATTATTTATGTTAAGTTTGAATCATCTGTAGCCCAGTTGAGGGGTGTTGGAGTTAATGACAACTACACCACAGAAGATTTCTATACTGGGGCACGTTGTGGTGTTCTAAATGTGTTCAAGTATCAAAATTACATAAAAGCATAGTTTATATCAAGAAGGAGATATATTAATAGCTTTTTTATGGAAAAATTGGATTCTACAGGTGATTTAACCCACAGTCACTCTCCAAAATGCCAGGGCAAGCTGCACTCAGACAAAATATATTCAGATTAAATCATTTTGTTAAGTATAAGTCATAGTAGAGGCTTAATGTATGGTCACATATATATTCACATGCAGAGTCACATGTATAGGTACATGTATAGTCACATGATTCATCACATTCTTGTTCTAGAACTCACAAGCTAAAATGCATCATATTTTACTATATAAAGGAGGTTGTTCCCTCCCAGAAAGAAAATCATGCCAGTTTGTATGCCAGTTTTGGAACAGTAATCCTATTTACAGTTGCACAATGCCAAAAACACATAGCATCCAGTGGTGATCTGAATCAAGTTTTCCCGTTGAGAATACCTTTCATAGCTCAGAGAAGTATAACAGGCAAAAAGAAGTAGTGTTGCCCCTTTGTTGTGCTCTTAAAGCAAAGCCTGATCATCACATTGCTCTCTGAGCTGAAGGTTAAGAAAGAAGGCAAGACAATTTGAATAGTTCACATTGATTCACCATCCATCCTGTAACAAACATATCCTTGCTTTGCTGACAAACATCTGATCTAAGTTGATAAGGGATTGCTACTTATAGTTTTCTCTATCATAATTTACGCCACAACAATAAATGAATTTTGTTGTAAGAATTCTGTGTAGTATAACAGAGGGGCAGGTCTTTCAAACCACCCGTAACAGTAGTTTTACTTTTTTGGAATATCCTAATGTTATTTCCCCCTCACAGAACTGCCATCCATCCCAAAGGAGTTCTCATAATGTCCTGAGCGCAAAAGGAGTTGGAAGTAGTATCTAGGGTGTGAATACTTCATTCTTGAAGACTGAAGTTTGAACTTGTCCTCACATTGAGAATTCATCCAAAAAAAAAAAAAAAACTCAAAACCATCACTATCAGCAACTTCAAGATAGACCACACTACATCAACCCTTCTACAATAAAACTCAAGTCCTGGTCAACATACTCAACTGATTTCATCAAGATTCTCAGTGCATGGCATTTCCAGAATCTAATTATAATCATTATTGAAGACAAACTGTAGTGTTATTATTAAGTTGTTTATTCCTTGTTACAGGGTGAAATTCAATCCTTCTTCAGTTCTATCTAAATAGGGAGGACACAACACCTAGAAATTATTACAATTTATTCATGTATAAAACTATAAACTATATATAAAACCAGCTTTGAACACCCTAAATACATGGGGAAAATTCACCGGCTGGTAAGGAAAACCTCCCAAATGAATGATGGAAGCTGAGCGGCGGCAATGGCAGGATTGGATTTATTGATTCTTTATTCACAGACAAGTACATAGCCCCCAATTAGACAAGTACATAGCCCCCAATTTTGGGGGGAGGGACTTGTAGAAAGACACGGATTGACGCCAAGATCCGTGTCATGCAACCTAACAGGCCAACGTCAACCCGTTAGGTTGCATTTATTGATACGGTACAAACCTTGCATGGTTTGTTTGGCTCACAAAGGGCATTCCTTTAGTTTCTATGTAAATAGATGTTAATGAATCTGTTTTGGTTTTTTTTTTGTATTCACAAAACATTTGCAAAGTGTGTATCTTCAACCGTGACTGAACACTCTAGATATGCAAGTTCAATCAAAGAGCAATATTGGTCCTGGTACATTATAATATAGATCCACACGAGTGATGGATGGGCGAAGTTGAGCACATCTCGGGGATTTGAGATTTGCCGACGTCCAGAAATGGATATTAGGGAGGATTTAATCCTTATATGCGGATGAAGATTGATTTATTTTGGAATCAAATGATTTATTTAGATGAAAATGTTTATTCATATTAGGGTTGAGATTAGAACCCCCCGGCCTGATTAATTAAGCGACGATTGAAATTGAAGTGGGTATTGATGGAAGCTCTTTCAAGGATGTCATTCATTCATAGATACACATGATCACTGGAGCTGGATAGGGGGGGGTATTACGTTTAAACTGGGCCATCTAAATCTAAATATGTATCTACATATAAAAAACTTCCTTTTAATCTGAGTTTGTGATTGAAAGTGGGTAGAAGTTCTCGGCTGATAACCCCCCAATTGGAAACACACATATTAATATTAATAATTTATAAATATATTCATACTCATCAGCCTTAATCAATCCCTGGATAAACTTATCCATGAGGATTGAGAAAGGCCATCACTAAAAAAACAAAACAGAAAGGGGTTTATGTACCCACTATGTATATTACATTAGCATTTGCAGCTGTTGATGATGATAGCTTGCATTAGATTAGTTTCCCAAGTGGAATCCTTCTTGACTTGCTCACTACTCCAGCTGGATGGATACTCACCCTTGATCAACCCCGTGAGCCTCCAGTAAGATTCCTCCCACCCGATCGTCTAACATCTCCCTTTGCTCTCACCAAACCTTACCAAGGAGAACTTGGTTGAGCCCACCCTGCCCTATCTATTCTCATTATAACCGGCGTTGGTTAAACTTACATTGAATCTAGATCCGTTAATAACCCTATCTTTGATCTCATCCGTCGGCCTCTTAACAAAGCCTTCTCCAGACGTCCCAAAACTTCGGCCTCCATCAATCCCCCCCCCTGATCATCATTCATCCAAACATGTCAGGTATTGAGTCAGCTAAACCGGCGATCAAGGATGTCCAGACCTTGAAGGCTAACTTGAAGGAACAGGAGAAACGGGCTCGGAGTGAGAATGAAGTCGAAGAGATAGGCCAGGTAACCGATCAAGCCCAACCTCAGGATGGTAGTGCTGAGCAAAGGAAGCGTCGAAAAGTCAGCAATCCCGACGGACTCACCACTCAAACTCAGGAACCAGCCGTCTTGGATGGCCCCCTCCCCACAAACTCCATCGAGCCAGTCGAATCCTCAGCTAACGATCCTCACTCCAACCTTGTTCCAACGATCGACGAGAACAAGGACCCCAGCTTGGTAGCTCCCCTTGCGAGCAGCCCAGCTAAAAATACTAAAACGGCAATTAAGCCGACGATCCCAGACACGATAGTTCTTGCTCCTCTTGATGAGAACAACGATCTCAACCCCCAGCCTGCCGGTGAGTCACTTGGTTCCAACATATTACCCCCCTCCAAGTCTAATCAGTTGCATTTCGACAGGCGGTTCAGCATCGTCTGAGGTGGCAAACCAATCGGTGGCTTCTAAGGAGGAACCAAAAGTAGGCCATTCACGTTTGACTATTAATTCCCCCTCTGTTCAACAGAACCGTACTGAGCACTTAACCTATTCTTCCTATCTTTTGCCACACGCATTATAGAAGACTGATCAGGAAGAGTAAGTGTTGGCCCGCTTTCTTGCATCAAGATCTACCACGCTTACCTACTACAACTCCTTAATGTTGTTTTAGGACCGACGCCAAGGGTGTCCATCCCGAAGCTACCAAAGCAGAGGTTCCAACAGAAGCCAAAGAAACAGTCCCTGAGACCATCCCCAAGCCTGTCGAAGCTGTCACCGCCTCCGCTGCCTCTACTTGAAAGCTCAGCTATCATCATTTTCTAACCGCCCCCCCCCTTGCGGATCAAAATATTGGCTACGTTCTCACTACTCCGCTCCTCCCATAACTTTTACCCTTATAACAAACATGGTCATCTCTCAGTACTCTACACCTGACCTAAGTCTTCTTCGTGCCATAAGAACAAAGATGCCGTTTTGTTGATTTCCCATTGTGACATAGACCACCCTATACATATATACACAAACATATATATATGTATATATATTGACCTTCTTTCAAAACTTTATCCTATTTTGTTCTGTGTCTAGCTGTCTGAAAGAGCCCTCTCTTCTTTTTCCTTAATCTCTACCTATTTCCTGTACTTACCCAGAGAGTTTCTGCGCCTTATAAGAAGAAAAAATGTATCCGTGTTTGACCTATGAGTACACTCTGTGCTCACTTCAAAAAATAAGATATCTATAAAAACGGCCAAAACTAGGAAACAAAACTTTTGGGGGGAATCAACTTTTTTTTCTTCTCATTGAGTCAAGGGGGGCAGGCCCCTTGCCCTTGAGAAGGGCTCTATCTGGGAAAATTCCACTTTTCTGAATGTTTTGAATTAAAAGAAAGGGATGTAGTTTACTTGTTGCATTGCAAAACTACAGCTATCATCAATTGGCATTTTTTCTTACTTGGAGGTCACTTTTGGTGTGAAGTGACTGTCCATCCAAGCTTGTTTTAAGTATGCCCAGATTAATGTTGGAATACAATCCTCAAAGTTCTTGCATGTCTACTGGTGGCAGTTGAAGCACATTTTCTTGTTTTGAATAAGTGAAAACTGTTGGTGATCAAGTTTTCACCACCAAACAAAGTTAAGAACCTGTTCCCACATGAATAAAAAAATTTAGGCACCAAAAGTACTCCAGACCACACCTCATTCAAGAAACTGAAAAGGTTGGCTTGTGATATCTGTGTTTTCAGTCTTAGAGCCATCATAGCTGGCAAAAAGAATTTCTAGTTAATGGTATTGTGGATCCAATGATTCAGTGCTGATCTGTGGGGCCAACATTTGGGCTTGTTCAGTGTTTTTGGTTCCATAACACAGCACTTTTCCCTGTGGGACCAATGCGCTTGGCATTTGTACCTGTTGGTTACACAAAGCGTGCTCTGGACTTGTTTCCTAACTTGGTTTCACTAAATTGAAACAACCTGAATCACCAAGGAATTAGGGCCAGCTCAGGCTGGTCTTCAGGCTCTGAAAATTACAGAAAACCTGGTTTGGAATGGAGTGAAAACAAAGATGACAAAATGCTCAACAACAGGAGTTAGGGGGTTTGTTTTGGATGAAGAGCAGACCATATCCATGTTGACTTGGAAAAGTGGTGGATGACTTGCCCAAGTGCTTTCTGCATCCTGTTGTGGGCTAAACACTAAGTTGAGAAAACTTTGGACAGGCTTCTGTTTTTTCACTGGCAAGCTCTGTTTTCCCCATGTGGATTCCACAGTTGTCCTTGTTGAATCCTTGAAATTATCACAAGGAGCCCCTTTTTGATGGCTGGTGATTATCACAGGGATGACCGGACCAGCACATTCTGTCCCAACCTCCTGCACGTGGAACCCTCAAGTATTAGGCGGCCTATCTTATGCATAGTTGTATTTTATCATCTCATGCATGAATAATCATGTTAGCAATCTAGTCTGCAGTGGTAAACTACATTTCCCTTTCTTTTTACATGGCTCTCTAACCATTCTAATCAGTGTCAACTTTGCCTTAGCTTGTTTTCTCACAAATCAACACACCCAAAAGGTCTGTTTCTATCTTTCTCTCTCTTTCTGTTAAGGTTCCCACTTTTCTCTGCTCATCTCTCTAGGTATTTCTTGTGACCTTGTTTTCATTTCTATTATCAGCTTATGTCTAAATTTTTGCACCATCATCAAAGTTTTATATCAAGGATTCTAAGTGGTGCCCTTGTTGCAGTACACCCGCGGCATTGCATATATTAATTGCTTGGACAATATTGTCTGAGCAGTTGTTGGATATATTTTTTCCTGTAAGCTTGGCAATCAATGGGTCTGAATTGCCAAACTTTTTGGAAAAAATATGTCCAGCAACTGCTTGGAAAAGATGGACCAATCAGTTAGCTTATCCAAATTGCCAAACCTGTTGGAACAAATATGTCCAGCAACTGCTTGGAAAAGATGGACCAAGCAGTTAGCTTACACATTGGGGTGCACATTATATGTATGTAACCCAGCCCACATTTGGAGTGCCAAGTCTGGTAACTTGAGACCCCAAAATGGATTTGTGACACTCTGAGAAGCATGAAAGGCTCTCAGACCACCTCCACCGGCAAAGGTTAATTTGGCCGCTAAATTTAAGACCTTTTTCAATGTGCCTTGTTTTTAGCACTGAAAAATCTCCTGTAACACAGCTTCAATGATGTAAAATTGTGCAGACCACCTCCACCGGCAAAGGTTAATTTGGCCGCTAAATTTAAGACCTTTTTCAATGTGCCTCGTTTTTAGCACTGAAAAATCTCCTGTAACACAGCTTCAATGATGTAAAATTGTGTCCCCTCAATGGATTTTGGATATGGGAAGGGGATATGGGAGATTGGAGGGTTTGAGAAATGAAGAATCACAACAGAGAACTGTGGTATGTGAATCTTTTGGGGCTATAACAGAGCTATAATAGTTGTAGATCTGGCAATGGTGTAGCAAAAAGAAGGCAAAATACTAAGTATGAAGCTGGGTGGCTCTGGTAAAAGTGCAAAACTGGGGTTGGTTAGCTCAACTTGCCTTGGTTCTGGCCTATGTGCACTTATCTTCAATACTTCTTTGAACTTATCTTCAAGACTTTTTCCTATTTTCCCTCACACTGTGAGAACTACTTTTAGGATGGGGGTAATTCTGTGAGGGGGAAATAGCAGTTATAGTATTTCAGGTATGTATGAATCTATTAAAACTTTTAAGGGTGGTTTGAAAGACCTTCCCCTCTATTGACTACAAGAGTTAACACAAAAATTGTATTTATTGTTGTGGCTAATAACTTTCTTTTTATTTTATTTAAGAGAAATATTTATTTATTAATCTCTTATCAGAGAAAGATCTAATTTCAACTACAAATAATCAGCAATGAGATTGATGAAGGGATCAGGGAAGTAGATAGTGGATGGATTGTTACAGAAAGTTTGGTAAGTGAAATACAAGCTTTTGGAACCGATGAGGAACAGTATTTATATTTGTATCGTTTATTTGTTTTTCCTTTTTAGATGCAGTCTGAGAAAATGAGTAGAAGTATGTTTTGGTATAATGTGAAATATTGAAAGTGTTGTCCCCTCTTCCTTAACCTTTATTTAAAAGAGCACAATTCACCTCCTTTCATTTCTTTTATGTATTTTGAACTGATATTGAAAGATTCTGTTTTTGGGTCACCTGATTAAGATCACACTATTATATGAATGGGTAATGTTATTTAGTTTGCTAGCTAGATGTGGGACTTGGTAGGAATCCAATGCCCTCCCCATTTAAAGGGGAGAGCTAGCCTCCTTATATATTAAAATATGAGGGATTTTTACTGGTGTAGAATCTGATTGAGGTATTTGTGCTGGTGGGTTTTCTTGTTCTACACTGCCTTTATGCATGGAGTGCATGAACTGAGCTATTTCTGCTGGTGAGGTCATGTAATTAGGCTGTGCCACAGAGCATGTGCTTTGTCCTGTGGCCAGAGACTAAACTATATACTACTTCTATATATAAACTATGTACTTATTATTCACTATAGTTCTTTTTAACTATACATCTTTTGATTTAGCCGTGCAAACCTTAAAACATAACTTGGTGACTATAGATTAACTTAACCCTAGATTCCAATTAATCAATCATATTGCTGATATTATAGCTCCTGGAATTTGATGAAGGAATATTAAGCTCAATTATCCTTGAAACAGGATTTGGAATACCAGAACGCGCTTACAGCTAGCTAAATCCCCCCTTAGTACGTTGGGTTGGTTGTATGACAGACAGTCACGGACAGAACCATAATAAATACAATCCTTCATGAGTGCCATGAATCAAATTTCTCTGGGCATCTGTCTGAAGATAGGGCATTAGAGAGAATTAAAGACACACTATGGTGGCCCACATGGAAGGATGATGTAAATCTATACTGCTCTACATGTGATAAATGCCAGAAAGCTAATTAATCCACAGGAAAGAGGTTTGGAAATATGATTCAGATCAATGAACCATCAATGTCATGGGAAACAGTAAATATGGACTGGGTTAAAGGATTACCGTCTGGAGGAAAGAAAAACTATAATGTGTGTTTAGTTATTGTAGACTGGTTTAGTAAAACACCTATGTTTTGACCTTGTCACAAAATTGATTCTGCCCTGGACTCAGCCATGCTGATATGGGAAAAATTTATATCATGGAAATGATTTTTTAAGACTATAATTAGTGAAAGAGAGCCTAAATTTACTTCAGATCTATGGACAGGTCAATATAAATTATTTGGGACTAAAATTTCATTTTCAACAGCTTATCACCCACAGACAGATGGGCTAGCACAAAGAATGATCCAAACACTGGAAGATATGCTTAGGAGATTTTGTGCATATGTATTACAATTCAAAGATTCTGATGGATTGACAATTCACACATGACTGGGTCACACTCCTACCAGCTTTAGAACTAGCATACAAGACTTCTATTCACTCTTCCACAGGAAAAACACCTTCTTTAATTGAGAAAGGGTAGAATCCTAGACTTCCCCAGGATATCCTCAGGGAAGATTTGATAAACATACATCCTACAGCAGAAAGCTTTAAGAAAATGTTAGATAAATAAATAAAAGTTACAAAATTCCTTTTCAGGCCAATTTTTTATTAAAGGGAGTTGATAACCGCAAACCCACGCCAGGGGAATGCCCATAAAAAAAGGGTGTGCAGCCTGCACACCCTCTTTTTGATGGGTGTGCGGGCTGCACGCTCTCTTTTGGGTGTCAGCACTCCTAAACTGCACACCCATCTACAGGTGTACAAAACCCTCCCAAAGTTGGGTTTGCAGTTGCACACCCAATTCAAAAAAGGATGTGCAAACTGCACACCCTTTTCATAGGGTGTGTGGTTTGCATGCCCTAGCTATGTATATGGGCAGGGGTGTGCCCCTACCTATATGCATAGATAGGTGTCCCATCTATGTATATAGGCAGGGGTGTGCGTGCCCCTACCTATATACATAGAAAGTGTGTGCAACTTGCACACCCTTTCTATGTATATAGGTGGGGGCACACACAGCCCTGCCTATATACATAGGCAGGATGACATAGCATCCCCAGCCTGCTGGGGATTTCAACCACAAGCCAAGCCAACAACCACCCCCCCACAGCCAAGTAGAGCCATCAAACCTTTTCCAACAATTGGGTAGTGAATAAAAAATGTGTACAAACTGAACTTCTGGCTGCCAGGAAGGCATTGGTTGTTGACTGAGTTGTGGGTACTTTTGAGCATAATCATTCCCCAGCCATGTTCCAACAGTTGTTTTCTCTGCCAGGGGGATTGGAAGGCAAATATAAAGCTTGGCGAGGCATTTGTAAAACAGGGAGGAAAGTGTTCCAGCCCTTTTGTGGAAGGTTGTGTTTCCATCAATCAATGGATTTGAAAGCATGTGCATCCTGCTTGGCTAACACACTCATTCAAGTGCAGATTAGGTAGCAGACACAGTCAGACTTCACAAAGGTTGCTTTGGCTTTGATTTCTCAGCTGTAAAATTGGCCCGTGTGTATATATGTAAGTCAGAAGGGTGGATTACTTTAGGTTTGCAGAGGAAAAACACACCAAAAATATTTCTGGGAAGAGTTTCAGCTGGTTTATGGCTTTCCCCAGACATAAAACGTTCAGTGAGCCAGTCATCAAGCATCTTGGGCATGTGATTCAGCTTCATCTCTCCTACTGAGAATGGAAAGTGATTGTGCCTCCAACACCACTCCACCCTGAGGCTGTTGATTTGAATTTGATGGAAGATGCTGAACCCACTTGTGCAGCCACATTTTTGGGTCATAGTATGCTTCTTCCATGAGTTTGGGGTTGCCTTGTGGGTTCCACTGTGCACTGCCAGAATAACTGCCTAGGTTGGGTTCATCCCAGTTAAACTAGGATGCAAACAACCAATTTAAAGTAGGTTGACCTCAACCAATGAAATATAAAACCAAGGGGGGTCCCTTGGATTTATATTTCATCAGTTGATTTCAACCAAGTTTAAATTGGTTGAGTGCATCCCAGTTTAACTGGGATGACTTCATCCTAGGCAATTATGCTGGCAGTGGTGAGGACATTTGAAATCAAGCCAAAATGTGTACTTGGCTGGACAACCCCTTTTGCCAGATCCAGGGGTGAGACCATCAATTTTAGTCCAAGATGGTTGAGAATTCCAGTAAACAGTTGCCTGCATTGCAGTGACGAAAGCCTGGGCAGTGGCTAAATCACTACCAGGGGTTTTAAAGCAGTGAATTTCTCTTTCAAATGAGGGTGCACTGGTGCCCACATGTCAAATCATAAAAAGGGAGTTGGGGACAGTCAGGTGAGAAGGCTGAGCCAGAACAGTCTGTGTCAAAGGAAATGGAACTATGTCATATATGTTGGCTACTGATGTGTATTTGTTGTGATCAAGATGGCTGGTGGATTGTTTCATGGTAGTTGATAAAGGAAAATATAATAAGAAATAGTTCTTTGAATAATAAAGGGAAAAAGGTACAGCCAGAGAATGAGTAAATAAAGAGAAATTAAAAGCAGTGCAACTTTGAAAGTAGATTAATTGAAGCTAAGAAAAGGTGAGTACCAGCTCTAGGTTGGAGTTTGAGGAGAAAATATTAATGTTTGAGCAACTGCCCAATAAACTGACCTCCTCAGAGGTTGTTATATAATTATAGGTTCTCCTTGTGAGGACCTAACTTGGGAATATCTAGTGGTTTCCCAAGTCAGCGGATGGTCTGTGAGGGACTGCATTGGGAATGACTATCACAAGAACCGGGGAAATACGCGTGTTGCCAATGAGCAGCCCATAATTGTGCTTCATTATGTAGCAAGGAGTGACATTTTATGGATTTGTCTCGTTATTAATGTTGCTAAATTCGCTTACCGGGCTGTGGGTGGGATGTGTTCATCAATCTCACACGTGCCATGAGTTACGGACAATGAGGTGAAACTACAGAAGTTGGGAATTGGGAAAAGCGGAATAAATCTACGCGGAGCCGGCAAAGCTTGGGTCACAATGAGAAGCAGACTTGAACAGCGAGTCGAGATCACTGCCTTGATTCAATTGGAAACTCAAACAACCCAGTCTTCCATGGAAACTTGCACATCGTGTTGTGTGATTGAAGGAAATTGTGCACGAATCTATCGTAAATTTGCATCGATATAATATCAACAAACTAACGCAAAACGAGTCGTTTCTATTACAATTTGCATCTTCCAAGGTAAAAAAAAAGGGAAAGAGATAAAAAAAAGTAGATAGTATGCAAAGGAAAAATAATGTGTTTTTCAAAACTCTAGTAATGTAAGTAAACAGCAGTTTTTGCCTTGTGAAATTTTTTTCCATCGACCTAGTCGATGTTCTTGACCAAGACCAGTACAAATAAGGAACTTTTTAGGAACAGATTCACTATGATTATCGCCATCATTTGAAAGGATGATGGCGTGTAAGCTGTTAACAAAACTGGGTGATTGGAGGACGACATCTATTTGGCCAACGGATTCGAATTTCCTGATATCCGATGAGCCTTTATCTCCTTTGACGAGTCTCCATATTCTGACTAGTCCATCCCACGAGCCTGATAGAAACAAATCACTGTATGGCACGCAATACAGAGCGGTAACCCATCGTGGTTGAGTGATAATCTCGTCAGTCGTTCCAGTCACTGTTATCGCTTCGGCTCCGTGGGCTAAAGCTTCAGTGAAAAGTGGTTTCTTTTTACTTGTTGTCCATAGACAAATCGATCTGATCAACAATAGGATTAGCTTGATCTGTCAACGATTCACTACAGTTTGGGAAAGCAGCTGCCGATTGTCAACTGACCCGCTGTCGCCACCGCTAAGAAACAGCTTATCATCAATCATACAGACACAATCAATAGAGCCTTCTGCGTAACTGGTTGTTGTTGTCGATCTGGGTTTCTTGGATTTCGGATCCTCTGGTTCTTCGTTGGGGTCGAATCCCACGCCATCAATTAGGTCTCTCATCTTGCTGTTACCACCACCCCTGAAGACCAATTGACTCTCGTCCACAATTTTCCAGTATCGACACGTCCGGTCGCGGCCACCAGCAGAAACCACAAATTCGTTGCGGAGCGCAGAGACCGAATGGATTCGATCTTGGTGACCGAATAGAGTTTCAGAATACGTCAGGCTTTCGAGATTAAAAACTTTGATCATTCGATCATATGACGCTGAGTAGAGAGTGGGTGTGCCGGCTTGGAAAGAAATCGACTATGTGGAGGATAGATCCCTGTGTCAATTGGGTGAGGGCTTTGTCTTTTTCTTTGTTCGAAAGGCTGATTTGAGGTAAACAAACACCTACTGAAATCACATCTTTGTGCCCCCGAAGGCCAGTCTTCCATTTAGATGACTGACTATCAGTCAAATCCCAAACTCCAATCAGTTTATCCTTGCCTCCACTAGCCAAAATCGTCTCATCTTCCGTGACGTCAATGGTCAGTATTTCGCCTATATGTCCGTCTTGAGTTCCAGGTGCTGCATTAGAAAGTGATTTATGTTTTTTAGACTCTTGCTTCTTTTGAAACTTCTGTAGATCGGAAGGTTTCGGAGGCACATGATTTTGCATGACTCTCAAAGGTTTGATCACTCCGGCGTGAGCTGTTGATAGGGTGTTGTCTGAAGGCGGCGAAAACGACCATATCTGACTACAATCATACTGTATAATCTTGCCTTGCTTGTCAGCCACATATAGATGTGTGCCGTCCTTATTGAGCTTTGCACAGGTCACAGGTAATCGGTGCTGCTGCTTTCCCGTCTTCCAACTCGTTTGCTTAGAAGTGGAAGTTTGAAATGCTGCCTTGAGTTTTTCGCCCAGGTATGTATATAGTTTACCCGTGGTTTCAAGCTGGGTAAAATTTTGTGTAGTTAGATCTACGGTTGGTTTCTTGAAGAGAAAGTTTCAGGTGAATATAGAAGGAAATCCGTGGGACATACATAATCTTGCTGAAGACGTGAAGAAATTATCTCTCGATCGATTTCCGCCGCATCGAAGGTACCTTCTTCGACTGGAATTCATTTCAAGATTTTTTGTTTTGTAGATAGGATAATTAGATCATGAACGCTTCAATCAAAAACGGAATCTTAGGGGGAAAATCAAGGAATTTCACCAATCACTTACGCTCTTTACTTTGTTGGAGGCGATCAAGATAAACTTGTGCCAACCGTAATCTTTTCTGGGCAGGAGTTTCATGTTCCAAGTCCTCGTCCTCTTCCGAATCTCCGCCTGCGTCATCGTCATTCAGATCGGCCGAAAGACCATCATCGCCGTCACCATCGCCATCTAAATTATCTTCTATCTCTTCATCCAATTCGTCTTTCTTTTTACTCTTTTTGATATCTTGGTTATTTTTTTGATTACTCTTCGATTTGTTAGTTTGGATTGTTGATTTCTTTCGATTCGGTCGTTTGCGCTTGGAACTTGTGTGATCAACTGATTTGAAAAACGGGTCCACGATGTTGGCCATGTCTGTTCCAAGGGACTTTCTTTATTAGGCGATTCTTGGATTTGGCGAGTCTCAAAGATCTTCGGTTCGTTGATGCCGACGAGCAAGCTGTCTGTGAGTCAGAAAAATAACATATTGCATTATGCAATTCAATTTGGTGGTGATTTAACATTTTGCATCAACCCCCCAAACCACAGCCACTGCAGACCCTGTAAATCAAAGAACAATTCACTGCCAAGATAATTGCTTAGGTTGAATTCATCCGAGTTAGACTAGGTGTAATTAGGATATCTATCTCTTCCGCCACAGATTTCACTACACCTACCTCTTTTCTCATTACATAATCCATCAAGGCTACTTCAACTTGTACTGAACTGCCCCCTTCATAGCTCAGCAGATAATCTCAACCATAAATTCCATCCTCTACTGAGCTAGAAATTAAAAGTCATGTTGGTTCCAGAAAATCTTTCTCAGCTCCTGTGACCCACTTCAGGTTCCAATTTCTATACAATCTAGTGAATGAGACAAGTCCTTAAAAAGTGGTTGTCCTGTTCTATATCCCTATCTGACCAAGTGGCCATATCCTGTTTCTTCTGCCATATCCTGTTACCTGACCTGTTCTGTCACCTTCCTGTCTTGTTGATTTACATGTTGTTACTGGTTCATCTACCTACTGTCATTCTGCAACTCTATGGGCTCAGCCGGACATGGTGCAGTCAATACATTTCTGTCAAACTTTGAATGCACCTCAGCTTCAAACATTTTAATTGCCATTTGTGTGACACTAACCAAAGTGAAATTTTGCTCTTCATCATTGACAATTACCACAATCAGCTCTCAGAGCTAGGGACTACCATTTCCAGTGACTCAATTACTCAATTTATCTTTGATGCTATCCAATGAACCTTTTCCAGATTGTCTTGAATGAACCTTGGCTTTCAGCCACTTAACCCTTTCACCCAGAAAGCCTTTGAGCTCAAAGCTTTTCATCTTACTTTGATCCATGTGTATTTCATTCCTGTTGATATTTGAGTACAACTAAAAGAGACTTGAGAAAGGGGGAAATCTTGAAGGAGGATCTGATTGGACCAAGGAGCAAACAAAGACGGAAGATTTTTATGCTCAGGCTCATGGTTTTATTTCTTCTGGTACACAAGCCAATTAAGTCATCTAGTACAAGAGTGGCCAACAAGTGGTCAAGTTAAACAAACAATAAAAGCATATGCTGTAAATTATACAAGCATAAGCAGTCACAAGGATTGTGAAACTAGCTCAATACTGGAGTGGAATAGTATTGGAAAATAAACTTAGTTGACAGCCAATGTCGCTGCTGTCAGTAAGGGAGCTTGGGCTTGGATGGGGCAGGGGATGGGCAGACCTTAGTTGACAGCCAATGTTGCTGCTGTCAGTAAGGGAGCTTGGGCTTGGATGGGGCAGGGGATGGGCAGACCTAGGAAGTTGAGAAGCAGAAAAAGGATGAAGAAAAGAGTACAAGAGACAGCAGAAATACAACTGATATAGTAGAGAAACAGGAACGGGTTTCACGCGTGAAATGTCACACACTATCAATATTCTCTTTATTCCCACTAATAGCACTACCACATAGCAGAGTGAAGAAAATAAAACTAGCTTACTGATAGAGTGATATAAAACCCCAATTTGTTGAGTGAGATGATAATAAAACTACTTTGAGTGATATTTAGTTTTTTGAAGGGGGGGATTATGATGATGAATGGTGATTGGAAATGGTAATAATTTTGTGAGCAGAAAGGAAGACTGAAATTCTGAAAATTCCACAGTTGTATCTTTAATCACTTTTTTAACTCTAACACCAAGTACATACTCAATCATCAGTCTTCAACTCATTTCTCTTGTCTACTTATTTCAACAGCAGTAGTTTTCTTGAACCCTATACCTCAAGAATAAAAAAGCCCATGAAGAAGTGGAGAAATTAAAAAGTGCACAGTGAACACTAAGATTAAAATTTCACCAAGAAACAGAATCCAAAGTCCAAAAAAGGCTGAATATTAATGGTGAATAGATTATGAGGCAGTGGTAGCTAGGATTGAGAGAATGAGAAAACAAGGCAGAATTTTAGTTCAGTTGTACTGACTGCCTCATCCCATAATGCCAGAATAGTTCACTCAGTTTAAGTTGTCCCACTTAAACTAGGATGCACCCAACCAATTTAAAATAGGTTAATCTCAACCCAAAAACAGTGAAAAACAATTATCACTTTCATAAAAGTGAAATTTCAAATGTGAAAGGGGAATTTGTACTGTCTGATGTCACTTGGTCATTCTTTTTGCCTGGTGAACGTTAAGCCTTGGGTTTATATGTAATCAGTTTAGAAAAACCAAGTTTTATTTTATTGATTGTATCCCAGTGTAACTGGGATGAATTCAGCCTAGAAAACCATTCTTGCAGTGCCATCCAATTGTTATGTCAGTGCAAGGTGTTAGAATTTTGTCTTCAGAGCGCAGCAGTTTTTCACCTTCAGAGCACCGCGCAGACCCGCAGCGCTGTTCTCAAGTTTGGAAAAATCATCCAGCCTTTCCCTTTCCCCATCTTGCCTGGAACCAACCAATTCCAATCAATCTGCTCAGTTTGACTTCAATCTTCAAGATCAATCAAAGTCAAACTGCGAGATCACCGCTGCCAGGCAAAAGAGTTGTGGTGACTAGATTTCTTTTCACTTTTCTCTGTCTCTGTTCTCCTACTCATTTACTGATTTTTTTCTTTCTAGTCTCTGTGTCTGAGAGAGTGTGTGGAGGATTTGTTTGTTTTTGTTATTTCTATTCTGTTTCTATCTCTTGAATCTCTGATCATTTTGATCCTCTAGGTATTTAACAGTTTCTCTTCTTTCATTCTCATCATTGTTAAAAGACTGTTTTCTTACCATGCAATACAACTCTAGTTTTCTGTCTAAATCTAAAACAAGGGTCATAATTCCCTATCAATCTGTATAAATCTGGTCTTGATAGGGTCTAGCTGCTTGTAACTATCATTTGTGAATTTTTCCACCTCATAAGCTTTCCTCTCACATTGCAGTAATTTTAAATTTGAATAAGTGAAATTCCCTGCTTTTTATCTATTTTTATCACCTTGTCACTACAAGAAAACTTGCTTCAGCTACCACCACACCAGGAAAAAATAATGATCACTTGTCTAAAAGTGAAATAGCAAAGTATAAAGGGGCCTTTGTACTTTCTGATGTCACTTGTAGACAAGTGATCACTGTTTTTTTTCTGGCACCAGTTGATAGGTAAGGCCTTTTTTCTTGATCCAACATTAATCTGGGGCTGCTTGAAAGAAGATTTTGTTTCCAGTAATTTTCAGAATGCAAAATAACTTTGCACAAGAATTAACCTTCAAAAGATGGATAGAAGTATTTTTCATCTCAACTGGTCACAGTTGAAGCAGATCTGTTTTCAGTGGGATTTGATTGTTTAGAAAACTGATGTAATGAATCAAGTACTGGTTTTTTCAGACTGCATTAAATGAGAAACTATTAATATATAAGAAAGTGGAGCCTGTCTCATATCCCAATGGCCAGCATTGTTCATCAAGAGAGAACTACATTCTCCAAATTACCAGTGCTGGTCATCAGAATTTCATGCTGAAAATTGATGCTCATAAATAGAGCTACACTATTGTTGAAATTTAAATGCAGAAACCTGTTTTAAATGTGATCTAAACTCAGTTTGAACCTTAATCATCTTTTGATTGAATAATCCAAATTAGTCCTCTTATTAATCATCATGCTATTCCTTCTTCCTCTATCAATCACCCTATTCCTTCTCCCCATTCTTATAACTCTATTCTTTCCTCCTTAAATCTATTCCTTCCTCCTTAAAAAACCTCTTGTGAATTTCCTCCTTCTCTTTTTCCCTTTCCTCATATCCTTGTCCTTATTCTAACCCTCACTTCAATTGACTAACCCTTCATTCTAATCATAAAAGAACTTTGTTGTATGATCACTTAAACCATTGAATTATCTCTGCTCTATCGTCTAATTGGTCAACTATCAACTACCGTCAACTATCAACTACCATCAACTATCAACTCTCTTATAGCCTCATCTTACTAGCTATACATAGTTTGTTTCTCCCTTTCTTATCATCTGTTTCACTCTTATTTCCCTTTCTTCTTTTGCTTGATGCCTCACACTGAACCTTCATATTCTTCTTTGCATTAGCTTATCCTAAGTTCTTCATCTAAATTCCCTTCATAACTTCAGCATATATACTAAATCCTGTTCAAGTAGTATGACCAAACTTTTTCTCTTAAAATATCTTTCTAACTTATGTATTTTTCCTAATTATTGTTTTTATTTCTTAGTCTGGTTTTTGGTCAACAGTAATCTCTATATTGAATTCAAATAACTATCAATGGCCAGTTGCTTGTCCTTAAGAGATTCCTCCTGGCTGACAAGGTTGTATAACCTTGTCGGCTGTAAAAATCACCTACATTTCACAAGACTTTCACACCATTCCCTCATTTTTCTTTCTCTTTACTTCCACTCGACTATGTCTCTCAACTTGAATCAGAACAAAACTCAACTTCTCAAATCCTCAATCAACTCTCAACTTGATCCCTAATTCTTCCTCACAACTCATCACAACTCATCAACTCAACAAATCAATCACGTAAACAACCCATTCTTTTCCTTTCTTTCTTTCTCTATCATCTATCCTTTGTAACTCTCTTTTCATTACTGTCTGCCTGGTGAGATTTGCCTAACCTCTTTCTTCTTACTTGACTCATACTAACCTACTCTTCTCTCAGTCCTGTTGTCTTCTCTTCTTTCTATATCTTGTTGACTTTCTTCTTATCATTCAATTACCTTGATTCTCTACCTGTTGGTTATTCTTCTTTTATTTCTCTTCTCCGTCATTCTCTTTGTAATTGTTTTTCCTCCTTAGTGTGCTAGCTCTTTTTAGGTAATTCAATCATCATTAAAAATCCTTTATTGGACAGGAGAAAATCCTCCTGGCCAATGACCCGCTCACGTAATCAAACCAGTCCACTGGTTTGATTACGTGATACAATATCCCACACGCCAAAAAATTGGCGTGTGGGACCCGCACGCCAAACAATAGGTGTGTGGGACCCGCACACCAATTTTTTTTGGTGTGCAGGGCCTACACGCCAAAATGATTTGGCGTGTAGACCCAAAAAAAATTGGTGTGTATACCCTACACACCAATTTGTTTTGGCGTGTAGACCCTACACACAATTTTTTTTGGTGTTTAGGCCCCACACACCAAAAAAAATTGGTGTGCAGGTGGGCGTTGGCGTGCATTTATCAACACCCAGGGAAAACTGCTGAGCAACAAAACAAATGACACCAGTGAAAACTGAGCAGAATCAGTGAAGCTGAGCAGAATAACTGAAAAACAAGCAGAATTAGTGAAGCTGAGCAGAATCAGTGAAAGATGAGTGGAATCAGTAAAGAAAGATCAGAATCAGTAAAAATGAGAAGAATCATTGGAAACTGAGCATAATTAGTGGAAACTGAGCAGAATTAGTGGAAACTGAGAAGAATCAGTGGAAACTGAGCAGAATCAGTGGAAGCTGAGCATAATAAGTGAAAACTGAGCAGAATAAGTGTACACTGAGCTGAATCAGTGAAGTGTGATATGAGCCAGTGGCAAAGAAGCTATTGAATCAAACCACCAGTGAGAATCAAATATACAGGAAAAGTAGGATTGGAGCTGCTTTGGAGCTGCAACCAAAGTTGCAGAATGCCAATTTTCATGATGAAGTGAGTGTTGTTTTTTCCTGGTTTAAAATGTGAAACATAAAGTATAATCACCTTATCCATGAAAAGATAAGGATTATTAAATAAAGGGAAGACATAACCCGTATATGATACTGTGACACATTCTAAAATAGTAAAAATGAATGGTTTCTGCATTAATACTAGGCTATTCCAGATTAATAATTCCAAGCCACTTGTTCCAATACTAAGCCTCAAACACCATGTGCTAGACCAATGAAACAACACATGGTCTATTGAGTAGCTACATACTGCTAAGGACCACATGGTAATTTAACAAGCAGGTTGAGAATTACACATGTACTTGTACAGGCAATAAAGCACCTAGCCAAATCCTAAATAAAGAGTACTTTGAGCTGAAAGGAAAGAAGGAATGTATAAACATACCCTTTTCCTAATTTGTTGGATTTTTACCCAGATTTCTATCATCACCAAGAATTACATTGTTAGTACTGCCTCAATAAGTCCTTGAAGTAACCTTCCAGCTAGTAGCTTGTTTCTCCTCAACCATTTCTTACATTATTATTCCACCAACCATTGCCCTTAAACAAAGGACAAAAATCTGTCCTCCCTTTTTGGTGAAACAAACCCTCTTACCCTTAAATAGAATATTTGTAAGTTGAGTCCAGAGTTACATATAAATACTCCGAAATATCTGGCTTCAGAAGAAGCAAAACAAATCTACAGCATGGTTCCATTGAAGAGAGCTGGGCAGAAAAGAAAGATATCAATAGTTATTGTTTGTTTTGCAAATGAAAAATCCAACCTTGAAGATGAAAAGAGTGAGTTTTGAAAACTAATAGCTGTAACCAAATCAAGAGCTGTAACCAAATCAAGAGCTGTAACCCCCTGCGCTTAAGCCTCAAAAATGATCCTAGACCAACATTTATAAAGATGATTAAGCTTAAAACTTATAGTCAGAAGGTTTTTGGACTCTTTCTCTCTTCCTCTGATCCAATAAGATCTAATCTTATCTCTCCAAAAATTTTATCCACCCTTAATTCAATTCTCCTTCCCCCCATTCTTAAGCCACTTCTACTTCCTTCCTCTCAACCCTCTTCTATTTCCTTCCATACTTTATCACTCTGTTTATTTGACCTTTATTCTATTCCACTCAACTCTATCACTCCTTGTGTGCACATTTGACTTAATACACAAACTTCCTCATTGCTGGTTTTTCATATCTTATTCTTCTTTCTGTAATTATTCTTTGTTTTTGTTTTTGTTTCTTGTTGCCTCAGACTGAAAAATTATCTTCTCATCTCTTTAGCCCATCCATTATACTCTATCAAACATTCTTCTTCCCTATAATACTTCATAAACTCTATTCTTAAAATACATATTGTTCAAAGTGGTACAACACATTTTTAAACTTACCTCTTTCTTTCTTTTATACTTATCTCTTTCTAATCTTTGAGTCTACTTCATTCTAGTTTTGGTTCTCAGTAATAATAAGAGTTAATTCTGATAGTGAGACTGTATAGGGTCTAAGAATAAATGACCAAACAGGAACAATAAAACCTTTAAGCAAACAGGAATTTTTCAATGAGTTAGCCAGAAATGACTGGATCTTTTGTTTTAGTTTCTACCATGTAGCTCCAAACTTCTGTGAGAAGGATGTTCTCATCAACTGCATGGAGAGCCAATTCATAGCGGCAAGTAAACCAATATCAGAAAGTTAAAATCAAGTCAAAAATAAAAATAAACTGATGATCATACATTCTTGTTTTTTTCTGGAACATTCCATATTAAATTTCAACAGAGTGAATAGAACCCAGGAGAAATAAATCAATGAACTAACATAAACTAAAATGGGACTCATAATTTTTTACCTTCAATTTATTAATAATTCAACTATTGATGAAAGGTATTCCATTCCAAGTTAAAAAGGAAAGAATATATATCTATCCAGCTCCAATCACAAGGAAAAAAAAACAAACCTTGAGAGAGAATGTTTATTTTCCCCAATTTTTTTATAAGAGACAGGATTCACAAGCAAGTAAATGTATGATGACAACAATAAATGAATCAAAAACAAAAGGGTGGGGGGATTTAGAAGTAAGATTTTATAGTGCTGGAATTGACTGATCTGAGTTTTTTTTTTAATTAATCTGACAGTGTTGCTTAGCATGGAATAGGATAGGGAAATCTTGTGTAGTGTTAGCACATTTTATCTGGATCTATTTAACACTATGCATGTCAGACACACCAAAAAAGCTTCTGAAGTGGATCTTGGTGGAATTTTAATTGATTTATTTACTTTCTCATTAAGCCTGTTGTAGCAGAAAATTGAGTATATCTTCAATATGCTAAAACTTTAATAAATCTAGCCCATCAGTGCACCAAAAAAAGGGGGGGCTCCATTCTAACATAATATATGTATATATATATTTGGTTGTTGTTTACAAAGGCATAGTGTATTTATCATAGCAGCCCAGTGTGACCCAAACTCACAGCTTGAAAATCCTTAGAATTTAAAATAAGTCTACAGATACCATCAAGCACCCTTATTACACCAGGACAAATCTATTGTCACTTGTCTACAAGTGATGTCAAAAAGTACAAAGGGACCTTTGTACTTTGATACATCACTTGTAGACAAGTGACAATAGTTTTTTCCTGGTGTTACCTCTTCCCAAACCAAAAAACCATAAGAAAAAACACACACTCTCTGAGGTTAAGTATATTGAATTCTATTTAATTTTCCCACTATAAGAGATTACATGGATGATTTCATCCTAAACATATTTATCCTGTCTCAAATCAAGAAAGGGTGTGAAAATTCTACTTGTGTACAATGACATGTACTCCAATCAAGCCAACTTTTTTTCCCAGCAAACAAACAACAAAAGGGGCAGTTGGATTTGATGGTCCCCACATGATCATCATAAGAAGAATGGATGCCAACTGCCTAGCATGTCTTCCCAACATATTCATCAAACCTTACCCACTAACACAACAACAACAACAACAAAAAAGAAAAGAGGAACAAGTTCATACCAAAAACTTGTGCGTGTAAGAAATATGAGCACAAAGAACATTAAAGCAAAGCACTTGATTTCAAACAACCAGCTATCTAAATAAAACCAAACACAGTAGTACAGAGATTCTTGAAGAAGAAGAATCATGAAAAAAGGAAAAGGATGAATGAAAGAGCTTGATAACAGATGAATGGACCTTATGTATATGTTGACTGGAAGGCCATCTGAATGAATGAATGATGAGTCAAGTAACTTGATATGATCAGTAAGTTTTCTTTATAATCTTATGACAGACAATATTTTTATCTGGTTCTTCACCAGGAAAAAACAAGGATCACTTGTCTACAAGTGACATCAGGAATTACAAAGGGGCCTTTGTACTTTGATATGTCACTTGTAGACAAGTGATCATTGATTTTTCCTGGTGTTATAGTCTATAACTGCCATCAAGATGAGATATATTATTTCAATGTCAATAGACTAGGATCACTTGCAGATCATCCCAACCAAGATGAATAAAACTCAGTTACAATCTTAGCCTGAGACACCACACATGTATTCGATCATTCAAGTTTTTGTTTTCCCTCCATAACAACACCTTATAAATGATCATGACAACCAAGCCAAACCAAGTTTTTTTTTTAATTTTTTTCTGATTTCAAAGTAAAAAGTCAAGAAAAGAGTTAAATAATTGCATGCATTGTCAAAGTAAGTATGTATATAGATGTAAACAAGCAAAAAAACAAAAGACAGGAGAACTTATGTGTTGATGAACAGAGAGGGAAAGAGAGAGAGAAGATACAATGTAATGTTTTAAAATAAATAAAACAGATTGGAACATAATCATAGCAGGATTCCAAAGGAACACAAACTTTGCACAGTACACCCCATGTTTGATCAGATTTTTTTTTGTGTCTTTTTTTTTTTGGAGAGGGGGGAGCATGTGAAAAAAAGGGGGGATGATAACTGAGGAGATTGGATGAGGGAAAGCCAAGCCAGAGATCAGGTGATACATATATATGGAACAAAGATATATAAGATTCAAAACAATTTTGAACTGATTGAATACATTTGTCAAAAATTGGCTGAGTAAGAGAGAGGTTTATCTTTGTTGTATGGATATCTATATGATAATAGATAAGGGTATTGATGTAGTTCCCAAGGTTAGTTGTTCTGTAGAGTCCTTAACAGAGCTTGAGGAATCGTGTCTTCGGGAGGGTATATAAAATGTATTAAATAAAGTGAACAAGTGTTGTTAGTGTTGCTGCTGATCTTCATTTCCAAGGATAAGGGGTATATAGCTGCTATAGAAGAGTGTTAGAAGGGGTAAGAAGAATTGTGTGGATTGATGATCTTCTCAAAAGTCCAACTCGACAATCTCTTCCCATGGGTTTTTAGTAGTCATTCCGTTGGTTGGATTTAGGATGGGATGAGTACCCGGGATCGGTTTAGGATCTCGATCTTCAAGACTATCTGTACAAACCGTGGGATTCCAATAGGCTGGATTAAAGCTTTCAACGCTAAAGGTTTTGGGATCAGTTTGCCAAACGTTTCCGAAACAATCGAGTGGGTCGGTGGATGAGGAGAAACTGGTTGGATGGGTTAATTGGGTTAGATATGGATCAGAAAGATTGCCTCCTCCCGAGGGGAATGACCAGTGAACGGATGGATTGGTGGTCTCTGATGTAGAGTCCTGAATGATTTCTGTTAAAGATGGACCACCAGTTGTGCCATCGGTCTCGATCAGATTCAGTTGATCGAATGAGCCAGGCTGAGAGGGTGAGGAGAGTAGGAGTTGGGAAGTACCGGTACTATTGGTACTCGGTTCAGGTTCCAACTTGATCTGTTCTTCCTCGTCCAAACGACCCAAGCCTGTAGGCCAGCTTGGATGAATCTGTGAGTGAGATTGAAGTGGGGGATGGGTTTCCCAGCTGGGTGCTACCAAGGTACCATTGATGGTATGAAGACTAGTTTCGGGGGTACTTGATCCGATGAGAGATTCCCTCCAGTTGGTACAGGTTGCAGGGGCTGATAATGGGACGGGACCGATTCGAGCTTCAAGTAATCCAAAGGTGTTTGTCAGATTTTTTGACCAAGCTGCGGTGCCCAAGCTGAGATGTGGGGGTAGTTGGGGATAGGATCGATGGGTGGATGGTAGAGGGGGTGGTTGAGGGTGGTGAGGTGAGGTAAGCAGGGTTGGGTCGCTCCAAGTCTGTACTCCAGGGCACCAAGAGCCCCGACGAGCTTCGATAGGTGGTGGGTATAGATAGTTTGATGAAGAAGACTCAGAAGGTTGTGAGTAAATCTCATCCAAGTTGAGTTGGGATGAGCTTAGAGGGTATTGGTTATAGTGTAAAGGGTAGGATGGGTGTTGATGGGATTGGGGGAACTGATGATGATGATGATGATGATGGGTTTGAAGTGGAAGACTGATAGACTGACGAGGTCCACTACTATTGATCATGGATGGATCCCGGGTGAGATGAGTTGAAGATAAGGATGAATGCTCTAATGCTGAAAGTGAATGGCCCCTATCGCGGAGAATTCTTGGATGGATATCGTTGCAGGTTGGTGAAACAAAGGTAGTCACTCCGGAGAGTGGTTGTAGGTTGGAGTGAATGGGTGAGCTGAGTGGATTGGAGTGCAGTGAGGGTTGTTTGGAGGGTGAAGGTGGTGAAGCTTGTGATGTTTGTAGGGGTGATGATTTATTGATGGCCATCTTACCATCCGATCTCGAATGAAGTCGTAGATGACGGTTGAGAGTATCTCTATAGTGGAAGATATAAATCGAGGTTAAGTTAAAAGTATTATAATATTACATATTTTGATTATCATATCCGAGTAAGAGAACAAGAGAAAAGTGTATACTGAACTGTCTAGCAAAAGTCTTTAGGCATACCGTACAAGAATAAGGTCTGGCCAATGTATCTACATAAAAGAATGAATGATGAGTAGGATTAATTTTTGGAGGAGGTTAAGTCAAACTCCGGGGGAATAGACCGTTGGAGATGAATAGATCGACGGGGGAATGATAAATGGTCACCTACGAGTTCGTTCATGACGTTGACAGTGTTCTAGTTTCTTGAAGGTCATTCCACAGAATGGACATTTGGCAAGTGGTTTAGGGTTTTTAGTCTTTTGTGGTGTTGATGTTTGTTGAGTTGGTTTAATATTTGGATGGAATCGGTTGGAGGTACTAGTAGAGTTGTTGTTGTTCATGATGGTAATTGTTTAACAGATTAAGTCTGTTAAAGTAGAAGAAGAAGAAGAATGATAATTTCTTATCTTTATTTTATTTGAAAAGGTTTGTCAAACCACCAAAACAATAACAACATTTATTTATTTATTTTTTATTATTAAAACTAGACAAAAAAGTTTATCTCTTTAATAATTTAAGAAGTTGGGGTGTTTGATTAGCTCTCGATGTTGTTTAACTTGATGATTTAGAAACTGTACAATCCCCAACACGTTTTGTTTGAGATCTTGTATTATTTTCAAATTAAATTTTAAATTTTTATTTTTTTTAATTTACACAGCTGCAACCTCATTAATTAAAGTTTATGATCACTTTACACTGCACCATTCAAAAAAAAAAAAAAAAAAACCCATTAGTATAATTTAAACCTGTTTCGATTTTACGTCTTTACCCCCGATAAGAAGTACATACCTCCGATCTCCAAACAACTTGTTTAATTAATTGACAGGTTACATCGAACTCGATCAAAAGGCCGTTGCAGGCATGTATTTATAATATGGGGTTGATAAAACCCAACTCAACTTAATCGGAACATGATAATGTTAGATATTGGGCTATTATGTAATCGGATCAATCTTTATCATAAACTAAATTATTTACGTTCATTAAGGAAAAAAAAAAAAAAAAAACAGTGGGTAGAGAGGGCTTATGATGTCATTTTATTATTTTTCATTCATTGCCATTTTTTTATTGCGCACTGCCTGCATAATTGCCTAGCATGAAGTCATCCCAGTTAAACTAGGATTCATTTAAAGTGGGTTGACCTCAACCAATGAAATATAACACCAAGGGGGGTTCCTTAGTTGATCTCAACCTAGGCAATCATGCTGGCAGTGTTAATTAATTGGATATGATATGGACAATAGAAAGTGTAAGCTAATTAGGAACAAGAAACAATCAACATTTTTTTTAAAAAAATAATGGGTACATAACTTATTGCCCCAGCTCAACCTATGGGACTGGATCAAATCTTCCCTTCATTGTTGACATAAATTGACCAGAGCTATTAAAACCTTGATATGAACAAGAAAAAGAATTGGGGTCAAACCTCAACTTCAGTTTTCACACAAAACCTTACATAATCATAATAACCATTATATAGTCCTCAGCTACCACTATAAAAGTCTCTTACATTGGGGGTGATTTACACCTGTCAAATGGAGAAAAGATTCCCTATTGTCCTACTGAGCCTATCAGAACAGTAGTTGCAGGAACCTCTGCTGACAAAAACCAAGATGAGATAATTGTCAGCTCAGTTAGGCCCCTTTGGGTCATCAGAATATCTGCATTTTTTTTTTTATTAATTAGGCCATTTCAAAACTCCAGATAACCAATCAAAATATCCCATCATGTTTTAATAAAAAAAATCCATGATGTGCTTGACAATGGAAATGAATACATTTGAAGTTTATGAAAAAATATAATTAATGGATACCATCAAAATTCTAGACACTTCAACTTGCAGAAAATGGATTTTTTTTTAAAAAACTTTGAACAAAGGCTGGAATTTGAGCTTTGAACAAATCATACTGTCATGCTTAAAAATCTCAAACCACTAAAGCTAAGCTTCAACCTGAAAATTCTACAACAACAGATTGAATGGTTCTTTATCTTTGAGTTTATCTACATGCCATACCCATTTTATGACAGTACCCCCCTGGTAAGAGGTGCTAAATCCCAAAGCACACATAGACTGATGGGGGAAGAAAGCCCTATCCCTCAACCAGAAAGAAGTTTCTATGCTTCAAACTTCAATTGATGAAGAAGATGAACTTTGAGATTCCAGCTTTGAAGCTTGAGCTTTGAGAGGCTGGACATGGAAGCTCAAAGGGTTACATGTCCCTTTGATTCCTGATTCCCTTCCCACCACTAGGTTATGGAAACCTGAAATTCACTGGATTGAGTGGTCCAGGAATCAAACCCAGGGTGGTTGAATCTGTTTTCCTGTCATGCTTCAAAATCTCAAACCACCAAAGCTGACACCGCATTAAAACAGGTGAAGATCATGCATAATCATCATCATGGTGATTTGTGCACAGGCTCAATTCTTCATCTGGGACACCTGGGTGACACATCAGTTGCCATGTGTATTGAAAGATGTCTGCTTGGGGGCCACACCAGCTGGAAACACAACACAAAACCTTGCCCACCAAACCTCCATTCCCACATTCCCCTCCACTCTCCACCATCACCACCATCATGATACTCTGAAACTGTTCAATCTGTATCAATTCCACAGTCACCAATCCCACCAGAAGAACCACCGCTGTTTTATTTCTGCTTGAAATAAACTCAAGCATCAAAGTGATTATTGACTTTGACATAGACCAATTGGTACCCAAGTTCATGTCTTGCATTGATCTACCAAATCACCATATACATCTGAATCCAATTTATATTTGGCAAGTGAAACTTCTGCACAACTAACCAAAGACCTCACCCCTACCAAGATTTCAAAGGCTCCAATAGCTGGCAGGCTTTTGTTTCTCAATGATTTAAACTTCTTGATTGATATTATTCTAACAGATTTCTTCTTCTTTTTGACTTCTTCTAGAAATGATGGTGTCACTTATATGCTGGTTAAACCTCTATTGAAACTGCTGGACTGAAACAATGTCAAATCACACAGAACCTGATCACAAAGATTATTGGAAAAACAGGATTCAAACTTGCATGGACCACAAATATCCCTAAAGATACCCACACAATTCTCAAGAGAGCCATTCAGATCAAGTTTCAAGAGACAAAATGTGGACCAACATTTTTCAAGCTATACAATCCACTAGATTTGCCCAACCACTGTACCTATTGTGAAACTCCTAGGGCACAAGTATGCGGATCAGCTCTGCTCAAAGAAAAGAGATTATTGTTTGGAAATTCCCAACTGCATCAGTTCCGCCTGCGCAAGTAAAGGTCTCCCTCAGTTGGCTTACCTCTGACAGTATTTGTCACCCAATATCTTTTAGACTGGATCAAATGGTTTCTCAATCTTCTTTTTATTGAAAGAGAAATTGAGGCTTGGCAGACAAACATTGAGAACACTCCAGGTGACGCTCTCATTGAAATCCAACAAGGACCAGCTTGGAAAGGATTATGCTTGACTGAAAATAACAAAACATCTAATTAACTCAGACTAGTTTTTAACCTGGTTTGTGATTGGTTCAAACCAACTGGAAACAAACTTGCTGGACAACAAAAATCAATTGGGGTAATGCTCATGAATTGCATGAACATTCCACCAACAATGCCAAACAAGACTCAATAAAATTTCCTACTGGGCATTACTCCAGGACCCCAATCCCCAAGCATGACCACAATCTCACACCTAATCAAGCTGGTGATCAATCACCTGGTCCAACTCACAGCACCTATCAAAATCAACACAGCTGCTCATCTGGATGGCTGCTTGGTAGAAGTGCTGCTGCCTGTTGGTGATATGGGTGCAACACACAAGGTTTGTACTTGGCAAAATACTTTTTCTCATGGTGTGGTGCCAAGAGCAAAAGTTGTAACCAGATGAATATTGGACCCCCATGTTATGGACCAGAAGTAAAAAGTTCTTTGGATGCATGGCTGGAAACAAAAGCACTGAACAGCTGAGATAAAATTTTACAAGGTACTGGGGTACAATACTCAGAGCTCAACCAATTGATTTATTGTGATCTAGTGAAGCACATTGCTTTGGGAATCTTACATAATTGGACGGAAGGTGTGTTAATGCACCACTTTTGCAAATGCTGGGGCTTTCAAACTCTCTGATCATCAAGGAGGCAAAACATCAGGGTGCTCAAGGTTCAACTACCAGAAAGAGACCACAATTGGATGGCTCACAGGGAGGCAAACCAGATGATGCAGGTGAAGCAGACAGCAATGATGAGGAAAGTAAAAATACAATTTCAATCTGGGCCAGGGGTTAAGAGGTTTGTTCACTGATGAATAAATGGGCTACTTTTGTGGGGTTCTAGCCAAGGTGGTCCTCCCAACTGAGGTTGGTATCATTCCAAGCAACTTGGGGAAGGCCAAGTGTGGAGAGCTGAAGGCAGCTCAGTGGTATACACTCTTTGCATACATCATTCCACTGATAACATTCAAGATCTTTGTAAGTGAAGTTACAAATTCAAAGCCTTGATCAAATCAATCCCTGATCATGCAGAACATATCAAGCTTGATTTGATGCACCCACTTAGTCTTGTTCAAGGAAAATCCGGCCCTCACACATGGACCTATTCAAGCAAATTGTACAATAAGTATACACCAACTTTGGAGGCAGGTTTTCCCAGAATTAGTTTTCCACCCTAACCACCACTACGCCTTGCATGTCCCCAAGAAAACAAATTGCCTTGTGGGGGCCATTAGGTGGTGGCGCTGAATTAGCAGGGGAGAGGATTATTGGAAAGTTAAGAACATTGAATTCCAATGGTCAACTTAGTGAGTGGGTCCTGAATCAGTGTTTTATTTGCTGTACTGATGGGCACTTTGTGTCTCTTGTAGGTGAATTGGAAGGCAGATTAATGTGCCACATGTCCCATATTCAAAAGCTAGAGGTAAACAGGGAATTTCAGTTGTTCATTGCACCAAAACTCAATCCAGTAAGAGAGCGGGGGCAAGGAAGATATGTAGCTGTGGACAATGCACTATATTGCACTTGGGTGCACACCCATGTCTGCTTGAATGACCCAATGGTCCGCTGATTTGACCATTCACCCCACCCATCTTGATGCACAAGTTCTATCATCATGGATGATTATCAAGGCACATTGGTATATCTTGGGAAAGCTGCACGTGGGGATCCAAGCACCAAACAACATGATTGGATTGGTAAAGGGGGGTTGTATTGATTATGGGTTTGTCAAAGATATTGTGGGGTATGAACAACCAGACCAAGGCACCTGCATGGTGCTAAACATTGAAACCATCAGAAACAATTTTTTCAAGAAGGCCACCAACTGCCACTAACTCCAGTTCTGAATTCTGATATTGGCTCTATTTCATGAAGGCAGTCATTGGGACTGTTGTGGGACTACTCAAGGGCAGAATAGAGCTTGGAAGGGAGATGGATGACTACACTAGTACTAATGTAAGTTATACTAAGAGTGCTGATGTAAAGCTGCCTTCCTGACTAACACTGAGGGGATGAGTGTAACACTAATAATAAAATAAAGGTAATTGAACAAATGATCACAAAGGGATCTGATAGAAACTCCTCCTCGACGTTAGTTCACCGACTGTGACTAACAAGAAACAAACTACACGAACCTGATAGAAACTCCTCCTCAATGTTAGTTTGCCGACTGTGACTAACAAGACACAAACTACACGAACATAGTGGGTTTGTGTAAGAGATGAGTGAGATGGGTTTGATTGTGAAACAAAAGATGATTGAATCTATTATTAATCTAACCTGATAGAAACTCCTCCTTGATGTTAGTTCACCGACTGTGACTAACAAGACACAAACTACACAAACCTAATGATGATGAAAGAAAAAGAACATAAGACCAAAGAAATGAAGAAGAATGAGATAGAGTGAAACGGACCTAGTGGGTTTGTGTAAGAGATGAGTGAGATGGGTTTGATTTTGAAACAAAAGATGATTGAATGAGAAAAGAGAGTGATACATTTTAATGAAAGCTATTTAAACTACTGCCAATAACCTATTAGGTTTCAACCTAATCTCACTAATCCCCCGCAGCACAGCCGATTGGAAATGAACCCCTTTGATCTTGACCTCTAAGTTCAATTAAGGTGTGGCTGATTTCTATCTATTCTTAGAAGGCTAATACTAATGGGCTTGCTTACCACACACACCAGGTGAGAGGCATGAATAAAGGGGGGTTTGTGATGTATGAAAAGTATATATGTATTATGTATCTTGGTTGTGAAATATATCTACTTATAATATGTACTTATTGTTTTCTATACCTTGCTTTATACTATAAATTGCTGTATTATTCTGAGTTTGCCTGTAACTCTTGAACCAAGGGGAGTTTGAGGGTAGTTTTAGTGAGTGACTAGGGTTAAAATGGGGTTTAGAATCTTATTATGAAATAATATTATTGAATATATGTAAGGTTTGGGCTGTATGAGTATATATTTGTAAGTATTTGAGTTTTATAAGTGATGAATAATCTTTAAAAATATAGTGATGATGTGGAATGGATCATCACATTGTTCTACCAGACCACCTGATCATCCTGGTTAAAGATTTACAGTAAATGGCAGCCTATTGCATGCTTCCGCCAGGAACTTTTGGATTTTTGTCAGATGGGATCATCTCAAGTCCATTAAATTGCTTGGGAGGATTATAGATTACCAAGTAATTTTTTTTCACTTTGATAAACCTTATTAGAACCACCCAAATCCTCTCCTGTAGTCATAAGATCCCCTTTATACTTGACTTGGAATCTATCTGAATCCCCTCATGTAGTCCTCAGAAGAAAATCTACATACTTGTGTGAAATCCATTTGCCATCTCCATCATCCAGCAAAGCGCTCCAGCAGCCTGAGAAACTTGAGCAATGCACTGTCTGCTTGTACTTATCTTGTTTCTCAGACCTTGGCGTGTAGAATCCATCACTGATCCATTTGGAATCACCCAGATGTAAAAAAAAATAATTCAGGCAGTACTTTGTGATTTCATAGAAACTTGCATACCGTTGACTATTTACATGTGGTTTGAAAATTCTTCTTTTTGCAAGATTTTTGAAAAAGGTAAAAAAAGAGATGTTTTTATTTTTTATTAAAACTACCAAAAACCTAATTGCAGTCTGCCCACCCTTAACCCTTTGTCATCTCCAATACAACTTCCTGCTCAATAAATCTCATTGAAATAAAAATGATGATATTTTTATGCAACGAAAACCAGACTAGGAAAGAAACAATATGAGAAATGACAATAAAAAAATAAGAGTAAGTTAAAGAGACAGAAACCTACCACCAATGTAAATGGAAGTTATTTTAAAAGTGTGAGGACTTGATTGGAGGAGACTAGTAGCAGGAAGTGAGCAAAGTTCTTAAGTGGAATGAAAAAGAGGAAGAAAAATAGAATAGAAGTTCAGTGGACATCAGGCAAAGAGAAAGAGAAATGAGTGTGAAAAACAAACATAGAGCAGGGAGCAGATTGAGTTCGAGTTGATAGGAGTGATAGTTAAGAAAGAGTAAGAGTGGAGTGTTGAGCAGAATGTTGATGAGATGGGAGGATATTTATGTGAGTTGAATGAGTTGAATTTTGAGCTTGAGGAGCTTGAGGAGGTGAATCAAGTCTTGAAGCTGATTAAACAAAAAGGAGTAATAATCTTCTTCATCAATTTTTTCTTCATGAATCAGGAACCCTAAGTGATACTTCAATATCTTGCTGCGGACTGATTCAGATTTCACATAGATTTCAACACTCATCTTTGCTGCCTTCATCCTCCTCACCCTCTTCCATTCTTTCATCCCCTGATAAATCCCCATCCTCATGATCTTCATTGTAATCCTCATCCTTGTAATCATTGTAAAAGTATCCCCAGTCACCAAAAAGTATCCCCAGTCACCATCCACTAATAATCACTCATCTTCCTCCTCCAGGGCAGCCAGATCAATGTAGTCATCTTGTAAATCTTCTTCCTCTTCACCGTCTCCACCATCATCTTTTTCCTCTTCCTCCACAGGTTTTTCAGAAAGCTTGTAGAGCATCAATTTTTGTTCCAACTTCAAGTCTTTCCATGCCTCTTCAGGATCATAGTTGGGGTGGTTTTTTGAAAAGAGAGACTTTGATGGATCCAAATGAAAAGCTACCCAGTTCAGATCCGGTATTACGCACTGTTGGGAGGTGTTGATAAGCGCACACCCACACCAGGGGCATGCCAATGCCAAAAGGCGTGGTTTTACACCCCCGCCAGCCTTTTTTGGCGGGTTTGGCGGGAATTCCATTTGGTTTTGGCATGTTTCAAGGCACACTAACGGCCTTAGTGTGCCTTTGAAACACACCAATCAGGATTGGTGTGCTTCAAAAGCAAACCAATCCTGATTGTTGTGCTTTAAAGTGGCCCACCCGCACCTGAATATGTATGTGGGTGGGCCTGCACGCCCTGGGTATAGCCCATGGGAGACTCTATCCCATGGGATATAGTCTCCAATAGGCTATACCCATAGCCTATGGGATATCCATTGGTGTGCCCATCGGCATTCCAGTGGATACACATACTGTGTTTATGTGTATCTATTGGTGTGCCCGCCGGCATGCCAGTGGATACACATACTGTGTTTATGTGTATCTATTGGCGTGCCCACCAGCACGCCAATGGATTACGTCAGAGAAGTCCAACTTGAACATCTCTGGAGGACGGGAGGAAATCCTCCTGGCCAATGAGGTTATACAACCTTTTTGGCCAGGAGAATTTCCTCCCGGATGCCAAAGATGTCCAAGTTGGACATCTCTGATGTAATCCATTGGCCTGCCCGCCGGCATGTCAATGGATAAACACCAAACACGCCAATGACATTGGTGTGTTAAATCATCCTGGCCAATGAGTTTATACAACCTTGTTGGCCAGGAGGAAATCTTCCTGGCCGACAAGGCCCACTCCCACAGGGGCAGGCGTGCTGCACTGTTGGTGTGTTTTCCTAACACAGCAATGTCATTGGCGTGTTTGGCCGGCACACCAAGTATTGGCCATGTGTGGGCCACACCTTGGAATGACTTGAAACACACCAATGCCAAATGGTGTGCCCACCAAACCCGCCAAGAAAGGCTGGCAGGGGCGTAAAAACACGCCTTTTGGTGTTGGCATGGGTGTGCGTTTATCAATCCACACTGTTGGGAGGTTGGTAAGTGAGCCAACCAGCAAAAAGAGTAGAAGTCCAAGGGAAGCCTCTTGGGCACCTTCTTGAAAGCCAAAATGAATGGCTCCCTAGGAACCCTCCAAGGTTTTCTCCTGGAGCTCTGGCTGGTGGCTAAAGAAACTTGGTTCATCACACTATCCAATTGGCAGAAGAAAATGTTGGCAGCTGTTGAACAACATGGGACGTCAGATTTGGATATCATCTGTGAAGAGGTTTAGTCTTGGGCAAAGCGTTCAATATTGGCAATGTTGGAGAACCTGGAATAGAATTCAGAAACCATGGCTGCATCAATGTTGGGTGGGATGGAGGTGGTGTTGAGAAAACCCAAGAGCAATTGTATATGCCAAACAGGAATTCCTTAAAAAAAGATTGATTATGTGAGTGATGTTTCGGATGATGAGGGACAGGAATCTGTTACATACTTTAGTTGCCATGAAATCATCAGGGAAGTTGTCTATGACCATCTGGTTTGGCTTCTTCTTGAAGGCTGATTTGGGTTGGTTAGCCTGTGTAATAGTGGTTGATCTAGTCCTCTTAGGGGTGGTGGATGATGTAATGTTTGAAAGGGGTTAAGATTGAGTGTGGTGGAATCTTTGAATTGATGTATTAGCTGCCAAGGCGCGGGCTCTTCTGGAAGGGGGCTGTGGAGCTTGGGGTGCTGCTACAGGCTTGGGGATTGTTGCAGCATGGCAATTCCTGGAGCTTGTGGGCAATGGTTGCATGGTTTTTGGCCCCGCATTTGGAGATTTTTATTTTTCCATCTTGAGCTGCTGGACCTTTCATTGAAGCTTTTCAAGTGTATCTTGAACTCCAGAAGCATTGTGGGAGAAAATTGTGCCAATCACGTTTTTGAGATGGGTAAACATGTTGGGGGTTTGAGTGAGAGGGTCTACGTTGTTGGTGTTGATGGGGGGAGATGGGTTTGTTGTTGAGTTGATTGGGGTTGCATGTTCTGACATGATTAGCCAATCTGGACGTAAGATCAAAGAGGGGAATGATGTGAGTATCTGCATGAGCCAATGAGGGTGAAATTTATAGGAATTGGAAGGAAGGGACTTATGTGATTTGAGGAGTTGGTTGGTGGCAGAGGCTGTGTGTTAAGTTTTTGTGTTGCTTTTCCAGCCAGGATGGCCCCCAAGTGGATGCCTTTTGACACATGTGGCAACTGACATGTCACCCAGTAATTGATCCCGCACCCAAATCACCATGATGACAATTATGCATAATTGTCACCTGTTTGCATGTGGTTTGAGCTTGAACCTGAAAAGGTTACAGATAAAAATTGAATGGTCTGTTATCTTCAAGACTATCTACATGTCATACCCATTTTATGACACATACACAACACCATATTATCTGAACAGTCCAGGAGCCCCAGATAGACTGTGTGTTTATATTTATATCAAGGTTCTTTTTTTTTGACTCTCATTAAAGAAACTTTGAAATCTGATTAATAGGATTCAAGACTAAGTTTTCAAAAATCAATCTGATTCTATTGTAAAAAAGGGCGTTGATAAACGCACGCCAACGGCGCACGCCAATTTTTTTTGGCGTGCGGGGCCCACACGCCATTTTTTTTTGGCGTAACGCCAACCCGCACGCCAATTTTTTTTGGCGTAACGCCAACCCGCACGCCAATTTTTTTTGGCGTGCGGGGCCCACACGCCAAAAAAAATTGGCGTGCGGGTTGGCGTTGGCGTGCGCGTTGGCGTGCGGGTTGGCGTTGGCGTGCGCCGTTGGCGTGCGTTTATCAACACCCTGTAAAAAAACATCCACTTACAGACTGTTTAATCAATTTTAATTTGAAATTTAGTCATAAATGGGAGTAGTACCCCTTTCCAACTCAAGGACAATGTATGAAGTGAAAAAAAAGAAACCTGAAATCTTTAAACCATTTTATATATTACTAAAATTATATTATTAGATTCTGGAGTTTATCTTCCACCCAATCATATTGTAATAAAAAATCATACGATTCATTTGATTGTCTAAAATTTTCTTTCAATAAAAAAACAATCACTTGCTCCTAAAAAAACAGGAACATTGGAATCAAAGAGAAAAAAGAATTTGTGGAATAAAATGATCTGAAAATCATTTTCACTGAGGTCTTTCAAGAATGGCTATTAATGAAGCCAGCAGGAGGTTTTTTTTTGGAAAGATTAGTGGAACTTTCTCCATTCCCAACCAGAGATTATAAGAAGGTGATATTTCAGGGATTCTTGAGAGCATGGCTTGCACAAGGATTCCCAGATAAACAGCTTGACCAATTAGAGTTGCTGAAACAAGTAATTGGTCCATGGAGTTAATCAGAGGAACACCTGGTGTGAAGTTAATTGCTGTGAAAAGGATGTTAGAGGGGCTTGAGAGAAAGCTTATTAGGGGTTAGATTGAAAGCTAGATGAATAATTTATGGATAGTTTAACACAGCTTTTGAATTTTTCTGCAATAAAGTATGTTTATGTAAAATTGTAAAAGTGTAGGTAAAATAGAATGAAAATTTTCAATGAAAGATAGTTACTTGTACTAAATGTACATGTTTAAAAAAAAGAACAAAAAATCACCATCTGGAACTTAAAAAGATGTTGACACAGCATGAATTAAACAATTGCATTTAATCAAAACAAAATCCAGTCCCAATTAGTCAACTGGTTAAAACAAGGGTTTTGATAAAGGTACCTGGTTTTTTTCTGTGCTCATACCCATTTTGTCTGGGTATATTTTTGTCCCCTGGAACCAAATTTATACCTTGTTTTTTTTGCAGGTATTCTAATAGCCCAATTGGCCCAATGTGTTTTGTTTTTGAAAAAAATCATGTTAAATTAGAATATTAATTATCAGGGCATTGATAAATGCACGCCGATGGGCGCACGCCCACGCCCATCGCACGCCAATAAAAAAAAAGGCGTGCTGCCCGCACACCTTTTTTTTTATTGGCGTGCGGGCTGCACGCCCACCCCTGGGCGTCAGCACGCCTGTAGATGGGCGTGCGGGCTGCACGCCCATCTACAGGCGTGCAACACTGCAGGCGTGCAGTCCCACACCCTGTTCAGAACAGGGCGTGCGGTTCGCACGCCCTGTTCAGAAAAGGGTGTGCGGGTTGCACGCCCTTTTCATGTGTATAGGCAGGGGTGTGCCCCTGCCTATATACATAGAAAGGGCGTGCGGTTCGCACGCCCTTTCTATGTATATAGGCAGGGGGCACGCCCCATAGGTTGGCGGTCCGCCGATCTATGTATATAGGCAGGGGGCACGCCCCTGCCTATACACATAGATCGGCGGACCGCCAACCTATGTATATAGGAAGGGGCACACCCCTTCCTATATACATGCTGATGTCATGCGTACAAAATAATGTACGCATGACATAAGCATCCCCCCCCCCCCCCCCCCCCCCCCCACCCCCTCCCCCCCTCCCCCCCAGCGGATTTCAACCGCAACCACTACCTCACTCCCCATCCTCGATCACTTCCCCCCCACCTCACAGCCAACCCCCCCTCCTCCACACCAGCCCAGCCAAGCCAAGCCGACCCACCCGACCCAATCCAAGCGAGCCAGCCAACCAACCGGACGAACCAACCCCTAAGTGGGTTTTTTTTCATTTTTTCCCCTGAGCCCCCGTGAGCCCCCCCGTGCCCCGTGCCCCGTGCCCCCCGTGCCTCCCATGCCCCCCGTGGCCCCGTAAGATTAAACAAAATAAAAAATAAAAATAAAAAATATAAATATAAATATAAAAATATAAAATAAATAAAATAAAATAAAAATACAATAAAAATAAAATATAAATAAAATAAAAATAAAATAAAATAAAATAAAATAAAAATAAAATAAAATAAAAATAAAATAAAAATAAAATAAAAATAAAATAAAATAAAAACAAAATAAAATAAAAATAAAATAAAATAAAAATAAAATAAAAATAAAATAAAATAAAATAAAAATAAAATAAAAATAAAATAAAAATAAAATAAAAATAAAATAAAAATAAAATAAAAATAAAATAAAAATAAAATAAAAATAAAATAAAATAAAAATAAAATAAAATAAAAATAAAAACAAAATAAAAGAAAAGAAAAAGAAAAGAAAAATAAAACAAAATAAATAAAACAAGAAACAAAAAAGATAATGATAAAAAAAACTAAATATTTCAACAGGGCCCATTAGGCCCTGTATTGACAGTGGGACAAGCCCCAAAGGGCCTAGTAAAGGGGCCAACAGGGCCCACTATGACTGGCCAAAAGGAGCCAACTGTAGGAAGCCTCATTCCAGCTGTCAATCCTTGAAAAGTGGCCACTCGGCCCCTTTTGGCCCTTCCCAGCTCCCCAAGGTTGACATGCTATGGCCCCATTCCCCTTGTCCAAGCCCCAGACGGGCACACCAGCACTTGATGTTCTTCCACTCAGATCCAATTAATCTCTCCACATCTTCATTATTATTATTTTCATGCCAGCTGATAATTTCTTCTTGTTCCTCTGGATGCACAGATATCAGCAAGTATTCTTCGCATCAACTTTTATTACCCTCCAGCAGTGTGAGTGTATGTCTATCAAAGTAAATATCATCCAAAATTACTCACTCTGGCCATTATTTACAGCAGAAAATGTCTCAGCCAGGCCAACACCCCTCCTACTACCACGTATCTCCCAACCCATATGGCGTCCACAATCAGCCGCACCCCCAATACCCTAATGCAATAATGCATGCCAGTGGTCAGCCTAGTGTCACCCAGTCTCACTTGGCACAGCATGTATGTAAACACTTCCCAATGCTTCTACTTAAATAACTGGCTCACACAGTCCTTCCTCCTGCCTCCATCAGCCGCAACCACCAGTCCCATTTGGGCAACCCCCTTGGTTCCATGCCCCGTCCAACTCCACCATCCCTCCTCAAACGTCTGATCAATTCCCCAGCTTCCCCAATTACCTACACAATGCTTTTGCATCCTCAATACCCCCAATCACACATAATCCTACACACCAACACCCCAGCTTCACCAACCATGGCCACCCCGCATAACCAACAAACTCAATGGCCTTTCCAATTCAAAATCATGGCCAACCTGCACCCCATATGGGGCACCAAATACCATCATTTGGTCCATACAACAACATTCTCCCCCACCAATCATCCCAAACTGCCTCCTATAGCAACAGTACAGCCTTTCATCACATTCCAGTCACCGGCCAACTCAATCCTAACTTTCCAAACTACACCAATCCAGCAATCACCCTGCACCAGACGTAAAACATTCCTCCCACCCACCAACCCAATCAACCAACCTCCTATACATTACAGCAGGAAATGTACTCCAACAACTGGAATGCCCCCCAACCAATCCAACACCCACCATCAATACCCAGCAACCCGTCGGCATCAATACCCAGCAACCCGTCCGTCAACCAGCCCACATACTACTGGGACAACAACACTAACCAATCTGCTGTCAAAATCAATTCTCTGCTTGACTCTTTAAGTCCGCCTGCCCCATCCGCGCAACTACCAACATCAATTAATCCACTGGCTTCCTTGGTTGTCCCTCAAATGACTGACAATACTGCTCAAGGTAGGTCTAACTTTCTCTTGTAATGTATATTTATTGAGAGCTGACAAACTGTAAATCATCAGATTTTCCCCCTGATTTCCTGCCTTCTGCAAATGACCTGCCTGCTCCCTCTTTTCCCACCCAATCCAATGAGGATCAAGCTCAAGGCAGGTCTTAGTTTCTCTGGTAAAGTTGCTTTATTGGGAGCTGACTATTTATTGATGAATCAGGTGGTTCAAACTCTACAACATCTGTGGTACTGTCTGCAGTCCTGGCTCCTGCAAGAACCGCACAGGAAATGTCTCTTCCCTCCCCAATCCCCCTGGAAATGTCTGTTCCCTCTCCAATGACTGAGGAAAATCCCCAAGGTTATTGTAGGTTTCACTCAGAAAAGTCCTTTGCGGTGTTCTTACCAATGTTTTGCTCTACAGATCCCAGTGCATCTGCGCACCACACCAACAACTTGTTGATGGCCCCAAATCACCCGGATGGAAATGCTTTGCCCAAAGACCTACTGACCAGTGAGGATGTCAGATTGTTTGACTATTCTGTGGGAGGTCAGTGCCTCATTGTTTCATCATACTGTTTCCAATGGATGCTCATGGGAATAAATTTTGTAGAGCCAATGGACCCTCCACCTGAATACCTGTTCACCTGTGTTGACAATCTGAAGAAATTTGTGTCCACATGGGCCACCGAGCATGGTTATCAGCTGGCGGTCTCAAAATCCAAGGCGGGGAAGAATATTTACCTTGCCTGCTCACTGGCTGGAGAAGACACTACCACCGTGGACTCCTGTCGGGCTTGTGAATCACGTAATAAGCGAGTTGGATGTGCCTTCAAGATTTCAGGCCACTGTTCATGTTCCAAGAACCGTGAAAACGACTATTGGGATCTCTGCAGCAAGACTTTCCCTCACAACCACAATGTCATCCAGCACAACTACGAGGCCATCCACAAGAAACTTGGGGCAGAGGGCCAAGCAGAGGTGGCTCGACTGGCCTCTCTTGGTTTGCAACCACAGGCAATTGCCCGGCAGCTGAGTACGACTGAGGGACGGTTTGTCACAAACCGGACAATTTACAACACAAAAGCAGCGCAGAAGATAGAGCGGAGGGCTGGCGACACCCCCATCAACCATCTTCTACGATGCCTCAAAGGCTCCAACTGGGTTCACAATGAAGTTTACGATGATGACGGAAAGCTCCTCTACCTATGGTTTGCGCACCCTGGATCAATGTTACTCGCTCGCAAGTTCCATCATGTGGTTAATATTGACTGCACGTACAAGACCAACCTCTGCAAGTACCCCTTGCTGCATGTTGTTGGCCAGACCTGCACAAACAACTCCTTCTCAATTGGATTTTGTCTCATGAGGAATGAGAAAAATGCGGCATACTCTTGGGCTCTGAATAAGTTGAAGTGAGTGTGGTGATTGTCTTTTTTAGTATGAGATTGATAATCTGATGGTAATTTTACATACACCTATCAATTCTTGCAGGTCGTTATGGGAACCAGAGAGCTCTCCAAAGGTCTTTGTGACGGACAAAGAGGTGGCTCTCCGAAATGCAATTGCGGAGCACTTCCCAAATGCAACCTCAAACCTATGCGCCTGGCACATCAATTGGAACATTGTCACCAACTGCAAACAGGCTTTTGCATCCAAGGCAGCCAAATGGGGTGTTGATAAACGCACGCCAACGCCAACCTGCACACCAATTTTTTTTGGCGTGCGGGGCCTACACACCATTTTTTTTTGGCGTGTAGGATCTACACGCCAAAAAAAAAGGGCGTGTGAGACCCACACACCAAAAATGGCGTGTGGTTCCCACACGCCAATTGTTTGGCATGCGGGTCCCTGCTCGCTCACATAATCAAATGGGAGGGCCCATTCGATTACATGAGCGAGCCCCCTCCCAGCCGGCGAGGCTATACAACCTCATCGGCCAGGAGGAAGTCCTCCTGGCTGACGAGGTTGTATAACCTCGTCAGCCGGGAGGACTTCCTCCCGGCTGACAAGGTTGTATAGCCTCGTCGGACGGGAGGACTTCCTCCTGGGTGACGAGGTTATACAACCTCGTTGGCCAGGAGGAAGTCCTCCCGGCCGGCGAGGCTATACAACCTCGTCGGCCAGGAGGAATTCCTCCTGGCTGACGAGGTTGTATAACCTCGTCAGCGGGGAGGAAGTCCTCCCGGCTGACGAGGCTATACAACCTCGTCGGCCAGGAGGACTTCCTCCTGGCTGACAAGGTTGTACAACCTCGTCAGCCGGGAGGACTTCCTCCTGGCTGACAAGGTTATACAACCTCGTCAGCCAGGAGGACTTCCTCCCGGCTGACAAGGTTATACAACCTCGTCAGCCAGGAGGACTTCCTCCTGGCCGATGAGGTTGTATAGCCTTGCCGGCCGGGAGGACTTCCTCCTGGCCGACAAGGTTGTATAACCTCGTCGGCCAGGAGGAAGTCCTCCCGGCCGACGAGGTTATACAACCTCGTTGGCCAGGAGGAAGTCCTCCCGGCCGGCGGGGCTATACAACCTCGTCGGCCAGGAGGAAGTCCTCCTGGCTGACGAGGTTGTATAACCTTGTCAGCCAGGAGGAAGTCCTCCCGGCTGACGAGGTTATACAGCCTCGTGCCGGGAGGAAGTCCTCCCGGCTGACGAGGTTGTATAACCTCGTCAGCCGGGAGGGGGCTCGCTCACGTAATCGAATGGGCCCTCCCATTTGATTATGTGAGCGAGCAGGGACCTGCACGCCAAACATTGCTCACGTAATCGAATGGGAGGGCCCATTCAATTATGTGAGCAAGGGGGGGACCCGCACGCCAAACAATTGGCGTGCGGGGCCCACACGCCAAACAATTGGCGTGCGGGGCCCACACGCCAAACAATTGGCGTGCGGGGCCCACACGCCAAACAATTGGCGTGCGGGGCCCACACGCCAAACAATTGGCGTGTGGGAACCACACGCCATTTTTGGCGTGCGGGTCTCACACGCCAATTTATTTTGGCGTGTAGACCCTACACGCCAAAAAAAATTGGCGTGTAGGCCCCGCACGCCAAAAAAAATTGGTGTGCGGGTTGGCGTTGGCGTGCCCTTATCAACACCCGACGAATGGACAAATTTCATGAAGCTATGGCACGAGGTTACATACGCTCCAGACAAACCCTCATTTGACATAGCTTGGGGAAAGCTTCAGGTGGACCTCAGGGAACGAGCAAATGTTCTGGAATACCTTCAGAACCCTGTTCTGCCCTTTTGCAAACAATTCATGTCTGCATGGGCTGGGAAAACCCCGCACTTGGGGAATCTGACGTCATCTAGAGGTGAATCAGCTCATAGCTGGCTCAAAACATACGTGACATCTGGCAAGATCGACTTTGCTACCATTTTCCTAACCATTTCATCAGCTGTGGACCGGCAACTGGAAGAAGCACAGGTCACAATTGGCCATGAAAGAATCAAAGGGCTATCCGGACTCCCAAATGTCTTCAAGCCGCTTCACACCAAGATCTCAACCCATGCCCTCAAATTGGCTATTGGAGAGTACAATAAGTACTTGAAAATGAAGAAGGCCAAACGTGATGATCCGGTCAGGCAGTGTACGGGGAACTTCAATGCGGGAATGGGGGTCCCATGTGCACACTTGATTGAAAAGTTGCTTGAAGAGAAGGGTGATGTGGAACCAGCGGACTTTCATCCCCAGTGGCAATTGTGTTACAACCCAGATGGACCAGTCAGTGTATAAATCTGCCCCCTCCTCCATAACCCATTGGCTAATCCTGTTTGACCTTGCTTAAATTACAGAACCTTGATGAGGAGCCGTATAACTTTGACAATGATTTTGAGGCGCTAAAGCAGGAGATCTTGGAATCTCACCTCTTCACAGCTTTGCCGGCACTGATGAAGAATTTCTGTCGAGTTGTTGCAAACACACATGTGGTCCCACTGATTGAGCCAGACCCCATCAGACAAAAAACCAAACCAAATCAACCTTGGAAGAAGAAGAATGGAAGCCGCCGTGTGCAAACCCGAGATCCTACTCAGGCAGAAATCGTGGAGTCTCAGATTGAAAAGGCACAGACAGCCAAAGGGAAACAGCGCACAAGGACCAGTCAGAATCAAGCGGGCCGGAGAAGGACGGACAAGTTGCAACAAGATAGCTCTTCATCAATGGAAGACCCTGATGAGCTGCCCACCTTGGCCAGACTGACCGCCCCAAAACCCCGAGGCCAACCAAGAAAGGCTCCCGATCCCACAACATCTTCTGAAGAAGACAATGAATCTTCTGAAGAAGACAATGAGAGCCCACCGTGTGTGGCCAAGCGCCAAGGCCGACCTCCAAAGTCTCAGCTACCATCTACGTATGCAGCCAACAAAGACTACCAACCAGGCCGCACGTCACATAAGCGGAAAGCAAGTCCCCCCACTTCCGACCGGCCCAAGTCCCAACGCCGTATGGAAGAAAAGCCCTCAGTATCATCTGCATTGAGTCAGATGTCTTTGGCAAAAGGGAGCTCCGCAGAAGGCAGTCATTCTGGGTCATCTAGTGGAGTATCAGACTCATCCAATGATCAATCTGATGGCAGTGAGGGAGATCCCTTTGGGTCTGAAGGAGATGCATGTGAATTTGCAGAGGACAATCCGATTGATATTCCTCTTGCCGGGACTTCAATGTCAACTTCCCTGGTAAGCCCCTTTAATCAAACCAACAAGATTCTCCTAATAGTGATTGGCCTAATTGTTCTGTTGTATTTTTCCAAATCAGGATGCTATTCCTATGTTGCATGCGGAAGGTGATTTTCAGGCCAATGACCCCCCCAGGCCACCCACTTTGGAGGTAAATTAAAGGGTTAGGATGAGCCCATTCAATGAGTCAACATTATAACTGATTGGCTTTTCTGGTTGAATTCAGGATGAAAATATGGTTGTCAAAAGTGGTCCCACCTTAGGGACACTGGCTCAATCGGGCGTTGATAAACGCACGCCAAGCGCGCACGCCAATGCCAACCCGCACGCCAATTTTTTTTGGCGTGCGGGGCCTACACGCCATTTTTTTTTGGCGTGTAGGGTCTACACGCCAAAATAAATTGGCGTGTGAGACATGCACGCCAAAAATGGCGTGTGGTTCCCACACGCCATTTTTTTTTGGCGTGTGGGCCCCGCACGCCAAATAAAATTGGCGTGTGGGCCCCGCACGCCAATTGTTTGGCGTGCGCTCTCACACGCCAAACAATTGGCGTGTGGGAGCGCACGCCAAACAATTGGCGTGCGGGGCCCACACGCCAATTGTTTGGCGTGCGGGTCCCCCCTCGCTCACATAATCGAGTGGGAGGGACCACTCGATTACGTGAGCGAGGCCGGCTGACGAGGTTATACAACCTCGTCAGCCGGGAGGACTTCCTCCCGGCCGGCGAGGCTATACAACCTCGTCGGCCAGGAGGAAGTCCTCCTGGCTGACGAGGTTGTATAACCTCGTCAGCCGGGAGGACTTCCTCCCGGCCGGCGAGGTTATACAACCTCGTCAGCCAGGAGGAAGTCCTCCTGGCCGACGAGGTTGTATAGCCTCGTCGGCCGGGAGGACTTCCTCCCGGCTGACGAGGTTATACAACCTCGTCAGCCAGGAGGACTTCCTCCTGGCCGACGAGGTTGTATAGCCTCGCCGGCCGGGAGGACTTCCTCCTGGCCGACGAGGTTGTATAACCTCGTCGGCCAGGAGGAAGTCCTCCCGGCCGACGAGGCTATACAACCTCGTCGGCCAGGAGGAAGTCCTCCCGGCCGACGAGGCTATACAACCTCGTCGGCCAGGAGGACTTCCTCCTGGCTGACGAGGTTGTATAACCTCGTCAGCCAGGAGGAAGTCCTCCCGGCTGACGAGGTTATACAACCTCGTCAGCCAGGAGGACTTCCTCCTGGCCGACGAGGTTATACAACCTCGTCGGCCAGGAGGAAGTCCTCCCGGCCGGCGAGGCTATACAACCTCGTCGGCCAGGAGGAAGTCCTCCCAGCCGACGAGGTTATACAACCTCGTCGGCCAGGAGGACTTCCTCCTGGCTGACGAGGTTGTATAGCCTCGTCAGCAGGGAGGAAGTCCTCCCGGCTGACGAGGCTATACAGCCTCGTGCCGGGAGGAAGTCCTCCCGGCTGACGAGGTTGTATAACCTCGTCAGCCGGCCTCGCTCACGTAATCGAGTGGTCCCTCCCACTCAATTATGTGAGCGAGGGGGGACCCGCACGCCAAACAATTGGCGTGCGGGGCCCACACGCCAATTTTATTTGGCGTGCGGGGCCCACACGCCAAAAAAAAGGGCGTGTGAGACCCACACGCCATTTTTGGCGTGTGGGTCTCACACGCCCTTTTTTTTTGGCGTGTAGACCCTACACGCCAAAAAAAAATGGCGTGTAGGCCCCGCACGCCAAAAAAAATTGGCGTGCGGGTTGGCGTTGGCGTGCGCCGTTGGCGTGCGTTTATCAACGCCCGGCTCAATCCTCCAAAGAGGTTCTGTCTGATAAATCAGTAAGTGAACATAGTGTGAATTCATTATGATTACTGATGAGAGCAAAGCAATTTACTCACTCTCTTGTGCTTATGCTGAATTTGCCCTCATCTCCCCCAGGTTGAGTAGTTACCTCCTTGGGTCATTAAGCATGTCCAATCAACTTATAACCCCAAAGGCAATGGCAACTGTGGGTATTCTTGTGTGGCACATGCATTGGCTGCTGAAAAACCCGAGGGCCCGTATGCTAGAGACAATGGGTGGTATCAAGTGCAATTGGACATGTTACACGAGCTGCAAATCAACAGGGCACTTTGGACGAGGAAGCTAGGTGGACCAGATATGTTCGAGAAGATCTACAACAGCATTCACGTGGAGAATCCCAAGGGACCAGTGCCCACTTCCAAGTGGATGGGCAGGCTTGATGGTGGTCCTATTCTGGCTAATGCATACAATAGGCCAGTGGTGTTCCTCACAAACAACCAAGCAGCTGGCTGCATGACGTTTCTCCCTTCAACGGTTGCACACAACCCCAAACCAGCCATCCCAATCTACCTTGCACTAATTAATGGGAATCACTGGATACATGTTATAGTCAAGCGTGGCCTAGTACCTTTCCCTCCACCGTCCATACCTAGATCATTTCCAAAGAGCCAAGCTGCTGGTTGGTTGAGCATCATTGAACCAGCCACACTTCTTTACTCCAAAACTTACAAGCCAATGTAACACCCCTCCTCTGATTTGTAATTACTATATTAAATTGGTTCCCATAAATAAAAGTAGAGTAATTGCTGTCAACATTACTCCTGAATATTTTCAGCCTCCTTGATGCCAAAGAAAAGTCTTTCTAGCTACAAGTGGTGCAAGGATATAAGGAAAGAGTGATATTACTCTGGGTAAGGTTTTAAGGTTATAATTCCCAAATAAAACAGGGGAATTGTGACGTAAAATTTAGAGGAAAAATAGGAAAAATAAGGTAATAATTATATTAAATAAATCAAATATAATTAAAACCAGAGGGGCCTGATAAATCAGGGGTGGTTTAGATCCCTCTAAGGTATCTTACAAGTAAATTGCAGAGGAGTTAGGTCCCTGGAACACTGGGGCCTGTTGGAACAGGGGTGGTTCAATCCCAGGAAAGGAAAGTGGGGAATATCTTCATGAAAAGGGTTATTACTTACTAGTAATAACCCTTGACAGATCTTGGGGATATTCAGGGTGAAACTGGACAGTTTTGGGCGCTTTGATGGGTGGATGGAGGAGGTGGATGGTCACTGTAGAGTTGTTGGGGAAGACAGGGCTAATAACTACTAAGAAGCTTACCAGACTGTTTTAAAAAGATATATATCTAATAATACGTGGGTTGGGTATAAAAAAGCTTGAGGAGCCTTCTTTGGGCGGGTGAAGAGCTCCTTAAATAGTCTTGAGTTCCCTCTGGGGACCCTGTAGGTATTATTGGCCAACTTGTGGGATCTTTGGACCACATTTTGGCCATTTTTGGTTTCTTGGTGACACTTCAGCTGCCCCTGCTTTGAATACACGTCACCTATTGATTTTATTAGTTTATTTATTTCTTTATGTTGACTTACAGTCTGTAGTACAGTAGTACTGGTTGTTATAGATTAATACTAGTGGCTGATTTGTATTTATAATGAGCAAATAATAATAATATCTAACATAATTAATTATGTAGTCCCCAGTACTCTTCATTACATATGTAACACATGTAAAGAAGTTAATGGGGCTTTAAGCATATGTATATGAGTATATAAGCATCAAGTAAGGTAATCATACTTTGAATTGATCATTAATACAATTTTCAGTTGTTAGTATCATATCATATGTATAATAAGTTTTAGTTGCACACCAAGACTGACACCTATAATGTAGGAAAAAGATAAACCAGAAGGCAAATAATGTATCATTCGGATGGAAGTGATCAATATAACATGCAACATGTAGAGCTGGAGACACAGGATAAGAGTTAAATACCATACAAGTCAGAAGTGATAGTTGGACAAAGCTATTTCTATATCTTGAGGAAAAATTTGGAGTAGGTGGTGAGTAGCAAAGTAGTGGTGAAATTCTTGGTAGGTTCTTTCCCAATCCACTTGGGGGAGTCCATTCTCACCAATCTTGTCAAAGCCCATAGCACACAAGAAGTCCAGAAAATATATACGAAGATTGTCTAAAGTTTGGTGGGGCATTGGGAGAGTAATACCACCATCCACCTTTTGTTTAAGGACTTTGGCCCCAAATTCTAGCAAGGCTGAAGCATTGGCATTGCTGGCAGTCTGTCTGTTGAATGTGAAGACCGATGTTGGACCAAAAACGAGCAGACCAGCTAGCATCTGAATCTGAGAGGGTGTATTCCTTGTGGAGCACTCATCCGTCCTTGTATGCTTTGGACGTGGCCGGGTAAAGTCGGATATGCTGCAGATATACGCCAGAGCTGAAATTGCCCCCACAAGGTGCTGTGACACCAGCATGAGGCCGCCAAGGTTTTGTGAATTGGCATTGAATGTCCCAAGGTTCTCATAGGTTCGTTGGAAGCCCCAGTGAGCAGAGTGGACCTTTGTTGTATCTAGTGGAAGGGGTTCCCATTGGGCGCCCTGCTGTTCGAGATGATGAAAAGCCCAGCATTGATGTAAAGCAGATTTGAGTCGGAGGTATGCCGTGTCAGGAGGAGAGATGAATGATGCCATGTTTGAGGCCAGTGTGTGTACCTGAGTTTGGTTGGTTATTGTCTTGCTTTTGTTGGCCTGGACAACTTCAATCTGATCCATGTTGATCATTTCATGAGTGATCAGAGACATTGAAGTAGCAGGGTGGAGGATTTTTTCTTAACCGCACCACAAACATTAGTCAGTGTCATTTAGAATTAAATAGATAGTAACTAGGAGAATTACCTGATTTGCAAGCAGCCAGAGTTATTGTAACGTTCCGCCACACTCTTTCCTTGAAATTGTGGTCCATTGGGCCATGACAAGAGAGCATATGGGGGAGGTGATTGAGGACATAGGCGATGTTCTTGATCATCTTCTCAGCTGATGTGATGGACCATGCAATGCCACACGCCCAATTGTTGTTCAAGTTTTCTACCACTGATCTTGGAAGCAGTGGGCCTGGTAAAAATAGTTCCACAGCTGCAACAGACAGACAGACATGAGTTTGAGAGGTGTTTAATGTTTAGAGGAGATGGGAATGACTCACATGCATCCCGTGTGGACCTTGCAGGGCGAGGAGGGCCTGTTGACCTCTTGCTGGGGTTTGAACTGGAGCTGGGCATTGAACTGGAACTGTCCACTGCATTAGTGGTTGCGGTGCGGGAGATCTTCATGCCTTTCAAGTGTTCGGCCGTTATGACAGTTGGGTGAGGAGTGAATAGGTGGCTTGGGAAGTTTGGGCCTGTTTGCCTTGGGTTGATACGCACAATCTGTTGATGAGAGGAAGAGGAGCCCTGTTGAGGGACTGGGCTTGCACCACATGAGGGAGGATTGTCTGGACTTGGGGTGTGATGCCGGGATTTTTTGGATGTAGGATCAACAAATATTGCAGTTGGATAGCGGTAGAGAGCCCGGTGTGGGTGACTTTCGACATTAGTGGAATGTGGGCGTTGTGACAGATCAGTTGAGCTCCTGGGGATGTGTTGGGTGGCAGGATGGTTGTACGGCAAAGAGACTTGTGAGGCTGGAGGGTTGAATCCCAATTCTTCAGGGTCGGTTTCCCCCTTGGCATCCGGGTCGTTTATATTGTCATCACGGTTTTGAGATGAGGTACGCAAGGCTCGGTTGGCATTGTGGGATTCTATGGCGGTAGTTATAGTATTGAGGTAAGCCTCATTAGAGGTGGTGAGAAAGGTGCTTTCGCCTTTGCTGTTGCGCCTGGGTGACCTTAATGGGTGGATGGGGCCATATGCCGGGTTCATAACGTTGGGCAAGCCGTTGTCAAATGGAGCGGGTTCGTTGTCCCATTGAGCTGGTATGTTGTTAATTCGAGTGGGTTCTGGTGTGCGATGAAGTGTTGGTGCCGCATTGTTTGCTGAGAGAAAATCTGACAGTTGTGGAGCAGTTGTTTGAGGTGGTGGGAGGTCTTTGGGAAGATCAGGAAACCAAGGAATGAATCGGTTGAGGTTAGGAGGTGGTTGGTTGACGCTAGGAGTGGAATGTTGGATGGTTTGGCTAGCTGGGGGTTCAAACATGTTTGTTGGCGCTGGGTGAGTTGAGGACTCATGACCCTCATCGTCTGACTGCTTGTATTTGGCTTTGATTTTGTTGGCAAGAAATTCCAGATACTTGTATTCCTTGGGACTGCATGCGGGATGCTGAGCAAGCTCAGTGCATTTTTGCCAAAAGTCCAAACCTGATTTGCAGTGTTTTGGGGTGGAAAGTGGTAAGCAGGGGGTTTATTGTAATAAATCTTATGAGGAAACAGAACTTAGGTGATTTTTCATGACCACCAGACATTGTTGTTGCGTGGAAATACGTCTAAAGTTTGAAGGAGGTGGATAAAACGGTGTTGCTGTTGGTTGGATTGCAAAGTAAAACAGATGTCAGCTGCCGCTCCTGGAATTAAGTACCTTTTTTAGTGGGAATATGAGAAAGGAATGGAGAAAAAGGCCTTGCAGGGACTTTGGGGGGCACTTTGGGTGCTGGAGTGTCTCTAGGGGGCTTAGACGGGGAATGTGGGGCCTGGTACGCCTCTGTGTGGATTTCCTGGGGCCATTTAGGTCCAGATGTGTCCCTTGCACATTTGGTGGTGGAATGGGGGGTTGGAAGGGGGTCTAGTGGCCTATTCAGTCCTTGAATGTGTCCATAGGGGCCACTGGTTCTAGTTGGCCCCTTTTGGCCAGGCCCAGGTGGCCCATCTGGCCCCTTTTGGCCAGGCCCAGGTGGCCCATCTGGCCCCTTTTGGCCAGGCTCAGGTGGCCCATCTGGCCCCTTTTGGCCAGGCCCAGGTGGCCCATCTGGCCCCTTTTGGCCAGGCCCAGGTGGCCCATCTGGCCCCTTTTGGCCAGGCCCAGGTGGCCCATCTGGCCCCTTTTGGCCAGGCCCAGGTGGCCCATCTGGCCCCTTTGGGCCAGGCCCAGCTGACCCATCTGGCCCCTTTGGGCCAGGCCCAGCTGGCCCATCTGGCCCCTTTGGGCCAGGCCCAGCTGGCCCATCTGGCCCCTTTGGGCCAGGCCCAGCTGGCCCATCTGGCCCCTTTGGGCCAGGCCCAGCTGGCCCATCTGGCCCCTTTGGGCCAGGCCCAGCTGGCCCATCTGGCCCCTTTGGGCCAGGCCCAGCTGGCCCATCTGGCCCCTTTGGGCCAGGCCCAGCTGGCCCATCTGGCCCCTTTGGGCCAGGCCCAGCTGGCCCATCTGGCCCCTTTGGACCAGGCCCAGCTGGCCCATCTGGCCGGCCCAGGAGCGGGCGGGGTTTCAGGTGGTGGGCAGGGGGGATAGGGGGGAACGGGGTAATCAGGGGGGGGGGGAAATCGACTTACTTGTTGATGTCCTGGCGGCTGGCTCAAGGTTGTTGGGCGGCTGGGTCGTTCCGGCGGCTTGAGTCGTTGGTTGGCTAGGCTGTGGGCTGGGTGGGTGGTGGGTTGGAACGGTGGCGGCGGCGGTGGCTGGTCTGGGAGGTGGGTGGGGTCGGTGGGGAGGGATTTGAGGAGGGGGGGGAAGTCCAATCGGCGAAGGATTGGGGGGAGGGGGCGGGGGGGGGGATGCTTATGTCATGCGTACATTGTTTTGTACGCATGACATCAGCATGTATATAGGAAGGGGCGTGCCCCTTCCTATATACATAGGTCGGCGGTCCGCCGATCTATGTGTATAGTCAGGGGCGTGCCCCCTGCCTATATACATAGAAAGGGTGTGCGAACCGCACACCCTTTCTATGTATATAGGCAGGGGCACGCCCCTGCCTATACACATGAAAAGGGTGTGCGACCCGCACACCCTTATCTGAACAGGGTGTGCGAACCGCACGCCCTTTTCTGAACAGGGTGTGCGAACCGCACGCCCTGTTCTGAACAGGGCGTGGGACTGCACGCCTGCAGTGTTGCACGCCTGTAGATGGGCGTGCAGCCCGCACGCCCATCTACAGGCGTGCTGACGCCCAGGGGTGGGCGTGCGGGCAGCACGCCTTTTTTTTTGTCGGCGTGCAATGGGCGTGGGCGTGCACCCATTGGCCTGCAAATATCAATGCCCTAATTATCAGTGAAAATTATTTTTCATTTTGAATAAATTTTTGTACCCAATTTCTTTGGTTGTTTTTTCTGGCTGTTCTAAGTCATTTCCAATTATTTTTGACCAGAAAGAATATGCCTCAATTTGGGGGCCCTGTGGCCCATTTTGGTGGTGCTTTGAAACATTTCCATAGGTGGGTTGAAATATGTGACACACAAATTAGTCAAAATTGAAAAATGACTTTTGAATAACTAACGAGTTGATTGAATTGGGCCACTGGAATACCCAGAAGAAACCTGATTATGAATGCAGGTTGTGGGGGAAAACATACCCAGAAAAACTGGGTATAAACATGGGCAAACCAAGTATAAACACGGAAAAACCAGGTTCATTTATCAAGCTCCCACAATAGGGGGTATCAAATATGACCAAATCCACCATTATCTAATTAACTGGTTTTGAAAATCCACCTTTTTTACAAACCATGGATGTCAATATAAATTGGTTCAAAATTCTCAAAAGTGAAATTTTGTGGAAAAACCTGATTCACTGGTTTTAATTGTGGGTTTGGTCATATTTGATACCCCCTAATACACAAAAAATGAAGAAAGAAAGTTAATTTGGTAAAAATACATAAATTAAGCTAGCAGCACCAGGAAAAATAAATTGTCACTAGAATACAGGTGACATCAGCCTAGGTTCAATGAGCTACCCATCAGTATAAGTAAAGTCTGACTCATGTACATCAGGTTCTAAACCCCCCTTTGCCACTGATTTGCCCCAAATACATACATGTTTGCAAATATGGTCCCCAATGAGTGGCCAAGACCTACTTATACCACCATACCACCAAAGTGAAATCCAGATTTCATATCAGTAGTTCCATGTGATACTCGCTAATTTGATTGAGAGACTGTTAGAATTAAAAAAGCATTTTTCAAACATTTAGCAGAAAATGATTGACTTGGGCAGGATTTGAACCAGCGATCTTAGCAGAAGCTAAGACACTATACTAGAAGTGCTGCCTTTACCAACTAGGCTACCAAGTCATTATCCAATGTGCTGATATTTGGAAAATTGTGGATCACAATATTCAACAGAGACTTTAGTCTTGGTAGAGATTTAGAGGAGAAGCAGGTAGTCCAGGTGCAATCAACAAGAAGAAGAAGTAAGTTGGTGTGAAATACTTATTTTTTTAAAATTCTAAACTGATTCCCTACAAAATCTAATAAAAATTTGGGCTGGGTATGTGTAATATCCCAGTTCATGTGGGGCCATTTTATGCAGATGTGGACAAAACAGCATTGCTTGTTTCTCCAAGTTCTTGCATCAAAATCCCTTAAAATGGCAATGAAGTTAATGTAATCATGCATAAAGCTTGCGCATTTTTTACATTTTATCTGACACAAAGCAACTAGGTGAGCTGGGATAATCCCTCCTTCAGATTCTTGCTTGACCCCTGACCTATAGCGTAGAAACAAGACCCTAAATGACAGTACCAACATTCTTTCTCAATCTATAATAGGTTTTCAGGTGAATACTATTCCAATAACTTTACCAAAAAATACAATAAATCACTTAAAGAGTCCAAATCTAAGATAATTTTTATAGCTAAATTTATTACACCTATGTGTCTAGAAGTTTTTTTGAATAAACTGTTCTTTCCATTGGAATTTTTCTAAGGGTTCCCTGACAATATGTGGTCTTGTTTATAGCTGTTTTTCTGTGTGATTGTAGATATGAATGTTTCTGATTCTCAAGGCCTCAAAGTACTTTATCCTTTGTGGAAAAATCTTTGTTTTACATCTGTTTTCATTACCTTTACTATATCCATAAAATAACAATAAATAAAATATTATTATCATTTACTTTAAAACAGAACATCCAGCTTGTAATCATCAAAGGATAAATTTTTCAACTACTTATAAATTTTTTGAAACTAAAGCTTGAACCTATCTTGCAAGTTCTGTGGAGGTTTTGAAACTTTTAGCTTGCCAATAGTTTTGGCATTTGGTTCCCAAAAGCATACATATTAGGGGGTATCAAATATGACCAAATCCACGATTATCTAATCAACGGGTTTCACAAAATCCACAATTATGAAACCAGTGGATAAAAATTCCAAATAATAGGGGGTATCAAATATGACCAAATCCACAGTTACCTAATCAACGGGTTTCACCAAATCCACAATTATGAAACCAGTGGATAAAAATTCCAAATAATGCCATTATTTGCACTAGACGTGTCAAGTATCAACAACAAAAACCCCAATATAATTACAAAAACCACGATCCCCCACATTTCAACCAATCACAACTCAGGATCCAAACTTGCAATATACAACCCCAATACAATCAATAATCCTCCACGTTTCAACCCCAACCAAAAATAAATCGTTGCCAATAAAACTCCCAATACAATCAATAATCCTCCACGATTCAACCCCCACCAACAAGAAATCGTTGCCAATACAACTCCACCCAGTCACAAACCCAAACTTGTTCTTCAGTTTTCCTCAAAATTTGGTAAGTTTAGTCAATTATAAACTTGCTTGCAGAAAAAACATTAATCAATCATTCCCTGATCCCAGAACAATGCCTATCAAAAAAACAAATAAATTCATCACTGGAAAAGGAAAAGTGATACCAAAGACGTCAGCAAGCAGGAAGACACCCATCAAGAAGCGAGCACAACATGTCTCTGACGATGATACAACCGGAAAAACTTCTTCTCACCTAAAGAAGGACGACTTCCTCATAATCATCGACTGGCTCAAAATCCAAAAGAATTACGATTTGTGCTTTGGAACTGGTAAGGCACCGGCGGTTGGAAGGCCAGCCAAAGGGAAGATTAACGGATTCGAGCTTATGGCAATCAATCTGAGAAATCAATCCCCTTCACAAATCAAACTAACGGCCAGGCAGATGAAAGATCGTTTTAACAGCTACAAGGACAAGTACAAGAAAACACATACCCAATCCCTCTCCACTGGCTTTGGACTCACCGATGAAGACCGCTTGGCAGGAATTGTCACCATTGACGAGAAGCTTGACAAAATGTGTCCACATTTCCATTCTATGCATCAGCTGATGGGTAAGAAACCGTTTGTGACGCCCTTGTACAAAGTCGATGCCCAAAACGGTGATGAGAGCTCTGACTCTTCTGGTCCCGAGGCCATCAACTTGGACGAAAATGTTGATAAAGATGACTCAGATAATGTATCTGTGGATTCCAATAACTCTAGGGCTCCAGTTGTAAGATTGATCAGTTGTTTCATTGTCTTTTTTGATAATTGCTAATATATTCAATATTGTTTATACGTGATGACTCAGTCAGCAATCTTGGAACCTTTAGAAACTGGTGAGAATAGGTCTGAAGGAGGCAGGGACGGTGAAGAGGTGTGTTTGAATTTCTTTTTATCACTTATGCCATTTCTTCTTCAAACGATTGACCTTGCCACTAAATAATTTAGGAAAGAGTTGGACCGGCCAGTGTTTGTGACAATCCGTCAGATGAAAATGAAGCGGCAATCCTGGTTTGTTATTGGATCAATTAATCACTGTTGTTTGATTGATTAGCTAAAGCCCCATTTCTTCCCATGTTTGACATTAGCAAGGACAGGAAGCAAGTATTCGTCCTAGTGGAATGGTTAAATCATCTAAGCGCTATCGCAGGGCTGTGGATTCCCTCACTGCCCAAGAAAGGGCCCTTGAAACAAGTGATTCAGAGGATTACTGTCCATCTGATGCTCGAGAAGATACTCAGTCACCCTGCAAGAAGAAGACAAACAAATCATGCACCACTTTGACACCTAACGACGCTGCATTGGATTCTCCTGCAAATTCAAGTAAACCGTTGCCAACTCAAACACCCAAGGACAAGTGAAGGGCATCCAACAGTGCCAATATCAATCCTAAGCGCCGATCAACCTCAGGGCCCAACACACCCAATCCTTTTTCTCAATATGAAGAGTATGTGTTGAAGAGGGATGAAGGCCAGTTGGAGATGTAATCCTTGTTCCAATTTTATTAACTGACATGCTTCTTCAACTTATTCTTTATTAGGAAAGTCACAAGTGGCTCGAGACACCCTCAGTTTTGAGATGTTGAAGTTTGAACGACAGGTCAACAACGATAATAAGGGGGTCGAGTTGGAGGAAAGGAAATTCAACCACTCAATTGAACTTGAGGAGAAGAAGTGGGAACATGGAGTTAAATTAGAGGAAAAGAAGTGGGATCAAGGAATAAAATTAGACGAGAGGAAATTAGACTGGGAAAGGGAGGAGAAGGATAAGGACAGAAGGTTTGAGATGGCCAAGATGGAACGTTTGGCTTGTCAGGAGCACATTGGTAAGAAGTATGACCTGGTGACTCAGTGTGTAGCTCATGGGAAGAGTACAGAAGAGATTGAACGCTTGGCAAATTTATTCAAATAGTCCACCTTTTTTGGCTTTGTTCGCACCCAACAAATCATTTGAAACATTGCATGTTACACATTAGAAAGAAAATAAAAAAAAGCAAACTATCGATTATATTTCAAAGAGTTATCTAAAATAGCATCCATATCTCTAATAGTCCAGTTGCTTTTATTTGGATTATTAATATAGTGACCATCTCTAATAAGCTGAATGGCTTTTTGGGTTTTCTTGGGCAGTTGGCAAGATAACCCCATTCGTGTATGTGAAGAGTTGGGAGCAGTTTTTGAGGGAAGAGTCAGGTGAGAATAAGAAGTGGCTTTCCATGCACACTCAACTATACCATCAAATCCTGCAAAGTTGATGCCACAAGAATCGTCTGGAAAGACAAATTCACCTCCAGTGACTTGAAGATTATTCTCGACTAGCTTCCCAGTGTGTTTCTCAATGGGAATCCATAGGACAAAGCTGAAGGGTGAAGAATCGGTGTCTTGGTGTGGCGTGTTTGCAAACTGGCCAAGGGTAAACGACAGGTGTGAGGTGAATCCTTTGCGGTGGGCTGAATATTGGGGAGCTAGTCCAGGGGCTTTGAGTCAAATGTGTTGTTTCTGGACCTCACGGAATAGGGGTTTGGATACAGATCGGAAGCACCGGCCAAGAAACTTATCTATTTTTGGAACATCCTTTTGAAGCGCTTCATAACTGTGTCGATCTGTAGCAACTTTGGAAGAAATGCCTGTTATACCAATTTGGGATTGTGCCTCGTAACCTTTTCGCCATCCCAGACTGTACATTTCACCTGAGTATGCTGGTCCGTTGGATTTATTGGAATTTTGGAATTTGGCCTGCTGGATGAGATGTTGGCTGAGATTTTGGTATTGTTCTTTGAGTTTTGCATCCATGGTTGAGAATGGTCGAAACTTTACCACAGCAATAACATTCTTACGAGCTCCATCGGCCCAGCAGATAAAGGACTTGTTGAAGAATCGGATGTTGGCATTTGGATTGGGGTTGGAGATGTGGACTGGAATATGGGACTGGCCAGCAAAATGTACATTGGCCCTCTGACGGCGAAGAATTTGAGTGGCGGCTTTGTACTTTTTCCGCTTCCTTTGATTTTTACTGAGGTGTGATTGCAGAGCCAGACAAGACCCTTCTGCTTCATTGAACCCTTTGCTGCCACGTATATCTTGTTCTCGATAGTGATCACATCGGCGATAGATTTGACAAATTACGCAAGACTTTGATTCCATCTGAGACATGTTAGGAGGCACGTGGGGATTTGGATTGGAGTGTTGCTTGCAAGTAGGTGGGCGAGGAGGACAGCTGACTTTGGCTTTCTTCAAGGACAAATTGGATGATTCCGAATGGTGGTCACTGCTTTCATTGTCCGTAGAGCCAGCCTCTGAGAAGGGGCTGTCAGAATCCAAATTGTACGTTGAAACGGAAGGTGACGGCGGGTCCTGGTGGCAAGAGTCATCCCCTCCTTGCTCTTCACTAATGTGCTGTGAATGTTCTAGATTAAGAGGAATAGCACATCGCCAATGGATGTTACAGTTCGTACTTGATCTTTGAACAGACAGCGGCACATCAGCTAGGATTGGGGAGGGGGTGGGCAAGCGTGGTGACAGCGGGTCTTGGTGGCGAGAATCATCCCCTCTTTGCTCCTCACTAATGTGCTGTGACTGTTCTAGATCAAGAGGAATAGCACATCGCCAATGGATGTTACAGTTCGTACTTGATCTTTGAACAGTCAGCGGCACATCAGCTTGGATTGGGGAGGGGGTGGGCAGTTGTTCTTTGAGTTCAATGGTTTTCTGTCGAGGTTCTTCCAGTTCCACTCTGAGCTCCTCCGTCACTGATTCCAGTTGTGTAACTTCCATGCTGTTTGATCCAAAAAGAAAAAAAAGATCTAAGAAAGAATAAATCAGCAATACACAGGTGGCTCAGTTGGAAGAGAGAAATAAAGCGGTTACCCAAGCTCTGCATTCCTTATTTTTCCCTCATGAGTTCTTTTTGCAGCCCCACTTACAAAGGGACTGACTGAGACGTTGTTCACGAATGCGGTCATAGTTAGAGTCAGATTGGTTTTAGATGGATTAAGTGATCAGTGATCCTCAGCAGCCGTCCTCGGCGATGTGATCCTCAGCGGCGTTGCTTGTTGGTAGTTCTCCTCAGCAGTGTAGCGCGGCGATGTGAACCTCAGCAGCTGGTAGTGCTCCTCAGCAGCGTCGCTTGGCAATGTGAAGCTCAGCTGCAGTGCAGTCGGTGGTAGTTCTCCTCAGCAGGGTTGCTCGGCGATGTGAAGCCCAGCAGGATTCCAGTAGTTGGTAGTTCTCCTCAGCAGCGTCCTTCGGCGGTGTGAAGGGCAGCAGCAGTCCAGTGTTTGGTAGCTCAGCAGCTTCGCTTGGGGATGTAAAGCTCAGCTGGTGGTAGTCCTCCTTGTTAGTGAAGCTCAGCGATGTGAATGTAGTCGCTAGACCTCCTAAGCAGCGTCGCTCGGCAATGTCAAGCTCATCAGCTGGCCGTTCTCCTTGGTCGTTCTCCTCAGCAGCGTCCCTCGGCGGTGTGAAGCACAGCAGGAGTGGGGTGTTAGGTAGCTCAGCGGCGTAGCTCAACGATGTAAAGATCAGCTCGTGGTCGTTATCCTCGATAGTGAAGCTCGGCGATGCTCGTCAGTGTCCCTCGGCGGTGTGAAGCACAGCAGCAGTCAGGTGTTAGGTAGCTCAGCGGCGTCGCTCAACGATGTAAAGATCAGCTTGTGGTAGTTATCCTCAATAGTGAGGCTCGGCGATGTGAAAGTAGTTGGTAGACCTACTCAGCAGCGTCGCTTGGCGATGTCAAGCTCAGCAGCTGGTCGTTCTCCTTGGTCGTTCTCCTCAGAAGCGTCCCTCGGCGGTGTGAAGCACAGCAGGAGTGGGGTGTTAGGTAGCTCAGCGGCGTAGCTCAATGATGTAAAGATCAGCTCGTGGTCGTTATCCTCAATAGTGAAGCTCGGCGATGCTCGTCAGTGTCCCTCGGCGGTGTGAAGCACAGCAGCAGTAAGGTGTTAGGTAGCTCAGCGGCGTCGCTCAACGATGTAAAGATGAGCTTGTGGTAGTTATCCTCAATAGTGAGGCTCGGCGATGTGAAAGTAGTTGGTAGACCTCCTCAGCAGCGTAGCTCGGCGATGTCAAGCTCAGCAGCTGGTCGTTCTCCTTGGTCGTTATCCTCAGCAGCGTCCCTCGGCGGTGTGAAGGGCAGCAGCAGTCCGGTTTTTGGTAGCTCAGCAGCGTGTGTCGCTCGCCAATGTGATCCTCAGCAGCAGCGTCGCTCACCTTCGTAGTTATCCTGAGCAGCAGTCCTCGGCGATGATATGTTCAGAAGCAGCCTAGTTAGAATCTGAGGAGAGGAGAGCAAACGATATAAAATTAGCAGGATGATTCAATGATTGGATAATGGAAGAGTTGCAGACAACCTTTGGCAGGTCCAAATCGGCCTGCCAAACCGTCTGGGCTGTTTCAGCCATCTCCCGTGGCTTGGCCCAAATGAAACTACAACGAAGTGGCTTGGCCTGATCCAATTGAATTGGGCCGTCGTTTAATTGTTCCTGAGCATCTGTTGTTTCCAAGAACGTTGGCAACCGTCCTGCCAAAGATATTCTTTCAAGGAGGGAAAAATCAAAAAGTCAGCATGGCATCAGCCAAAGACAGTCAAGATAATAAAAAAAATAGTGATCACGCTCACCTTTGTGGAAGGGATTGATACACAGCATGTATGTCAGCAAATTATCTGAGCACCAAAGAGGAGGGATGATGGGTTAATTGGCTTACCTTTTTCAGCCACAAAGCACATGAGCAAGCCAAGTTTTTCCTGATGATTGTTTAATGAATAAACAGCGTGAAATGTAAAAAGATGAATTGAAAAATCAGAGGAAATGTTACCATGACAGTGTATCGTGCACAATTGCAACATTGAAACAAATTGAGCTAGTGGAAGAAGCATTTTTTTTGTACCGGTGGGTGGTTTTGTCCTGTAGAGATGTGCTTACTTAGGCAAGAAAACATATTTTGATCCAACATATAAGTGTAAAAACTTTATTGATTTTATTGGCATTCAAGATGAGAAGAGAACAAATATCTGTAATGAAGCAGGGCAATCAATAATAAATTGGCTCTGTGAGGATGCCAAATCAAATGCAAGCGTCAGAAAGCTGGAAGTGTATTGTTCTGCAAGTCAATGTTGAATTTTTTTCACCTTAGTTGAAGAGTGCAAGTGTTATGGGGCGTAACAGTCCACGTAATCCATTGTTACTAGATTCAACATTTTCCAACAAGGGCAGGGCTGCTTCTGGTTCCTCCTCATTGTAAAGTTCATGCCACTGATCCTTGAGGTCGGCTAGAAGATTATGCAGAACAATGCAGGTGATGATCCACTTGACCGTTGCCTTCATCTCACGAGGGTTCCTGATTTGTGATCGAATTTCTTGCAAACTGGCAAATCGTCCCTTTAGAATACCAATGGCATGTTCAATTCGTACTCTTGATTGGGCTAGATGGTAATTGAAATCCACATTCTCAGGTATAAGCAAATCAGAACCTTTGTAGGCTGGAACAGTATGTTGATCACTTGAATAAGCAGAGTCGGCCAGGAGGAATTGGTGTTGGTCAAAGAATCGTTCTGGATTTTGATCAAGCTTCATATTAGAGAAGACATAACAATTGTGACAGGATCCTGGGTAGCCTGCAAGGTAAGATATGAACTTTTTGTTTATGTCACAAACAAGAGTGACCAAAATAGAGTAACTGTTTTGAAAGCAAACAACACATCAGCTCAGAATTGGTAAAATAGTGGAACCAATGCAAACGATCCAACCGTTTTTTTCGATCCCAGTAGTGGTTACCGTCCACCGGAGGCTTTTGACTCAGTGGAATGGTTGTTCCATCAACAAAGCCAACACATCCAGGGAAGCCTTCATCTTGCATGACCTGAGATGATTCCATACGTTCTTCTTGAGTCGGCCATGATACCAAGTGCGAGCGCATTTGATAAAGAATCTTGATCACCCGACATGTGTAAAGGTTGATTGTTCCATAGCCAACTTGGAAGAGATTCTTGAGTCTGAAAACCGCAGCACCGTTTCCGTTTGATCCAAGACGGCACATAGCAATAGCAAGTTGGACTGATGGGTCTCGTTGAGGATTCTGAGAGGAGTTGTGAAAGATTGGATTTGACTCAATCAGTTGAAGAAGATTGAGGAAACATGGGAACAACATTCGAAAAAGCTGGAGGAAGCATGATTGAGGAAGTTCTTGAATGATTGAAAGGTCATATCGAGGATGGAATCGTGTAGTGGTGCCTCTGGCATTGAGGTATCGTTTCTGGAGTTTTGATCGACAATAACGGTAGAAATCTTCAAGACCTGAGTCTTCGTTATCTGAGTCGAAAATCAATACTGTTGCAGCAGAGTTGGCCGCTTGAAATAGTTGCTTGTGTTGAGAGGGTGCTTGTTGCATGATTGGTTGAGGTGAGGTGTGATGTTTGCTTGGTTTGACAAGAGGAAATGGATTGAACGGTGCAGCGTGAGCTGATGAGAGATGTGATTTAATTGGGTTATTTTGGAAATGAAGGATTTGGATGGAAAACCAGGGTTTTTCATTTTCAAAATCCGTTCGGTTTTTAGCTACCCCTTTTTGAAAACCCGTTGATTAGAAATTGTGGATTTGGCAATTTCTAATCAACGGGTTTTAATGGTGGATTTCGTCATATTTGATACCCCCTATTGTGTTTTTAACATTGCTTGGACTGTTCAAGGTTTTTTGGTTGGCAAGGTTATGGGGTTGGGGGCACAGCCCCAGTTTTACCTTTTGGTTACTCAGCCATGATGATCATTAATGAACAGATCATGGGTTTTGAAAAACAACAAAAAAATGAAAATTATTGACGGATTATGACAAATCTTGGTGCAAATGAGTCCAAGAATTTGTAAAAATACAATACAGGAGAGGCGGGATGTCTGTTTATAACTGAGTGCCATAAGTTTTTTTTTCCCAGTGCATGTTATGTCCGAGAAAGAGTTCATATTCCTCCAGCTACAATATATTGCTTGAACGCAACTCAACTTTAATTCTTGTTGTTGGTTCCTTTTTTTTCCTCCTTCTTCTTGACGCATCTGAGAGATCTAGAACTTTCTGATTGATTTGTTAATACATTACTACTTTGGAAATCTGCAACAGATCAGCGAAAGATTTTGTTTTATTATGCAATTTTCCTGCAAAGCTTAATTTTGAAGACTTGGTCAAAGTTTAATCTGTTTTTCTTAGAATCTAAACTGAACTTTTAAATACATGCATAAATAGCTGTTCATCTTATCTCATTGAACGATACACCACGGGTGCACCCGTAGTTCAAAAGAAACGTCCAGGAAACGAATTCCTATTCTTTTGACAGCTCGGACGCCTTGGAGGCGCTCCCAAGACGTTTGGAGCGGTTTCAAGCCGTTCCGGGGACGTTGGCGTGTTTTCAAGCCGTTTTGAAAACGACATGGGTTCTCAGGACAACCTGAGAACGACTTCGGACGACTTGAAAACCAATTTTGGTTTTCAAGTCGTCTGAAAAACCACAAAAGGTTCTGATGACGCCTTGGAAACCAAAAGTGGTTCCCAGGCCATCATCAAAACGGTTTGATGAGCTGGAGACAAGTCCACTGCTCCCCCCATAGAGCTCCTGTGAACAGGAGGAGGGGCAAGGAGCTGATGGGCTCAATTGCCCAATCATCAATGGGGTCACTTGCCCATCTTCACTGGAGGGGTTCGGGATGAAAGGACTGTTGAAGTGTAGTCCTTTCATCCCGAACCCCACCAGCCATTACAAATATATATTTAGAAGTCACCTGTTTCTTTCAAGTAGTCTCTGACTCTCAGCGGTTAGTGGCTCCAGTGGTCACTTTTTGCTGCTCTGCGGTTCGATCCCGCTCTTTATTCGAGCATTCCCAGGGCACAACGTTTGAAAGTCGTCTCAGCAGACGGCTCCCGGGCGCCTTTGGTTCTCACTTGAAGTCAAGGACTTACTGCTGGGCGCCTGGGTGACGCCTCAAAAGACGCCTGGCAGGCGAAATCCTATGCTACTGAATAGGATTTTGACGCCTTCCAGGCGCCTAGCAGGACGACTTGGAGGCGCCCGAATGCACCCGTGGTGTAGAATTCTCCAAGATTCCACTCACTGGTTCAGCAAATCTGGGGTAGGTGACCGTGGAGTTATGAATCTCTCTTGATTCAAACGGATTGAAGAGAACAATCAAATTAAGCACCCATTATAATTTAAAATATCAATTATGTGTACACAGTTCTGAGGGGCTCATGGAAAATGTGTTGTGTCAGCTTTCTCTCTGTTTAGCCTCTTGCTATCGAAACCTCCAGTTAAGAGAAGCGCCGACTTGTTCATAGCCGAGTGGCGCTGTTTATCTATGCTTGCTCTCCCAAGTGCTGGTTTGATGTAATGATAAAGATGAAGAACCCAGCCATTAGTTTAAAAATCTGCTTGCAATGTATGACATCAACATGAAACAGGGTATAAAAAATTCATCCAATTAATAATTGGTTCGTGACTTGCATACATATAATAACGCTGGGTATGCCAAAGCAGGAAAGAAAAAAGAAATGGGGGAAGCCATTGTTGATTGATGAGAATGAGAATCTCCAGCAATCTGTTTATCTAGTGCAAATTCATTAATGTTTTACATCTAAAATCAAAACTGAACCTAATTACAGCTACCACAGAAAAGCTTGCCGCTTTCCCGTTTTTTTTTTTTTTTTCCCTCTCCCCCCCTCCCCGAATTTTTTTTTCACCCACCGAAAACCCGGCGGGGAATAGGAATTCCCCCCCCGCTGACTATTTCCAATTGGCCCCAGTCAGTGGCCGATTGGAAATAGCCGTCACCCACCATCTCGTCAGGAATTCATCTCAGGACTCGTCTACCAACCTTTCGAGCTCAATCAGGATCCAAGTTAGGTAGGATAAGTTCTTTTTCCCTTGCAAATCACTCCTTTTTGAACCAAAACTGACTTAACTTTCAATAAAATATCTGATAGAAACTGCGCACATGAATGATGGTCTTCCGGAAATACTCACCCGATCTCAAATACAAGGCTGTGAGTCAAGCAAGCGAGGGGACCGATCTGGCTAGTATCAACAAATCACTGGGGGCTTCTATCATCCGTGATTCCCTTTATCGATGGACCAGCTTGTACGAGAGGACCTGTGCCGTGGTTTGCGACCCTACAACCTATCTTCAGAGGGGACGTCCATTCGATCTGGGCGATGAAGACTTGACCTTCATCAAAAACCTCGTGACTGACAAACCATCCGTTTACGCCGACAAAATCCAGCGCAGCTTGGCCGAAGATCACAGTATCACAGTATCTGTATCAACTATCTTAAACACGTTACATGATCGCTTAAACTTATCAAAGAAGACCATGCGGACTGTCCATCCTAACCAAGACAAAAGCGAATGGGCACATTACATCTATCAGGTTGGAGCAGTACCAAAAAACTGTCTTGTGTTTACTGGTAAGTCTCAAGTTGCTTACTAGGTTGATTTGTAGCTTAATTGTTTCTCTTTATTTTCAGACGAGTCCGGTGTGTGCCTAGAGGCAGTCCAAAGGACTCAAGGATGGGCCCCAGTTGGCGAACGAACCCCAAGAGTTTCCCGCGAGAGAAGCACCCATCAATACAACATCGTGCCGGCGATTTCAATGTCTGGATTAGTAGCTCACATGGTCCACCAGGAATCAATGGACCGTGAGTCATTCCAGTACTTCCTGGAGAATATTCTTGTAAGTTTCAATTCAATCTTTTTCAGTTAATGCAAAGCATCACACTGATAAGTTCAATCTTTAACAGATCCCTTCTATGAACCCATTTCCCCAGCACAATAATGTCCTTGTGATGGACAACGCACAGATCCATCACAACGGGACAGTGGCTGACATTATCGAATCAAGTGGCTCTCTTTTGCTGTACTTACCACCATACTCGCCTGACCTGAACCCCATCGAAAAGGCGTTCAGCGTCTTCAAATCAACTTTGAAGCAACATGAAGATCTACTAACCGGTGGCGCGGGGGACTTCGATGTTATTGATGGATTCATCCCTCTAGTTTTCACTTCTGAACTTACTCACAAATTGTTCCGCGCGTCTGGATACACTGTTACAGTAGATTAACATGCTAGCACCCCTTTCCCCCCAATGCAATATCAATCGTATTTCCTCTTTCAATACTTGCCCAAAGACCTTGATGTGTTATGTCCCATCAAGGCATCTAATTATTCCAAACAGGTCCTCAAACGTGTCACTACTAGCCTACCTGACATCATCTTCAGTATCATGCTTCCAAATGAGCTCAATGTCAGCTCATTTGGCTCCTACAGAGGGAAAGCGCCCCGATGAATTATTAATTGCCTCGTTGAGGGTGGATCTCAAGAATTCAATGAAGTTCAAGGACTTGACTCAGAGAGATGCAATAAAAGTGAGCCGGCGATCAAAAACAATTCAGAAGCTGCCTCAAAGTGAGCCGGTGATTAAGCCCGGCGGGCTTAATCTGACTCAGAGAGATGTGATCAAAGTGAGCCGGCAATCAAAAATGAACAATAATTATCAAGAACCGTAGATGAATGTATTGCAATGCATGAGTAGTTCTTGAGACAACTAAAGAGACAACTAAAGAGATGACTCGGAGACATGATGACTACACTAGGTGATGAGATGACTTGGAGACAAGATGACTACACTAGGTGATGAGATGACTCGGAGACAAGATGACTAGACTAGGTGATGAGATGACTAGGTGATAAGAACAAAGGAATTGAATACAATTTACCCAACATTTACCCGCTGTTTCTTGAGATGGTGCTTGTACTTCTTAAGATTAGAAATGAGTGCACGGGAATCGCCCTTCTTGAAGCCTTCAGTTACGAGCTCGTCCGGCGTAAAATTGGACAGTTTGGAGTAGTGATTGATGCCAAGGGAATCTAAATCTTCTTGTAGTTTTGCACAGCTCAGATTAACATGGGCAAATTGCAGATAATCATCTAGAATCAGATTTTCATCTACTGGTGCTGGGGACGAAGGGAGCTGAGGGACCTGAGTCGTTAGGAGCTGAGGTGGCTGAGACATATGATTTGATAGGAGTTGAGCCGGCTGAGGAAGCTGTGTTGGTTGGAACTGATCTGGGATGTTTGGCTGCACAGTATAGGCCATCATCTGGCCAACTACGGGGTTCCAGGCCACATAGACCTGTGGCCCATTACCCATTGGAAAGGTTGCCGGTGAGGCCGCGGGTTGAACAGGAATCAGGTCTGATTGGACAGGAGGGGGGATGGGGGGCAATGATGGAAGCGGTGGAGTCGGTTGGCTTTTTTCCCAATCAAATCCTGGGACGTTTGGCGGATTGTACACATCAATCGAATCACTTTTCATCTGGACCCGGCCAAAATCATCAGCAAACTCGGTTATTGTATGGCCTGGATTAAATGAAAGAAAAACTACTTAATATCGCTTTAGCCCAGACGGTTAGTCGCTCGACGTTTAGTATCATATACTGTTTGGGATCTTTCGGGTTGATATAAACATTCACCTCATGGAAGCCGGTGAGTTTTCCTTGGGGGGGGTGAGTGGCTTTGATGAGAGCAATCAGGTCGAACATGTTGGATGAATGAGTCGCACCGGCCGAGGGCTCCCAATCGTTGCCATGTCTCTTCTTCTTGGTCTGAGAAGCTTCTAACTTCTCTTTAGCCGCCTCCCTCTGATGAGTCATCATATCATCAGCGCATTACCCTTCTTTTTAAGTCTGAAGTGAAGTGACCCACCTGGGAAACCAATTTGGGGTTGATTTCATTGATTGATATGCTGATTTTGTAGGCCAAAGGATTGGCGGATTTGTCAAGAAACTGGGTGAATTGTTGGTTGGTGTTGATATTTGCCCGGTTGTTGCTCTGGAATGCACCTCCATGCGGAACAGTGGCATTCCATACAACTCGCCGTGCAGCATCTTGCAATTCAGCATGGTCGGCAAATACACCAGTGTCGTGCTTGCGTATGGCGCCTAAAGCGGCTTGCTTGAAAGCGGTGAGGTTATTGTAGCCAAGATCCCAGAAAAAATAGATCTCACCACCTCGAGACTTAATCTGGGTATACTTAACCTTTCAATCACTGGGGGGGACCTTTTGTTTGTGAGACCCTTGAGTCAAAGATATCTCTTCTTCGGCAGCGATATATAAGGAGTAGTCGAGTGAGATTTGGGTTTCGCCATCTGCATTGAGGATCCGCTGATCGGATTTTCGGTTTTTTTTGGTTGAATGCTTTGGTTTGGGATTAACTGAAGCAGGGGTTGCCGACAGGAGTGGTGATCTATTCAAGTCGAGATCTGACGGGCTGTTGGGGAGAGAAGGAAACCTAGTGTCGCGTGAGGGAGCCGGGGTGGCAGCAGGCGTTACACAATTGGCTGACGAGAGAGGTTGAACTGGGTCCTCGCATTCGCAGGATTCCATGGGATTTTGGGTGTTGTTTTGTTCGAGGAATGCCGCCTCAATCCAGTCCACACTGTAGCCAGGTTCGTAAAACTGGTCTAAAAAAATTTCAACAAAATTTCAATGTCAATTACTAAGTATTAATAGCTTTCAGATTACCTTGCTCCATTTTCTGACCCGTGTTCCTTGGTAGACAAGTCCTGCAATGAATTCCTGATGAGATGGTGGGTGACGGCTATTTCCGATCGGCCACTGACTGGGGCCAATCGGAAATAGTCAGCGGGGGGGGGGGAATTCCTATTCCCCGCCGGGTTTTTGGTGGGTGAAAAAAAAATTTGGGGAGGGGGGGAGAGAGAAAAAAAAAAAAAAAAAACGGGGAAGCGGCAAGCTTTTCTGTGGTAGCTGTACATGAAAGAAAACAAAAACACCTTGAGTGAGACTTGTTGGAATTTCACGTCTCTGTCTCTTTCTCTTCCCTGTCACTCATCTGTCACTTGCTCCTTCTCTTACAGATGCATATACATTTCCACCTTCTGTCCCACATCTTGTCCCACATTAGTAATAGCTTAAATATCCAAGACAGACAAGGAATGTAAAACATCAGTTCTTCAGCGCACTCTTCCCTGAGAACTTTTGAGTCTCTTGTAGTGAGGAGCCTTTTTCCTCCTCACAAAATAGCTGGCTTAGCCCTCTTTGAGGGCTTCTTTGTCTTGTCCTCATCCTCAGAGCCTTCTTCCTCAAGGTCCCATCTCCAAAAATTTTCATCCTCAGCTTCAAAGTTTTCTCAACACTTTCCTCAGATCAAGCCCATCAGTATCTTTGGCTCAAAGGAAATGTTGCTACAGACGGCCAAATTGGTTTATTACAACATCCACCCGGGCTTAAGGCTTGGGGGTGAGTATATCAACTTCCAGCTTGATCCAAACTTGAGAGTTCCATCTTGATTCAATGGGTCCCACCACACAATATTTTAGCTTAGAGCAAGAGCAATGAGGATGACACATCACATCAAATTGTATTTCATTGAGTTCTTCTATTTAAAGAACACAGAATTGTACAAAAATTGTTTATTGTATAACTTAGTGATTTTATTGGAGTAAAGTTGATATGAAATTGAAAACAGAATAAAACCCATGAGGGAAGAAAGAAGGTGAAAATTCTCCCTAAATTTTCTTCAAGTAATTTTTTAATTTTTTTCAGGTGCGTTGGGACCCAAAAGTTCCCTGATGCGTATCCATGTGAGTGTAGATAATATTTTTGTAACTGTGTGTTTAGAGTTTCTGAGATACAGCTAGGACAGAAAACTGGAGTACATCAATGATTTTGGCCTTTAAAATCAGAGGTCACAACATGCCAGTTGATCTCTTCCCTTTATCATAGATCTTCTCCCATTATTTGAGGTTCAAGCTAGATGGGAGGAGGAAGGGATTCTAACTGGGGGTCATAGATGAGCTAAACCAAACCCAGTTTACAGAAACAATAACCAAGCCAGCTAGCCTTATTATCCATCCAATGGCCACATCCTGACAACACCAAGATCAGATCCTCCCTAACCTATCCATGCAGTCTTTGTAATTTGAATCACATTGTTCTCCTCTACATTTCTTCAAAATCACCTCATCTTTCCCTCAATTATTCACACTCATAATCTGTAACTTCATCTTAATAAGACATCAAAAAAAAAAAAAAAAAAAAAAGAAGTCATGATGAATTTATTTATGAGGCCATATTCAAAACCTTAATATCAATAAAAAAAAATCTTAAAACTCACATTGAGCCTTGATATTTTAAGTACAAATAATTAGCTATTTAAATAATGGTGATAAATATGGTTGGAGAAATAATTGATTCTAAATATGCACTACCAGAAAAATTAATTCTCATGTGACTAATTTGAGGTTAAGTTCATCTAATGAAATGTACAAGCAAGTTGATCCAATATTATATTTATATAATTTTGATTGAAGTAAGTCCTAACTCTAAAGTTGACTAAATCTTTATAGGATATCCTCAACCAACCAACCAATCTATATGATCTTACACTGACAGTTACCAAATAAATGACTATCCCCCGTCTGGCCTCAGTGAATACCAATTCACGAGTTAGATTTGTTTGAATGAATGGTGTTTTTTTTTCGATTTATTTGAATTAACTAACAAAATCAAAGATGAACATAAAACAAGAACAAGTTAAGAAACACACCACATAAGCCCCCCCCCCCCAAAAAAAAAAAAAAAAAAAAGCATGAAGTATTCTAGACAAAACAAAGAAGAAGAATGAATGCTTTTTCGAGTCTTATAAATATTTATATTTATATATTTATAGTGAAGGGTCATGGATCTACGAAAACGAACAAGGGGGGGGGGAAGTAAGAAAAGCAGAAAGTAGTGTTTATAAAGATAGAGAAGCATAGAAAAGTATTTAATGGTGTCAGTAGTCGACCTCAAAAGTGAAGGCAGATAATGATGAACAACAACAACAACAACAACAACAACAATTAAACACAAAAACAAAAGCAAGGGTTTAATCTTTTGAGACAAGCAAGCAACTGATTAACAATGAATCTAACAGAAGGGAATAAGCGAGATAGAGAGAGAGAGAGAGAGAAACATTATAAAACACCCTGACTAAAATATTGAAAAGAGTCATAAAGTCTAGTAAAAACTGAATTGATAGAAGAGAGAATTAATTTATTCTCGATAAATTCATCCAACTTTTCATCTGAAGTTAAATTTAATTGAAATCGTTCTCGTAAAGTTTTGATGACCAAATCTCCATTTCCACCAAAACAAGGTAACTTTGATTCTATTTATTCAAAAAAGAAAAAAAATCAGGGGTTTTTTTTTTTGTGAAGTAAAAAAAAAAACGGTGGGATAACATACCAACTTGCATTAACTCGACAATGGTGATAATCCGTTCAGCATGTTTACGAATTTTCTTAAACGAGAGTTTAAAGAGCTCCACAAATTCATGAAACGTGTTAAGATCGTTCTGATTGGAGTTAGATCTATGGAGATCGCAAGAAAGATGACGTTTACCGTCTTTAGCCGAAGTGAAGTGAGAGGGCGGGTTAAGGACTTCGATATAATCCTGAGAGAGCTTAAATGGGGCCATCTCAAAGCCAATCGAACCGGGTGAATTGTTCAAGACAAAGCCAAAGTCAATATGGATGATGTGCCCCTCTTTGTCTATCAATATATTACCGTTGTGTCGGTCTTTTAATTGTAAGATGTAAGAGATTATTGAGTATGACACTAATGACTTCATAAAGTTTTTCTGCGCTTGTTTGTACTTTTCTCCCGTGGGCGGTCCGTACGTCTAATTAACGGGGGGAGTGATAGATTTATTAATTTCCTTATGTAAAAAAGTTTTACTCATTGTGATTCTCAAAAAAATACTCACATCAACGTAATAGTCAAAGATCGAATAATTTGGCAAGCCACCAGAGACAGTAGGAACTGAGTTGGTATTTAAAGTAGCACTACTACTGGCCGCGCCGGGAAGGGGTTCGTTAGTAGGTTGATTGGCACGATGAAATGAAATTTTAGAGTAGGCAGATTTCTTGAGAGAATGGATCGAGACAGCGTCGACGATAGTTTCCATCAAGCCGGTACTTTCACCTGTGACGAGGATCCGGTAGTAGCGCACCCATACGTCACAGGCTTCCTCGGTCCAGATCCTGCCAAACTCGTTAATGAGCTGGACGATGATCTGTTCCTGACGGAGGTCCGTGCCCGTCTTGACGATCACTGAGAAGAGGTTCCAGTTGGCGAGGTGACCGTAGGGCGACGAGAGTCGGATCCGCGCTCGCTTTGATGCCCACGACTCCGATAGCATCTTTCCCGAGGGATCTTCTTCGTTCACCGCCTTCATGACCACCGATTCGTCTGCCACATCTGAGTTCTTTTGGTTTCCCGTTGTCGAGCCTTTATCTCCCGAGAGCCCAGGCTGCTTGGGGTTCCCCGTAATGATGTCTAGCTTCATCCGTTGCATACGCTCTTCCTCCAAGAGCATCATCTCCGACATGATCTTATCCTTAATAGCCTGGCTCTGTTGAGGGCTCAAGAACTTCTGTCTAGGTACCGCATTAGGGCCTGAGCTTCCAGTGCGAGAGGGAAGTAGGTCGGAACGACGATCGCCCCTGCCGTCGGCGGTTTTCATGTCCAGCTTAACCGACACCCCGGTCGAACCTTGCCCGTTAACGTTCGCCCCCGAGCCAGCTCCATTAGTATTAAGATCTTTCCGACCGATCGGTGAGGTGATGACTGTTTGGCCGTTCCCAACTAGCCGACGACTGACAACGGCACCTAAACCGGCGCCAACAGTTACACCCACAAAGCCCGCACCGAGCCCGATCGCACCACCGACGACCATCCCCGCGGCACTCGACGGGGTCATCGATAGGGACTGGGACGGTTGCTGTGAGGCACTCAGTTGGGCAAGCATGATCGCCGCCATCCTCATTCGTTCCGCATACTCATCCAAGGTGATCGTCGGGCGGGAAGGAGTCGGACTGGGCGATTTGAAGCTTGAGGGCGATTGATGTAAGGCTGATAGGGCGCTAGGATCGATCATCTTACTGCTACTCTCTGGACCGGCCGTTGACTGGTTCGTCGTCGCAGGTAACGGATTTGACTTTGATTTCGACATCGAATCGTCAAGCCCAAGATGGGTAGAGTATGGGGTTGTTAGCTCGTTAGGATGTAAGTTGTGAAGGGTTTCATTGCGAGCGACGACAGGCTCGGCTCGCTTCCATGCCTGTTCGTCGAGAGTTTTGTTGTGCAAGCCGGCGGGAAGATTTAGCGACTCAGAATGACGGTGATTGTAGAGAAAAGAGTCTTCCTCTTCCTCCTGATCATCATCAACAGCTTGGGAGTCCAAACCACCAGATTTGTTATTCTTGCCATAGATCTGCTCCACGAGATCCATCTCCTCCTCGGGAAAGTTTGTGAGGATCTCTGGGAAGTCGAACGACGAAGCTCGTCTACTGTGATGACGTGGAGACGAGAATACCGAGCCAGCTTGGCTGTGCTCAATCCCTGTCCGACGATCAAGCAAAGTCTGAAACTGATGATCGATGTGGTGCTTGTGATTGGTTGGGCCGTGGTGGGTAGTTTGAGCACTACTACTACTACTACTACATGACGTATGATCTATAGGAGAGAGAGAAGTTGATCAGTGAGAGAGAAGAGGGCTATGATTGAGAAAAGATGAGAGGGTTTTCACTTACCGGTAGGAGAACTAATGGAAGCGAGGCCCAAATGGTTGATTGATTCACCAACGGGTGGAAGCGAGCTTGTAATCTTGGATATACCATGAGATTTCATTTTCTTGTCAGCAGTTTGTTGATCGGTACTAGTTCTAAGACTTCTTTGATCAGTTGTGGCGAGTTTGCTGACGTTAGATTCGGAGAAGTTAGGCGAGGAGTCGTTGATGAGGACGGAATAGATGTTTGGGTTGGGAGTTTTAGAGTCGGTGTCGTTGACGGAGATGGCAGAGCCCTTGATGGCCTTCCTGAGATCTTCATAGTTCGAGCGACGGTTGGGGTCAAAGTCAAGATGGTCTTCAAGCACTTCGACATGGATCAAGAACGGGGCCCGGTCGGCTGAGTTGAGGACGACGGACTCGTTGGGTGAGATCCTGACGATCCGCTGATGACACTTCTTACGCTTGGAACTTGCCCCACTTAACTCGGCCTCCATACTGCCCAGCTTCTCCTCGCCCTTATTATTCACCTCGTCACAATAATCTCCGTTACAGTACATGCCTAAGCAGCAGCCTTTCGGTAGACTGTGATTGAGAACGGTGAGCTCGGCGCGGAGAGCTGAGAGCCTGGCCTTCTTAGGCACGACGACCAGTCGAGTGGCGATATCTTGAAGACTGGTGATTAGATCTAACTGTGATCTCATCGATTGAGATTTGAGGACTTGATTGAGTAAGCCGTGTGGGATTTCGCTCGGATCCATCGAGAGTGCATTGAAGAGATGGCGGATCGGACTACTACTACTATTAGAACCTCCTTGATGCGTGGGTTTCCCGTTTCGGTGCACGACTGATGTTCGTGGATGGTGGAATCGACTGTCGCGTTTGAATTTCGAAAGGGCGTCGGGTAGAGAGGGGGCAGATTGAGATATTGCGGCGCAAGTGTTAACTCGAGGGGAAGAGGTCGAACCGATCGAAGCAGTGCCGATCTGAGCTGGATAGTGTGGCACGGTGGGTAGGGCGTATTGGCTATGAGTGTTGGCAGGTGATTGAAAGAGTAGATGATCTGAGTGATGACCATGCTGGATATTGGGTGATCCATCTCGGGAGAAGTAGTGATCGGTAGACGGAATGGGGGCAGTGAGGATAGAGGGCAAAGGTGAGGAGATGTCAAGCTGGGTGTGGACTTGGTCGAGATTGATTCTGGGGGCCCATTGTGGCGACAAGACTCCAACGGAGGATGAGGAGGAGGCCAGGTTAGAGGACTGAGCTCGAAGGTTGGTGTTGAGTGGAAAGTCGAGATGGGCTGAGAGCTGGAGAGGGACAGAATGATGGATGGAATGTGATGATTGGTGGGTTAACACGAGCTTCTTTGATGATGATGATGATGTTGTTGATGATGATGATGATGATGAGCTTGGATGGTTCAGATTTTGTGGGTTAGGGGGTTCCCTCATACTTTGGTGTCGAGGACGTGATGAAGGTTGGTTGTTGAAGGTGGTTCGTTGTTGAGCCTTGGTGTGATGATGATCAAGCTCTTCTTCATCACTTGCCGAGTTATTCTCATCGGGATTTTTAGCTTTGAGTCGTGAGGTGATCGTGAGCGGTTGAGCATAACTCCTACTCTGTTCGATCGGCACATGACCGGTTTGGAGGGATAGATGAGGAGAGCCGATTCCAGCCAGGGCGAGACCGATTCCGACGCTAGTAGGTAGGACTTTCTCGGTGATCTTAGGTCCTGAGAGTTTATTGAATTCGCTCAAGGTACGTTTCTTGAGAAGTTTCCAATAAGTAGCTGATCGAGGGTTATGGGCCTGATAGTTTTGAGATTGAGTTGGTTGAGGATTGGGAGGGGTTGGTTTGAGGGATAGGTTGAGACCGATAGCAGTTTGCCTTGGATCGATCTGCTGACGTTGGGTTGATAGATCGAGGAGGGGATCGGAGAAGATGATGGATTGGATTCGATTGAATGCTCGATGACAGACGATAAAGTTAGGGGTGTTAGGGTTTGAGGATAGATCGGAAAGAGATGCTTGAAGGTACCATAGGGTCTATGAGATGGGGAGAGTGTTAGTAATGTTCCAAGTGATCGTTTTATAGGTTTGAGTGAGACTGACTTTCATTGCGAGATGGGTAGAGAGTTGAGATTTTTTGATGATAAAGGATTCGAGTGCATAGCTCTGAGTAGGTCGACTGATGAGTAGATGACTAAGGATGGTAAGCAAACAGGGGGGTTTTTTTTTTGTTAGGGTTATTAGTGATTTAGAGTTAATATGAGTGATTATTCGATCACCATAGTTGAGGCCAATAAAATTCGACATCCTGAGATGGGAATTGGTTGAGTCTACTGATGAGGTAGTAGGTGATTCCGATCGAATCGTGATAGGTTTTGAGACTGAGTAAAAAAATGGAGTGAGTGATTGATGGTTTGGTTGGGGTTTTTTTAGAGTTGATGATTATACTGACTATGAGATTGCTAGATGGACGTTAAAGAATTCAGATTCGAATAGCCTGAGTAGTAAACCACTACCGCCAGTTGGAGCGATGTTGTTGTTGTTAGTATTAGTTTTGACCAAGTTTGAGAAGAGTGAGCTCTTGTTATTTTGATGAGTGGGTGTGAGTGGGGTTGAGTTAGCTCTGATGGGTGTTCTCCGATCGAGTGATGGTTGGATCTGATGGTTGGTTGTTGTTCGTATTCGTTGTTGGTGAGTTGTTGATGAGTTCATGATAAGTTTAGAAGTGATAGAGAGTAGTAAGTAAGTATTTAGTAAATATGTAGTTGGTTAAGTTTGGGTTTTTGATCAGCTGGAGTACCAAAATCTGATTAGAGGAGACCCCCCCCCACTTGGATTACCTAATCAACCCCCTTGCCTTGGGGTTGTCAGTTTCAAAATAAATATTTGAAACTTAACCTCAAACAAGTTAAATTTGTTGTGGGTTAAAGATTAATAGTATAAGTACAACGAAATGACAGTCGAATTAACTCAAGTCAATTACAACAAGTTCCATTCCGGTAGTATTTGGAAACCATTTCTTGTTTTTTTTGTGAGATTCTTTAACATGAACATTTAATCAAATTACTATTGGTGGTCTTTGGATTAGTTGAATCTTTTCGATCAATCAAGCTAAATTTAGTATTTTTTTAAATAAATTTAAACCTGTTAAAGAAATTCATTTATTTTTCGATCGAATCTTGTACATCAGCCATCTTCAGGCTCAACTGAGCTTATAACTCACTGAGTCAGTATAAAAACAAACACTTTTCATTTCTCTAACTCAGCCATACATAAATATTTATTTCCACTACACCTTCTCTCTTCACAATCAAATCAAAACCTAAAACAAACCACCAAGGTCAGTAGTACACTTCCTCAGCAGTTTTCACTTAAAGTCTCAACTTAAAAATCAACTACCCAAGCTACAATTCATCCAGTCGGTTGAAATCATTTCCCCTTAACTATCCCACGCCTAATAACCACTTCATCCTCCTAAACCAGAATCACCCGACCCTTCTCTCTCTCTCTCTCTAGGATTCACCATTTTTAGTCTCTCTTGCTCTCTTTCACTATCCTCAATATTGATAAACCCCATATCCTTAATCGGCTTTTCGATCGTCCTATCTCTTCTCTGATTAGCCCATTGATACATAAACCAAGCTCACCAACAAACACTCTTTTTTTATCTAACCCAAGCTTCAAGCTGCTCTCTCCATACCTAATCAGATCCACCCGTGCTCACCCCAGACTCTTTTGTCTTCTCTGTAAGCATCCATTCAATTCCTACACATCTCCATTCACCCTCTATCACACCTTCCTCGGCTCATCCATCCAAGGTCTATATACATATATAACCTTCACCTCATGAGACTATGAGTAGTCACCCTAGAAATACCCTCAGAGCTCGTCCCAGCAAGCATCAATATCTATGAAAGCTAGCTTAAAACTCAATGGGATATACTTGATAATTGACCATTCTAGAGCAAAAAAACACAAACACATGACTTCTCTCTTTCTTCCATCCACATCCATCATCCCCTTTAAACTATCAGCTACCCCCAAAACAACTTTCTCCCGGTGTAAGTAAGACCATGTCTAAACCTACCACGCCAGCTCTTTGTTCTTTCTACTTTCACCTCCTATGAATCTAAATCACTCCTAACCAGACGATCACAACATCCACACCTGATGAGCTTGATACTCCATTGGGGATTCATATGTTGTTTCATCCGATTCATATGAATCAATCTACCCTTTCCACTGGTTCTCTTTTTTTCATTTTAATTAAAAAAAAAGGAAAAGAATGAGCTCACCAGCTACGAGATATTCTCAAAACCCATCTCTGTCTCTCTCTCTCTCTCTCTCTCTCTCTCTCTCTCTCTCTTCTCTCACGTCGATATCGTGATCTTGTTTACTTCATCCTTCCTTTTAATTTAGTCTGTGAGGACTCGATATTGAAAGATGTACAACAAGAGAACTCAGGAAGCTGATATCCCTTTCCCTTCTAGCTCCACTAGCCAACTCAATCCATTCATAAGAGATCAAGTGATGCCTGGCTGGACTCGTCAGAGGTCAGATAGTAAACTAGCAGCTTGGGCTAAAAGCCAAGACATTGCAACCGTTGAGCGAGAGCTAGAAAGGACTGAGAAGGATATCCGTCGTGCCGGAAGTATTTCACTCAACCCCGAGTATGTCTCGAAGCGACAACAAGAGAGGGCACGGGCCCGAGATGCAACGGGTCGGCTTAGTACCATCGGTCTTCGGCTCGACCTCGGTCCCTTCATCTTCGACCATCCCCCACCACCACCCCCTACCCCAATCTTGAATTCCAAACCACCCATCAAACAGACTGCGAACGAACAACGTGAGATCTTACAACTACGTAACGAATTATCCAAGTTGAAGGCCCGTGAAATCGAATTAGAGAGCGCCCTGGCTAGTTCCGAGAGGAAGAGAGACGAGGAACGTAAAGCGCATGAGCGAGAACGTAAGATGATGGTGGCTACCATCAGAAAGTTGAAAGTCGAAGTCGAAGATGGTTGGAGTCGTATGATCAGACTTAAAGAAAGATACGAAGGTCCTAGCTGTGTAAGTCTTTCTCTCTCTCTCCCACCATCTACCATCTCCCTTTTACTTGAGGATACTCAATTTCACTGGGCGCGGGTTGGTTTGAACAGTTCCCTCAGTTGGAATCAGGCCGAAGTTCGTCGAGCAAAATCTATCAAACCGATGAAAGTTTCGAGGCGGTCTATCGACCGAGTTCGCGGAGAGTATCCTTAGAAGAATCAGCGGATCATCATCATTCTGGATCCTCAAAGATCAATTCAAGACCTTCCTCTGCCCACCTCAATCGTCCAGTCCAAGCCTCCCTCAACCATCCTCATCTCATTAATGAATCTATCAGGAATACTCCCTCCCTCGGTTCTCGACCAAAGACAACTTCTATCCTCAAGAACCCCCTCGAATGTACTACCAGAACCCGTCGAACTTCTTTCAGTTGATTGTTTATCCTCCTTCTCTTCGCAAACAAAACAAAAAATGTCGATTCAAGTAAGAAACTTGGCCGTTCTAGTCCGATCATTCAACCGGCTGTTGTTGACCGCCTCACTCCACCATCACGAATTGAATCGTATCGTTCCATTCATATACACGAGTTTTTCGTATATTTTTAAATTTTTACATCGTCAAATAAATTTATCACCTAATTCTGAATAATTCATCCATCAAAATATAGAAGTCCATCCATTTCTTTCCACCAAAAATACTAGACTAGAACATGTGATCGCAAAACCCTCCCCCTCCAAAAAAAAACACCCCCAATACTTGAAAGCTTGACATCATCATAACCGAATATTTACTCTCGATCCGATCGCCCCTTTACATTTATAAATTTAATACATACAGCTTCTGGCCATCGAAAAAAATAGATCTAGAGAATAACTTTAATTCATTCACATTGTCTAATAATTCACATCATATCTTGACATGCAAAACCTAACCTCTTGTCTCATTCTTGCACTAGTTAACATACTCTTTTTGTATACTCTTACGTTTACTCCTATAAGTCCATTCTCATCCATGACTCTTTTTTTATTTATTTTATGTTTACATATCATTCACATCTCAAAGATAAATTGATTCTCTTACAGACACTCTTCTTGATATTTGTTTGTTTCATACTCCCACCCTTACCATGTGTATCCAGGTTATCTTTTATTATTTCCTAACCATTTGTTCTCATTCTTAATATTTTTTTAGATGTATATATAATCGTCTTTTAATCATTAAGTCTGATACACATAAGAAATGACTTGGTCTGATTAAGTTTATCGATTATTCCTAAAATGATGATAGAGAGTCAATTTGTGCGGTTGTGTCCCCTCTGGGAGAGAATTATAGTCATTGATTGAATGAGGTACACTGCTTCATACCTCAATCAGTTGTCTACTGCCGCCCAAATGGCATGGCTGCAGGTGCCGCTCCAATAAATATACTAGCTGGCCACATCCACCCACGAACGTTGAGCTTCGACAATGGTCCCAATTCGCAACTACGCCAGATGGACTTGCCACGTCGTCCCAAGCAACGCGCGAAGGGCGTCCACAGCTCAGTCGACCCAACTACCTCATTCTAACAATTTCTTATGGCCTCGGTGGAGCAAGAAGAGGGACCACCCAACTACACAATTGGAGTAGGCAGCCATCTAGTCTCCCCTGGGCTGGTAAAAACAGAAAATTTGGAAGGGCTGTGTGGATGTCAAGAAGGAAAGAAAAAAAAAGAGAAAAGAAAAGAAAAGACAAGCTGGTCTCAGCTCATTCCCACCCGTTTCCTAGGACTCCTCTATCAACATCTTGCTGATGAAAGAAAATTTTCAACTTGATGACAGCTTCAAATATATCTTTCTCACTCACAACCCTTTTAATTACCTTTGGTATCAATGCCTTTCTCCCACCAAGTGGCCTCTGTCCTATTTTCTGTTATTTCCATCTCATGCTGGATTCCATTTCTGGCCAAGTGGCCATTTCCTGTCCTGTCCTGGTCCATCTCAAGTGAGATGTCCTGTTCCTGTTCCTGTCCCTGTCCAGTTCCTGTGCCCAGTTCTTGTTACTGTTTCTGTCAAAATGTGTTGAGGCCCCCTTTGGATCTTGACGGGGGGCTCTCTATTTGGCTACTTAATTTGGCTCCTCATGTTTGAAATCATTCATCAAGTATGAGCCTTGAAATTTTTCCTACCCTCCTTGGTCCTGTCTTTGGATCCCCCAAGATAGCCAGCCCCCTGCCCATTGGCTGCTCCCACAGAGTCAAAATCTTCACACAAAGAATGAGATTTGTGCACAGAAATTACAAGCACAGAAATTTCAAGGCACAAAGAACTGTGCATAAACTGCAAGCCCTGAATTTTTAAGAAATAGTTTGGCATCAGAACATAAAGCATAAGTTTTGGGCAGGGGACTGAATAGATGAAAAATTGGATGTAGCTGTGTATCTTTTCTTTCACAAGCCCAAAAAGTTCAAAAACTTCAGGTATTCTTCAATCTTACATATTATCTTTGCCCTAAAGTTTGTAGCAATGTGGTGGTATCAGAACATGAGATTTAAGGGGTATGCAGCAGTATGAAATATCTGGAAAAGTGAATATCTTGTTCAGTAAATCTCCCAGAAGGCTACAATGCTTGCAGAGCTTAAAATTGCATATCTATCATGTGCCATAAAATTATCAGCCATGGTATGGAATCAGGTAGCTGATGTACATCCCTTATATCTCATTTTCTCATACCACCCCATTGCTGCAAAGTTTAGGGATCATATATTGTGTAAGATTGAAGAATTCCTGAAGTTTTTGCACTGTTTTGGCTTGTAACAACAAATCCATACAGCCACCAATTGTTTCTCTACTTAGTTCCCTGCGCAACACTTATATTTTGCGTGCTGATGCCACACTATTGCTTAAAGTCTCAGGTATTGTAGTTGATGAATAGATCTTTGTGCCCTGAATTTTCATTTTTTATTTGTTTTATTTTATTTTATTTTTACTTTTATTTTTTATTTTTATTGTTATTGTTTATTTTTATTGTTATTTTTTATTTATATGTTTTATGTTTTGTTGTTATATAATTAGAGGTTATCAAATATTACCAAATCCATCATCATCTAATTAACTGGTTTTGAAAATTCACCATTTTTAGAAACCATGTATGTCAATATACAATGATTCCAAATTCTCAAAAGTTAAATTTTGTTGAACAACCTACTTCACTGGTTTTAATTCCTATTTTCCAGAATTATAACCACAACACATCAGTCCAGATTTTTCACTTCTTTAATATTCAATAACATAGGCTGATAGATGTCCTCAAATAATTCCATCAAAACCTGATTGCTGAAGACTCCAGGAAATTCCTGAGAATAGCCTGCCATAAATTGATTTATGGATACCTGAGAATGCCATTTGGGATTAAAAATTCTCCTTATTATTTCAAAAGAACAATGGATATAACTGAGTTCAGAAGATACATTTATGATAAATGTGTAACTGTCTGTATTGATGATATCATAATGAGCTTTGTGGTATTTGAACTATCTCACCAAACAAAAAGAAGGGGACAAGTCTCCCTTGCTCAAACAAAAACTACCTGATTTGACTCATCAAGACATCTAATCATGACCAAGTTTTAAAAGAATTAGATTTAATCCATCTTTTCAGTTTACCCAGATCTTAACAGAAAGCATGTATCAGTTTACACCCAGCTCACTGCCAGAATAATTGGGTAATTTTAAGTATTACCAGTTAATGAATATTAACTCAACCTTAACTTGACTGAGAAAGCTTTAAAAACGCCATGTATACACGCCTACCTGCACGATGAAGAATAACTGGGCGCTCACATAATCGATACTTTGATATATAAGATCCAAATCGTACGCTACTAGCCTCGTGATTGAATATCGTCACTGGCCGACGAGGAATAAGTCCTGGGTAAGTCCTCCTGGCTGAAGGTTGTATATTACGACAGGTCGTAGGATTGAATATTCGCCGGCCGGGAGGAACTGACACCTCGTCACACGTAATTGGACTCGATTATGTGGTTGATGGGAACCACACGCCTTGACGTGTGCCATCAATATAAACCCAAGGGACCCCCCTTGGTTTTTTATTCCATCAGTTGGTATCAACCCATTTTAATTTTTTTGGGTCCATCCTAGTTTAACTGAGATGAATTCAGCCTAGGCAATTATGCTTTCAGTGTATAGTCTAATTACAATTTGATATGGTAGTATGGGCATTCAAAAAATAAATGTTTTTAAGAAGCATCTTTCTTTACTAAATATTTTAAAAATCAAGTTTTTTTTCTTCTTATGTAGTTAATCATGGTTTTAATTTTTTATAATTGAAATTAAAGTAAGATACCTTATAAATTAAATTCCCCTTTAATCATTACTAGCAACATTATTAGTATAACATATTGAGCCATTTATTTTCTTTTTTGAGTATCAAGGTACATTTTTATATCATGTTGCCAAGTTACTCTTACTGAGGATGGGATGCTTACCATACATACAATTGAGTATTTGATTCCCTTTTTTTGCAAAAATCCTTAACTTTCAATCTTGTCTTTAATTTTTAACTTGAGATTTTCTAATTAAGGTATAAGGGGTATCAAATATGACCAAATCCACAATTAAAATCAGTGAATTAGGTTTTTAATAAAATTTCACTTTGGAGAATTTTGAATCATTTTATATTGATATCCAATGTTTGTAAAGATGGTGGATTTTCAAAACCAGTTGATTAGATAATAGGGGGTATCAAATATGACCAAATCCACAGTTAAAACCAGTGAATTAGGTTTTTCCACAAAATTTCACTTTTGTGAATTCTGAACCATTTTATATTGATATCCATGAATTTTAAAAATGGTGGATTTTTGAAACCAGTTGTTTAGATATGGTGGATTTGGTAATATTTGATACCTGCTAATGATGGATTTGGTCATATTTAATACCCCCTATTCTCATTAGGCCAGTACAGGCCTCAACCAGCAAACATACAACTTAATTACTCATGTGCTTACACAACGCCTGTGCAATTTTTTAGCTCACTGTATTATTTCTGCACCCACCCATTAGCAGATGGAACCAGCTGTGTTCAAGAACAGTTTAAATTATATGCTAAAATGTGACTTTTAAGCAACTCAAATTTGGGCTAAAATTATAATGCGTAGCAAGTGTGATTTCAGTTGCAACCATAAAATGGCCCAACATGAACCAGGCAGCCATTGCTGATGAATGTCATGAAGAACAATCAGTTGATTTCCATCCATTACAAATCAAATTGTCATTTCAGAAATATCTTTGACATACAAATCAGCTTCAAAACTCAATAGGAAGATTTTGTTCATTGGTTATCATACAGTCATGACAATTTTTAGAATTAAATCAAAGATGGCATAAGATCAAACAGCAAAAGAAAAAGAAAGAAAAAGAAAATGATTCTAATCTACATATCTGTACTTAACCTGCTTGGATTGAAAAACAAAACTGCAACAGAATCCATGTTATTTGTGTCATTAATCTGTGTACAAGCATAAATTGAAAGTCAAACGAAGGGGTGACACATGAAAAACGAAGGAAATGATGATAATGACATTGATGAGAAACATTGAGGACAAAAAGAAACGAACAAAGCCAGGAATAAAGACAAATACAAGATATCTATGTAGAAGAAGAAGAATTCAACAAAATGATGAGTATCGATACATAGTAAATAATTCCAGACTAGGAGAGGTAAGGAAAAGGTAAGAGAATTAGAGAAAATGTGGTAAGAGAATATGCGAGGAGAAACAGACGATAGAAGCAAGAGGGAGAAAGTTATTCTGAAAGAGAATTATGAGACGAGAGATCACCGACGAGACGTGTATCATCGCGATCGCCAATCAAGGAGTGAGAGTGATTAGAGGCAAAGGATGATGAGGGGGGAGGGATATGGATGGACCGGGAGGGGTCGACGGAGCAGGTGCGGATGTTAAGGCTAGTGGTAGGCGGACGAAGAGGATCCTCTCGGGCCGATGGGGGCGCTTGGAAAAAATGGTGGTGGACGGCGGGCCGGACCCGATCGCTGATTTGTGCCACTTCTCCACCCTCTCGTTCTGCCGCCATAGGCTCAAGCTTCGACGTTGAAGAAGGATCAATCATCCGGTTGACTTCGTCAACTACTTTGGTCCGTTTCGAGGTCTTTAATCCAATCCTCCATACTAAAATTCCACTATCCAAACATTCGAAACCCAAATTAAGCCTTTACTCTCTCTTTCTCTTTTTGTTTTGTTGTGTATCTACATAGAAAGAGAGAGCTACCTTGTTATTCCGCATGAAAATGATAGAGCCATGAAAGTAGCAGTAGTCCACTGAAAAAAACAAAGAGCCGACCAAAAGTTTAGCCAGGGAGATGTGAGGGTGAGTGAGAGAGGAAGTGACGAACGGCAGGTCTAGCAGAGTATCGCAAGCCCCACATGACGGCGCACAGGGCGGCTTGAAAGAGGGAGTTGCCGAGATTAAGGATGACAATAATGAGGGCGATGTGGACTGGAAAAGCCTGTGGGAGATAAACAGATGAGGATCTTTCAGTTTTTTTTTGCATAGCAGCAAGAGAGAGAGGGGGGAGAGGGAGACTGACGTAATGGGTGGCCGATGAGTGGGGCCGGTACCAGGTCTGAGAGCGACAGAGAGCTTCTTGGGATCGGCGAAGGCGGCACGTTTCAACCTCGTTCAAGACAATTTCTTGTTCATCTTTCCATACATCTGGCAGTCCATCACTTCCTTCTTCTTCTTCTTGCTCTTCCTCCTCGTGCTCTTGATCATCTTCGTGAACAACAATCACTTGCCCTGCTCTACAATCAGTCTCGTCTGGATTATCATCCAGCTGGGGGTCTTGATGGGTAGTTTTCTCTTCTTGAGATGCTCGTCTTTGAATGAGATCATGGTTCAAGTCGACTGAAGGTGGCGGTCGTGGTGGTAGTAAGTTAGACGAGGGAGGCTTGGGCGGGATCAAGTCGTTAGGATCTTCCAGATTTTTACGTCCCTGTCGCTTCCATATCACTCGTGCATGATGTACGATCACCGCGATATCTACAAGTTCATCATCAGCCGAGAGTTTATTTTTATTCGCTCCAAGAGAATTCTCTCACTCCAACAATCGATAATCCTACTAGGAAACAATCCAATCCCCTAGAAAGAGTCCCCCCCAACCCAGTGGTTAGTTTAATAGTACATTCATGTAAAATGTTTTGTACTAACAGGAATGGTGAATAAGCCGTTCAAGATTTGACTACAGATCTCCACCCAAATCCTATAGTTTTTTTGAGGAGTGATTTTGAGCCAGCCCAAGAGGATTAAGACCAAGGCCGCGCCCTGTATTAGATAGAGACAGAGATCGTTAGGATTTTTTGTTTCTTTATTTTTGGGTTTGGTGGATAGGTGGATAGATACATACCCAGAAGACGACGAGGAAGCCGTAAATGGTAAAGATGATTCCAATAGGGGTAGAGATGAACGCTTTGAGGCCTTTGAAGAGTCTCTTGAGTTGTTGGATCCGTTGGGAGGTGAAAGTGGGTCGTGGATGGTGGCTGAGGATGGAGATGAGATGGGAGTCTAGTTCTGATTGGGTTGATTGTTGGTTTCCGTCCAGTTGGATGGTGGGTTTTCCGAGATGGTTAATCATAGGTGGGAGAAAGATACAGTTCCTGATGTGAGTGAGTGTTGAGGCAGCATTGACTGTGTTGGGTGAGAGGGTGCATGAGTAATTAGTAGATAGATACTCTGATTTATTTATTGGTTTATTTACTTACCAGCTGGGTCGAGTACCTGGAGTAAATCTAGTTCGTCTGCCTGTGACTGCTGAGATGGATGTTGGGAATGTTTGAGGGTTGTTGACAGTTGTCGGTTGATAGGTTGGCTGTACTGCTGTTGGTCATGGTTATGGTTGAAGATAGCGTGTTGAATGGATGATGATCTGGGTCTGGTGGGTTCCATCTTTAGTGTGTAGCCTATGTTCCGGATCGAGTATTAGCCTATAGGTAAATGAGGGGGAATACCCGGGGGGCGGGGGTAGGCACAGCTCCCCGAGCGCTTCTCGTGACCTTTTATTTTATTTTTTAAAGTGTAATTTTGCTATTGGCATTGCACACTATGAATATCATTTGTTCCAAACTACAAGTTTTTAAATTGTAACAATTGGTTTTTGAGCACTTGGTGTTATGAGGACCTAAGTTTCTGTGAGTACAGGGTAATCTAGACAATTTGATCTACTGGGTTGTGGTGGGGGTGTGATGTTTTTAACCTTCTCAGTGTAAACAGGTAACAGGTGTTGAAATTGAAAGAGAGGATATTTGTGTGAAGGGGAAAACTAATAAAGGGTTTGCAATTGAAGGGGGTGGTGTAGTTGTCCTGGGTTGGAAGCACTGCCAGCATAATTGCCTAGGTTGAGTTCATCCCAGTTAAACTAGGATGCAAAAAAACCAATTTAAAGTAGGTTGACCTCAACCAGTGAAATATAAAACCAAGGGGGGTCCCTTGGATTTATATTTCATCAGTTTATTTCAACCAAATTTAAATTGGTTGAGTGCATCCCAGTTTAACTGGGATGACTTCATCCTAGGCAATTATGCTGGCAGTGAAGGGGGTAGCAGCCAGGGGTTGGGCTTACCAGGATTCAAACACCGGACTTGTCACTCTCTCAGGAGTAAGATAATTTATTGCACAGGGGCAACATCAAGCTTCCGTGGGTGATGGTTACCACTAGACCATCCAGGCCCAAATTGTGACCTTAAACATGACACAACTGAGAGCACCTTTAGAGCAACTCCATTGGGGGTGGTAAATTTGGGGAGCTAAAAGAATCCTGGATGCAGCCCCAGCTAGGTCCAATCTTGGTGAAGAGAGAGAAGGTAACTATTACTAGGACAGAATTGATGAAACTATATACAATGGATGTGCTGTAGTGTAAATGGTTCTGCTGCAGTAAATCTACTGTATGTGATAACCAAGTAGATTATGTGATGATCCTGAAGTATTTTTGTAACATTGAATATCCCCCTATTGTAACACTCCGCCCCAATGTTGAAAAGATCACTAATTTCTTTGTAAAGATGTCTGCTGTCTGTTCCACTGTAGGTATTGTGGTAACCCATACCTTTTCACACATAATTATCACTGTAATAATGAAAGAGTATTTATAATCATAAGTTTTCCCCTAGTCATTCCCTAACAGTACCCCTGATTTCTCCTTGGCTCAGTAGTTATTAAAAATTTCCATAAATCTACCACATCTCACCATATAAATTTACCACAACTACAGCTAGGTTATTATACAAGGTATTGATTTAGAAATAAATAGTACGTATACAAAATATTACATACATTACATTTTGTCATACCCTCTTTGGTATAAGTTAGTACATCACTTTAATTTATATTACATAGTTACATCCTCTGTCATGATCATCTTCTTGGGTACTAGTTACATGAAATTCCTTACATACATAGTTTACTAGTTATATTGGCTCTGCATTCTTGCTTTTTCACTATTCTCTTTTGGTTTTTTTTGCCACCACCCATGTTCTCCCTTTCTATTTACTGCCAGGATCAGCAATTCTGTGCTGTTTTATATGATATAAATAGAGTCCCCCTTGGTTCTATGTTGAGGCATGCACTTCAGACCTTTTATTAAATACATTTCTCATTTACTTTCACCTTGGTATTATCATATTTGTATTAGAAACCCACAAAAACCTTTTTCAAATTATAATTATAACACAGACCAATTCCCCTTTTTTCCATCACCTTTTTCTCTAATTTCCCAAAGTTCCTGCCCCTGATTGATTAAAAAACTTAAGTTCCCCACTAGTATCAGCAGTCTAAGGATTAGTATAAATGTAGCCACACCTCTTTTTCTTTTGTTTGCTTAGTGAAACCCCTGCCCTCTCAGCTATAGTCAGGAAGGGCAGCCTCATCAGCACCTGTAGTCTCAACATCCTTGGAGTCTAATTACTAGATTTTTTTGTCTATTTCCCCTTCAAGCTCTTTCCTGATCCTTTAGGAGTTCCACAGTTTCCATACCAGATTAACTTTATTCTCCTGCACAAAATCATCCACAAGATAAAACAACCTAAGAAAATACTTTATTTCCTTTTGTGAACCACAGCACTATCTTTGGCTATGAGCACTTCTTTCTGATTATCACACAAGATCTTAATTGGCAGTTGCTGCTGAATATCTTCCAGAAAAATTGAAATACTGGCCATTGTTTGTTAAATGTCAAATAATGCCACCTACTTGGCTGTGCAAGTCAAAAATTCCATTCCTGTTTGCCTCTTCCCCCCCCCCCCCCCCCCCCCCCCCCCCCTCCATATAAATAGTGTCATCAACCAGTTGGATGTTGATGCCCACCATTTGTTTGATGATATTTTACCACTTGATCTTCATATCAGCTGGCATGGCATTATTCAGGGTGTCTAGGATATGAGGGTGAGATCCAACTATAAATCCCTTTTCAATGTGCAACCATATGATAAAGAATTTGCTTCCTTTCCAATCACATAGACAATGGTGGGCCGCTACTCTACACTATTTGCCCACTAACTGTTAGTGTAGTGGTTTTCTTTTTCTGGAAAATTTGTAGTGTTAGCTGATGCTACACTGTGCTAAACTAAATGTTAGTGTAGTGAGAAATTCTCCAGCAAAATACTTTGTAGTTTTAGCTTTGGAAAATAACCACTACACTAAAAATTAGTGTAATTGTTTTTCTGCTAACACAATTTCCCATTAGCATAGCGGCATCAGATCTATGCTATGCTAAATTTTAGCTGTTAGCTGAATTTGTTTCCTGCTAAATGTTAGCTGTTAGCTGATTTTTTTTGCGGTAAATTTTAGCTTTTAGCTGAATTTTGTCCCACTAAACTATGCTCAAATAGTGGATTGTTTTGGCTTACTAACTGTTAGTTTCACCAGTTAACACAGCTGCTGAATAAAAGCTGTTTTCATGGCTTCAACAGGTAAAATACTGCTGCATTAAAGCTGTTAGCAGAGAAATCCAATTTCTCTAATCTTGTTTTGAGACTTTGATGATTTTAAAATATTATTTTCATTAATCCTGTTGAAGCATCTCTTTTCCCACTTTACTCACTTCCTTTGAGATAAGCATTTCTTCTCATTCTCTGATGGGCATTTGGATTACTGTTTCACCAATTTCCATATGAGAAAGATGTATTTTTCAAGTTGAAATTGATTAGACAGCAATCCCAATCCCCAAAGAAATTACAGAAGCACATATCCAAACATAGAAAATATGGAAAATAAATGCAGAACTGGATAAGTATTTTTGAATTGTTTCCTGGTATAAATAAGGAAATAATCATAAATTTCAGGCCAAATGCACCTCATTTTATAGCCAAAATGGGGGGGGGAAAGAATGGCGCAATGGATGATTTATAAATCCACATTAATTTCTTCTTGTATGAGCCTGAACGCCATTCTTAAAAAGGTTTTTTTGAAAAAAACAAAAAATCAAGGTAAAAAATTAAAAATAAAAGATAAAACACAAATCAGCTTTTTTGATTGCTGTACTTGCACACGTACAGCAATAAAAACAGCTGCTGATTTAATTTATTTACTCACCAGATTAATACAATAAAAAAGCTGTTTTAATTGCTTTACTTGAGTGAGTAAATAAATCAAAAATCTATTTGAATTGCGATACTTGGGCAAGTATACTGATTAAAGTAGCAGCTGTTTTGATTGGTTTACTTGCCCAAGTACAGCAATCAAAAAAGCTGATTTTTTATCATTAATTTGGGGTTTCTGTCTTTCAAAAATAAGAGTTTTTCAGTGTGGCTTTTAAAAGGGCTCATAGGAAAATCTAATGTAGATTTCTGAGCCATTAATTTGGTCACTTCCCCCCCCCCCCCCCCCTGTTGGCTATAAACCAAGCTGCATTTGGCCTCAAAATGTATGATTATTTTCTTATTCATCCCAGGAAAAAAGTCAAAAGTACTTATCCAGTTCTGCATTTATTTTCCAATGTTTGGATATGTGTTTCTTTCATTTCTTTGGGAATTGGGATTGATTTCTAATTGATTAAACTTGAACAATACATCTTGCTCATCTGAAAATTGGTGAAAAATTTGATCTGAATGCCAATCAGAGAATGAGAAGAAATGCTTACTTAACTCAAAGGAAGCAAGTAAAATGGGAAAAGAAATTTATCAACAGGATTAATGAAAATAATAATTTAAAAGAATCAAATCTTCAAGACAAGCCATGATTGCTATACTCCCACAAGTATAGTGCTAAGCTAACAGTTAGTGTAGTGCAAACAGGCGCTATTCTGACAGTAAGTGTAGCTGAAAAGAGTGCTACACTAACAGTTAAATTAGCGTAGATGAAAAGAGTTCTATTCTAATAGTTAGTGTAGTGTTTGTGCCAGCTAACACCACTAAAAATCAGCTAAAAGGAGATTTCTGTAGCATTAACTTTTTTTTTTCAATGGTGCTACCACTATGCTAACCACTATTTTCTATGAAAATGGAAATGTTTTAGGAATAGCTTCCCAAATCTTCAGCTAACAGGAAAGTTTGTGGTGGTGTAGCTAAAAAAGGTAACACTACACTACACTAAAGCTAATGTTAGGGTAGCGGGACCACCATTGTTAGAAAAATATGTTTGTTATTTATTTTTTCTACATTCAGACAGTTGTTTCATGGTCAACAGATAATGGACCCCTCAAGTCAGCATACAAACCCTCCACCTCATCACATGCACACATGTTTCTGGCAGCTGGTCACTTCCCAGCTCATATTGGTTACATTTTTGGAAATGTACATCAAGTCTTCTGCCAGCTCTCATGTGAGACCAATATAAAACATGGTAATTGCATTGATAAATTATGAATTTAATTAATGGATATTTCATAACTGCAAAAAAAATGCATCAATTTTTTAACAATAACTATGGGCCAAATCAAGCACCTTTGGCATTTTGATTTAGATCTACATTGAAATTGAATATGAATACAATTTATTGTTAGAAATTAGTGTTAGTTTACTCTGAATAATTGAAGCTTTACATTCTTATAAGCTATAAATATCAACAATGATGTAATAATAATAAATTGAGACAGCCTTTTGAATCATTTGAAATCATAAGGCTGCAACTTCCTGATACTGTACCAAACACAATATCTAATTCAACTCTTCCGTTTTTCCAGTTCATATGCATATAATCATGCATTGATAACTGTTATTTAGAATATTCTTCAATCCTCTTCAGTGGATTCCATGAGCTGAAAATTTTGCCTTCAATCCCAGACCCCTTGCTTTCATGACAATATGTATCATTTTATGATTCAACTTGGGTGGAAATTGAATCAGTGGCAATATTTATGGATGGAATAATTAAGTATTACAACAGCACAATGTAAAATTATTATCCCTAATATATGCATTCTTCAATCTTGTGAAAACATGCATAAATAATATTAGGGTGTTGATAAGCACACACCATTTTCAGGATGGGTGTGTGACCCGCACACCCATCCTGGGAAGGGCATGTGGCTAACATGCCCTTCCTATACACATAGGAAGGGTTTTCAGCCCTGCACACGTTTACCACTGGATGTCCCTCTGATCAATGAGGAAATACAACCTTGTCAACCTGAGGGAAATCTCTCTGGTCAACAAGGCTGTTTGGCCTCCAACTGAAGGGATTTCCCTCTGTTCAGCAAGGTTGTATTTCCTTGTCCACCAGAGGGACTTCCTCCTGTGGAGGCATGCAGCTGCATGCGCATCCTATACACATAGCAAGGGTTTCTGACCCTGCACACCCTTCCTATATGTATAGGATGGGTGTGCGGGGCTGCACACCCTTCCTATGTGTATAGGAAGGGTACAGATTTACAGTCTCACACATCTTCCTCAGAAACTCTCTCTCACTCACCTTCATAACTTCCTTGAAAAACCTTATTCTCTTCCTCGCACATCAATCCTCCATGAACCACAAACTCCCCAAAATTTCTATATTCACCTCTGAAAACTTTCTCAAATGAAAATTCAAGATGACCACTGTTCTAAACAGACTCAACATGATGAAAATGCTGAAAAGTGAAAAACTACGTGATTCAACTGGTAAATTTATTGCTGAGGAAGGCCCATTGTTCTTAGATCTCAAGAAAGGTGCAATGGCAATTCTTTCCTGCACATACATGGCTCTCTCATCTCATTGGTAACAGAAAATGGCGGCAACACTGATCCAGTGAAGCTTTGGTCCAATATCCTTGCCTTCAGCTCATCCAAGAAAGAAGCTAATCTTTTCTGTGCTTATCAAAACCTCAACCTCATTGAGATTGATCCAAAAAATCTTTCAGGATTGATCATGAAGTATTAAGGCACTATTGCCAAGTTAAAATTGCTAGATCAGACTCCAGAAAAACGACAAATAGCCCATCTTATACTGGACAAGATTCCTCCCTTGCTCAGTTCAATCCAGGATGCCATCATCAGCACTGGAAATCCATCCACTTTTGTCACTTACAATCTTGTCCTAGACATGATTGACAACAAGGCCAAGACTTTATCTTGTCCTCAAGATCAGCCCCTTCCAGCAGTTCAGACCAACAACTTGGAATCCGACACCATGACTTATTTGTTGGCTGAGTTCTGTAAGAACAACAGGCATGATCCAAAAGCCTCTGTCTTGGCCAGCCAGTGCTTTTCTCTTCACCCCAAACTACTCAACACCTATCAAGCCCACCTCAAGGCTCATCAGAACACTCCCAATGGTGAAACCCACTTAACTCAAGCAGATACTTCACCAGTTGCTGGCCTCACCTCTACTCTTGAATACTTTGGAATCAACAACAACTCCAATGGCCATGAGTCAGAAGTCAGTATGCTGTAGTGTATGAATATTAGTATCCTTGTTTTCTGTTTGCGCGGGTGTGTGTCAGAATTCCATTCTTTCTTTCTGCTCACAGACCTATTCTACCAAGATAACTACATTTTTATCACTCTTCATATTTAGAAGTTTTATATTTTTCACTCATCAATTGATGTTTATCACTCTCCTAGTCTGGTAGTTTTACATTATTAAATTTACTCTGTCAATCAGACAGTTTTATATTCACTCTAGTTATTTACTAGTTTCATTAACATATCAATAAATATGCTAATAGTCTTGTTAGCCTATGGTTTTACTCTGTTGTCAAACTCAACCACTTGTTAGCCTCTCTTGTACTTAGACTACTTATTCTGACTTTTGAGCCAGAAGAAATAACAGCATCAAGTTTGAGCATAAAATTATTCTTTCTCTCTGCTTAAAGCTCCTTGGTCCAATCAGACCATCTATCACAGTTTCCCCCTTTCCCAAGCGCTAAATTCTGAAGGTCAAAAATTAACAGATTTACAGTCTCAAGGGTGTGTTAGTTGCATGCCCTTCCCAGGAGGGGCATGCAGGTCACACACCCATCCTGGGAAAGTTGTGTCCCTGGAGTGGTCATGCCGCCAGGGGCGTGCATTTATCAATGCCCATAATATTAATGAAAATTTATTCAGTTCATGTACCTTGTGGTGTGGTTTATAATTTAAATGTATAAATTTCATACAGATTTCCAATTGCAAAGTTTTTGTTCTGAAACTTAATATTTATGGAAAAATTTTATACCATAAATATAGTCAAGCATCAATACCAGACTACACAAAATATGGTATTTGGAATCAAATGTTTCAGAATTATTTCTGTGTGTTTTGTAAAAGAATTATGATTGAAAAAAAGGCCTGATTAATTCTGTCAAGGTATTATGATAGGGGGTATCAAATATGATCAAATCCACCATTATCTAATCAACTGGTTTTGAAAATCCACCATTTTTGAAAACCATGGATATCTATATAAAATTGTTCAGAATTAGGGGGTATCAAATATGACCAAATCCACAATTAAAACCAGTGAATTAGTTTTTTTAACAAAATTTCAATTTTGAGATTTTTGAATCACTTTATGTTGATATCCATGGTTTTTAAAAATGGTGGATTTTCAAAACCAGTTGATTATATAATTGTGGATTTAGTCATATTTGACACCCCCTATTGTCAAAAATGAAATTTTGTGGAAAAACCTTATTGACTGGTTTTAATTTTGGATTTGGTCATATTTGATACCCCCTAATATACCTAATTGACTAGAGATTAGAAATATATAGAAAATTGAAAACAAAATGTTATAGCTTCTAATAAAGTACCTTTGCCTAAACTAAAAAACACATAAAAGAAATGATCACCAAATTAATTTTCTGGAAGATCATAATGTCCCTTTTGGTAATTTTCACAAGAATCAGAAAAATAGAGATTAATCTGTAGACACATGCCCAAGAAATTAAAAGAAGAAATAGTAGTAGGTGGAAGGGTACAATGATTATATTTATTGTCTTCCCAATTCCCAAATGCCATGTTTTTTATCAAATCCAATCCCTAATTTGTGGTCTGGGAAGACAAATGGACCAGCAGAAACATCATAACCTGAATCAGGAGGGGCTAGCATACCAGTGGAGAAGTAGGAAGAAATAGTATGAATGCAAAATCTGAAATATCTTGGTCATCAATATGAGGAGGATTTAAAAAGCTGTCAGTGGTAAAAGTTAATGGTAAGATGAGGTGAACAGGAAAGAGGTCCAGTTTTTTTCACCATAAAAGAGAGATTCAAAAGAAGGATTATTATATTTTTTCATCTTGGCTTGATTATTTGCAAAGGCAGCTGGGGCCAACACTTTGAAATAAATTCCAATGATTTGGCCAGCACAGGTTCACTTTGAGAAATGAGCATCATCATTGAATTTATCCTTGTATAGAAAGACTTTGATATATCTACCAACAATCTGCATAAATTCAGATGGTTTATGCCAGCCAATCACCCTCATTTGACCAACCCAAGATTGGGAAAAGGATTTAAAAGGATTGATCCACTTCTTGGAATTGTGGAGAAAGGTTGATAGGAAATTAAGCTCTTCTTTGTTGTTATCAGTTATTTCTTCTCAGGCTGTAAACTCAATGATAGCTATAATTGACTTGTGCTTTTGAGGATCAACAATGAAAGACCAGCCATAATTCAAAAGAAAGAAAGAATTTTTGACTATTTTGCAAGCAGCAGCCACTTCCTTGGGGGTCGTTTTACAAGTTGGATTTCCCTTTGAATTTAGTGGACTATCTGGATATAACTTGAGATCATTGTATTGTACCCATTGCCATGGTGTAGTAGATCTTGATTGAGCTTCAGGACTTTTGTTGGGACCAAGGAAATAATTGGCCTGTAGCTTAGTGTACTCTTCAACTATCAGCCTTTTCTTATGTTCCTCCTTTTCAAACCTGCTTGATGGTGTATGATGACTGATACGGCCATGGGTCATCAGAAAGATTTTCAGGCTCCCAGTTTCACAGCATATACCGCAGTCATCATATTTCATCAAGAAAGAATGAAAAGAAGGGAATAAGGAAATTAAGAAAGAAAAAAAAGCAATAACATATTAGCTCTCAAATATGCATGCAAAAAAATTATAAAAGTTAAAAATCATACTGTCTTTTTCCCATTGTTACCCAAGGTATAATGAAATGAAATTTTTATCCATGATAATATAATCCTTTCAGTTGGGGGTTACAAAATAAAAAAGGCCAATTGATCAGCAAGCTAATCAATTGGCCAGATAAGTAGGTGGGAGGACCTGACTATGTCAGGTAGGGGTAATTAGCAGCAGTCAGAGGGGGCCAAAGGTGGTTTCAGAGGTTAGATGCATCAGGTGGAGGGTAGTGGTTAGGGTAGAAAGCATGGGTAGGGTAGGAAGTGTGGGTAGAGTAGGCAGCATGGGTAGGGTAGCCAGCATGGGTTGTCTTCAGCAGCAAGCCGGTAGAGGGTGCAGCCAGGTGGGGAGTAGAGCAGCCAGGTGGAGGGTTTGAGTAGGGTAGCAAACAAACCGGTTGATCTCAATAAATTGTTGGATCAGGGTAGCAGCAGCTAGTTGGAGGGGAGCAGGGAGAGGAGCCAATCTGAAAGGGTAGGGTAGCCAATATGTAAGCAAGGAGCAAGAAGTGGTCCAGTAGATGGTAGCAGCAGTCAGGTGGAGGTTAGCAGGGAGGGTAGCTGATCTGTAAGGGCAGGGAAGCAAATGTGTAAATAAAATGGACTGGGTAGGGTAGGGTAGCTAATCTGTAAGGGTAGGGTAGCCAATGTGTAAGCAAGCAGTGTGTGTGTGTGTGGGGGGGGGGGGGGGTAGAGCACTGCAGGGTGGAGAGTACCACTACCAGGAGCTTGGTGGAGGGTAGCAAAAGGAACAGTAAATCAATTGTTTTATTGATTTGGATCTAGTAGAGGTTTGCAGAAGCCAGGTGGAGGGTAGCTGATCTGAAAAGGAAGTGGTTTGCACGTAGGGTAGCAAGGTGGATGAAGCAGGAAGCACAGGTTGAGGGGGGACTTACTTTTTGGTTGGTTCTGGATGGTTTGAGGGACCACAGAAGTGAGGATGGAGCCCAAAAGATATAGCATGGGAGGATCAATAGGACTGGTGGGTGGTCATATTTCCCCCAGACATGATCCCTTGTAGCTTAGGACTAATCCTTTTGGATAGCCAACTTGATGCTAGGTTGTGGGTTCAATTCCCAATGTTAGTAGCCTGCTACACTATTTTTTAGCAGGCCACTAAATCATCTAAGATTGTTAGTGTAGCTTGGATCAGAAGGAGCTATACTAATTGAGGTAGAAAATTCCATGAGCATACAAAAAATTCCACTACTTGTTAGCCTAGCCATGTCTCTTTGGAGCTAATGCTAAAACATAGCTGGTGAGAAAATTCTATTTTATGCTTCCTGTTAGTATAAATGAATGTAGCTTACTGAAAAGCTGCAGAATACTGATTAAGAAAACTTTCTGCTACACTAACAGTTACTGGTAAACTAGCTTAGTGTAGCATAGCGGCCCACTGTTGCCTGCGAGATCAATAACAAAATCTTGCACTTGGGACTATTGATCTGGCACACCAGTTTCTACCTAGAACCTCTCTACTTGACTATTCTACCTCACCTAAACTCAATACTGGCTAGTTTTGGTTATAATAACAAATAAAATCTCTCCTCAATGTTTTCACTCCCTTTAGGGAGAGAACTAGGTATAATGGAAAAATTTCAGCCATAAATTCAGTGCAGATGACCACAAGTCCATCTTGTTTTCCTATTCTCTCCAAACTAGTCAAGAATGTCTTATATGTTTTTGAGCTTAATTTTAAAACATTTTTTTTCTTAAAATTCTATTTCCTTATTCACATGTTGAATCTGGCTGGGAAAGTGAAACAGGGCCAGCCAACCACATGTACATTTAATATTACATAATCAAACCTTGAAAGTTTTCATCTGGTGTATCCTTCATAGCAGGCAGGATAGACAAGCTCCAGGCACCCAGAACCACCAACTCAGACCACAGAATATATAACTTGTAACTGCGGCTATCCACTAGAGTTGCCTCATCTTTTTTGGCATTCAAAATAGATAGTTGCAGAGATCTAACTATCAATATTTATCTTATAGTTTAAGAGATAAATTCTCTACCAACTGAGCTAACCAGTCTGAGGGCCTTACCTGGAAATTCAACAAGAGTATACTATTGTAAAAGGTGGGTAAGGCCTGATAGGTATTGTATAGCATGAGAAGTCTTGTCTGGATGGATGAAGGCCAAATTAAATATTCTTGGGATTCCTTCAAGGAACCAATGGGTGGGTGCTTTGGCCAAGTTTTGGCCTACCTTGTTGAGTTTTCAAATTTTTTCTGTCCAAATTCCAATTGTTCCACAGAAATGTAGTGACAAGTACCCTATCAAATTCTTGCTTTCACTTTCTCACCTTGAAATATTGACCACTCCAGCCTTCTTATACTTAACATTGACAAGAATCTTGGTTCAATCAACTACTTGGTCATCTTCAAGATCAAGAATCAAAAATAATCAAAAACTCAAATACCACAAGTCCTAACTGTAAATTCACCCCTGCTCACTTCAAATCCCCATTCAACCTAAATCTTTTCCCCTTTTTCCTTATATCTTCCTAGAATGTACTTATAAACCATCAAGACTCTAGCTCAGGTATCATTATATAGTGAATCATGCCCACTCAATGTGAAGTTTGTTGTTTCTCTTTAATTCTCCATTCTTCTATTCCTCCTTACTTCTGCCTCTCTGTTTGTTCTTGGTTTGATGACAAAATCACTGATATTTCTTCCTTTATTCTTATTTTTTTGTTATCTCTTTTCTTATTTCAGTCTTCTTTCTTGTATTGAAAATATAGCCTCCTTACCTCCTCTTAAATATTCCTCTCTATTATAAATCTTCACATATTCCTAGTGGTAAAACTCTATGCTTTTGGTATTCTACTTCATTCTCAAATTTTTTGTTCATTGTTATCTGACTCCTTCTCTTGTGTATTAGTCTGGTTTTGGCTGGAAGCAAACCATAGAAAAATAATATGATTAACAGTCAAAAATTTAACCCACCTACCATTGAATTCAAACAAACCAGACCCTAAAATCAGTTGATATGAATGATGTCAAAACAAAAATTCTCAAAACTACCATAGAGGTAATTCTGCTCTTAACCAAAGATAAAGTTTCTACTTGGAAGACTCACATCATGGCGCTCTTCAATCTTGGTGGTCTGAAAAATCAAATTGTAAAAAGAGATCCTACTGGAAGACAAAAAAAAAATCCTGTGCACCATCATTCTAGCCAAGCTTTCCAGCATCACCCATAAAAATATGGTGAACTCAACCAAAGAAAATCACACATAACTCCTCTGGAAGAGCATTCTATAACAATTCATATACAAAAAACTATCCAATCAAGCTGGAGTTTACAACTCCTTTTTAGCATTAATTTTGACTCTAGTAATATTTAAGTGTTTATAACCAAAGTGAGAAGTGTTATGGTCAGAATAGAAGATTTTGGCATAGAATGAGTTTAAGTTGATCTCCAGTACATGAGTGATATTGAAGAGTGCAACTGCTATGAGGATTTGAGTATTTGTGAGGTCTTGTCAGCCAAGCTAATAACCTCCAAGGCTGTAAGATTGTGGTTCCAAGAGCCACTGTAGAAAAGGGAGGGAACTCAACCATCATTCAGTAACTCATTAGCTGACAGGAAAACCTTGACAAGATTTTGGCATGAGACCATGGATCTCTCCATTGGAACAAAGCCAAGAAGGTTCTAAAATTCCAAGCTGAAGTATAATCCCTCCCATAACTTTCTATTCAGGAAGATCTTGGGGCTCATATAGATGAATTTTCAAAAAGAAATTGATATATGTTCAGCAGTTTTCTTGTTGAAATTCATTTTGTTTAAGTTAATAGCAGAGTATCCTGGGTTTTTCCTTCTTGTAAACCTGATTTTTGCATCACAAATTGGGTTCAGGGTGAGAATGACAAATTCACTCTTCCTTGGAATCATGTTAAATATGTCTCTGAAATATGGTTTTTTCCACAACCTGTATCTGCAAGAACAAAGCTATTGCAACCTGAGGCTAAGTTGGCCACTGAATCAATCTGCAAGGGTTTTTCTGGTTGGACATATATCGTTTTAGCTACTATTTCAATGTAGACTTTCAAGTTTTGATTATTCATTATAAAACCTTTGTTGTATACATTGATTCCAGTTAGTGACCAAGCCCAGTGAGAAATATATTGGAATTTTTTAAATTCCCCAACCATTATATTGTATAGCTATGCATGGCTTGTATCATACATAAGCCCAAAAACATAAACATTTCATGTTAGGAATTCCTGAGGAACCAAGCTTTTTTTAAGAAGCCTTGGCCAGTCCCACTCCTCAACACAATCTTCACTTGGAGGATGGCAAAATGAAACCAAGATGCTTGGCTATTGTTCCCTTACACAGCTTTCCTGGAGGTGCACTTGGCTTTATAATATGATATATCAAAGAAAAATCTCAAGTTGCTCATGCCAAAATCCTGACATAACTCATAATCCTCTCCTACAAGAGTCCTTTGGATGTGAGGTCCCCCCCCCCCCAAAAAAAAAAAAAAAAAAAAAAAAAAAAAAAAGTTCAAGGGCTTAGTTAAGCTAGCATATAGGTATAGTGTTGAAGTGCCAAACTAGGCACTGCTTAATACACATTTCTAACACATCCATGTAAGAATTCATACCAGCATTGGAGGCAATAGATGATTATCACCATCACTCAAGCATACATATCAAATGCATTCAACATTAGGCAATGCATACTTAGATCAATGGTTAGAGAATTGCTCATGAATGCTGAGGTTGTGGGTTCAAGTCCCACAGTACACAACCTTTCTTTTCACTTGTTCATTATATGGGTGTACCTAAATACATAAGAGGTGTGCAGCTTGCATTGTGACTATTTGGTGAGAACTATGTATATTTACTTTGCAATAGAGAATAATGGAATGGAATTAATGAATCTCTCTACAGTGCGGAGTATATGTATACATGCTTTTATGTACTATGTATGTAAGAGTCTATCATGTGAGTCCAGCTATTCTGTAAGTGTCATAGCTGTGGTATGTCATGATCATGTCATGATGTGCGCCATGACTGTAGCTGTAACATGTAATGGTTTATTATGTTGTGCAAGCTACAACAGCTTGCACACCCCTCCTATGCTCACATAGGAAGGGCTGCACACCACTCCTATGTTAAAACTATACACACAGGAAGGGCATGCATGCCACAAACCCTCCTACAGTTTATCCAATGCCTATATACATAGGAGGGCATATGCAAGCAAACCTGACATTCAGGTTTGCTTACATAACCCCCTGGGCATCCCATCCCTCCAAGATTTCCTCTACTTCAAGAGATCATACAGCCTCTTCAACCAGAAGGATTTTCTTCCAGAGATTGATTCAAAACTTTACAGTGTGCACCCTTGTGAATTCAAAGGTGGTCTAATGGTTGATTACCAGTGCAACATAAAACAACGAGGGCTTCGGTTTATATGTTAGAAATTTCCAAAGACTCAAGCTGTCAAAGTTGTACTGCAGAGTAGGAAAGGAACAATAAGAACATTGCCCTGGAAAGCTAAATGAAAGGAGCCAATTCCTCAAGTTTAGGATAAGCAATGCGAGTCATTATGGTGTTCAAGTTATAAGAATTTGATTTGATCATTGGCGCAAAGAGAGTCATTTGCGAATTTTAGGCATTGTTTCAGCGCGGCACAAAGATAGGGAAGATTGCACTTGCTGAACATTAGTTCACTTGAATACTTTGCCATCAGCGTACTCCAGCCCATCGAAACTACACATACCAAACCACGATTTTAGTCGACAATTAGGCCCAAAGCGGCAAGTAATGGAACAAGGTATCGAACAGTACTGACGTGTTATCCCAGTTCCAACATCCTTTGATGAAGTCAATGTCTTTCTTGAAGTCGAGGGGCTCGAAATCGTAGCTCTCCCAATCAGGTGCAACATCAAAGACAGCCTTGTAATCAGATCCTCGGATCATGTAGGCTCCTTGAATTTTGGAAGCGTTGGCTTTGCCGTAGACACCGGCACTACGAGGATTGCCAATGTTACTCTTTCATGTCAGAGCGAAGAGTGAGAAGGATATGACTGACGATCCGAATAGGTACTTTCGGGAGGCCTCCAAACGGCTGTGGAATCCACCAATTAAGTTGGCTGACATGAAAACCTGTGTCAACTCGTCGTGGTACTGATGGGGGAATTGACCGAGTGAGCTCAAAGCTGTAAACTGATAAGCGCAATGTTCGTTACTGACCTTGTAGGTGACTTTCCAGAACGAGAATTCAGAGAGATCGATGTTCTCCTCCAGCCATTTCATAGCAACGGGGAATTGAGCGTTGGAGTATTGTCGCTTCCACTCGTCAAACGGAAAGCATTTGGGGGGGCCGAGAGCCTCGCACGGGTGCTTGGCCTTCGGCTCGGCAGGAACCAGTGGTTCATCATCATCGTCTGCTTTCTTCTCTTTCTTTTTTTCAGACTTAGGGGCGGCGGCAGCAGGGGCGGCCTTTTCTTTCTTAGGGGGAGTGAACTCAACCTTCATCTCGGTCAAGGTAGGCTCACCACCAAGTACTGCCATAAAGTTGGGTTGGTGTACCAAGGTGTTGAAGTGACGGAGAATGTTCGGGTGGCAGGATCTCCAGGACGCATCCAGAAAAGTCGCAAAGGGGCGAACCAAATGATTGGCAAAGAAGATATCGGCCAACGTGATTCGCTGCCCAACAAGGAAGGTACGGCTATTCAAGAAGTTCTCAAGGACTTCAAGCATAGCGTTCCCTTTCTTTTCGGCAGCGGCAATGTTGGCTTTGTTGTAGGGACGGTTGGCCGGTGGCAGAAAAATGAACCTGTCGGATGAATCGCATGTGGCGATAAACTCAGAGACGCATGTCAAGAGATGGCAGAAGGAGGTGGTCAAATACGCACTGTTCGCATAAGGCAGGAAAGAGTTCAGAGTTGAGGTACACCATCCACTGGAGCACTTCAGCGGCTTCTTCCTTGGAGCGACCAAGCAAGTTGGACTTGTTGGCGATGGAAGCAAGGTACTGGTGACGAAATAAGTGTGATAAGGACGGACGAAATAAGTGTGATAAGGACGGTTCATGATTGAGTGCATGGTCTGATAATGGGGTGAGAAACGATCAAGGATGTCTTACATGGCAGATAGCCACACATTCTGTGATTGTTACACCTGGGCCTTCCAAGGCTGGAATCTTGCCTTGGGTGTGGGGGAATTTCGCAACGTAAGGTTCAAAGCCAGCGTCTTTCTCATAAGGTTGGACTTTGCTGATCTTGACGTCAACGCCCTCGTACTTGGCCTGGAAGCCGAAAAACAACACCGGTCGTTAGCAACTTGAATCGGAGGGAAGCTTAAGCATCTGGTGAAAGATAGTCTGCACTAACAGTGATTTGGCACACCCGAGTACGGGTGTTTTGCTGTTTACGATTGATCGTAAGAGATGATATCAATCAGAGTAAGCATCAGTGTCTGGCAAGCCTCGATTGGGACTGGAAAAGTCTGAAGGGGCCTGACGGACAGTGACAGAAGAGGAAATTACTAACTTCGTAGCCGTATAGGGTGTAAGACATGGTTTTTAATGGGGATTGATGGAAGCCCACGTAAATAGACTGATCGAAGTGAAAGAGAGGATCAATGTAGTGGTGGTAGATCGAGAATTGGTTGTATAAGATTTTCACCCACGGATAGGAAGGGGAGTGCTGCAGTCGGAGAGGATAGCCCTAGATGCTGGGCGGGGCCGATTTTTTTTCCGGGTGATCTCAGGTTGCGCCGCAGCTCTGTGGGATAGCCAGTTTATCAACTGGACATGTTTATCGAGGTTTCACACTGCTGCCATTGGGCTCGTGAAAGCCCTCCTCGGTGAAACCCGATCAATTCACAAGCCTGTCCCGCGCCCAACCGGACTCGCGCCGTCAAGGCAAGGTATCGGGTCCAGTCGACGATAATATCTCATTCAGCTTTGCCTGCAAACGAGTCAATCCACACACTCTGCTTACCTCGAATACATTATGGCCCCCGCTACCGTTCTCCGACTGGGCCGATTTCAGAAAGTTGGGCGATATCTGGTAAGTCATGACTAGAAGACATAATCGAAGACCAAGTGATTGATCAAACTTTACCTAAATGGATCGAAAAGCAATATCAAGCTCACGAGAATCCAGCAATTTTTTGGTCGGTTGCCATAGGAGTTGCTGGTCAGTCCGTCCTTTGACCCTTTCTAATTTCCATTCATGCTTACTCCACCAAACTCCAGGCCCCGTCCTACTGGCCACTGTCCCACCTATCCGGCGCAATTACTTTGGTTATGTCACTCCTGAACCTATCCCCATGAGCTATCCGCGTAAGCTTGACTTGTGTTAACCATGTCTACTTCCCTTGCGACCTTATTTTGGCCCGTCTAAATAGCCTTCAATCGTTTGAATGACTAAATGTTTTGGCTGTTGAATAAACTGATTTTATTTAGTCCCTCAAAGGAAAAGAAACCCAACTTTGAAAGGTTATGAAGATTGAAAGTACTTCTGTAATTTCCCACAAAGATTTCTCACTTTTATAAAAAAGGTAACAAGAAGTATTGTAATTTCCTCCCTGCGAAGGCATCTTCATGACTCTGAAACTCTCGAACTTGGGCATACGTTTCGTCTGGGGCTTTCTACTCATGCTCTACTGTTAGCAATACGTTTTGCCTTTGGCGTGTCATATTTCTTGGTCTCGCAACCACATCCATTTTGCTCTCATCTCGCGAGCCCACTTTATTCACGTCCATTATTACTCCTGGCGTTTGGTTATCCCTCTTGTGCTCTCATTTCACATGCGCAATATTCTCGCTTGCACCAATTCCGACATTTATTTTCTTCTCCATATATGTTGTCAGCTTAGCTCGGCTTCTCAAAGACTTGTTTCCTCTTTTCTTGCCATTTCCTTTTCTGTTTCCTGACATGTGCCAAAACCCAATAAAACGACAAATTTTCTTCAAGTAGGTACTTCTATGTCTAAAACATGGCTTGCGATTGGTTGATGGAGGCCAGGTTGAGACCCTGTAGCATTGTGCAGTAACTAACAATATCCATTGTTTCGACCCCGGGACGGCTCTCCTATTCCATTTAAAATTCACTATGACCCCGTTTGTTATGTTTGAAATAAATGTGGTAGTGTTGTGTAATGCGTGAAAACTATTTGTACCAAAATCCAAGATTCACTAGGATTTTGCCCGCTTTCACAATATCTACGACACTTGATTATGACACTAACAAACAGGGCCTACAATTCCAATTTGAACACATGTCCTCCAAAATAAGCCCCTTAGACCGGCCAGAATGATTGACATTTACTGAGTGGGTCATAATAGTCTTGCCACAAAAAAACGGGTTATTCTTTGAAATTGTGGACATAGAATCTATATCTGGTTGTGGCTGGCTCTGGTCTATTATACCTAAGCTTGAGGAAGTCCCTTGAGACTATGGCCACCGGAGGTTAAATTTGAACTGGCCAAGAATCATAAAAAGTGCCCAAGGAGCCAGAAACCAAAACAGCTGTCATGCAAGGTGAGAAAACCCAAATCACATCTGCGTTCCAAAAATCAGTTTGATTCTGAAAACTCTTTCCATAAAATTGAAAAATATAGCAATGTTCTGCACAACAATAATAAGCCAATCACAAAGAGAAGCAACAGCTGCCCCAAAGATAATGCTGATGAAGACATAAAAAAATCCCCAAGAATAACTAAGAACTAGTCCAAACAAATGAACTCCCTCCTCCTCTTGGTTCCTTAAATTCTGATCTCCCACCCTCTCCACCCCCACACTGCTATTTAAAACCTGTTCTCTCATGCTATTATTTCAAACTCCCACTTGCATGATAACCATACTCCTCTAGCTGCTGTTTCCCCTGTTTGCACCTCTCTCCGAATCTGATTTGATGCACTCTCTCTGCCTGGTGTTCCTGGAATCCTTCTCTCCCATTTCTGCCTCTGCCTTGGACCCTCAATGAAATCCAAATCCATACAACTAAAAACTAGTCCATCCCACCTAAAACTTGCTTTAGCTTTGATTCATAGAATTACTCACTTGTCCAAGCTGTTTGCTCTACTGTTTTTTGGTCTGACTCTACCCACATGTCCACTCTTGTTTGGTCTGAATCTGCCTGTTTTGTGGTGTTTAATAACTTTTTCACACTGTAGAAAGAAAAGCATTTTCCAAGGTGAAGATTAATCAAGTCTGTTCTTCTCCCTGTCAATAGAAGCTCCTCTTGAATTGAGACTTTTCTATGAGTTGCACCCCTCTGGCTTCTGTATATTCTACACAATAGGGAAACCACTTAAAATACCCACTGAAAGCTTCAAAAACAGAAATAGGAAGAGGAGAATCTTTTTGCAAAGCATCAATAAAAAAAAGTTATTATACACTCATCACAATATCTCCAACCAGGTTTTATTCTGACTTGTGTATGTTATCATAAGATTATGAATAGTATACACCAACCTTTGAGCTATGAGAAACAAACTTTGACAAACATTTTAGCTACACTACCACAAAGTTGCTGTTAGCTAGTGATTTAGGAAGCTAACACTGCATAATTTCCATTGGCAGAAAGAATAGTGCTTATTGTAGTGTTAGCTCTATTAAAAAAGAAATCACTGCTACAGAAATTGTCTGTTAGCTGATTTTTAGTGGTGTTAGCTGGAAAAAAGCCACACCAACTGTTAGCATAGCACTCTTTTCAGCTGTTCTAACTGTTAGAATAGAATTCTTTTTAGCTAATCTAACTGTTAGCATAGCACCCTTTTCAGCTATTCTAACTGTGACTTGAGCACTATACTTGCATGAGTACAACAATTAAAGTAGCTGATTTGCTTGTTGTACTTGCATGAGTACAACAATCAAAGTAGCTGATTTTCTTGTTGAACTTCCTTCAATTAGGGTTCTCAAAGTTAAAATCATACTGCCATACTCACATTTGACATATCAAAACATATTTATGTCAACCAATATGCCGCAACTGGTAGCATAAACCCCCAAACCACTCCTTGACCCTTTCCCTCCCTTCAGATTCAAGTACATACGTACATAATTGACAAAATCAAGGCATGGCTGTGGGGAAATGGTGGTGAGGTGGGCTGAGCAGGTGCGGTGAATTATGATCGGGGGAAATGTTTATGAGGAGTGGTTTTTATGGCAGGGGTGTTCAAAGTTACATATTGACATAAAATCTTATCCCAGCCAAAAAAATGTGATAAGATTTTATGTTGCGGTATGATAAGTTTTTATTTTTTAACTTTGAGAACCCTAAATGAGCTTCCCTACCATTTCCTTCAGTGTGACTCTTTGTGTGTCAAATTTGAACACCCTGTCCTTGCTTTTTGTTTTGTTTTCTTGTTTTCTTTCTTTCTCTGTTCCTTGTTTGTTGTCAAAATCACTAACCTGGCTCCTTATTTCTGTTTTCTGTTACATTAGTCTTCTACCATCCATCTTCTCTTCTTCTATATCTGAATAGTCCTTGTCATCACCCTCTTGCATAGTCTAGCAGTATGCTACTTTCATCATCTCCTTTGCCTCTTCTCATCTTCCTGCCTTCTTTCTGATGTTTCTTTCCTTTTGTTCTGAGTTCTGGTTTCAGTTTTTTTAGCAATTTTATCAAAATTCCTTAGAAGCAAGTAAAGAGGGGAAATAAATGCTTCAACAGGAGTCATGAAAATAATAATTTGTAAGCATCAAAGGCTCAAAAAAATACCAATCATGCAAGGGAAAAAATGTCACCATTCCCACATCCTTGTCTTTCCCCAACCACCTCTGTCAGACATTGAGACAATAAGCCCACATGTCTCCAAAATAATACAAGTCACATAACCCAATGGTTAAGGACTTATTAATAACTCTCCATGAATTTACCATATATTATTACAATTTAGTGATATCTCCTTCAAGGAGACTATTATCATAAATTAACCCATGTAATACAAACTCCTTTGAGTTGTTAAATTGGGGATAACATATTTTGTAGTATTTAAGGGGCTGAGATTTCCTTCTAAAGGGAATTTCCCCCCAGATTATTACCATACAAACCCATCTACCTTGCTAATTATCAGTGAGTGGGGTTTATTATAATCCAAATCAACCTTTCCTCTTTATTCCTTATCATCTTTCCTAGTCACTAGAATCTTTATTCAAGTGACTAGAAGTCCTCTCCCACTCTCAGGGAGTAGTTGAGGCAATTGCACTGAGCTATTACATAGCTGTGTTACCTTGTTAACACAAGGGTGCCAGCTTCTCCGCTTTCAGCGTAGAGAAGCTTATTTCCACTGGTCTTACAGACTATGGTGTGACCCTAGATACAGGTTGTAATACTGTATACAGTATCATTACACCTATCAGATATTTGACCCCGCTTCACATAAGAGATGGGGGCTGACAACACACTAACTATTGGTAAAATACAAGGGTATGTAATCCATCCAAAACATTCTGTTCAGATTTTTCACTCCGCTGGATCTAAAATTTTGATCCTGTTTTCAAATTCAACACAAGAAAAAGAAGTTGTGTTTCTCTGCTAACAGCTCTAATGCAGCAGTTTTTTCATTTGGAACCAGTTGACCTATTTCTTAAATTCAGGTTCAGATAACCAACCAAGGTATTTCACTACAGTTGATCATAGTCTGTTTCTGTTTTAAATTACTATTATTTCAAATATTCACACCTTTTTTTCTGTTAAAGACTTTTTACTACTATTAGCTTTAAGTATTTCCTGCAATGAAGGTTTTGATCTCAGAAGCATATGCATATGTCCTTTGAGTTTTTTTTTGTTACCTTAAGTTTGATATATACTTTATAATTTACAATTACATAGCCCCCAATTTTGGGGGGAGGGACTTGTAGAAAGACACAGATCAACGCCAAGATCCGTGATCCGTGTCATGCAACCTAACGGGCCGACGTCAACCCGTTAGGTTGCATGTATCAATACGGTACAAACCTTGCATGGTTTGTTTGGCACCAGGAGCCTATTGTTTTAGTTTTATAGTAGATTAACCTATTAATGAATACTATCAAAAATTCTTTAGGGGTACAAGCAATTTATTCCAATCTTACTTATTTATTCCTTATATAAAAACATCATACTGAATAGTTTTATAATATCAGAAACTTTCATGATGTAACTATCATGTATTTTATACAAGCATTATTTTTATTCTATATGTTTACAATTGGCAGACATATTATACTGTTAGTAGGAAATAACCTTAATCTGAATTTTGATACAGGAAGTGGTATTTCTTCTAAGCTATTTTTGCTGATATGTAATATGTCTCTATCCAATGGATATTTTATTTAGAAGTTAATTTATCTCTTTCATAAAAATTCTTAATTATGTAATCATGTCTCTTTCTTTTATTATTATATTTTGACTATTTGTAGGAAATTAAGATCAATCACTTTATTGCAGCTAACAAAAAAACTAATAGTAGTAGATAACTGAAAAACAAGAAATATAAATAAATGAAGATAAAGCATAAGCAAAGGAATCATTAATGAGATAAAAGAAAGTGTTCATGAATTACCTTTAGTTATGCTAGACCTGAATATGACTCAATAATAGACAAAGAAATTATTTAGGAGATAAGAGATAGCAACAACAAGCCTGATAAAATAGAAATAAAGATCAACAAACACATTCACAAGAATCAGAGAGATAGAGATGAGACTGAAGCATACCTCCACTTGAGTTACTTCTCCTCCTGAATTTCCTAGGTCTAAGATGAGTGGTTTTAGAAGTACTAGATCTGAACAGGCTAGGTTGATTTCAACAGTTTATTAAGGGATGAGTCTGAATGTGGTCAGAGTCACTGGATCTTCTTGAGTCTGAGGTTCTTACTCAAGGAATTGCAAGCTCAACTCAAGTCTTCAATGCTTATTGCATATAGTAATGCATGGAGTCAAAATAACCAAGTATCCGCAGCAGTTTGGGATCATTCAGTTGACTGTGACGATGAACATGTCATAGTCAGGGAGACACTTAGTTAGGGTTAGGTTCAGACAGCTGAGCGCGTCAGCAACCTTGTGTATCTAGTTAGATTAGGTTTCCTTTCTCATCTACTTAGATCCATTTTTTGTTGTTCCTTCTTCTCCTTTTCTTTTCCTCACTCAACTTCTTTGTGTCACCCTTGCCGTACCTCAATAGGTACTTGTCATCCCTGCTCCCTTGCTTGCTCTAACTCGGAGACCATCTCTCCTCCTGCTCACTGTCACTCGCTGGTACTTGTCATCCCTGCTCCCTTGCTTGCTCTAACTTGGAGACCATCTCTCCTTGTGCTCACTGTCACTCGCTGGTATTTCTCATTGACACTATTACCAATTTTTTTTTCTTCTTCATTTTTCTTCATTTTATATTCATATTTAATGTTTTAGTGAGATTATATCTGGATGAATACCAAGCCAGCACAAAAAATAAAAAAGGTAAAGCTCATTGGGAGGTTGGTGATATTAAAATTCAGCCTTGGAAACACAATCAAACTATATCAGAAGAGAAGTTTGAGCATGATCCCTGTAGCTAGGTGACACTGTTCTGCAAAAAAAAAGATTTTCCAACAGTGGATCATGGCATTTATTGCAAGTGAAAATGAAGAATTATTGAGTGCCTTATCAAGTTTCCTAAAAAGAAGAAATTGTAGAGTAAATTCCAAAGAATACTAAGATCCACATTGCATATATTCAAATGCAAAGTTGTTTGTACACTGTGACAGCGCTACTTGAATGACCAGGATGAATATTTGACAGTAGCACAGTGCCTTTATGCAAGATATATGATTTTCAAAAGCTAAGAAATTGGCGATTTCATATACAAACAAACATTCACATACCTGACAGCCTGTGGTGATGTATGTTGTGACATAGATGTCACATACATCTCCCGGACTCGCCGCAGCACGTCTACCTCTCTTCATCCCGGGCCAAGCCGGGGGAAGAGAGGATTCATACAATCTACCAGATTCTACCAAGCCATACCTGAACAGGTTATGAGCCCTTCTTGTTGATTCTAATACCTCCTCGAATCGGATAGTCTCGGATTTCCACAAATCGTCAATTCGACCGGGCGGTTCTTCCTTCGAACGGTAGCTCAGAGTAGGGCGTAATCGACCGTATTTGAAGGATCTTGTGTTATCTCGTCGTAACGCTGTGGTTTGGCTGAGAATATTGGACTCCCTTTTTCCCCATTCCTATCCCTGGACGATATCAAATCCTGATACCAATTACGCTAGGCAGATTAGCCATCTAGCTTATTAAGGTTGTGGTGGCCCCACTTCCTGTGCAGAAAAGTAGACGGACGAAGTTATCGTCCTACTCCCTCTCAAACTTTTCCCTTCTCTTTTATCCTCACGCCATTCTACTTCGTTACAGTGAGTGGCTCATTTTCTCGAGAATACCGGTTTGATCCACCTCCCTTCTCCCTTGATACTTTTCTCTCCCAATCTTCCTCGAATTCCTCTTTACCGCGGATGTCTCGTCGCAGCTCGCAGGCTTCTCTCCTGGACAGCAACCGGATCAATTTTGTACCGGACGGAGAAGCTAAGATGACCAACCTTTCCGATTCGGTGGCAGGCTCTGTTGGTGGTACCAAAAGTGGAACTAGGCTTGCCGACAAAACCGTGAGAGCATCATCTTCCACAAATCGGCTTGCCGGCACCATTCCAGCTATGGCGCCTAGGGTTTCAACTACGAACCCTGGTAGTCAACGAGTGCTGCCTCACCTTGCCGACCCGACGCCTTTGTCTCAAAATCACCAGGATTTCCTAAACGCCAAACTTCAACTCAAACAGGCAAAGCTGGTTAGTCAAACGGCTAATGCGATCAATTCCAGATGGACCGATGAATCCAAGTTGGCAAGCAATGGTAACAACCTGGCGCAGTGGTTGATCACCCTCCAAGAGATCGGTTCTTCGCACATGTCGGACCAGAATTTCTTCTTCAAACACATTGATAACTCAACTTTCGAGAAAATCACTCGAATGGTTGTTCTGGCGGGTATCCACCCTTCCCTTGTCTCCAACGCCCAACGCTCGACAACAACGATCGAGATCCTTTCGAAATTGAAGACGAAATTCTCAGTAATTTCCAGAGCGGGTCAGGTGAATGTGTGGAAGCGGTTTATTGCTTTCTCGGTTGAAGATTCAGATGCCATAGGCATCTCATCTTGGATGCGAAACTTGTACACCGAGTGGAATAATCTCAACGTACAAATTCACTCGGACACCTTTTTTGGTTTTGTATTCCAATCAGCGGTAATGAAGTCACCATTACCTTTCAAAAAAGAGTGGGAACAACAAATTGAAAACTCCATCCAAAATGATCCGTCGAAAGCGCTCCCAAAATTCGACTCACTCGTCAACCACTTCAACATCTGCAAGAAGCAACATGAAGATTCAGTCGCTCCTGAAGAGTCCCGGGGACCAGCTCCCTCAGTGTTACTCACTAACACTGAGGAAGAGGGTTTTGATTTCAACTCCTTCCTTGCCAACGTACCGGAGGACAACTGGCCGGATGCACTCAACTTCTACGCTGCCACGGCCCACAAATGCTGGCAGTGCAAGGCTCCCGACCACTACCTCCGGGACTGTCCACACAGAGCAAAATCAAATCAGCTCAACAGACGAGTGCGGGGCCCCGGCAACTCGCCATTCCAGCAAACTTCAACTGGGACGCAAGCGACTTTCGTCGGTTCGCTGTACACCCAGCCAGCTTCAACCTTGCCCAACATGCCTTTTGCCCCCCCATCCCGTTCACAAAATCAAGCCAAAAGAATGGCTGATTTTTAACGACCACAATATCCAACAGCCAGCAATTGTTCGACGACAACGCCAGATGCTCGGCAACTCAATCGTCGGGGGGGGGGGGCTGAGGCCCAAATCATGGAAATTGGTGAGCTTCCAGATGACCTGGATGATCTGGATTTCCGGAATATGTCTCTCGGTGATAATATTGTAAGTCAGCCCATCATTTTTGACACAGGGGCATCTCATCATTTCACTGGTCTTCTATCCTTTCTTCACAACTTCAAAACTCTCTCTAAACCGCTCCCCCTATCGGTAGCTACCGCGTCTGATAAGTCCTTCATCACGGGCGTTGGCTACCTTCATATCAAACGAGGGGACGAAAATGTAATTGTGTTACGCGGAGTCCTATATTGTAAGGACGCCCAAACAACATTATTGTCCATGGCCGCGTTGCGTAAAGCTGATGCTCACATATTGTACGACAACAGTAGCGATGTGTTTAACATTTTTGATAGATTGGGGTGCCTCGCAATCTCTTGTCCGCTTGATGCAAAATGCAACAGTTGGTGCATATCCGACCCGCTCATTGAAGCTGCTCGACCGACTTCAATCAACCAAGACTTCAATGTCATGATGGTGACATCCAGCAGTTTGACGCATTATTTGAAATCAACGACCGAGCCCGAATTTTGTTCTCATCCCTCTTTGTCGACGTCTCAAGTTTCTTCTTCTCGTGTCTCCAATTCTTCTTTGACTATTCCTCCCAACGCCACAGATACATCTCATTTCTGTCAAACACAATCTTCTTTAATTCCCTCTCATCCTACTAGTATTTACCGGCCTGTTATACATGTTTGTATGCCAAAAAAGCAACCAGAGAATGAAATCACAAATCATGATTCTCCCCCAACTTTCATGGCGACTAAGTCAATGCAAACAGATAAACTAAATCTTTTCAGGGAACCTGTCCCGTCCACCAATATGCGCTTGTGGAAGCCTGAATCACTAACGGCGAATGAAAAGAAACTACTTTTCTGGCATTGTGTTTTTGGGCATGCTGGCCTCAGAGTGATCCGTTGACTGATCAAAGAAAACGTCGGACTCGGTTTACCTAAAGCTCTACCTCCGGGCAAGATACACTGCCCCGTATGCATGGTGAGCAAAAGCACCAAGATTAACCCGCTAAGCTTGACACAGAGAGCAGCGGGGAAGATGGAGGTCTGGGCTGCAGACCTAGTTGGTCCTTTTCAGGAAACAGCAATAGACCGCGGAAACTATCTCTTGACCATGAGAGATGCTGGGACAGGCTATTCATATGTGAAAGTTCTCAAGGCCAAATCAGACGCAAACAACGCGATCATTGACACTATCAATAAGCTGGAGCGCCAAACAGGCTTATCTGTCAAGGTGTTGCTGTCAGCCTTAGAGTCATCACAACTGACCTAAAGCTTGCCTTATTTACTTTTTCTCCCAAATAAATAAAGAACAATAGCCTCATATCTTTTATTCCCAATCTTAATCACCATTCTGACTGCAAATTCTGTTTCCTCATTAAGTTTTGACCATAGTGCTCACTGAACACTTTGTAATTGCTCAACTCCTTCATAGAGTAATTGAATAATCTATTCTACGCCACAACTACACTGCCAGCATAATTGCCTAGGATGAAGTCGTCCCAGTTAAACTGGGATGCACTCAACCAATTTAAACTTGGTTGAAATCAACTGATGAAATATAAATCCAAGGGACCCCCCTTGGTTTTATATTTCATTGGTTGAGGTCAACCTACTTTAAATTGGTTGTTTGCATCCCAGTTTAACTGGGATGAACTCAACCTAGGCAATTATGCTGGCAGTGCTAGTTGAGCAAGTAAACCAAGGCCAGCCAACCACATCTACATGTGAGATTACATAAGCAAACCTTGAAAATTTTCGAAGTTGGTGTATCCTCCATTGCAGGGAGGATACACAACCTCCAGACACCCAGAACCACCAACTCAGATCACCAAGGATTCACCAAGTTACAGCTCACCACTCTAACCAACCAAAGGCCTCTTTCACCCAGTACCTCAACAGTATTGTCAGTCAGTCCCCTTTTTGAACCTTGCTCTTCTGACAGAAGTCCTTCTCTGTCTCCCCTTCTTTCTTTCCCCTTTCCTGTCCTCATCCCTCATCAAATCAGATCAATCCAAGCACCAATCATCAGATCAGATCAGCTTCAATCATCCTCAGAGATCAATCAGCTTTGCTTCAATCTTTTTCTGTGGTTTTTCCTTGAAACAAACCACATAGGTTTCCCTCTAAAGAACCTTGACTATCCAGCTTGAAATAGTCTAAAAAACTGGGCTGATTAGACTTGTCTTCTCAGATACCTTCCACGTTTCCATTGTGTGAAGAGACTGTTGCTTCTCAAAGACTCTGGCACAGTTCATCCAACTTTTCAAGTTGTTGATTATCATCATTAAAGAGCACTCAGATTATTAGAAACACAGATCAATCAATAATCTTATCCCTTTTCCCTTCTTCTTCTCTAACAGTTGTATTCTTTATCCCTTGAAATACAACTCTTGCCCCCCATTTCTTGTGTCCTGTTGTCACTTTAGAGACCCAGGCTCACAATTGGGGGCCTCATCGGGAAATATCCTCCCCTTTTGAAGACCTTTATCATACTTCTAGACTCTCAAATATTCAAAGGCTGATCACCTTATATAAAAAAAAAAAACAAAAAAAACTCGAAAATCATTATAAAAATTAAAAGTTCACTAAGTTATTCCTTAAAAATAAAGCTGATAACCTCGTCCAGCTTCAAAATAAAAATAAAATAAAATAAATACATAATATAATTATCAAAACTGATAAGAAATTTTTTTTTTTCTCTAAATTTTTGTCGAAAACTTCATCCCCTACAATTTGCATAGTGAAAACAGATCATAAGGAGATAGACCTGTCCCTTTCGTTGTCGGACCTGTCGTCGTTATCATCTGAGGAAGAATTAGACGAAAGAGTCTCTAATAAGGACGTAGACAAAGCCTACAACGGTAATCGCGTCCGTAGAGGGAAGTGGATACCAATAGCCACCGCTAAAACTCCGAAGCAGAGAAAGGATTGACATAAAAAAAAGGAAACTAAAACCTTATTAAGCGCAGATCAAGGTATATAATTAACTCTGCAGATCCAATAATCATAGATCCTTAACTCACCAAAGATGCCTTCCCACCTTAGAAATGGCAGGGACTTATCAGCGGAACAACAACAGTTATACCGACTCAGCCCCTCAGCCGAGGAGAGACTTCGAAGGTTTAGAGTCGGCTCTGCCTCCTCTCACCGTGGACGATCTTCTAATATCCGAAACAGAAGCTCCACCGCAGGACTCAGGAATATCCCCGGCGTTGATCCATTCCAGGGAGACGTCCCGAGCGTTGGAGTCCAACAGATCCACCCCAGTCCCCCGCCCCGTAGAGAGGGAGACGACAGGTTTCTCGGAAAGATACAAGACGAGCGTAGAGGACCCCACAACTCGTCCTCGCTTCATGACGGCCAGTCTGGCCCAACCGATCAAAGGGTTAAGATCAACGGCGAATCCGGATGCAGTTCTGCTTCCGTCCAATCAGAACCACCCTCAAGAGCCTACGACAGGCCCCGTGGAGATCGTCCAGGAAGTCTCAGAGATCGAGAGCCTCCTCCACATGTTCAAAAAACAATATTACATGTTTGTTCAAGCCCGAGACGCGGACAATCGACGAGGGATGAGAATCCTATTGTCCCAGGCATCCACGACTCAAGATTTGATTGAGGATTTAGTTGGGAGAGACGAGATGATTTGTCTCAGTCAGGAATGGTACCCCAGGCAGGAATTGAATGCCCTCGAGAGGATTTTATACGAGAATCCTGCGGCTACAACCCAAACCATCGCTTCCCTACCAGCTCGATCAGCTCAAGAAGTGTCCAGGGAGGTAGCCAGGCACCCCGATCATCCGTTACCGATGGTCTCCCCCATGCCAGAGCCTACGGCGTTCCACCACCGAACCAATATCGTGGAGTACCAGGAGCATACCCCTCCATACCAACATGGGTACAGGCGCACCCCTCCACCGCCGCCGCATCACCTGGAGTTGGCGGAACGACGGCAGATAGCTTCTACACAGCCAGATGCGAACCAGAGCATCCATCATCAGCCTTACGCTGCTTACGACAGGCACCACCCTCCACGTCAACACCCTTATCATCCGCCCGCCCGCGGTTCCGAGAGACAACCACCCCGACCCCCTCAACAAAATTGGAGAGGATCAGGGAGGAACTGGAGACACCCCAGGCAGGACAGAACCAAGACAGTCCTCAACATAGGAGCTTACCTGATGAGAGTGACTCAAAAAAACAACCGAGGTTCCAGGAGGAGGAGAGGAAGAGGGAGATATCACTGAGTAGCAGTTCTCCCATCGGCTTAAGTTTGGATATAGAAAATCTCTCTAGTCCTTCGAGTAGAGAACACTTTCTCAATAAAATCAATCAAGAGTTGTCTAATATTGGCCCTATCCTATTAGAAGAAAATTTACAATATCTCTTTGAAAAATTCTTGTCTGATTTAACCGGTGTGGAACTCCTAAAGGATCAGGAAAGAGCTTGAAGGGGAAATAGACAAAAAATCCAGTAAGTAGAAGATGTTGAAGCTACAGGTGCTGATGAGGCTGCCCTTCTTGACTAATGCTGAGGGGAAAGGGTTTCACTAAGAAAAAGAAAGAAAAGAGGTGTGGCTATATTTCTACTAATCCTTAGACTGCTGCTACTAATGGGAACCTAGATTGTTTAATCAATCTGAGGCAGGGACCTTAAGAGGAGTGAGAAAAGCACTGAGAAAGAGTATGGGGTATGTGTTATGATTGTTATTTGGGTAAAGGTTGATGCAAAAGTAAATGTAAAAGGTTTTAAAGGTCAATGTAAATGTAAATTGTACTCTGGTAAAAGGGGGGGTGCATGATTTAACCATAGAACTAAGGGGAGTTCTACTTATACAAAAGGGCACAAGATGGCTGATCCTGGCAGTAAAGAGAAAGGGGAAATGTGTTCAGAGGTATATAACCAAAAGAGAGTAGTGATAGTGTAAGAAAGATGAGCCAATGTAGCTAGTAACTATGTATATAAGGAATGTAATGTGACTAGTAACCAAAGAGGATGATAAAGGCAGAAGATGTAACTATGTAATATAAATGACTGCGCTGTACAACTTAATACCAAAGAAGATATAAACTAAAGAAAAGTATGTAATATCTGTGTTTTATTTATGTACTGTATATTTATAAATCAATACCTTGTATAATATCCTATGGGGTTGTAGTATTGGTAAAGTTATGTGGTTATAAGTTGTAATATTCTAAGAATGCTAATAACTTCTGAACCAAAGGGAAATCAGGGGTACTTTGAGTGAGTGACTAGGGGTAGTTTTGTATGTAGAATATGATCATGTAATAATAATGAAGTATATGTGAGAGGAAATGTAAGTTGTTGATGATTGTATGTGAAAAGGTATGGATTACCACATCCTCCCCCAACTAAGCTGTCTGTCCCCAGGCAGGGAAAAAAAAGAGGAACCTGATTCAGAGTAATAATGATGATGGAAAAAGGGAATTTTTTTAGGGAGAAAACTGAGAGTGGGGGTATGTAGGGGAAGGAAAAGTCCATAGCCAAAGAAGGAAGTCTGTATCCAAGCCAAGGAGGTCCAGTCCAAATAAAAGAGGTGCTGCCACAAAAGGATGTCTGTATCCAAAATAAGAGTCCACTAGTTTTTCCCAGAGAGAAGTCCAGAGAGTAAGGGGGAAAGGGTGAAAGTCCAAAGCCAAAGAGGGAAGTCCAGATCCATCCAAGGTGGCCAATTCCTAGGTCCACATACTGAAGAAGGAAGTCTTGATCCAAATCCAGAGGCCTAGTGTACATATATTACTGAATCCTGAGTATAGTTGTCCAAGATATCCAGAAAAGCCAATATTCAACATAATCCAAGAGCTCCTAAAGAATAAATCCATCCAAAAAAAACATGCTAGAATGATCCAGGGTTCAATAAAGTCCAAGGTCCAGTGGCCTCCTAGAATTATATTACATTCCAACTCAGAATGAATCCAGGGTCCAATAAAGTCCAAAGTCCAAGGCTCCTAAAAATAAATTCCATTCTAAACAACATGCAGGAGAGATCCAGGGTTTAGTCCAAGTTTCTGCTGTCCAAAGGTCCAAGTCAAGGTCCAGGTAATCCTTAAGAGCCACCATCCAAGTGAGTCCGTTATTCCTTTATCCAAGTCCAGTGCTTTCTAATCCAGAGTTTGTATCCTATAACTGTAAGATGTAATATATGTAATAATATAAAAAGATGTAAAGGGTAATTTAATAAGGATTGGAGGTAATATGGGAATAGAGTAAAAGGTAATGGTGATATGGTAATGGTTTAAATGTAATGGGGTAGTTGTTGATGTGGGAAAAGAGGTAGTGGTAATATGGAGATGGATTAAAAAGGTAATGGTAATGGTTTAAATGTTATGGGGTAGTTGTTGAAGAGAGGTAGTGGTGATATGGGAATGGAGTGAGGACTAAAAGAGTAATGAAAGATAAGGGGTAAGGGTAAGGTAGAAGAAGAGGTAGTGGTAATATGGAATAGAGTGAGGAGCAATAGTAATGGTAAGAAGGTAATGTAGGAAAAGGGGTGGTGGTAATATGGGAAGAGAGGAAAGGGTAAGGGTAATGGCAAGAAGATAATGTAGAAAAAAAAGGGGTGGTGGTAATATGGGAATGGAGTAAGGAGTAAGGGTAATGGTAAAAAGAAAATGTAGAAAAAAAAGAATGGTGGTAATATGGGAATGGAGTAAGGGTAATGGTAAAAAGAAAGAGAGGTGTTAATGATATGGTAAGAGGGTAATGATAATATGTAGTATTTATATGTATGATAAAAGAAAGAGTAAAATGGTCATGGGTGGTAATTCAAGAGAAGAAGGGTGACTGTATATGAGTATTCTAAAATATATAATGATTTAATAAGCTTTATATATATATCAAAGGGTAAAAGGATTCTGAAGGAAAGTGATGGAAAGGGGTAATGTTATATGCAAAGGGAATTATAATTTATATATGTTTCAATAAAACTCTAATGGTTAATGAGAGTAAAGAGTTATAATAATTAAGGAGGTGGTCCAGAAATCAGGAAGTGGAGTGAAGAGGGAAAATAAAAGAGGATGAGGATGATGGATGATGGATGGGGGGATGGGATGGATGATGGATGGATGGATGATGGATGGATGATGGATGGATGGATGATGGATGGATGGATGGATGGATGGATGGATGATTCCTCCTCCTTTTCTTTAGTTGTCCTCCTGGGTCCCTTTTTAAGTCTTCCTGGTGGTTTGATTTCCCAGCCTCCTGTATTTTCTGGTATCCAAAAAAAAGGAAAATTAATTTGACTGTGTGTTTTCTTTTTTTTTTTTTTTATATGGTCATTTTCTCTTTTTGGTTTTATCCTGCCCTTTTTTTTTTTAAAGTTATTTTAATTTTAATTTTAATTCCTTATTTTTCATTTAATTAGTTTTTTTTTTTTTTTTTTTTTTTTTTTTTTTTTTTTTTATAATGAAAAAATTATTATTGGTTGTCATTTTCCAGCGGAGTGGGGTGCAACCGGAAATGAAGTTGGTGAATCCGCGCGGAGAGTGGACGCGGGGTCCCGGCGATACTGTATCCGCGGAATCGCCGGCGTCTCCAAAACGGAGGCACGTTCCTCCGGGTCAAAGAACGTCCTCGGAGATGAAAAACAAATCGTTCTTCTTTTCTGGTAAGAAGAATGGTCAAGGGAGAGCAGGAGGAAAAATATAAAAAAATAAAAATAAATGACAGATAACAAAAACGAATACAAGAACGTATTCCCGGGTCGTTCACCGGTGTCGAATGATGTTGTAGTAGGCCAAAAAAAAAAAGGAACGTATTCCCGGGTCGTTCACTGGCGTCAAATAAATGTTGAGGGATTGATTTTTTATAAAAGGCTTCGACGATATCGTCGTCGTTCCCCACGTCGCATGTCGTATATTTTTAATCAAAAAAATCGTTATAGTTTTTTTTACTCAAGATCCCTTTTACAATGTCGTCCCCTACTCGCCCGCTATCTATAACCTCCTCTCTGTCCTCGTCGACGAACAGCGCTGCCTCCCAATCACCAACCTCCAGCAACCCAGTCCCTCAGCTGGTTGCCAACGTGGAGTTGTTCGGACCGTTCGTCCGCGACTCATTTTCCTTAGAGGAGCTGGCCGCGCTCCACGATACCGTGAACGCGCACCTAACCGAGTTTGCCCGGTCCAATCACTGCGATCCCCGGGCCGCGGCAGCATCTCGGCACCGGTAGTATAGTTGCCTCCAAGACGCGTTTGATTCCGTATGTAATCTTCTCTAAAGATACAAAAAAAATGATAAAAGAAACTGATTTTTTTTTTTTATTTTTTTTTTTTTTTTTTTTATTTTTATTTTTTTTTTTTTTAGACAATGATGCATACCATCATCCAGGAAAGACAGGAGGAAAATGAAAAAAAATGAGATTTTTTTTTTTTTTTTTTTTTTTTATTATTATTTATTTATTTATTTTACTTTATTTTTATTTTTTATTTTATTTTTGTGAGTTTTTTTTTTTTTTTTTTTTTTTTTTTTTTTTTATTTATTTATATTGTATTTATTTATATTGTATTTATTTTTATTTTAATTGATTTGTTTTGTACTAATTTTTTTTTATTGTTTTTTTTTTTGTTTTGTTTGTGTTTAGGTAAGCCAGGGGAATTTATTCTATATCACTTGGTCTTGAATGATATTTTTTAACATGACTTGCTGCATATCTTCTGTTTAATGCAGTGCCATCCAGTTCCTCCAATGAATAAGAGCCTCCAGGATTTTGAGTGGTAATTCTGTAAGGTCCATTCCATTTGTTCTTAAAGAGCTTTCCATATTGGGAGTCCAAGGATTTATTATATACTAATACCAAATCCCCTGTTTGAAGTGGTTCTCTAGGTGTCTTCTTCCTGTTCCAATAGTCCACAGATGTTTTCCTAGTATCCAGCAATTTTTGATGGGCCTTTTGAAGAATGTGATCCCTATTTTCCAATTGGAGAGTCCTGGCCAACAGAAGATCTTGAGTGCTGTTTACTTTGGCCCAATCAATGCCAAAAAAAGTTTCCAACTCTAAGTCAATTGGTAAGATGGGGGGCTGTCCAAGTACCAATTCATAAGGGGAGTATCCAGTTGATCTTTTGGTGGAAATCCTGTCTGAAAATAAAACCAGAGGTAAATAATTCCTCCATTTCTTGCCTTCTTGTCCACATAGTTTAACCAAAGTGTCCTTGATGGCCTGATGTCCTCTTTCCACCATTCCATTAGCTTCAGGGTAATAAGGTGTGGTAACTTTGACTTTTATTCCTGCTTCCACTAGTGATTTCTGGAATTGTTGACCAAATTCTGAGCCTCCATCCACTGTAACTGACCAAGGTGCTCCATATCTGTAGATCCAGTTGTCCAAGAACCATTGTGAAATCTTCTTTGCTTGAATCTTCTCCAAACAAACTGCTTCAACCCATCCAGACAAATCATCTCTAGCAATTACCAGGTATTTCCATTTCCCAGCCTTGATATGAACTGTATCCAAGCTGACTCTTCCAAAGATTGTTGCTGCTCCAGTAGGCTTCTTGGGTTCCATTGGCAATACTGAATTCCTTTTCTGGCAAGCTTCACAAGACTGGACCCACTTGGTTACACCTTTCTTGAGTCCTGGCCACCAAAACCTGAGTTTAGTTCTTCTGTAAGTTTCTGAAATACCTCTGTGGCCTAGTGTTTCATGAAGAGCTTGGAGGATATTGTTTTGGGCTGAGGGAGTGGTCACAACTATCTGGGAAAAAGGTTTGTTAATTCTGTGCAAGACATTATTGGAGAGGAAGAAATTGGCTGATTTATGCAGAATTTGCTTGAAATCCAGGGGGTTGCATCCAGGTGGTTTGTTCATGGTTGAAAGATATTCCTGAAGGTGTTTCCAGATTCCTTGTTGTAGGTTGCCTAACTCCTCCCCCAACTTAGCTGATGTCCCCAGAAGCAGGCCAACAGAAGAAATCTTCAGTCCAAAACCAGGGTGAGGCTTTATCCATTTTTCATCTTCATCAAAACTCTGGCAGTTCTCTTCCTCTGGGTCCAATGGTCTCCTAGAAAGTGAATCAGGTAATGTGAAAGTCTTCCCAGGTGTATGAACCAAATCAAAAGAAAATAACTGAATAAAGGCAATCCATCTGTTCATAGGGGCATTGGGCAGTGAAGGGTTGTTGATCATTCCTATAAGGCATTGTGCATCCACTCTGAGCTGAAAATGCTGGCCCCATAGCTTGGTCTGAAGCTTCTTGAGAATTTTGGTGACACCACAGAGTTCCAGTTTGGATTGGGAATATTCTGACTCTCTTTTGGAAAAGACCACTGATTCATAGATAACAGGCCTGTCTAGTCCATTGGAATCCTCCTGGGTGAGTATAGCCCCTGCAGCAATATAACTGGAGTCCACTGATAGTTTGATAAGTCCTGCTTTAGGTCCATAGTCCAACTTACTGAGAGTGATATCCTTGCCAATAATTCTCTTCAGTTCTTCAAAGGATGCCTGGCAATCTTCAGTCCAGTCCCAAGTTGAGTCCTTCCTAGTAAGTTTTCTGAGAGGAGCAGTGATGGTGGAGTAATTCTTGATAAACATTCTGACATAAACACATATTCCCAGGAATCCTCTGACTTCTGTTGGTGTGGTAGGGACTGGCCAGGTTTCAATTTTGTTAAGCTTCTTTGTTGATATCTTCCTTCCTTCTTTACAAACAACATGACCAACCAAATCCAAGGCAGGGACACAACAAGCAAATTTCTGTCCAGATATAGTGAGTCCAGCTTCTTCAATCCTATACAGAATCCTTTCCAAAGTGATAGCATATTCATAGATGAATTTTCTGATCTGTGGGTTTTCTTCTAGAGTTGCTCCATTGTAGTCTGAAATTGGTCCTTTGATTCCTCCATCATCAATAAAGATCCCCATATTCTGTGGTAGCTCATCCTGAAGAATCCACATCATCTGGGCCTGGTACACTGCAACTGAATTGGTGGCTCCTTGGGGTAATCTGGTGAGTTGAAATCTTCCTAGGGGGGTTTCAAATGTGGTCAAGGGCCTGGATTCTGGTGCTAACTCCCTTTCATCATATCCTCCCATTATGTCTCCTAGTCCATAGCAAGCCCTGCCTGTGAATGATTCAATTAGTTCCTCTGGAGATGGTGGTAGTCCTGCATCCTTAATGGTGACTTTGTTGAGTTTCTGAAGATCATGAACTATCCTCAATTTTCCATTTTGTTTCTTCACACAGAAAACTGGGCTGGAATAACTGGAGCAAGATTGTTCATAGAGGCCAGTCCTGAGTCTGGCCCTTACTAGCTCAATAAATTGGGATTTGATGGGGGCAGGTAAGGGAATAGGTTTCTGTTGCCAAGGTTCATGGGGAATGACTGGGATGATATAAGGTTGTCCATAGGTATGTTTCAGTAGTCCTCTTTCTTCTTCTGAAAAGGCCAAAGCTGCCTGCCTGAGGGTAATGACCCATACTAATAATTTGTGTTCTTCCTTTGACAGCCATCCAGTGGGGCCAAAGTTAATGAGATCCAGTCTTTCTTGTGTGATCTTTGTTGTAGGTATGAATTCTGGGGGATTTGGGTTTAAAGGGGTGGCATATGGATCTCTAGACAGTTCTGGCCTGAAAAGAGGTGGATTGAGTGATAGGGGCATAGGTTGATTGACTGGTTTGATTTTTTTTAGTGTTGATTTATATTTTGCTGCACAGGTGATATGAGATTCTGAAAAGGAAGGGGCATAATTTTCTAATGGTTGTTTTGGAAGGTCCCTTTCCCCTATTTGGAGAAATGGAAGTTCTGCCCTTGGTCCAAAAAATCCCTGGTAACAAGGTTGACTGGAAGAGATGTTTCCCATTTGTGATGGATGGGGAGAAGGATTGGTACCAGGTAAGATTGTCCTTTTTCCATTATTGAGAGTGATTCTTCCCTAGGTCCATTGTATTTGATGGTTGCTGACATGTCCATTAAAAAAGGTTTTCCAACTATGAACTGAACTCCTCCTCTGGCCACCCAGAAATGAACAAGCTTGGTCACTCTTCCCACAAGTACTTCCACCTTCTCAGCAATCCCAATTATTCCAGTGTGGTGGCCTCCAATTCCTTTGAGCTTCATTGGTTTTTCTGTTATAACTAATCCAAGGTGATGAGCCATTTCTTCAGGGATGATGTTGACCATGGATCCAGTGTCCAAAAGGGCTTCAAAGGTTTTTCCAGATATGGTGAGTTTGACATATCCTAAAGGGCAAGAGTAATGGGTTACTGAATCCTTTTCCTCCTCATCTCCTTCCTCCAATCACTGCCAGCATGGTTGTATCAGATTCCCAAATCTGGCATTACATCAGTTGAAAAAATCTGATATTTTATCAGAAAAGACTGGTATTTTATCTACCAAAACTGATATTATATCTACCTTGCCTGATGTAATGTCTATCATGAAAGATATTGCATCAGTTGATGCAATTAAATATCAACATCCCTGACTTTATATCAGTTTTTTGCATCTGACATAAGATTTTGGCCCATGGGTATTACATCAGATGGAAAAATCTGAGATCAAGTCAGTCATGTTGATATTAAATAGTTTCAACTGATTTAATATCCCTGATGATAGACATAATATCATAATAGGTAGATATAATATCAGTTGTGGTAGATACAATACCAGCTTGTTCTGATATGATAAAAGATTTTTTCAACTGATGTAATGCCAGATTTGAGAATCTGATACAATAATCTTTGCAGTGAATGCTGCAGAGTTTCCTGTTATATCTGGGTCCACTGGCAATCTTCTGTTACTGATCCTTTTCTTGATGTGGTCCACCACTCCTGGGGCTATGGCGCATATTTCTCCTGCTGTGAGTGGTACAATGGCTTTCAGAATCCTGCCAGCTGTTTCTTCTTCCATTCCTGGGTATTCTTTGGCCAGAGTCTTTTCCAAGTAAGTCTTCCTTGGGGCCTTGTCCTTGGGTGGTTTTTCTGATTCTTCACTGGATTGGAACCTGACTTTAGTATTCTGAGGATTGGAAGGGAACCTGGAACTGGGGCCTGGGGAAGAGGTAGCCATTCTGAGTAAGTCCTGTTGATCCATGTCCATTAAAGTTTCCTGGTCTTTCTTGGTCCTCTTTCCTTTATCTGATTCTTCCTCTTGGTCCTTGTTTCCTCTAGTCCTTTTCCCTAGGTCTGCTTCATAGAATCCTTGGATTTCTGGGTCCATTTCCTCTAGTTGGCCAAAGAAAGATATATGTCCAAATGATGTAGTGGCCTCTGAGGAATCCTTGATAAATTTATCCACAACTGATTTGATTGGCCTACTGGAATCCCAGGGAATTGGTGAGCTGTCTGGAAGTTTGGATCCTCTTCCATCCTTGAGAACTGATCCAACTGATTCATCATAGGTTAAGAGACTGCATCTGGTGATTGTGTGGGTTGGTTGGAAGCAGTAGAAGCACTTGAAGTCTGGGTTCCTTGGTCCATATGCTTGTCCAGAAGGATTTCCAGGAAAATGAGGTGGGGCAGATTTTCCAGCAGTAAGAGCTGCAAATTGCTTAATGAGGGAGTCCAGTTTCTGATCTGTGGAATTAGAGGTGGTTGGAGCTGGGGATTTGTATACAGGTGGGAGTTTGACTGGTGGGGCTATAGAAGGTGTGTTGACTGGTTCCTGACTGATATCTTTCCTGGATGTCTTCCTTCTTTCCATTACTGAAGCTGACTGAACCTCCCTGTGTATGTAGGTGACCAGGACCTGGGTATTTGGAAGAATATCACCTCCATCCTTTGAGGCTAGCATCTTGTTGTCCCTGATGAGTTCCTTGGTGACTGAAGATTCTAATTCTGGGCTGAGTGAGTCCAATAAGATTTCCCTAGATTCCTCCACATGTGATGTCTGTCCCATTCTAAAAAGATAGTTAGTTATTACCTCATACTTAGTCCTGAATGTTTTGAATTCCTCCAGGGTCTTGATTCCTCCAGCTTGGATGGTAGAGTAGTTGAGCTTCTTTAGGTCCTGCTTGGTATACTTCACCAGGGGAAGAGGTGATCCATATCTGTCCAAGAGTTGTTTCTTCAAGACCTCCCAATCCAAGTCCTCATGGCCAGTCATCTCCTCTACTTCATCCTTTAAGTCCATCCCTTTGAGAAAAGAAATAATTTGCATGGCCAGGTCCCTAGAGGAAGCTCCATCAGCTGATCCAGCATTCTCATACCTTTTAATGAACTTCTCCACAGGCATATTGGTTCCATCAAAGTATAGTTCCTTGTCCAATGGTTTAATCTTGACAGCCTTGGTTGGTCCTTGGTACTTGGGCATTACAGCTTCTCTTTCCAAAAAGTGGGTGTTCATTCTGTCTGAGGTTTGCTGGGTTGGGGACTGATGCCTGGATCCTTCCAAATGGGAGCTTTCTGAGTTTGCAGGGTTATTTCTGTAGTGAGTGAATGAGCCAGGGTTGGCCAGTTGGAATGGAGCAGCAGGCCTAGAGGTATTGGGGTTGTTGGTGATACTAGGTTCCAGGTTGTTGGTGGCTGATCCTTGGTTGTTGTTGGCTGATCCTTGGGTGAGTCTAGAGGTTTCTCCTAGGTTGTTGCTGATGTTCAGGGCAGGGGATTGTTGAGGGCTGGACATGATGGAAAGTAAGTGGAGAGACAAGGAAGTGATATGTAGAGAAACTAACAGGAAGATATATTTTTAGGGGTTTTATTTATAGGTGATGCACTTAGAAATGGAATGAAGGGATTAGGTATGATAGAATTGATTTGAAATTGTAAGTTGGTGTAGTAGCAGGAAACTAAGACTGAAAGATTAAAACTGAAGGAAATAAAGCCACTGTTGGGACACCACTTGTGGAACTCCTAAAGGATCAGGAAAGAGCTTGAAGGGGAAATAGACAACAAATCCAGTAAGTAGAAGATGTTGAAGCTACAGGTGCTGATGAGGCTGCCCTTCTTGACTAATGCTGAGGGGAAAGGGTTTAACTAAGAAAAAGAAAGAAAAGAGGTGTGGCTATATTTCTACTAATCCTTAGACTGCTGCTACTAATGGGAACTTAGATTGTTTAATCAATCTGAGGCAGGGACCTTAAGAGGAGTGAGAAAAGCACTGAGAAAGAGTATGGGGTATGTGTTATGATTGTTATTTGGGTAAAGGTTGATGCAAAAGTAAATGTAAAAGGTTTTAAAGGTCAATGTAAATGTAAATTGTACTCTGGTAAAAGGGGGGGTGCATGATTTAACCATAGAACTAAGGGGAGTTCTACTTATACAAAAGGGCACAAGATGGCTGATCCTGGCAGTAAAGAGAAAGGGGAAATGTGTTCAGAGGTATATAACCAAAAAGAGAGTAGTGATAGTGTAAGAAAGATGAGCCAATGTAGCTAGTAACTATGTATATAAGGAATGTAATGTGACTAGTAACCAAAGAGGATGATAAAGGCAGAAGATGTAACTATGTAATATAAATGACTGCGCTGTACAACTTAATACCAAAGAAGATATAAACTAAAGAAAAGTATGTAATATCTGTGTTTTATTTATGTACTGTATATTTATAAATCAATACCTTGTATAATATCCTATGGGGTTGTAGTATTGGTAAAGTTATGTGGTTATAAGTGGTAATATTCTAAGAATGCTAATAACTTCTGAACCAAAGGGAAATCAGGGGTACTTTGAGTGAGTGACTAGGGGTAGTTTTGTATGTAGAATATGATCATGTAATAATAATGAAGTATATGTGAGAGGAAATGTAAGTTGTTGATGATTGTATGTGAAAAGGTATGGATTACCACACCGGTACCATAGATACAATCCCCGGAACCCTATTGGAATCTTGTGTAGATAATTTTAGATTAACAATGAATGACTCCATATTAAATATCTTCAAAAATGAATTCATGCCAGTTATGCTTGACAATATCTTGTCCCAATTGAGAGATAACTCCAGAGAAAACAAACATACCATGTGCAACATTGAGTTAGACAAACTAAAGAATCATGTGGATGAGAAAATAGACAGCATTCAAGATCTGATCCTGATCAATGAAGCCCAGTCCCACTCCTCTTTAGAAACAATCAATAAGAATCTGAATGACATGGAAGAGAAGATTATTGAGAAAATCTCTTCTGTCCTTAATCATGTGAATGATATCAATATCAATGGGCATAATAGATTTGAACAAAGTAAAAGAAGGTGGGGTGATATATCTTCAGTAATGAACAATGTCCAGGCAAAGTTGGATTCCCTGATAGAGCCAGTAGAGCCTGAGAAAACATATTCCCCTTTCTATAATAATCCCCTTCTCAACATCCAACAAGATGAACAAATTGGCCCCCAGAGACAAGCTCAAATGACTACTTCCATAAATGCCAAAGTAGCACCTGATGATTCCTCTCCTCACATGACTGATGACAAACCTGACCCTCCAGGAAAATTCCCCCTCATTGATCATGGGAATTTGGATCAAGATATGAGGAAAGAACTGTGGAAGAGCATCCCTAAGAATAGTGATTGGGAGAAGTTCTCAGGTGAATTGCCATACAACCATGAGCTCTGGATTAAGAACACTGATATCTTTGTGAGGGACTATAGAATGCTTGATAGCATGATCATCAGTAGACTCACTATATTGCTAACTGATACAGCCAGAACTTGGTATCTTGGAATAAGAGATGAGAATGGTGACAAATCTTGGGCCTGGTGGAAAGAAGCCATTAGAAACAAATTTGGAACCCAAAACTGGAAATGGAAAATGCAACAAGAATTTGAGAAAGATTATTTTTCTTATGATGGAAGGAAAGTCCACAAATGGTTTGGAACTCAAAGAGAGAGGCTCAGAGCTTATCAACCAGAACTTAGTGATTTCTTGATTTGTGAAAAGATCCTTAAGCAATGCCCTGCCAATTTAGAACATGCTGTCAAGAGTAGGTACAAGAAAGATGCAACAGAAATGAAGTTTGAGGAAATGGTCATCATTGTTGAAGAAGTTATGGATAGAGTAATGAGACAACCTAGACCAAATTCTAATAACTCCAACTCTCAAAACAAGAATTCTTGGAGAAACTCATATCAGAATGAGAAGACAGGGAAAACACCTGATGTTCCAGGCAAGAAGGCCCCAAACACTGGATTAACATCAGACAAAGATAAAGGAGTCTGCCACTTCTGCAAACAGTCAGGTCACTACTCAGAGAATGTCCAAAGAAGAGGAGCAGGATTAATAATGTAGGCATTGATTCAGAAGATGACCCTGAAGATAACAGAGAAGATGAACCTGATCTACAAAACCAGGAAGACTCTGAACAGGAAGACAGAGAGAACAATCACATGATCTTGGCTATGGATAATGGTGGTACCTCTGACCCATTAATTGACTTCAACTTTGGAGAATGTGCAGTAGAATGTGAGATAGACCATGATATCTCCATTGCTGAGATCCAAGCTGAGACACATCAGCCTCAAAGCTGGGACAACTCTTGTCAGACTTCCCATGTTGAAGATGCTAGACTAATGAAATGCAAACCTGATAAAGGAAAAGCTCATCTCACAGGCAAATCTAACCTAACTACAGTATTGATCAAAGGCAAAGAGCACTCCTGCCTCTTAGATAGTGGTGCCTCATGCTCTATTGTCAGCCAGGACCTACTCACAATAATGCTGCCAAGTTGGAAGGAAAATCTTATGCCAATCAACCATGCTAAGTTCCACAGCTGTAGTGACCAGTTACAACCAGTAGGAATAGTTGAAATACCTTTGATTTTTCCCCATACTAGAGGTTCTGTCAGAATAGTTGCAGAGTTTGTTGTCATGAAGAATTCTAGGATTAACTACCTCATCTTAGGGAATGATTATATGTCTCTATATGGATTTGATATCACCAATAGCAAGGAGAGATTCTTTACCATTGGAAATGACAATAAGAGGAAGAAGTTCAGCTTTAAGTCCCACCATTATGAAAGAATGACTCCTTCTACAGAGATATCTGCAGTAAAACAGGTGAACCAATCCCTACAACTCTTCATAGAGAAAGAACTCTGTGATGCCAAAGTTAGTGACAAGTTATCAGCAGAACAGAAAGAGAAGCTGTGTGACACCCTATATCATAATAGACTTGCTTTTGCCAATACTGACCAACCTCTAGGAGCCATCAAAGGCCATGAAGTTCACATCAAACTGACTACTGAAAGGCCATATCCCCCCCTTCTGAGAAGAGCCCCTTACCCTGCTAGCCCGAAGAACAGAGAAGCTCTAGAAGAGCACATTCAGGAATTAGTAAGATTGAATGTTCTGAGAAAGGTGGGGCATAATGAAGTTGTAGAGATCACCACTCCTGTCATTGTTGCCTGGCACAATGGTAAATCTAGAATGGTAGGGGACTTCAGAGCTCTGAACACCTACACAGCCTCAGACAGATATCCTATCCCCAAGATCAGTGAAACCCTGAACAACCTTGCCAAAGAAAAGTACCTGACCAGTATGGATGTACTTAAAGGTTTCCACCAGAATGTTATAGCTGAGGACTCTAGACACTTACTGAGAATCATATTACACAAAGGAATCTATGAGTACCTAAGAATGCCCTTTGGAATCAAGAATGCTCCCTCTCACTTCCAAAGGATGATGGACATTGAATTTAGACAAGAACTTGATGAAAAATGGGTGATAATCTACATTGATGATATTATTATTATGTCTAATACTTGGGAAGAACACTTGAGTAGGATTGACAGGATATTGAGAATTGTTATCAAGATGAACATGAAGATATCCTTGAAAAAGTGTAACTTTGGATTCAACCAAATCAAAGCCTTGGGTCATGTTGTATCAGGAATAGCTATAGGAATAGATCAGAACAAGGTTGCTGCTGTACTTCAAAAACCTACTCCTAGTTGTAGAAAAGAGATGCAATCATTCCTAGGTTTTGCAGGATACTACAGACAGCACATTGACAAGTTTGCTGAAGTAGCAAGACCTCTTACAGAACTGACCAAGCTTGATTTTGTTTTTGAGATGGCTCAGGTGAGACTAGCTGCCTATGATCTCTTGAAAGAGAAACTTACAACAGCCCCCTTGTTGTTATTCCCTGACTGGAAGTACCCATTCATACTGTATGTAGATGCCAGCATGACAGGGTTAGGAGCAGCACTCCATCAAGTACAGGTCATTGGAGGTATTAAAAGAGAAGGTCCCATTGTTTTTATTTCCAGACAACTGAAAGACAGTGAAGCCAGATATGGAGCAAGCCAATTAGAATGTCTTTGTCTGGTCTGGGCAGTAGAAAAACTCCACTACTACTTAGATGGAAGTGTGTTTGATGTTATCACTGACTGCACAGCTCTGAGATCCCTCCTAGGAATGAAAACTCCAAACAGACATATGCTGAGGTGGCAAATTGCAATCCAAGAATATAGAGAAAGCATGACCATCATTCACAGAGATGGTAATATTCACAAGAATGCTGATGGGCTGAGTAGATGGGCCTTGCCAAATGACCCTAGCAATCCTGCTTATGATCCTGAGGATAAGGATGATGATAGATTCCCCATAATGGGTATACATGTCTCAAATTTCAAGGATGAATTCTTCCAAGTAGTAAGAGAAGGGTACCAGAAGAACAACAATACCTTAATCCTCACTGAACTGCTCAAGAAAAATAGCAAAGACTCACAGTTGAAAAATTCCTTGCAGGAACCATGGAAATCATCTTATTCTGAAGGCAGATTCTCCCTCTTTGATGGCCTCTTATATTATAGAGAGAAACACAACTCTGTGTTAGTTCTAGTAGATTCAGACAGCATCAATACCATCCTCTATGAATGTCATGATAGTGTCTCAGCAGGACATTTCTCTGAAGATAGGACCATTGAGAAGGTTGAAGATACAGCATGGTGGGGCGTTGATAGACGCACGCCAAGCGCGCACACCAATTTTTTTTGGCGTGCGGGGCCTACACGCCAAAAGAAAGTGGCGTGTAGGGTCTACACGCCAATTTTATTTGGCGTGTGAGACCCACACGCCAAAAATGGCGTGTGGTTCCCACATGCCAATTGTTTGGCGTGCGCTCCCACACGCCAAACAATTGGCATGTGGGAGCGCACGCCAAACAATTGGCGTGCGGCTCCCACACGCCAATTGTTTGGCGTGTGGGGGGATCCCGCTCACGTAATCGAATGGGAGGTCCCATTCGATTACGTGAGCGGGCCGGCTGACGAGGTTATACAACCTCGTCAGCCAGGAGGACTTCCTCCTGGCCGACGAGGTTGTATAACCTCGTCGGCCGGGAGGAAGTCCTCCCGGCCGACGAGGCTATACAGCCTCGTCAGCCAGGAGGACTTCCTCCTGGCCGACGAGGTTGTATAACCTTGTCAGCCGGGAGGAAGTCCTCCCGGCTGACGAGGTTATACAACCTCGTGCCGGGAGGAAGTCCTCCCGGCTGACAAGGTTGTATAACCTCGTCAGCCGGCCCGCTCACGTAATTGAATGGGCCCTCCCATTCGATTACGTGAGCGAGGGGGGACCCGCACGCCAAAAAAATTGGCGTGCGGGGCCCACACGCCAAAAAAAATTGGTGTGTGGGAACCACACACCATTTTTGGCGTGTGGGTCTCACACGCCAATTTATTTTGGCGTGTAGACCCTACACGCCAATTTTTTTTGGCGCTACACACCAATTTTTTTTGGCGTGTAGGCCCCGCACGCCAAAAAAAAGTGGCGTGCGGGTTGGCGTTGGCGTGCGCCGTTGGCGTGCGTTTATCAACACCCAGCATGGTGGGTTAATTGGAGAAAAGATACCAGTGAATACTGTAGATCCTGTGATAGATGCCAGAAAGCCAATAAAGCTACAGGAAAGAGGTTTGGGCTGCTGATGAAGATTGAAGAACCATCCAAACCATGGGACATAGTGAACATGGATTGGGTGACTTCCTTGTCCCCAGGAGGAGCAGCTAGTTTCAATGCTTGCCTAGTGATAGTGGACAGATACTCTAAAACACCAATTCTTCTACCTTGTTTTAAAGATGACACTGCCATGGACACAGCAATCCTTTTTTGGAATAGAGCAATGCCCAGGACTGGTATTCCCAGAATAATTATCTCTGACAGAGACCCAAAGTTTACCTCTGAGTTCTGGACTGGCCTGCACAGTATGCTTGGTACCAAAATATCCTTTTCCACAGCATATCATCCCCAAACAGATGGCCTGGCAGAAAGGATGATTCAAACACTAGAAGACATGATCAGGAGGTTCTGTGCTTATGGTTTAGAATTCAAAGATAATGATGGGTACACACATGACTGGGTCTCATTATTGCCAATCTTAGAACTAGCTTATAGCACTAGCAGTCATTCCACAACTGGGAAGGCACCAGCTCTCTTAGAAAAAGGTTGGATCCCAAACCTCCCAAAGGACTTCCTGAAGAAAGAGTCAGTAGACATCCATCCCACAGCCCTGAATTATGCTAAGATCTTTGACAAAGCTAGGAAGCATGCAGAACAATGCATAGTAGAGGCCACTTCTTACAACAAAGAAAGGTGGGACAAGACTCACAAAGAACCTGATTTCAAGATAGGAGACCAAGTCCTTGTCTCAACAGCAAATTTCAACAATCTTTCAGGACCAAAGAAGATGAGAGATTCATTTGCTGGACCATTTGTCATAAGAGCTTTGCATGGTAAGAATGCAGTAGAAGTCATTTTAACTGAGGAGTTCAACAGGAAACACCCTACTTTCCCAGTTAGTCTTGTGAAGCCTTACCAAGCCCCAAATGTCCTTAAATTCCCCCTAAGGCAGAAAGTACAGGTTGTTATTCCCCCAATAGAGAAGAATCCACAGAACAAAGTAATACTGAGAATAATGAGAGAAAAAAGGCTGAGAGTTGACAATAGGGATGTGAAGATGTACCTGGCTAGATATAAAAACTTGAGTGCAGACCATGATGAATGGCTGATGGAGAAAGACATACCAGAAGCTTCCACATTACTGAGGAAGTTCAGGAGTGAAAAAAGAGCTATATGATTTACACTAGGTTTAATTCCTTAAAGAAATGAAACCTTTTTGGTGGTAGGGAATGTCAGCCTTAGAGTCATCACAACTGACCTAAAGCTTGCCTTATTTCCTTTTTCTCCCAAACAAATAAAGAACAATAGCCTCATATCTTTTTATTCCCAATCTTAATCACCATTCTGACTGCAAATTCTGTTTCCTCATTAAATTTTGACCATAGTGCTCACTGAACACTTTGTAATTGCTCAACTCCTTCATAGAGTAATTAAATAATCTATTCTACGCCACAACTAGTTGAGCAAGTAAACCAAGGCCAGCCAACCACATCTACATGTGAGATTACATAAGCAAACCTTGAAAATTTTCGAAGTTGGTGTATCCTCCATTGCAGGGAGGATACACAACCTCCAGACACCCAGAACCACCAACTCAGATCACCAAGGATTCACCAAGTTACAGCTCACCACTCTAACCAACCAAAGGCCTCTTTCACCCAGTACCTCAACAGTATTGTCAGTCAGTCCCCTTTTTGAACCTTGCTCTTCTGACAGAAGTCCTTCTCTGTCTCCCCTTCTTTCTTTCCCCTTTCCTGTCCTCATCCCTCATCAAATCAGATCAATCCAAGCACCAATCATCAGATCAGATCAGCTTCAATCATCCTCAGAGATCAATCAGCTTTGCTTCAATCTTTTTCTGTGGTTTTTCCTTGAAACAAACCACATAGGTTTCCCTCTAAAGAACCTTGACTATCCAGCTTGACATAGTCTAAAAAACTGGGCTGGTTAGACTTTTCTTCTCAGATACCTTCCACGTTTCCATTGTGTGAAGAGACTGTTGCTTCTCAAAGACTCTGGCACAGTTCATCCAACTTTTCAAGTTGTTGATTATCATCATTAAAGAGCACTCAGATTATTAGAAACACAGATCAATCAATAATCTTATCCCTTTTCCCTTCTTCTTCTCTAACAGTTGTATTCTGTATCCCTTGAAATACAACTGTTGCCCCCCATTTCTTGTGTCCTGTTGTCACTTTAGAGACCCAGGCTCACAGTTGCGCAGCAACAACGGGGGCAAATTTGCAAACAAAGTGCTTTCCGACTTCTTAACCGCAAAGGGAATTCACACTGAAAGATCTCTGCCGTACCACCATTACCAGAATGGAATGGTGGAACGTTTCAATAGGACGGTACAGGCAATGGGCCGCACTGTTCTTTTTGATAGCAATCTTCCTTGTTCCTTTTGGAATTACGCGTTCATGTGGGCCAAACACATTTTGAATAGGATCCCCAACAGGTCCAGCGGTCGAATGACGCCATATGAGGCCTTGTTTGGGGTGAAACCACAATATGAAACGTTTTGTTCCTTCGGTAGCTATGCATATGTCCACGTACCGCCTGAAAAGCGACAGAAACTAGATCCTAGAGCGCTGAAAGCGCAGGTGGTCGGACATCTGGAAGCCAGTAAAGGCTGGCTCTTTTGGCTGCCGCTGGAGAAACTTTTTATAGCGTCGGCGATGGCTTGTTTTGCTGATGATGAAAACGACCGTTTTATTGATTCCACGCAGTCAGATGAAGTGATGGATCAACAGCCAGTACTATCTTCAAAGAAACTGTCGCTTGACTTCGTGCTAAACCTGATGGAGTTAGGTGATTTCAGCAAGGAAATCGAGTTCCATGATCAAGAAATGATCATTGATAAAATCATGGAGCTTTGTCAGTTCTACTCGGTCTCAGTGCCTAAAACTTTCAAGCAAGCAATGCGCTCACCTGACATGGAAGCCTGGAAGAAGGCCATCTCTATAGAACTCAACAATCTTGAACAGATGAGAGTATGGCTGGTGGCTCCGAAACCGCAAGATAAAAAGCCCCTCAGCGGACAATGGGTTTTTGCCGTGAAACCAGACCTAGATGGTTCGGGCGTGCGTTTTAAAGCGCGGTTCGTAGCAAAAGGTTTCACGCAGGTTGCGGGAACTGATTTTTTGGAGACTTTTGCTCCTACAGCAACGTTTGTCTCATTGAGATTGCTCTTGACGATAGCGGCAGCCTATAAGTGGCCTGTCCACAGCTTTGATTTTGTGGAAGCGTACTTAAATTCCCCGATTGACAAGGAGATCTGGGTGGATCCACCAGAAGGGATGGATGTACCTCATGGTCACGCGCTGCTGCTAAAGAGGGCTCTTTATGGCACGAGGCAAGCAGCGCGGTGCTGGTGGCTACACCTACGTCAAGTTCTGGGGGATTTGGGTTACGTACCTTCACAGTACGACAATTCTCTATATGTCCTGAGACATCCTTCGACCCAAAAATGTCTGGGAAGTACCTATCTGTCATTGGAAGTTTGAGCTATCTGGCCGTAGGAACGCAGCCAGATATTGCTTTTGCAGTTAACTATTTAGCGCGCTTCTCTGCAAAGCCGGGTCCGGTTCACTGGAAGGGTTTGACACATTTACTAGGATATGTTGCTAACACCACAGAGAGATCACTCTGTTTTTTTCCGACGTTGGACGACAAGCCACTCAAGACATTTTGCGATGCGTCTTGGGGCGGCGAATTCTCTAGGTCTTTGTATGGGGTACTTGTATCTTTCTTGAATTGTCCGGTCCTGTGGGTTGCACGACGGCAAATGTCGGTGGCATCATTGACTTGCCACGCAGAATACATGGCGCTAGGAATAGCAATGCGGCAGACGTTATGGGTAAGACATCTACTACAGGATGTGCTAAGAAAAGATTTTATTGGTCATTTGCATTGTGATAACCAATCTGCAATCCGTGTTTCAACTGACGATGCATCTAACAAAAGGACGAGACATTCAGATCAAGACTTCTACATCACGAATGAGGCGTTGTTTCAGAAAAAGACAGTGTTGCACTGGGTAGGTACTAAAGATCAGCTCGCTGACATCTTCACTAAAAGTTTGGGTCCAGACCTGTTTTACAGCTTATGCTCAAAAGTGTTGGGACATGTTTAATTTCTTTAATTCTCTTATTTTTTGTTATATTTTTTTTCTCTTTCCTTATATTTTTTTATGTTTTGTTGTCCTGTCATATGTTGGAAAATAATCCTGATGGTAAGATGCATATGCAATATGTCATTGGAGTTCGGCCAAAGCAAACTTCAACTTCACTCATCCCGCGGATAGACAGTGACTTGACTGCTGTACTATTCATCGCATCCACTCCGTCGAACATCCAAGCCCTTAATCAACTTTTGATAAACGTCCTACAGTGCTGTTTGGTTCCGATTCAAAAACAAGACTAGATTCAGAAGACTCAGGAGGAGCCCGGTTCAGACACAAGTGGAGGTATTACTCGATTCTCATTCTTTTCTCACTAGTCCTTTCTATATCTCCTTGATTGTGTTTCTCTCAATATTAACCTCTTTTCTTTTCATAGGCTTGTCTTGTCTGTTTCCTTTTTATTCCTGTTAAAATCTTCCTTAAGAATCTTTTCAAGTTATAGTTAGGACCCGAACTATAAGAAGGTATATGTGATTTCACTCTTTCAATCATACTATCTTTTATTTCATTTTATTAACTCTTTATTGTTCTCAGTGTTATACTACTACTAGCTTTAGTTTTGTGTGCTGCAATAAAGTTAATAAGATCTCAAATTACTACATGGTAGCGAGAGTCTAAAACTTGGCCACTACTATTATAAGACTAGAGTTAGAACATTCGCATTTTAGGCATTCGAAAACATGGGGAACTCTTCAGATTCGTCGGATAACGAGCGATCTTCTCGAGTAACCTTCAAGAAACTCAGTCGTAACAATTGGGCGACTTGGGTCAAACAGTTCGATAACATAGTCACTGCTAAGGGTTACGAAAATCTAATGAAACCCGAGTGGATCGCAGCAAACAAATCAACTTCTGAATATCGAATGATGTCGGCGTGGGCGATGAACAAGCTGTTTGCTACGGTCAAGGAGGAGTTGCATCCGATTTTAACCGCAAACGACGGAGACATCTTTGGACCTATTGAAGCATTGGCTCGAGCATGCGGCGAAAAATCTGTTATCGCACTGTGTGACAAACTGTTCACCTTAATCAACAGTGTCTATGTGTCAGGAGCATCACTGTCAGAACATCTAGTCAAATTTCGTCGCGACTACACGGCTCTAACGTCATCTATTCAAGCAAATCCGAACTTTATGAGTATATCATCCGGGTTGGCAGCGGCATTACTCCTGCGTAGTTTGCATCAAGACGAAAGCCTTACCCCACTGGTTCAATCATTATACGATGCGAGACCATTCAATTTTGAAAAAATCTACGATAGGCTCCTTATTGAAGATACTCGGAAGGAAAGCGCTTACGCCAAGTCAGCGTATTTTGCCAGTCAAAATCGTAGATTTGGAAAGAGGCCAGCAGATCAACATCAATCAACATCTGCAAGTCGCGGCTCCCCTTCAACACGAGGAAGTCATCGTGGAGGGTTCTCAGGCCGAGGGAACTTTAGAGGCGTTGCTCCAACTCGATCAGCTCCCACTAGATCAAACAATGACAATTTTGCAAGGCAGTTTTGCGAGCAAATGAAACTTTACATGAGTGGTCAAGCTAATCTGGTTGAAGAAGACGAAGTCGACAATGCTGACGCAGCCGATGAAGATGATGAATACTACGTGGATGACCCCGAGGAATCTGGCTTCATGTTGATGGATGAAGTAAACGCACAAGGATTACCAACTGCTCCCGAAAAGACGACCCTAATCTTTGACTCTGGAGCATCAAAATCAACAATGTGCGACCTGCATTTGTTGATTGACCCAAAGCCAGTAACCAAGGCCATCAACACATACTCCGGCTCGATTCGCATCACTCATGTTGGAAAATTTAATATTGGAGGAGTACTGATTTATCCGGTATTCTATGCACCAAATGGACCCCGAAATTTAATCTCAGCTACTCAACTTGAAGATCACGGATTACGAGTTATGTTCAAGAATTGTTTAGTTTTGGTCCGTCTCGGCGAAAAAGTAATATATCGGTTTCCTAGAGTTGGAAATCTGTATCAAGGAATTGCTCCGAAACAAGGCATCTGCAATTACGCCTTGAATGTCTCTGAACCCGATCCTGCGCTAGATTATCACATTCTTCTGGGCCACCCATCGGACGAGTATCTCACTCGATTTCTTCAGTTATACGGAATCAATCCAATTAATGATTATCAACTAGCAAGAAACTGCGAGGTATGCAAGCAGTGCAAACTCAAACGATCTCCGCACTCCAATCCTCTACCTACCACGGACCGTCCCTTCAAGACGCTACACATCGATGTCCTTCAAATTACGCCACCTGCCAAATCCTCAACAAAATACGTTCTTGTTATCATTGATGATTATACTCGCTTCAATCGAATCTATTTGATGCGGAACAAGTCAGAGTCGGAAGGAAAAATCTTGTCGTACATTAATGAAATATTGAATAAGACGGGTAAGTGTCCCGCTATTATTCACACCGATCGTGGTGGAGAATTTAGCTCTAACTTCTTCATGTCCAATCTTGAAAAATTAGGAATCCGCATTGAAACTGGTCCAGCAAATAGCCCTCAAACGAATGGTCTAGCCGAACGGTTTAATCAGACATTACTTGTGAAGATTCGATGTCTTCTAGCTCAATCTTCGGTTCCCATAAACTTCTGGGATGAAGCTGCAAAATATGCTTCAATGTTAATCAACATTCTTCCGTCTAAATCATTGAACTGGTCGTCTCCGGTAAGCGTGTTGGCCAAGTTAAACCTTTGCATCGAGCCTACTCGCAATGTTAATAAGCTCGTTCCGTTCGGTTTAAAGGTCTTTGTCGCACATCGACCTCCTTCAAAAATTTCGGCTCCCTCAAAGCCGCTTATTTGTTTGGGGTATGAACCTCACTCAGACGCTCTACGATTTTTTGATGCTACTCGTCGACACATTGTTATAAGTAGGGATTACACTCCGTCCCCACTATCTTTCCCGTACAACTCTACCAAATCTGTCACCAAACCTCTCGATACTCTCCCACGTGCGGTGCAAAAAACCTCCAAAACCTCCAGTGATCTTGCCTCCATCAAGATCACTTCCTCCAAATCACCTTCCGATGTACATGATCCTGTTCGCACGGAAAATCGTGCTGATCCACAGGAGGATCAATCTTTGGCTCAAACTCAGTCGGCTTCACCTCCGAGTCGCAACTATGCTGAAAATCCTCCTTGTGAAGGCTCACCACCACCGCCTAACGTCAGCGTTCGTCGCAAGTCAAACAAGGTCAATGTTTCTGAACCTAGGCCACCTAAAATTTCGAAGAACTACAATTATGTTCCAGCGAATGTTCCTCCACCTAAAGAAATTATTGGTGATGTTGACGCTCGCAACATTGTAACTGGGTCCCGCCGATCGGCAGCTCGACAAGCGCCTGCCTCAACCGCAACTGTTATCCCTCCATCGGCTCAGGATCCTCCTGAAGAACTGTTACTGGTACAATTCGATCCTCCTGAGTATCTCTTTCTCACCGAAAGTGTTACTGTACGCGAGGCACTTTCGAATCTCACGGATTTATCTGGCTGGCAAGAGGCGATGGCAAAAGAATATGATTCGTTGAAATCAAAGAATACAGGCACCCTAGTTCCCCCACCTGGCGATGATAAAGTGATTGGAGGAATGTGGCTGCTGAACAAGAAGAAAAACGAATTCGGCGATTTGTTGCGATTTAAGGCGCGCTGGGTGTGTTTTGGCAATCACCAAGTTCACATGTTGCACTATTTCGACACATATGCATCGGTAGCTAGAAACAAATCGTTCAAATTGCTTCTCACGATTGCAGTAAATCAACAATGGGCTGTTTTTCAATTCGACGTCGAAACAGCGTTCTTGTATGGTGAGATAGATGCTCCGGTGTATGTAGCTCAAGTTCAGGGTTTTGAAGAGCCAGGGAAAGAAAACTGGGTTTGGCGCTTGAACAAGTCCTTGTACGGTACTAAACAAGCTCCACGACAATGGCGAAAGCATCTTGTTGGTACACTCTCGGATCTCGGTCTAGAGTCCTCCCCTTTGGATGAGTCGGTTTTTTATACCTCTGATCGCTCAGTGATGCTGCATATGCATGTCGACGATGGTCTTGTAGTCGGCGAGTCGAAAGCTCGAGTGATGAAATTGTTGGATGATATAAAGAGGACTTATTCGATAAAAATCAAGGAGAAACCGTCACAACATCTTGGCTATACGCTCGACTGGAAGGAGGATGGTTCGGTACACCTTAATCAAACGGACTTTACCGAAAAAATCTTGTATGAGTTCAATATGCAAGATTCAAATCCAGTCAAAGCGCCGGCGCCAACTAGCCTACACAAGGTGGTTGCAACGGATGCGCAGCCGATAAATCAGAAGCTGTATCAAAAGGCTGTGGGCATGCTTAACTATCTCGCATTACACACTCGACCAGATATCACATTCACTACCAATCTGCTTGCTCAGTTCACGAGCAATCCTAATGAATCCCATTGGTCCGCAATCAAGCACCTACTACGATATCTGAAAGGAACGAAAAACTTTGGCCTTCACTATACCCAAACAGCTGATCCTGAGGAGGGCCTAGTGGGGTGGGCTGATGCCGATTATGCCACGTCTCTCGTGTCGAAGAAATCAACATCAGGGTATGTAATAACAATGTACGGCAACCCTATCTGTTGGTCAGCAAAGAAACAACCAGTCATTGCACAATCAACAACCGAAGCCGAATTCATTTCTATTAACCGATGCGCCAAACAACTCAGATGGCTGACCAATCTAGTACTTCATTTACGTGTGAAAATCAAGGCCCCAATAATGAAGAACGATAATTCTGGAGCAGTTATTATCAGCAAAGAAGCTCAGCTGAATGAAAACTCAAAACACATCGAAGTCCGGTTTCAATATGTACTCGAGTTGGTGTCAAAGAAACAGCTTGAAATTCAGCAAGTCCCCACGCAAGAAATGATTGCAGATGGGCTCACCAAACCTCTTGGATTTATCAAAGTCGAAATGTCAAGAGAACAGCTACATCTTACCGAATCAGAATTAAGGAGGAGTGTTGGAAAATAATCCTGATGGTAAGATGCATATGCAATATGTCATTGGAGTTCGGCCAAAGCAAACTTCAACTTCACTCATCCCGCGGATAGACAGTGACTTGACTGCTGTACTATTCATCGCATCCACTCCGTCGAACATCCGAGCCCTTAATCAACTTTCGATAAACGTCCTACAGTGCTGTTTGGTTCCGATTCAAAAACAAGACTAGATTCAGAAGACTCAGGAGGAGCCCGGTTCAGACACAAGTGGAGGTATTACTCGATTCTCATTCTTTTCTCACTAGTCCTTTCTATATCTCCTTGATTGTGTTTCTCTCAATATTAACCTCTTTTCTTTTCATAGGCTTGTCTTGTCTGTTTCCTTTTTATTCCTGTTAAAATCTTCCTTAAGAATCTTTTCAAGTTATAGTTAGGACCCGAACTATAAGAAGGTATATGTGATTTCACTCTTTCAATCATACTATCTTTTATTTCATTTTATTAACTCTTTATTGTTCTCAGTGTTATACTACTACTAGCTTTAGTTTTGTGTGCTGCAATAAAGTTAATAAGATCTCAAATTACTACATCATACACCAGTGTACATAGTGTAGTGGCGTCTACGGCGAGAGGGGGGGTGTTGTGACATAGATGTCACATACATCTCCCGGACTCGCCGCAGCACGTCTACCTCTCTTCATCCCGGGCCAAGCCGGGGGAAGAGAGGATTCATACAATCTACCAGATTCTACCGAGCCATACCTGAACAATGTAGAGAAGATAGATTGAACTGAGACACAAAAATCGTTGAGAATTGCAATACAATGTGGTTGGTGTAAGAAATGGGTTCACAGGTATGATGTGTTGGCCCTAATCCCAGTTAAACATTTGTAAAGGTGTTGATGTAAAGGTAGTTAGACAGAGAAAGCTGTTCATGATCGCCGTTTCTAGTTGGAAGAAGATGCGCTACTGGATGAGGAACTATCTGCGTGGCTGGCCCCGCCAGCATCAGCGTCACTGTTTGCGGCGGCTGGCCCGTCCGCATCGGCCAAACCGGTTGAATGTGGTCCACCTACCCTGTCACCTGCATTGGCGTGAGCAGCCGCGTCAGCTTTTGCGGCTGAGCTCTCAGGACCGGGGATGGGCTGGCCAGGGCTTCCAGCGGCGGCATCAGCAGCACTGTCAGCTTTAGCAGCAGCCGCGTTACCGGCCGTATCTGCACCAAAGCTTTGGCCGTCGCTCGCGTCCGCTCCTCCTTCAATGTGGTCACCAGCCATGACGCCTGGAGCGCCACCTGGAACAGCGACTACGTCAACCGGAGGTGGGCCAACGACCGGACCAGGTCCGATACCAGCGCCAAAAGCGCCACCGATAGAACCAGCTGCACCAAGAGCCGCCCCGACAAGACCAGTAGCTGCATCAAGTCCTACGCCTACGCCTGCCACAGGGCCTCCAAAGGGAATGACCCGTTTATCCATTCGATTTCCAGTAGCTCGCCGACCCTTGTTGGTGATATAGGGAGCGCTTGCCGTCGAACGACTATCATGGCTTAGTGGGGAGGTAAAGACTCCAATAGTCATGAATGTAAGACTAATGATGACCATCGAGCTAACGTTCATGTTCAGCATCTTTCTAAAATCGTTAAAATCATCCTAGCTGGTGGTTAGCACAAAGTCAAAAAATCCGATCAAAACGTGCGGAAAAGTTGACTGACCAACAAGCTGGCAGGTGAAAGTGTGTCTTCTTATGGGCAATTGCGGAGTATATAAAGATTGATGAAGTGTGATTTTGAGAGTCAGTGAGCCAGTCAGGTTGAGAGGGTCCGCTGGATGGCTTGCTTCTAACACACTTTTGAGCTTTCAAAGCTTTGAGGGTTTATGATAACAGAAGTTAAAAAAACAGTCGATAAGAGTCGGCCGCTAGCGGAGGAACAAGAATATGATGGATAGGGGAGAAGAAAGGTGCGGGGATTTCTATATATATATGAGGCAGGCTTTGGATGGCACGATGAGGCTTGTATGGGCAGGGACAAGAGACCGATTATAAGGCATTCTTGAGGAGGTTTTGGATGCCTGTTGGACCAAGATGATGAGGAATTGATTCAATGTGACAACAAAAAGTAAAGAGGAATGCATAAAGTATCAATCCAAGATCAGCACTCACAACAAAGTCAACTACGGGCAAGTTCTTGACCTGTTTGCTGATAGTGATACTCATCATTGGCAAGAAGGTTGCTGACTCGAATCGCTCGCCGCGATGAGATTCTCTCACCGATTGAGAGGGCTGTCAAGCTGCTCATTTTGATTTCTTTTTCATTTTCAAAGTCTCTTGGTTTTTGTTTTCAAAAAGTGGTTGATTATTGGTGCCTTGTATTCTCATTTCGGAGATGTTCAACTGTCTGGTGATGTCAAAAAAAACACGCAGAGTTCAAAGGGAAGAGAAGAAAAGAAAAACTAAGACTATGGCTGCAAAATATAAATCAAAACTTTTGTGTTTCCAACAATTCTAGTTGGACTTTTCGAAAAAGTTAGATGATAAAGTTATGGAGTTTGGGGCACAACCCCAATTTATTAGGCTTATTTCTGCCATTTGTGCCATAAACACCAGAGGATGATGTCATTATCCCAGCTGTGGTTGGATGACAAGCCTTAATCCATCACACAGCCACTCAATCCTGCCCACGAATATCTTCGCCAAACGACACCAGCTCGACCTTTCGATACTGGGAATAATTAGAAGTCATGACAGGTGCCTGGAACCAGAAGAAGGTCTTCCATACTCTCTCCTAGGTTAATAAATAGAATCCTAAGCTTTACACTGGTGCTTGGTGATTTATAAACCTGGTGAATAGCCATTAAACGCCAAAAATGGTGCTATTTTAGGCTCAAATGTGGGAATCTAAATTCATGATAGGCATCTGGGACCAGATTATGGAATAAAAAAATATCTTGTAAATTGATTAAAGCATTCCCAATGGTCACCCAGTTCTTGGTGCACTTCAAACCAAATGGCCAAAATGGTGCTATTTGGGGTACAAATGGTGAAATGTCAAGTCATGACAGGCCTTGAACCAAAAAAGGGCTCCAATTTACCACTCATAGATTAATAAATTAAACCAAGATGTTCAATATTTTTCTTTGTGCAATCTAAACCTCTTGAATAGCCATGAAATGGCCAAAATGGTGCTATTTTGGGGACATGTGGGGGAGACTAAAGTCATAAAAGGGGTGTGAAACCAGAAAAGGGCCTTCATGTTTCCTTATTGATTGATGAACAAAATATCAAGGTTTTATTTTTTCCTTGATGAAATCTAAGACTAAACCTCTTGATTAGCCACAAAATGGCCAAAATGGTGCTATTTTGGTGACAAATGGGGGAATTGAAATTCATGACAGGGGTCTGGAATGAGAAAAAGGCTTCAAAAAGTCTCTTGAAGATTAATAAATTGAAATAAAAGGTTTAGTTTGGTGCTTGGTGCACTGTAAACCTCTTGAATAGGGCGTATCAAATATGACCAAAACCGTACGTGAAACCCGTCAATTAGAAATGACCAAATCCACACTTTCTAATTGACGGGTTTCCAAAAAGGGGTAGCCCAAAACCAAACGGGTTTTGAAAACACGGAAAACACAAAAACCCACATATATCATCCAAACCCGTCACTTCCAAATCCGTCATTCCTGCAGCCCTGCTGGTCACCAATACACCCCTCATCACCCCTTGTATGAACAAATCGATGATCACCTCACCCCAAAAAAAACACTCATCAACCTGAAAACAACAAACAAATCATCACGCCTCAGCTGAACAACCCAATCATCACCTCACCCCAACAAAAAAATCATTGATCTGAACACAACAAATCAATCATCACACCTCAATAAAGCGGTTAGTTGTCAAAGGGCGCAATTGTTCTGCAATCTCAAGATTCTCTCGCCTCTGGCGGGTGATCGGGATGTTTACAATGTTTGGTGAGCAATTGGTTTTCTGTTTTTATCGTCTCCTCCCCCACACCTGAAAAAATAAATATGTATATGTATCACAGTCAATTTTTTGTTGAGCGGCAAATCAATGTTGACGCGTTTAATTGCTTGGTTAGACAGGCTGCTTTGAACCCTTATCCACCTGATCTAGCACCAATCCTTAACGATCCCAAGTTTAAGAGCATGATCGGAGTATCTCCGGCCTTGAACTGGACCGAGTCCAACGAAGATGTTTACACTGATTTTTTCTCAACGTGGGTTTCATTTCAACAACATAACCTCCCTACTCCAAATCTCTCGGATTACTACAATGCTGATCTCCTCCCTTTTTATTTCACCTCCTCTGTCTCTCAACATGCACTCAACAATCTCATGGAATCTCCCCTTTGGTATGTCAAAAACTCGTGTCACCCTTGAAATCAATTGGTAATCACACCATTATATACTCACCAAATTCCATACCGAACGTTCTTCTGTTCAGGTCTCCACAGGACTTGGCTGAAATCGCCCGGACTTTAGATTCGCTTGAACGCTCTCATTTACAACACGAAGGTAGTAGGCTAGAGAAAAACTCAAACTATGACGACAGTGGTGAGTAGATAAAATCATAAAGCTGTCTAGTGTTGTTCAAAATTACGGCACCGGACTTATATCTGATCAAATCATATGTATGTGCTGGTTATCTCATCAGGGTTTTTCTCAGTCCAAGTTATAGATGACGCCCTCCATAGCCTAGGCTTGCGGATCATCAGGTGGAGGAGCAAAGAAATGAAATTGATGCATGATTATCCCGAGTTAGTTTGATCTCTGGCCAGGTCACCTTTTTCCTGGTTTGTTGATTTTAGATGCTTACCTTTTTTCAATCATTTAATCTATCTGCCTCGATTGATTGGACGCAGAAGCCAAGAAGCTTTCATATTAAACCACGATTTACACTGGTTCACGCTTCGAAGACACAGATTACATTGTCAATTAGTTAGTCCAACCAATCGATCAAGCGTTTTTTCTTTCTTTTTCTTTTTTCGTCTCTGGAGTAGAATAAAGCAGCTTAACTCTTTGAATTCTTGGCATCTAATCCAACAAAAAGTCAAGGAGTAGAGGCATTGGTCTCGGCGGGCTGCGCCGCGGTCGCCCAAGCTTGAACGGCAGCTCGATTGATGGAGCCATCTGGATCTTGACTGCTCTGTACCAATCGTAACGGCGAACTGAGATGGCCTCTGTACTCAAGATTCCGACCAAATTCCGACTTCAGGCACTGGCTGAAGCTCAATCCACGGTCTTCCAAACGCCTTTCAATCCTTGAAACATCCGAACCGGTGATTGATATCTAACTAAGAAACTTAAAGGGCCACTCCTGCAAACTTATTACCCACCTATCAGACCAGTTAACTTTAAACAGCTTAACCAGATTTTCGTTCAGATCGCTAAGGCAAACGGAGTCACTGGAAGAGATCTAGAATATTGGAAACTTCCCGATCTTAGGGAGGAGAAACGGCACGTTACCAAATCACTCCTCTTCATTCTTTTTTGCCACACACCCAATGGTACCGAATACTCATTCCTCCAGACATTTCCCTCAAATTCCAGACTAGAAAGAGTTGCCTATAACCGTAAACGTGGAAAGGGGCCTCCTAAGAAGGGTGAAGGGTGAGTCAATTCCTTTACAACCATCGGGTTTTAAATGTGTCTACGACTGAGCCAATCTCTATTGCAACCTTTCTCAAAAACTACACTGAAAATTGGATCTCTAGTACGTTGGCTTCGAAATCATTTTCCAATCAGAGTTTTTCTGATTGGGTGGTCAATGGCGAAGTGGCTGGGAGCTGTAAAACGGCAGGCTCGTTGAGCTATTTAAGAGTATTGGAAGCAGTTGAGTTGACCAAAGATCACAAGAGTTTCAACATCTGATACTCATTTTTTTTGTTTGGTGGATCAACCAGGGACACAAGGTTCCAGCGTATGGGAAAGGCAAGCTGGGTGTGGGTCGGGCGGCAAAGGTGTTCTTTGACCAGACTAACAATGGCCGGTCGATATGCCTCCGCTGGCGATCTCAACTCGCGCCAAAACAGCAGCAAAGGTTCCCAGGGCGCGGCCTCCACCACCTCCGCCCTTGGCAGATCATTCTATGACGTACTTTTCACGATCTAGGTGTGCGTCTATTTGGCCCTTTAATCCCTCCTCTGTCTACTGCCAAGCCATTTTTTTTAGATTGTTTTTGCTCGGAACAAGCTCTAAGCACCCCCCTGCCTCATTTCCGACTCCCTAAGCACCCAGCTACCCATTATGAGGCCCCAGCCCACCCTAATAGCCGCCACGTTCAACATCCTGCATGTCTTCCCTCCCCAATCCAACCTGACATGCCTGTGTGCAGTCCAAGATCTCAATGAATTGTAACATCCATTGGTGATGTGCTCTTCATCAAGATCTTGGGCTGGCTCAGCTTGTCAGTGAGGAGCAAGGAGGGGAGTACTCTCAAGTTTGGAACTCATTCTCACATACTGGCGCCTCAACTAGACCTCTTGGACCCCTTCTCTCCCCAATCCAAGCTGACATGCCTGTGTGCAGTCCAAGATCTTGATGAATTGTAACGTCCATTGGTGGTGTGCTCTTTGTCAAGATCTTGGGCTGGCTCAGCTTGTCAGTGAGGAGCAAGGAGGGGAGGACTCTCAAGTTTGGAACTCATTCTCACGTACTGGCGCCTCAACTAGACCTCTTGGACCCCTTCTCTCCCCAATCAAAGCTGACATGCCTGTGTGCAGTCCAAGATCTCGATGAATTGTAACGTCCATTGGTGGTGTGCTCTTTGTCAAGATCTTGGGCTGGCTCAGCTTGTCAGTGAGGAGGAAGGAGGGAATGACTCTCAAGTTTGGGATTTGTGCTCATGTACCGGTGTTTCAACTGGAAATCTTGGATGCCTTCCCTCCCCAATCCAAGCTGGTGTGCCCGTGTCCAGTCAAGGATCTTGTATGAATTGTAACATGCATTGGTGATGTGCTCTTCATCAAGATCTCTGGCAGGATCAGCTCCTTAGTGAGGAGGATGGAGGAAATGTATCTCAAGTTTGGTACTTCTGCTCATGTACTGGTGGCTTGCCTGATGATTGGTCTACTGAAAATGGCTCACTGAAGTTTGTTGTATTAAAGATCCAAAAAAATGTGAATGGAATATTAGATATATGGGAAAACGTTTGCATAGCTCTTGAATTTACCAATGGAATTCGAAAGGTTCCAAGATTGCTGACTAATTCATCACGTATAAAAAATATTGAACATATTAGCAATTATCAAAAAAGACAATGAAACAACTGATTGATCTTACAACTGGAGCCCTAGAGTTATTGGAATCCACAGATACATTATCTGAGTCATCTTTATCAACATTTTCGTCCAAGTTGATGGCCTCGGGACCAGAAGAGTCAGAGCTCTCATCACCGTTTTGGGCATCGACTTTGTACAAGGGCGTCACAAACGGTTTCTTACCCATCAGCTGATGCATAGAATGGAAATGTGGACACATTTTGTCAAGCTTCTCGTCAATGGTGACAATTCCTGCCAAGCGGTCTTCATCGGTGAGTCCAAAGCCAGTGGAGAGGGATTGGGTATGTGTTTTCTTGTACTTGTCCTTGTAGCTGTTAAAACGATCTTTCATCTGCCTGGCCGTTAGTTTGATTTGTGAAGGGGATTGATTTCTCAGATTGATTGCCATAAGCTCGAATCCGTTAATCTTCCCTTTGGCTGGCCTTCCAACCGCCGGTGCCTTACCAGTTCCAAAGCACAAATCGTAATTCTTTTGGATTTTGAGCCAGTCGATGATTATGAGGAAGTCGTCCTTCTTTAGGTGAGAAGAAGTTTTTCCGGTTGTATCATCGTCAGAGACATGTTTTGCTCGCTTCTTGATGGGTGTCTTCCTGCTTGCTGACGTCTTTGGTATCACTTTTCCTTTTCCAGTGATGATTTTATTCGTTTTTTTGATAGGCATCGTTCTGGGATCAGGGAATGATTGATTAATGTTTTTTCTGCAAGCAAGTTTATAATTGACTAAACTTACCAAATTTTGAGGAAAACTGAAGAACAAGTTTGGGTTTGTGACTGGGTGGAGTTGTATTGGCAACAATTTATTGTTGGTGGGGGTTGAATCGTGGAGGATTATTGATTGTATTGGGAGTTTTATTGGCAACGATTTATTTTTGGTTGGGGTTGAAACGTGGAGGATTATTGATTGTATTGGGGTTGTATATTGCAAGTTTGGATCCTGAGTTGTGATTGGTTGAAATGTGGGGGATCATGGTTTTTGTAATTATATTGGGGTTTTTGTTGTTGATACTTGACACGTCTAGTGCAAATAATGGCATTATTTGGATTTTTTATCCACTGGTTTCATAATTGTGGATTTCGTGAAACCCGTTGATTAGATAATCGTGGATTTGGTCATATTTGATACCCCCTAATATGGGGTATCAAATATGGCCAAATCCACAATTAAAACCAGTGAATTAGATTTGTCAACAAAATTTCACTTTTGAGAATTCTGAACCATTTTATATAGATATCCATGGCTTTTAAAAATTGTGGATTTTCAAAACCAGTTGATTAGATAATGGTGGATTTGGTCATATTTGATAAATAGCCATGAAAGCCCCAAATAGTGCTATTTTAGACACAAATAGGGGAATTAAAATTCATGATAGGTTCCTGCTACCCAAAAAAAGAATATTATATCCTCTCAAACTTGAATTTATTCCCTGATCCTTTTTGAACTAAAAACATCTTTAATGGTCACAAAATGGCCAAAATTCACCTATTTCTTTTCCAAAAGGAGGTATTCAAAGCCCAGAAACGGGGCTCAAACCAAAAAATGGAGTATAATTTCCAAAAAGCATTTCCTGAATTGAAGATGAACAGTTTTCTTAATGGAAGGTTCCCCAAGAACCGCTTAAATACTCCAGAAATCACCAAAATGTAGCCATTTTACACACAAATGGGTGAATGTAAGCCTGAAAATAGGCCTGAAATTGAAAAAAGGGTTTGAATGTCCTACAAGTTATTCTGAAGGCAAATTCTAACCATTTTGGCAAACTCGGGTGTAATTTTAGCATTCATCAAAATTTTCAAATCCAGATGCGGAGAGCCTAATTGGGAAATGGAACTGCTAATCAATATGCCAGGGTTTTCAAGGTTATTTTTGCATGCTCCAGCCACCACATCTTGAAAATCAGCCAGATTATTGGCTCCAGCATTGATTTCAACTATGAAATTACAAGTCAATGCAAGTGGAGCCCAGCCAAGATTATATTGATTTCTTTTTCTGAGTATTGCAGAGTAAAGCTAGTATTGAGCTCAAAAATTTGGGGCTAACCTCATTTTGTATTCATGAAAAGAAATTTATTGGTAAGCAGCTGATAAATACAAATTAGAATTAAAAGCCACTCAGTGGAAAACTTTTCTCAGGCTCCCCAGAAAGGTGGATACACTGGGATTCACTATTACTAAAATAACCCTGGTGGTGGGTTCTCTCCTGGAAAGAGATCCAAGCCAAAATGGGCTATTGTGATGGGTCTTGGCTCAAAATTGATGTTTGATAAGGCCAGTGGATTTGATAGCAGATAGAAGTAATGCAGCTGCTGACCATCCAGACTGGATGAGAAAAACAGCTGTTGACCATCCAAGCCATCAACAGACAGCAATTGTGGCTGCTGTGCCATTTTCCTTGCAAATGATTATACTATTATGGCTTTTGGAGGTGGAAACCCCAAAGCTAAAAAGCAAACTTTAAACTCTTTTTTGACATTTCTCACAAACCTTGGAGCAAATCCTTCAAAAAATTTTGAAAAACACAATAAGGAAAAATTTGGTTCAATTTACAAAACAAAATTTTCATTGAATATTCACAGTTGGATTAATAGACAAAGAAAGTTAAGAGATTAGATGAGTTATATGGAAAGATGGAAAAACAGGGGGCTTGTGATGATGTAATCTAAGGCTACCATATTACTAGTTGTTTTCCCTGTATTTTCTTTCTCTCTTTCTCTTCATTCTCTTCATCACTTTCTGTTTCCTCTCATCTGGGTCTGAGCTGTTCCTCCTCCCATTCTATCCCAGGGTGCTGACACCTAGTCAACCCATGCCAAAGGCAAACCTTCTTCCAATTATGTTTCACAAAAGTCTGTAAAGCTGCTCATGCCAAGGAATGGTGTTGAGTGTCTATTGTTGTGGAGGCTGGGGGGTAGTTTCCAAAGCTGCAAGGGAGAAATTTGTAACAGCCGGGAGTTTAATTGTTTCTGTTTCCAGTGGGAGGAGCAGGAAGAATAGTTGATGCGACCTGAGCTAGTAGGGAAAGTTAATTTGGTTGTGACTTGGAAGCTGTCCACAGCTATTGGGTTGATTGTCTCTATTTGATGACTGAGTGGTAGACTTATGAATAAGTTACATCCTGCCGTTTTTCAAAGACTTCATTGTGATTTGATTCAGCTTATAAGTTACCTATTGCAGTTGTTGCTTGATCTTTGGATGGTACACTCTTTGTTATTATCTAATGTAGCTTGGGAGACTGGGGCTGAAGTCAAGTGATACATTTCAATCATCAGTTCTCCTTGTCAAATGTTACTTCTGACATAGTTTTGTAAGCTCACTGGTCTGATCTCAACATTTGAAACTCATTGCATGTACGTGTTCTGAAAGACTAATTACAACCTGGTTCTTTGGCCCATTTGGGTTTGGGGCTAGGCACCCTTTGTCTCTTGCAAGCTGAACTACTGTCTCTGTCTTCACAAAGAGGGACTCATGTCAGCTGTGTGGTTTGTTGGTGGTGCTGTGTCAACATGTGCGGCAAACTGGGTTTGGCAAGTCCTGGGGTTTCTGTCAGATTACAGCTCCAAGAGACCCGCAGCAAAAGCCTCTGAGGAAGCTGTTGAGGTTAGACCCAGCTGCATGGACAGGTAAGCCCTCCTGCAGTCCAGACTAAAACCTAAACCTAGAACCTACATGATGATGCTGACACAATGTATCGGTTAAACACAGTAGATAAAAGGAGAGACCAAACCAAGACAATCGCTCTCGCCAATAGACTTAGCTCAAGACCAAAGCCAAATCTCTTAGACAGAATCTCAACTAGTACAGTCAAAGGTAAGCTAGTTGAGCTCTAAGGAGGATAATCAGAGAACCAGAACTAACACAGTTATAAACCATGTAGACACGAATTTGGTAGAACCGTACAGAACCATAAAAGCCAAGCTTATACGTTAGCCGGAGAACACTAACGTAAGCAAACAGATTCACAGATAAACTAGAATAACAGACATGATTAAATGCTAATCAAACGTTGTTATAGAGCAACAAAGATTTCAGGCCTTTGAGCAGAAGCTTAGACACCCTTATAATGGACGACAAAGGGAAAGGACTGATAACAGCAAGTAAGTCGTGAGTAATGCACACGAGTTGATGAGATGATCAGATGGGATCACACCTGATAACAGCAAGTAAGTCGTGAGTAATGCACACGAGTTGATGAGATGATAACATGGGATCACACCTGCGATACGACGGAATGGGTGTGAGTTGATTGATTATTGAAGATGATGTAGAATGATGTGAAATGATGAAATACAACTATACTAACCTGATAACAGCGAGTAAGTCGTGAGTAATGCACACGAGTTGATGAGATGATCAGATGGGATCACACCTGATAGAGAAAAACAATGTGAGTGATGGAAGAATGAACAACAGAGAGAAAATAAGAGAAATACAACACATACCTGCAATACGACGGAATGGGTGTGAGTTAATTGATTATTGAACATGATGTAGAATAATGTAGAACAACTGAACAAAGTAAAGTGGAAATATATTATGCTACATTAGGTTTGCAATATATCATCAAAGTGTTAACCTACTTCGTCCGCATCCGCAGTATGAGAGTGTACCAATCTTGAGTGTCTCAATACCCCCCCTCTCTCATTGCCGTTGGATTTTCAGATTGATGATGATTTCAAGGTGTTTTTGTTTACCGAGTGATTTTGTGCACATGTCAGCTTTCATTTTAGTCTTTGGGATGTAGTTGATGTGTATTAAGCCAGAATCATGTACTTCACGGAGCCAGTGATAGATGATGTCGATATGTTTGGACCGCTGTTGAAAAATTGGGTTGGTTGCAAGAGCAATGGCGCTTTGATTGTTGACAAATATTTCAAATTTCTTTGTGATTTTGATTGAGAGGCTTGCGAAAAGATACTTGAGCCAGACCAATTCTTGAATGCCTTCAAAGAGTGCTCTATATTCTGCCTCCGTTGTTGAGGTAGAAACCGTTTGTTGTTTTTTCAAGCGCCAAGACAGTAGACTCCCCCCAAGAAGCGTAACATACCCAGAGTAAGACCTTCTGTCATCTGTACAGTTGGCAAAGTCGGCATCTGTGTAAATCAACACGTTTTCAAGATTTCTGGACCCGTCCAGAATGATACCGTGGTGTTTAATACCTGCTAGGTACCGAAGAAGATGCTGGACGGCCTTCAAGTGCGTGATCCCAGGTCTTTCAAGATGTTGTGACAACTGGGATACTGTAAAAGATATGTCTGGCCGTGTTGAAACTGAGAGATAGTTCAGGAGCCCCATAGCCTCGCGATAATTCACCTTGAGTTGCAGAAAAGACTGATGTTCGGCATCTGAGCATTTGATGAGTTGAGTATTGGGTGCCATTGGTGTTGACATAGTTTTGCACTCGTTAATTCCGTAGTTGTTTAGTATGGATTGGGTGTAAGACGCTTGGTTGAGAAGAAGTTGCTTGGATGATTGTCTAGTGAGTTTGATGCCTAGGATGTGTTTTGCTTCTCCCAGGTCTTCCATCCTGAATTTTGCAGAAATCAGCTTTTTGAATTGATCCACGTCGTGGCTGATGATGATCATATCATCCACATAAGAGTGGACGAAGCATTCCCAACCTGGGATTGATGAGGTGAATAAACATGGGTCTGCAGGCAATGGTCGGAAGCGGATCGTCTCAAAGAAGTTCTTGAGTTCCGAGTACCACACTCTGGGTGCTTGCTTAAGCCCGTAGATGGCTTTATGCAATTTGAGGCAATACCCCTTGGGTATGTCAAGACTGGGTGGTGGCCGAAGATAGACAGCGTCTTCAAGCTTTCCATTGAGAAAGGCGTTTTTTGCGTCCATTTGATGGATGTGATATCCCCTCAAAAGACCGACTATGAGCGCAGCTCTCAGACTGGTCAATTGTCCTGTGGGGGTGTAGGTGAAACCAAAGCCTTCTTTTTGTTGAGATCCCTGAGCACACAGTCGTGCTTTGAACTTCACGACTATCCCCTCAGCGTCTTTCTTTTTACGAAAAAAACCCACACAGTGCCCAGAAGTGCTTCGTCGCCGGGCATGATTTCAATGGACCAAACCTTCAAGTCGTCCATTGCTTGTAGTTCCGTTTCAACTGCCTGAGTCCACGACGATGCTTCGGAGGAGAGCATGGCCTCCCTGTGAGTTCTAGGAACATCTGAAGCGGAAGGGCTAGCGCCAGATTGGCACGTTGTTTGGTGTGAAGAATGTGAGATGGGTTGATATCCGAGCTGATGTCTCTCGGCGCTTTATCTGATTGGAGAAGTATGTCATATCCAGGTTTTGGTCGAGACGGAGGGTTCAAGTGGTTGTTTGCCAATAGGATGTCAGAAAGAATGGGCAAGTCTGTGCTAGTTTCTGGTTCTGGGATTTGGAAGAACAAATCGACGTCTATGACTGGTGCGTCCAGATCCAGCTCGTCTTTGGCCAGACGCCAGTCAAGCACATCTGACATGGATGTTGTTGGAGATGATGAATGTAGACTGGATGAATTGTCAATTTCAGCGAATTTGAGTGGTGTGAGTGGGTTGAAGTGAAATGACGGATCAGCTGGTGAGAAGATGGAGACTCCTGGGAAGCCTGACTCGACGAATGTTATGTCTTGACAGCGCTCCACCTTCCCGCCTGGAAGAAGGACATGCCAGTTGTGTGTCCCCAGCTGGTAACCCACTAACAATCCCTTCTTAGCCGTGTCCCCAAATTTTCCATCTCGGAGTTGCTTGGGGATATTGATATAGGCAAGACAGCCAAACGGCTTGAGACAAGAGTTGTTGAATGGTTTACCAAACCACTTGTTGTGTGGAGTATCCCACTTGAGTTTGCGCATAGGAGTGATGTTCTTGAGTAGAACCGCAGTGGATACCGCCTTGGCCCAGTATTCGGATGGAAGAGCCGATTGTTTGAGTAGACATCTTGCTTTTTCAGATGTGGATTGGTTTCCTCTTTCTGCAACAGAGTTTTGTTGGGGTGTTTATGGAGCAGTCACCTGAACGGAGATTCCTTTCTGTCAGCTTGCTACTATGACAGAGCAACCTGTCACAAGTTTACCACAAAATTATTATAAAAAATATAGAATATCAAATAATATTTAGAATGTTATTTGATATTCTGAATCTACACTAAATTTAACCTAGGGTACCTCACTCACAGGTACCCCTAATTCCCACTCCTTCACTATGTAAATTAGCAAAGAAGAATTAGCAAGTACCTTTTAAATAAAAAGTAATTGCCGTAATTAAATGCTTATATATATATTTACATATGCTTAAAACCCATTTCCAGTCACGGAAATGAGGTGTTGTGTAAATTGGGGGAGATAGTGTAAATACACCGTGTTTTACTCAAACCCCGCGTACCGCAGTCCGCAGAGCTTGAAGTTCAACCCGCGTGACTGAAAGCCCGCGCCAAAGTTGGGATACAAGCCCCCGCGCAAGCACTAAGCCCCTTACAGACTCCCAGCTTGGCACGCGGACTCCACAGTCACTCAGGTACACCCAAAACAGTAAAAACACGCCCCAGTGACCTCATTACATATGTTACATATGTAATAACGGTTACTGGGGATTAAATAATTAAATATACTAAAGGGTATTATTATTTATACATATAATTAAAATATACTGACTGAACAAACAGTACAAACAATACTGTGGCTTATTATAAAATACAAATAAGCCACTAGTATTAAATCTATAACAACCAGTACTGATGTACTACAGACTGTAAGACAATATAAATATGTAAATAATAATAAAATACATTAATAAAATCAATTGGTGACGTGTATTCAAAGCAGGGGCTGCTGAAGCGTCACCAAGAAAGCAAAAATGGCCAAAATGTGGTCCTAAGATCCCACAAGTTGGCCAATAATAACTACAGGGTCCCCAGGGGGAACTCAAGACTATTTAAGGAGCTCTTCAACCGCCCAAAGAAGGCTCCTCATGCTTCCCAATACCCACTAACAACCTTACCCACTTATTATTAGATACATATCTTTATAACACAGTCTGGTAAGCTTCTTAGTAGTTATTCTTTAGCCCTGTCTTCCCCAACAACTTCACAGTGCCCATCAAGTTCCACCATCCATCCATCCAAGCGCTTCAAACTGTCCAGTTTCACCCAGAATATCCCCAAGATCCCTCTAGGTTTATTACTAGTAAGTAATAACCCTTTTTCTTGAAGATATTCCCCCATTTCCATTCCTGGGATTAAACCACCCCTGTTCCAACAGGCCCCAGTGTTCCAGGTACCTAAATCCTCTGCATTTATTTGTAAGATACCTTAGAGGGATCTAAACCACCCCTGATTTATCAGGCCCCTCTGGTTTTTAATTATATTAAATTTATTTAATATAATTATTAACCTATTTTTCTCTCAATTTTTACGTCACAATTCCCCCATATCTTTTGGGAATTGTAACATTGTACCTTACCCAGAGTGAATATACTCTTTCCATAAAAACTTGCACCACCTGTAGCTAGAAGGACTTGTCCTTGGCATCAGGGAGGCTGACAATTGGGGGTCTGGCCGGGAAAATTTTCAAATTTATTTTTGAAATAAAAAACCCGTAATTTTTTATTTTTTTTATATAAAATATACACATAAAAAAAACCAATAAAAAATCATCATTTTCATACATACCTCATCCTATAAAATTAAAAAAAAACTAACAAAAAACTGTTTTTGCTTTCCATTTTTTTTCAAAAAACCAAACCCACAAAATTGAAATAAAAAAACCGTAAGTTTTCAATTTTTCTAAAAATACACAATTAAAAAATACATACTAATAAAAAAATTCTAAAAATTACAGTATTATATACTTACAATTATTCTTTTATCTGCGGCGCGTACAGTGAACCTTCAAGAAAACGCCACCTTAATACAACATTACCTTTGAGTTCTTCGCCTAAAAAAGGAGGAAGAGATCAGAAATTACGTTCCTACAGACTGGGATCTCCTCTCCCAAGAAGACCGCCTCATTCTCGCCGCCTACCATTCTCACTTGAGGGAAGAAAGGAATCTCGAGGCCGAAATAACTCTCCATAATTACTTGAGAGCATTAAAAATAAAAAGGGCGAACATATCAAAAGAGAGATACCAAGAAAGAAGTGAGTCTCAATTCTTTCTCAAAATTCTAATCACGTATCTAACAACCCGCTTTTATTTAGTGGCTTCCTTTGAAAACCCCACCCAAGCAGAGACTGTCCCCACCGTCGACGCGGAAAACCAGCCCAGTAAGTACTTATTACATATAAAAATACATAATAAAATTAACTTATAATGGCTAAATCCACCAGGTCGACCAAACCAGAACTTCGAGGTCTCCTACCCTGTCCAACAAGAACTCGCGGCGGCCAAGGAACTGCACCAGCGCGTCAAGAACCTACAGATGACGAACATAGCGCGCAAAGGCCCTGTCCCAGCCACGCCGGAGGCCACCCCAACTCCCCAAGAGCCAACGACGACGCCCCAAGAGCTCCCGCTTCCTCAAACGGAAGCAGAAACGCCAATGGACGTCGACGAGAGACCCCAAGAGTCGTTGGCAGCTACCCAGAAACGCCCTTCCACCCCGGAAATCCAAGTCCTCTCGAAAGAGGAACAGATCAGACACCGGGTGAAAGAGCACGTTTCCATCTGGAAACAGTGCCAAGTCTCTTTGAGACAGGGGCCTACAGAAGAGCTGAGAGCTTTGCTGACTACGGCGCAAGAGAGTCAGAAAGCTCTCCAAAAGCTCATCCCCAACGAAGAGATAGAGGCTTACGTGAAAGGGTGGAACCCCTGGGAGGAAAAGAAGATCCATTTCCCAGCGCCTCCCAAGAAACACACCCTGAAGTTCAAAAAACTCGAGAAGGGGAAGAACAGGAGCTCTTCCTCCACCAACTTCGACGACCCAGTGAAGTGGAAGAAAGCTACAGACCTCCTTCTAATAGCTGCCAATCTGTACAAGAACATAGATTGAATCCTTCTGTAATACATTCTTTATTTGACTCTATAGAAGCGCTTAATAATAATCTAAATACTTTAGATATTAACAATGAGGCCAATTTAAAAATAATTGTTAATAAAATAGAAAGCAGCTTAGAAGAAATCAAAGATAACATTACTGCGCGCACCATGAGAGTTTTGCAAACACTGGACAAACCATTGCCCCTTGAGTTACCAGTACATCATAGTGAAATGTTGATGGAACTTAATAAAAATAGTGAACATCTTAAAAATATAACAAAAGAAATTAACAAAAATACTAATGATACTTTAGATGTTCTTGAAGAAATGCAAACTTCCCAAGTTACAATGGCAGAGTATGTTATTAATTCCCTCAAAAAGGATGAAACAAATAACAATAAACTAGAAGATTTGATCATGAATCTGAATAACAATTTTAATACAAAACTTGAGAAACTAGAAGAACAAGTGACCAACAAATTATCTGTCCTTACTTCTGAAATTGAATCATTAAAATTAAAAGACAATGTAATTTCAAAATTAACAACTATCATCTCAGGTATAGAATCCTTGAAAGAGGAGAAAGCAAACCCCCAATACCACGAGCCTCAAGGACCCAGCAGCTCATACAGTGAAGAAGAGATGGTTAATCAAGCAACAAACAATTGGAATAAGTATGGTGACAAGGTACCTGACAGTAAACCCACCACGTATCTTGACAGAGATGAAGCTCCTCACATCAATATTAATTCTAATTATTATAACAACAGAGAGGAGAAACAGAATAACCCTTATAAGAATCTCCAATACTTGAGTCCCAACATTGTCCCTCAAGAAAAACATAGCGCCCTCAATACCAATAGTGCCCAACCTAGGTATAACAATCCTTTTATGCAGAATAGACCTATGACCAAAGATACCAGAATGTCCACACCTTACAGAAACTCTGATATGACTGCTATCCACAAACTTATGCCCCCCTTAAAAGATTGGCCCAAGTTTGATGGTAAAGGAGAATATGACCACATGAGTTTCATAGAATACATTGATCACATAGTAAGGACTTACCAAGCTGATGATGAAGTCATCACTTCAAGACTTACTGTACTCTTTGAAGGAATGGCTTCTACTTGGTTTATTACCAAAAGTAAAGCTGTAGGACACCAATCTTGGTCAGTGTGGAAAGAATTAATCAAAGCCCAGTTTGGCACCAGAATTTGGAAAAATGAAAAGCGCCAAGCCTTTGAAAAGGATTACTTTGATCCAACCACAGAAACAGCTTCTGAATGGTGTTTGAAACAAAGAAGAAGGATTGAATGTGTGTATGACAGAGTCTCAGATGAAGAAGCCAACAACAGATTACTGAGTCAATGTAAAGGAAATCTTGAGAGTATAATGAGATGTAGATTCCCCTCACTAGATGTAGACCTGACAGAATTCAGCAGTGTATTAAATGAAATGGTAGTCCTTAATGGATGGAACAAGAAGTACACCAGGAATAACATCCCTGAGAGAAAAGAGTTCCAAAAAGAAACCACCAAGGTTAACCCCACAACTGAAATACCCAAGAAAACTGCTACTCCTGAATGTTTCAAGTGTGGAGAAAAAGGTCACTGGAAAAATGAATGTACCAATATACGTAAAAGAGTAAATATGGTAGTAATGAACACCCCATCAGAAACTGAAGAAGATACCCATTCCCAGTTTGAAATAGTCATGAATGAACCAGCTGAAGAAGACTTGATGAGAATCTCAGTTATCCAAGCTGACATTGGGGATGAATTATCCATTAATGCTATACATGGTGACTCTAATTTACCACAAAGATGGGATCCCTCCATGAAGGTTGGCCATATATCTGACGCCAAGTTACTCACCAATAAACCTGAAGCTGGTATGAGTTACACCATGGGGAAAACTAGTTATACTACTGTCTTGTTTGATAACAAAGAAATAAGAGTCCTCCTTGACGTAGGAGCTTTCTGTTCTTGTGCCAGTAGTACCTTTCTAGATGAATGTTACCCCAGATGGAGAGATAACTTAATGCCCATGCCAAAAGCCAAGTTCAGTAGTTGCAACTCAGCCATGAAACCTATTGGAGTAGTATCCATACCTCTAATATTTCCTCACTCTAAAGGATCTCTTAGGTTATCTGTTGAATTTGTAGTGTTACAAGATGCAGTCTGTGATTACCTGATCCTAGGTAATGATGCTTTCTGTATGTATGGTATAGATATTTTCCAGAGTAAAGATAGATTCTACACTATTGGTGGTGATTGGAAAAGAAAATTCCAAATCTGCAACATTAACATCAAGATACCAGATGCCATTAACAATGTTGAAATCCAAGAAGATCTACTATCTTTCCAGAAAGAATACCTATCACAAGCTGCTGTCAGTGACATATTAAATGAGGAACAGAAGATGGATGTATTGAAAACTTGTTTTGAACATAAAGAAGCTTTCTGCACTACAGAAGAACCAATTGGTAACATCAAGGGCCATGACATGAAATTGGAACTTAATATTGACAAACCTTATCCCCCACAGTTGAGGAGACCACCATACCCCTCCAGCCCCAAATCAAGAGAAGCTCTGGAAACACCCATCAAAGAGCTACAAGAACTTAAAGTCCTGAGAAAAGTTGGACATAATGAACAGGTAGAAGTCACCACACCTGTAATAATTGCCTGGCATAATGAAAAGTCAAGAATGGTGGGAGATTTCCGTGCTCTGAATAACTACACCAGACCTGACTACTATCCTATTCCCAGGATAGACCATTCATTACACAACTTATCTAAGGCCAAGTATATCACCACTATGGATGTACTGAAAGGGTTCCATCAGATCCCCATAGCTCCTGAGAGTAGGAAATTCCTGAGGATTATATGTCACCTAGGGATTTTTGAATACCTCAGAATGCCTTTTGGCATAAAAAATGCGCCATCCCACTTCCAAAGAATGATGGACTCCATTTTTGGCTCATTCATTAGGCAAAACTGGATGATGGTATATATAGATGACATTATCATTTACTCTGATGACTGGGAAACTCACCTAGAAAAGATCAATATAGTACTCCAAACTGCCACACAAGCAGGGTTAAAAATGTCCATCAAAAAGTGTAACTTTGGATATGGAGAACTTAAAGCACTAGGAAGAGTAGTCTCAGGTCTTTCCCTGGCTATAGACCAGAACAAAGTGGCAGCAGTCTTAATGAAATCCATGCCTCAGAACAGAACAGAAATTATGTCCTTTCTAGGTTTCTGTAGTTATTACCGCCAACATGTCCCCAACTTTGCAAATGTAAGTAAAAGCCTCTACGCACTCTGTAATCATGATACAATATTTGAAATGACCTATGATAGAGTACAAAATTATGAAGAGTTAAAGAGACTCCTTACCACTGCACCAGTTTTGGCTCAACCTGACTATACTAAACCATTTATACTGTATATTGATGCTTGTTTAGATGGTCTAGGAGCAGCCCTCCATCAGGAGTTCATAATAGAGGATAAACCTGCAGAGAAACCCATTCTATTTATCTCAAGACAAATCAAAAGTACTGAGAAGAAATATGGAGCAAGCCAAATGGAATGTTTAGCACTTGTTTGGGCTCTGGAAAAGTTACATTACTATCTTGAAGGATCTAACTTCCTAGTGGTAACTGACTGCACAGCTGTAAGAACCTTGATGAATATGAAGACCCCTAATAGACATATGCTTAGATGGCAAATTGCAATTCAACAGTATAGAGGACATATGACTATTATTCATAAGTCAGGAGCCAAGCACAAAAATGCAGATGGACTGAGTAGATGGGCCTTGCCTAATAACCCAGATAATCCTGCTTATGACCCAGAAGATGAGGACATATTTCCCATCCTGGGAATTCATGTGTGTGACCTAGATGATGCATTTTATGAATTAGTCCAGAATAGCTATGACAAGAACCCTGAGTTGTTAAAACTAGTAGACATACTTAGAAATGACAACAGCTCAACAGAACTAATAGCCAGTCTACCAGAAGAATTAGCCAAACATTATAAACTTGGAAAGTTCAGTCTCCTAGATGGCCTTCTATATTTCAGGAATAGGCATTCAAGTGTACTAGTGCTAAGTGACCCTTCCCAAATTGATAACATTCTGAAAGAATGCCATGATAATGTTAATTCAGGACACTTTTCTGAAGAAAGAACAGTAGAGAGAATTAAATATACAGCATGGTGGATCAATTGGAAAGAACAAGTACACAACTACATCAAATCTTGTGATGCGTGTCAGAAAGGCAATAAGCAAACTGGAAAAAGATTTGGCTTACTGCAGAAAATATCTGAACCAACTGACAAGTGGGAAATCATAAACATGGACTTTGTGACAGGCCTACCCCCAGGAGGATCCTTCTCATATAACTCAGTACTAGTAGTTGTAGACAGATTCTCCAAGAGAGCCAGGTTCATACCTAACCATAAAGATGATACTGCCATGGAGGTTGCCCTGTTGTTTTGGAATAGGATCATGGCTGATGTAGGTATACCCAAAATTATAATTAGTGATAGAGACCCCAAATTTACATCAGAATTTTGGAGGAACCTACATGACATGCTTGGTACTAAACTAGCTTTCTCCACAGCTTATCACCCTCAGACTGATGGGTTAGCAGAAAGAATGATACAAACTCTAGAAGACATGTTACGTAGATTCTGCTCCTTTGGATTTGAATTTAAGAATCATGATGGATACACTCATGATTGGGTTAGTCTACTACCAGCATTGGAAATTGCCTATAATAGTAGTAAACATTCCTCCACCAAAGAAGCTCCATATGTCTTGGAAAGAGGATGGATACCACGCATGCCCAAAGATACTTTGAATGATAAATTACCCCACCTGCATCCAACAGCACTAGATTTCAAGAAAATGTTAGATCTGACCCAACAACATGCTAAGAAATGCGTGGAAGAAGCAGTAGAATACAACAAAGGGAGATGGGATAAAAGCCACAAAGAACCTGAGTTTAAAATAGGAGATAAGGTCCTTTTATCCACTATTAACTTCAATAACTTGGGAGGTAGCAGGAAGCTAAAGCCCCCTTTTATAGGTCCCTTTACCATTAAACAACTTCATGGAAAAAATGCTGTGGAAGTCATACTGACAGAGGAACTATCCAGAAAACACCCAGTATTCCCAGTCAGTCTGGTAAAACAGTACCAATCCAGAACTGAAGATGAACCAGTCACTCAACAACCAGTTCCCCTGATGGAGGTCCCACCTTCTGGACAATTGAAAGTACATAAAATCCTGAAAGATAAAAAAGAGAGGATACAGGGAAAAGATACAAGACTTTATCTTGTCAGATATAAGAACCAATCAGCAGACAAAGATGAGTGGTTACCTGAAAATAATATCCCAGATGGAGCAATTCATCTGAGAAATTACAGGGCATCCAAGAGGTCCTCTTGAAATTTTTTTTCCTTAAATAACCTTATCTTTAGTTAGAAACTTACCTTTTTCCAGGAGACTTATCTTGGTGGTAGGGAATGTCAGCTTGCTACTATGACAGAGCAACCTGTCACAAGTTTACCACAAAATTATTATAAAAAATATAGAATATCAAATAATATTTAGAATGTTATTTGATATTCTGAATCTACACTAAATTTAACCTAGGGTACCTCACTCACAGGTACCCCTAATTCCCACTCCTTCACTATGTAAATTAGCAAAGAAGAATTAGCAAGTACCTTTTAAATAAAAAGTACTTGCCGTAATTAAATGCTTATATATATATTTACATATGCTTAAAACCCATTTCCAGTCACGGAAATGAGGTGTTGTGTAAATTGGGGGAGATAGTGTAAATACACCGTGTTTTACTCAAACCCCGCGTACCGCAGTCCGCAGAGCTTGAAGTTCAACCCGCGTGACTGAAAGCCCGCGCCAAAGTTGGGATACAAGCCCCCGCGCAAGCACTAAGCCCCTTACAGACTCCCAGCTTGGCACGCGGACTCCACAGTCACTCAGGTACACCCAAAACAGTAAAAACATGCCCCAGTGACCTCATTACATATGTTACATATGTAATAACGGTTACTGGGGATTAAATAATTAAATATACTAAAGGGTATTATTATTTATACATATAATTAAAATATACTGACTGAACAAACAGTACAAACAATACTGTGGCTTATTATAAAATACAAATAAGCCACTAGTATTAAATCTATAACAACCAGTACTGATGTACTACAGACTGTAAGACAATATAAATATGTAAATAATAATAAAATACATTAATAAAATCAATTGGTGACATGTATTCAAAGCAGGGGCTGCTGAAGCGTCACCAAGAAAGCAAAAATGGCCAAAATGTGGTCCTAAGATCCCACAAGTTGGCCAATAATAACTACAGGGTCCCCAGGGGGAACTCAAGACTATTTAAGGAGCTCTTCAACCGCCCAAAGAAGGCTCCTCATGCTTCCCAATACCCACTAACAACCTTACCCACTTATTATTAGATACATATCTTTATAACACAGTCTGGTAAGCTTCTTAGTAGTTATTCTTTAGCCCTGTCTTCCCCAACAACTTCACAGTGCCCATCAAGTTCCACCATCCATCCATCCAAGCGCTTCAAACTGTCCAGTTTCACCCAGAATATCCCCAAGATCCCTCTAGGTTTATTACTAGTAAGTAATAACCCTTTTCTTGAAGATATTCCCCCATTTCCATTCCTGGGATTAAACCACCCCTGTTCCAACAGGCCCCAGTGTTCCAGGTACCTAAATCCTCTGCATTTATTTGTAAGATACCTTAGAGGGATCTAAACCACCCCTGATTTATCAGGCCCCTCTGGTTTTTAATTATATTAAATTTATTTAATATAATTATTAACCTATTTTTCTCTCAATTTTTACGTCACAATTCCCCCATATCTTTTGGGAATTGTAACATTGTACCTTACCCAGAGTGAATATACTCTTTCCATAAAAACTTGCACCACCTGTAGCTAGAAGGACTTGTCCTTGGCATCAGGGAGGCTGACACTTTCTCTTTGAGGAAATCCAGGAATTCCTTTGAGTTGAACTCACTGCCCCCGTCAAAGATGACATTTTTGATGTTTGAAGAGTGATGATTTGTTACTTCATTGTAGTATTGCATGAAGTAAGAGAATGTTTCTGATTTCTTTGAGAGTAGATACACATGGCAATAACGAGTAAAGTAATCTGTGATTTTAAAATAGTACTCTTTTCCACCAAATGACCTCGGGTTGATCTGGCCACTCAAGTCCATGTAGACGTACTCAAGAGGATGAGAAGCTTCCGGAAGCGAACCAGGAAACGGTAGGCAATGCGATTTTGAGAGCGAGCACGCATCACAATTGATCTTGCTCGTCTTAATGCCGTGGAACATCTTTTTCAGAGCCTTAATGTTGGGGTGACCTGCTGATCTATGAAGTGAGTTGACATCAGTGATTGCTGCAACCGATGCTACGCCTGAGGGAGACTGACCTTGGGAGCCACGAGCGATTTGGATGTTGCAGACACCGCCAATGACTGCTCCGTTGCGAACCATGTTGAACGTATTGGAGCTGGTGCGAGATATGTCGCAGCCTCTTTCAAACAGTCAACCAAAGCTGATGAGAGTTCCTGCCAATTTGGGCACATGGAGTGCTTTAAGCTTGAGCGAGGAGCCATCGTTTGCCAACAGACAAACAAATCCTTTGCCGATTGATTCTAGTTGGTTGCCGTCTGCGAGTGCGATTTGAGTAGATCTCTTTCTGTAGTCGGTGAATTGTGATAGGTCTCTGAACATGTGGTGGCTTGCACCGCTTTCCAAGAAGCAAACTTCAGATGATTGGACCGCTGCCAGCGCTCAACGAATGCATAGTAAACCACTGCTAGTGGTGCTAATCGAGGACGACGAGTGGTTGCCGTCATTGTCACTGTCAAGTTGAGGTGTTGCTGCCGCTTTTGCAGTTGGCGGTTTCTTCTTGAGCTGGCGACACTTCAATGCAGGATGTTTTGTTTCAGGATTGTGATTTCCTGGGGTGCAGAAAGGAAAAGGTGTTGAGGCCGCCAACGCCGATTCCTGTTTGATGACCGGCACGCTTGCAAAGCCATTGTTGATTTGCGAGCTGGAGGCAGATCCAGTACGTTCATTGTGAAGAGCCGTTCTAACCAGTGAGAGTGTAAACGGTCGCTGATTGAATAACATGGTTTTTACCCCATGGAATTCGTGCGGAAGCTTGTTGACGATGGTTTCCGCAATGACTGTTTCTTTCAAGTCGGCTTTCCTATGACAAGGCCGACTGCAGCTACTTGGCTTAGTTTTGCGTCAAGATTGTCGCTGAATGTTGCAATGGAATCCCTGTACGGAAACGTCATGAGGTCAAGATATACCAGAGATTGATTTTGATCCAAGTTGGACTCGTAGAAACCTTTGAGGAGTGACCAGATGAGATTGGGCTTCTTCCTGTTGTCTTTGGTGACGAATCATTGGTGATTGGTGTCCCCGATGCATTGATGAAGTATACCGGCTACTTGTTGCTCCTTCTTGAGATGTTCTTTGAGAAGCACTGGGTCAGAAGGAATGGGACATCCTTCCAGATATTTGGCCAGCTTGTGTTGCATACAGTAGCCAAATATCTTGTTCCGCCATGAGATCCAGTTCGAATCAGTGAGGGCTGGAAGTTTGGTGTCAGACATTTCGCGTGCTTGTTTATTGTTTGATTAAACGGGAGCGCGGGCTCATAACCTAATGGAAGACAAAGGGAAAGGACTGATAAAAGTGAGTAATTCGTGAGTAATGCACACAAGTTGATGAGATGATCAGATGGGATCACACCTGTGATACGACGGAATGGGTGTGAGTTGATTGATTATTGAAGATGATTTAGAATGATGTGAAATGATGAAATACAACTATACTAACCTGATAACAGCGAGTAAGTTGTGAGTAATGCACACGAGTTGATGAGATGATCAGATGGGATCACACCTGATAGAGAAAAACAATGTGAGTGATGGAAGAATGAACAACAGAGAGAAAATAAGAGAAATACAATGCATACCTGCGATACGACGGAATGGGTGTGAGTTGATTGATTATTGAACATAATGTAGAATAATGTAGAACAACTGAACAAAGTAAAGTGGAACTATATTATGCTACATTAGGTTTGCAATATATCATCAAAGTTTTAACCTACTTCGTCCACATCCGCAGTATGAGAGTGTACCAATCTTGAGCGTCTCAATACCTTATTCACTTCTTTCCTCACAATTCTTCCTGTTGTTATTTCTCCACTATCATCCTTCATTTCTCTCTTTCTATCTCAACAACCATCTCTCTCTCTCTCTACCACAATACAAGATTGAAAAAATCAGAACCGTATTTTCTTCTTCATTATCTTCAGACTAGACCCTCAACTGCTTCTAGGTAAGGAGAACGACTCCTTACTACAATGTTATCTTTCTCTATAATTTTTCATCACAAAATCTAACAATGAAATAAAAATCTTCTACTTGTTTCAATTCTTTTAGTTTCAGCGGGGTGGGAGCTTCAGTGATAGTATGCCGCTTGTTATCAGAAGCCTATACGTCTAAATCTAGAGCTCAAAGAGGAGTGCGTGCGCCACATCATTTACAAATGCTACCAAAGTAGGTTTATGTTGCAAAGCGCAACCTTCATTGATGGTACATAGTTAGAGTAGGAGGAGAAAAATTTCCGTCATTTGCCCAATGTTGGTGAGAAGTGTTGTGTTTCTGATGTTGTGTTGGCTGACAAGCTCAGAACGGCGAAGAGAGGGAGCTGTACAGGGCAGACTTTGATATTCATGATTGTTGTTTCTGGTCGGCAGAAGGAGAAGATTTGATGGAGGAGGCACTGTCTGTGTGACCTAATCCGCTGGCATCGGTGAGACCTTTGTGAGAATGCAGAGTTGAGGGGTCTAACTAGAACCCTAGCTGCGAGGATTGGTAAGCAGAACCATCCCGCAGTCCGTCAAAAGACACTTAGGCTGATGAATAAAAATTCAGATGCTCCAGATACAGGCAGACAGAAAGTCAAGAACCGACGTCTCACTCCAGAACTCCTAGGCCGAATCTCAGACAAACCCGAAATTGGTAAGTGTCTGTTATTCTTTAGACAAGCCAGGAGAGTAGCAAATGCTAATGATACACAAACGTGATCACTATGTAGAAAAAGAAAACATTTGATATCTACCCAAAAAGGACTAACTAGCCCACCACAACACCAAAGTGATTGTGAGTAGTAAAACTAGAACAATCGATCTTACTAGACAATACTAAAACAAAGACTAAGGCTAAAGTCATCACTAATGCGAACTTGCTTATTCCTTATTTTTCTCTCAATGAAACTATCAAGAAACCAGTGCTACTATTTTTCCCATTCCCCACTACTATTTGTCTACTCGACCATTTCTTTACTCTATATATATCTCTCTCTCTTTATCATCAGAAAAGAAAAATTGCTTGTTGCTCTTAGGTAGAATTATTTACTTGTGATTCATACACATTATCAAGTTACTGAAATCCAAATTGCTCTTAGTTATTCCAAGTCTTTGAGATTTACAGTCTCGACGCTTACTTGGAAACCTCAAGGAAAACTAGGAGCAACAAACGATGGCACATACAAGGTCCTCTGCGCATCCCTGTGATTCAAACGATACCTCCCAGCAAACCACCACTGGGATGGCATTTGAAAATTGAGAAGATGACTTATTTATTCCCGACAAGGACCATGTAAATCTTCCAAAGTTCGATGGCAATAATTACCCAATATGGGTAATGAAGATGAAGATGCACCTCAGACCTAGGAAACTTCTTAACTTCATCGAAGAATCTTTGCCGGATGACGTAGACGAAAACACCAGAAGAAACACTCAACAAACTAGCAATATCCTAGCGCAAGCCGTCTCAAACGCAGTCTTCCTCAGTGTCATCAATGAGGACAATCAAGAGGATCCCTACTCCATCTGGTCTGAAATCAGGACTATCTATGCCTCCGATACGCTACTCTCAGTCTATCAAGTTTGGGACAAATGGAGGAAGATTAAATTCAAAGAGGACATCAGTGCATACATACTCAGAATGGAGGAAAGTATTGCTGAATTCAACTCAATTGGTCTCAAAGTTCCGGACGTTGTGGAAATAACGGCGACCTCGGTAACAGAAATGGTAGGTTGCCCTTCTTCCTGGTTGGTTCCGGTGGTTCTTTGATTTCCTCTGCGGGATAAACACTGTCAGCGGAAAGTCAACTGGTTTCCCTGCAACACCTTTATACTCAGCAAGGGGACCGTTCCTCTTGCGTCCGTCGTCCTGATGATGCCCTACTCAGTTCCGCTTGTCCGCACGCGCTGAATAATCGCTGAGAGAACTCTAAACACTGAGATTTTCTTCTGTACTCTGTAGTTGATAGCTATCTACTGTGATGATAAGATAAGATAAGATCCGCAGCCCTGGTACAACCCTCTATTTATACAACAGTCCCCCCGATCATGTCCCGCATTCCCCGGTACTGTCCCTGGAGCCCTACTTGCCTGTCTCCTCGATCCCGCATCGCACCGCAGCCTGTCCCCGACGACTATACCCCGTTGACCCCCGCAGCCGTCTGTCGCTTCCCTGCGCACGACTCCGCTTCTTCTGCCCCCGCTCCGCTTGCGGCCTGGCGCCCCGAACCCCGTGGTTCCGCCCGGTCCATTACGTCGCGCATACTGAAGCGGCCTTCGTCCGCTCGACCGATCGCCCGCGCCAACTATAGAATGTCACATGCTGCGCCCCGTGCTTTTCCCCGCGGAATGTCCGATGACATTTGGTAGATACCCCCTTACCTCAGCCTCAGTCTGCCGCTGAGCCCACGGCTGCGGGCTCAGCTTCAGTGCTGCACCTCTGGTATATAAATTCTCCCACAACGTGCTTCTCAGTTGCGAAATCGTCGGCAAAGTTACGGACGTGCAACCGCTTCTTATGCAAGTTCTTTTCGCGGATTTAGCGGCTCTTGCAAAACCCAAACTGGTCATAGCAAAACTTTGTGAAATAGGTCGACATGAGACAACGCAAAAACTAAAGTCAACCTTAGTGCAGAACACCCAGGCAACTTCAACTGCCTTGGCTACTAGTACCTTCAACCGAACAAAACGGAAGAGCTACATACCCTGCAGAAATGGCAAGCACAATCCGGACTCGACCCATTCTGAAGAACCATGCTGGACCCTGCATCCAGAGCTACGCCCTCCTAAGCGACCAAGAGCATATCACACCGACGCTAGCGAAGTAGCAGCGGCAGATAATGAACAGCTTGTTCGCCCAGCTTTCACTTACCACGTGACAACCAGTAGCATTGACGCTATGGGGACAATCCTAGACTTGGGTGCAAGTAACCATATGCTGAACTCGCTGACTTACTTCAAATCATCTTCTCCGACTGACATCAGCATCATGACGGGAAGCGGACCAAATGCTCTGACAGCAGGGGCAAAAGGGACAGCTAATCTCAAGCTAGCCAATGGAGGAGTAATACAACTTAAGGAGGCGCTATACGAGCCTAAAATTAACAGGAACCTCATCTCTATGGTTCAGCTACTCAAAAACAAGGCCAAAATCTATGAACAAGACGGGTCCTTCAAAGTCCAAATCAACAATCAACCCACCATCACTGTTAAATTAACGAACGACTTGCTTGAAATTGAGGAAGATAATGGCAGCCATAAGCAAGAACGCAGTTACAGTACCCAAACCAGACCAATATTGGATGAGTACGTCAAGTGGCATAATCAACTAGGTCATGCGAGCTCTGGCCGGATCAAAGTTGCTCTTGATCAACCGATTGATTGCAAGAAGCTGAAGGCCTGCTCGGCATGTATGGCTGGTAAACTCATGAGGCTGTCTTTTCGAGGTCACTTCAAGGAGGCGCTGGCACCACTTGAAGTAGTACACTGCGATCTTGCTGGTCCAATATCACCTGCAACAAACGGTGGCGCAAGATACTTTCTCATGTTAACCAATCAATACTCTGGATATATACACACGGCGATATTGAAAGAAAAGAGTCAAGCAAAAGTGGAGATTAACAACTATTGAATATTCTTTGAGAAGCAGACCGGTTTTGACCTGAAGAAACTGATCTCGGACGGAGGGGGCGAGTTCTGTAATACTGAACTTAGTCAGATACTCAAAGACGCCGGTATTCAGCACAAAGTTGCACCACCGTACACGCCGCAGAACAATGGTTTAGCAGAAAGGGCAAATAGAACAATCTTGGAGATGAAAAGATGTTCTATGTTGCAGGCAAATCTAGCGGCAGAATGGTGGGGCGAAGCGGTGCAAATGGCGACAGCGACCACGAACTGTCTTGCTTCCTTATCGAAGAGTAGGACATCGCCGCTTGAACTGATGTTCAAATCAAAACCAAATATAAATTTCTTTTGACCTTACGGATGTTGTGCATGGATCGTCAAGCCCAAGCAAGTGCAAGGGCAAAAGTTTGAGGCAATTTCTTGGGAAGGAATACTCCTAGGATACGCAAACGACTACTCGTCTTACAAGGTACTTCGCTTGGAGGACAAAAGCATAGTTACGGCAAAGCATGTCTACTTCAACGAGTCAAGTTTTCCTGAGGGACCGGCCTTGAGGAAGAGCTATACTGGGTCATCAGTCGATAAACTCCCCGTATTCAGGAGTGAAGAGTCTCCATTACCTTATGCGGAAGAGGAGCTGCTACCGGATGAGCAAGGAGCCAAGAGCCAAGAGCAGGAAGAGGAGGACATGGAGCAAATAGTCAATCATCTTTGTTCTGAAAGCCCGGAACCAAAGAACACTTCGGTCAAAGTAGGAGCGGCTAGTTACATGTGGACAACCAACCCAATACCAAAGGAAATCACCAGCACAGTGAGTGAAAGTAACATTTTAGAGAATAGGCGAAGAGGTGCAGCATATCTAGCAAAAAGAAATGGTGATCCAAGGAACCACAACAAGGCAATGAAGAGTCCGGATCAAAACCAATGGAAGACGGCGGAGAAGAAGGAGATCAAAAACATGATGGAGCATGATGTTTGGACGGTGCGAAAACGGCAGGCAAGTGACGAGCCAATTCCGACGACATGGGCGTACAGGAAGAAGCTAGGGGCGGAGAATCAAGTTGTCAGCCTCTGTGATGCCAAGAACTGGATTCTTCTAGCTACACAGGGTGAAAGGTAAAAACAGCTGCAGGTTGTGCAGTGACAGGTGGGTAAAAAAAGGTGAAAAGATATAAAAAAAACTATAAAGTTTTTATTAACAGAGGGGCCTGAGTTACAGGGGTATTTACTGTGCCCTCTAAAATATTCAGGACCTGAGTTAACAGGGGGTATTTTGGGTACCTGAAAGTCTAGTCCTTTGAACACGGAGTACACCTAGACAATAACTGCTGAAGGAATGGAGGAAATAGACTTACTGCTTCTATTTCCTGCCAGAGGTTCTTCAGGGAGTTGTAGGTGGTCCAGAAGCGCTCACAAGGTTGAGTAACAGGTGGTGGTTGAGTGCTGATAAAGGTGAAAGGGTTGTTGAATGAACTTCAAGTATAAAACAAGCAAAAACTGACGATATAACAGGCTAAAAAGGCTGGTTGATATGGTGGGTAAAAGCTGGTAAATGTATATGAAGATGGGGATATCATTTCGTGTGAAGGAAGGGCTGTTTATATATCTATTCTGGGCTCTTGGGAGCGAAGCAGAAGCTCTGTTTTGCCTGGTCTAGTCCTCTACTAAGCCCTAGTTACCTGTATAACTGGTTTGGTTACGGTAGGGCTTAGTTACATGTTTCAAAAGGCCCAAAGTAGTTTAATGTTCCCAGTAAGGTGAATAAATTCGTGTCTTCCTTCCTTTTGGACCAGTAGTCTATTTACAACCAACCAATTGGGCTATCTTGGCCTTAGTAGGAAAAGTATGGCCGCGGTGTTGGTTGTGGCTTTTATTACAGGTGCCAGGTACATGTAACTATGGAAATTATGATGTAAACCTTATTTATGCATCATACCCGAACTCTATCAACCTTAATTACATAGTCTACTAGCATATATTTAAGGTTATGTAGATCTTTAAGTCATATAAAAACTTGAAGGCCTTGTGAAGGGATATGAAGGAGTAATAATTAAGGGGTACTTTTGCTGAGCTACCCTAGGTTAATTTATATGTAGATTCAGAATCTGAAATAATATTCTAAGTTTTCTTTATACTTTAGAAGATATATCCAGATTCTGTGTTATATGTTTTGTTTTTAATAATTTCTTTCAAAACAAAAGACGTAAGGTATGCATTCTTTTGAGACTAAGAATATAAGTTGTATATTGGTATAATTTGCTATGGTCAGGTTGTCTCTGAATTAGTAGCAGGCTGACACAAGTCACAGAATACAAAGCAAGGGTCTGTGCCCAAGGGTTTTGTCAAACTTACGGGGTCAACTTCATGGCCAAATACGCTCCAACCGGAAAACCCTCGTCACTCCGATTTCTGCTTTCATTTGCAGTAAACAACGACCTGCAAATACATCAGCTAGATGTGAGAAGCGCCTTCCTCATGTGTCCATTAGAAGATGAAGTCACCTTGATTCCGCCGGCAGGTCTTGATTGCCCAGAGGGGTCCATACTGCATCTGAAGAAGGCGATCTACGGTCTTAAACAGGCCCCGTTGGTCTGGTACAAGAGACTGTCAACTTACCTGAAAACGCTGAACTTCAACATATTGTTATCGGATCCGTGCGTGTTCTGGAGATTGACGAGCGATGGGAAAGCTGCAACTTGGATTTTCGCACACGTAGATGATCTAGTCATTATAAGCAAGAATCCAGAACATTTCCGGCGAGAGATGGAGATAGAATTCAAGATCAAGTACCCCGGGGAAGCTGTATTCTTGCTAGGGATGAACATTGAGAGATTCAAAGGAGGACTTCAAATCAATTAAACGCAGTATATCAAAAGAAAATTAGTTGAATTCAATCTAGATCAAGAAAATCCGGCCTCTTGTCCGCTCAACCCTAGACATCCTCTGAAGAAAGCCACTGACTCAGAAACGATGGAATTCAAACGCCTCAACGTTAGCTATCGAGCAATAGTGGGATCACTGAACTATCTCAGCGTATTGACGAGGCCGGACATCTCATTTGCAGTCAGTGCCCTGTCACAATATCTAGACCGGCCAGGCATCAATCACTACAACGCTGCAGTGCAGGTCTTTTGGTATCTCAAGGGAACCAGGGCAGTTGGGTTAACCTACTCAAAGGAACCAGTTGGAAGACTCAAAGCGTTCGTGGACGCTGATTGGGGGAATTGTTTGGATACAAGGAGATCGGTCACGGGCTTTGTGGCTATCATTGGCACACATCTCATTAATTGGAAATCAAGCAAGCAGCCCAACGTCTCACTATCAACGACGGAGGCGGAATACAAGGCCCTTTCCGATCTAGGCAGGGATCTTGCGTGGATGGCAAATCTCATCAAAGAAATGGAGGTTGATGTGCAAGTTGAAGATATCAAAGTCAATGTAGACAACCAAGGAGCCATTGACCTAGCCAATAGCAAGACGTCACAAAACTCTTTTTGAAATAAGCACATGGACATTTGCTTACATTTTGTAAGGGAACTCATCTCCATGCACCTCATCAAACTCAAATACGTCAAGACAACAGCCAACGCAGCCGACTTTCTAACCAAAGCCCTTGGAAAATCAGTCATCAGACAATTGCTGAGGGAGATCGGAGTGCTGCAAATCAAGGATCATGCTTCAAATCTTGCGACTTGAAGCACGGAAGGCTGTGAGAATGCAGAGTTGAGGGGTCTAACTAGAACCCTAGCTGCGAGGATTGGTAAGCAGAACCATCCCGCAGTCCGTCAAAAGACACTTAGGCTGATGAATAAAAATTCAGATGCTCCAGATACAGGCAGACAGAAATTCAAGAACCAATGTCTCACTCCAGAACTCCTAGGCCAAATCTCAGACAAACCCAAAATTGGTAAGTGTCTGTTATTCTTTAGACAAGCCAGGAGAGTAGCAAATGCTAATGATACACAAACGTGATCACTATGTAGAAAAAGAAAACATTTGATATCTACCCAAAAAGGACTAACTAGCCCACCACAACACCAAAGTGATTGTGAGTAGTAAAACTAGAATGATTGATCTTACTAGACGATACTAAAACAAAGACTAAGACTAAAGTCATCACTAATGCAAACTTGCTTATTCCTTATTTTTCTCTCAATGAAACTATCAAGAAACCAGTGCTACTATTTTTCCCATTCCCCACTACTATTTGTCTACTCGACCATTTCTTTACTCTATATATATCTCTGTCTCTTTATCATCAGAAAAGAAAAATTGCTTGTTGCTCTTAGGTAGAATTATTTACTTGTGATTCATCCACATTATCAAGTTACTGAAATCCAAATTGCTCTTAGTTATTCCAAGTCTTTTAACCTTTAGCTTGGGCTGAGGCGGAGGCTTTGGCGTCTGCTGATCCTTTGGCTTGGGCTGGCGATGGATTTTTGGCGACAGCAGGACCATTTCCGGCAGCAGAGGAATTGGGGTTGGCATTACCAATCAAATGTGAGCTCTCTGCATTGACGTCCGCGGCCGCGTCGCTATGTGAGGCAGGGGTGTTAGGATTAGACTTACCTACTTGTTGAGAGCTCTTTGCATTAGCATCAGCAGCCGCGTCGGCGTTGATGGCCGCTGTGGTGGGCTCGCCAGCAGAGGCTCCAGCACCTGCATGAACTAATCCTTCCGCATGACCAGAGCCTGCTGCGAGGTCGGCATTCGCGGCCGAGCTGCCTGAGCCGGGTCCAAGCTCACGAGGTGCTTTGACAGCAGCACTGGCGGCAGCCTTGGCTTTGGTAGTAGCCATCACCAGGAAAAATATATTGTCACTTGTCTACAAGTGATTTCAAAAAGTACAAAGGGACCTTTGTACTTTGATACATCACTTGTAGACAAGTGACAATAGTTTTTTCCTGGTGCATGTTGCGACCAGCCCCGCCTGCGTTAGAGCTTCCCTCGGCATCTGCATTCGCGGCAGCATCTGCGGCTCCTTCAAATCAACCACCTGCTATGGGACCTGGGAAGTCACCTGGAACAACAACTGGACCCATCGGAGGCGGGCTGGGAATAGGACTACAAACGGGGCCTGGTCCGCCAAGAACAGCCACAACAATCCCGCTCCTACGCCCGGGGCGGCGAAGGGAAGGAGCCGTCTGTCCAGCTGGTTTGCAGTGGCTCGACGGCCTTGACTGGAGGCAGGAGTCGCTGTGTCCTTGGGTAGTGGAGAGGGAAGCGCTCCGATCATCAAGGCTGCAAAGGTTACAGTCATCATCAAGCTGACGTTCATGTTCAACATAGCGCTAATACTCCTGGAGCGAGAGAAGCAGGTTAGTGTAAGGTCGGAAATTTGGGGAGATGGACAAATGACGGCTAACCGAGAGGCTGAGTGGGGGAAGTTAATCTTGCTTCAGAGAGTTCGACTACCGGGCCGTGTTAGATGATGACTATCAAAGTCAAAAAGTTGATCGGGTTGATGGGTGCCGCTGGGTGACTTCGTTCTATCAAACGGTTGAGCTGTCAAAGTTTCCAAGGTTTATGATTACAGGAGATAAACAAGGTTGATAAAAGTCGACCGCTAGCGGACGAGCAGAAATATAAACAAGGAGGAAACAAAGAGCTGGAATGTGTGTGTGGAGGGGGCTTTGAATGGGAGGATGAAGACTCCCAAGTGGAGGGGAAAGTAGCTGCTTATAAGTCATTCTCCACGGGTGGATGCGTGTTACACGCTTATTGCACGGGGCCTGAATATGTACTCCGCCAGGCCAAGAGATCAGCCATAGTCACCAGAAACTATGCAGTTTGTCCAACTGGTGACCTGGCTAAAGCAATGAAAACACAAAACAGGGAGGGATGAGCAACACGTCGGCCGGGATGTATTGCTTCCGCTGAAGCTGACCAGACAGCTTCTTGGAGTGCAATTCCGTTCAACCAGATGATATAAGGATTGTAATCTTGTGGGAATTTTTGAGATCAAAATGTTATTGCAACAATATTATCACAGCTAATAGTAGCAATATAACTGTCTCATGTTCTAATCCCAACTAGGGCTGAAACAAGTAATGTTGGAAGATTTGTTAAAGGATGGAAGATAGAAAATAACAACAAGTCTCCACCTGAATTATATCTGTCTTCATGACTCACTTTATACTGTCAACTTAGTTCTCCATAAACAATTATGCATAACCTTGACCTTGATTCTTCATAGCACTGATGTCAGGATTGTTTTGTCAGAATATTAAATCTGTGTCTGCTCACATTCTTTGTATTACTTTTCAACCACATGTGTGATGCCATGTCTTACTGCCATCATTACATTATGATGCCGTCCATTACTAATTGTAATGTTTTTCTCTTATCCATTGTTGTTTGACAATGCCCTGTCCATCCATTGTTGTCCAGTAATTCTTTTTGCCTTATTCCATATGTCTCTCATTATGAACATATGCTTATGTTGTGTCTTCTCTCACCCCCATGTTGACCATTCCTTTTGTTTTCTATTTAGCTAGTTTTTTTGCCAGCTGAGATAAAAATCAAGTCTGAGCCTTTTCACTTTAGACCTGCTCCTTTGTCCTGTTCCCTTTGTTCCTTGAACAGCCCCCCCTCTTGCAACTTGAATTCCTGAGCTGAAATCCTAACATATTTGACAACAAACCTTTCTGGGGTGATAAGCCTATACAACCTTGTTGACCAGCAGGAAATGTGCTTCCATTCAATGAGGGTAAAAAGTTTAATAAACTGGGAGAGATCACTCCAGGTCAATAAGGTTAAACAGTCTATTTTGTCAAATAAGTGCCCCTGATCTGTAAATGCAGTTGTTTGAACTCAAAATAGTCAACATATTGCATATGCAACATGAAGACAATTAGAGTATCCTCAAAGCCCGTGATTCATGTGTGTGAACTCCACACTGCCAGCATAATTGCCTAGGTTGAGTTCATCCCAGTTAAACTAGGATGCAACCAACCAATTTAAAGTAGGTTGACCTCAACCAATGAAATATAAAACCAAGGGAGGTCCCTTGGGTTTATATTTCATCAGTTGATATCAACCAAGTTTATATTGGTTGAGTGCATCCCAGTTTAACTGGGATGACTTCATCCTAGGTAAATATGCTGGCAGTGCCAGACTCAAGAAGAACCACAACAATCACCCGCTTTTGACAACCCAAGCCCTTAATTCACTGCAAATTTCAATCCTTTCTGTACAATTCTGGTTCCAATTACACCACTTGATAAGATTGAAGAAGATTTGGGAGGAGCTTGATTATAAATCAAGTGGAGGGATAATCAAACTTTTATCTCAATCAACTTTTTCTCTACATTCCTTTGTGTTAGCATGTTGTATTTATCTTTCTTTCTTATCACAGGCTTGTTTGTTATTTTCACCTCTTATTGAGTCAAAGTTAGGACCAGAACAACTGAAGGTACTCAGTGATCTCATTCTTTCTCATCACTATGTTTTTTATGATTGTGTTTCTAATTTCTCATCTATTATTAAGTTACATACTACTATTAGCTGTTGGTATTTGCTGCAATACATTTTTTGACCTCACTTTCCTACATATTTGACCAGGAGGAAGCCTTCTGTTGAAATATTGGTGAAATCAGAATCAGTCCGCAGCACATCACTAAAGTAACACTTAGGATTCTAGTTAAATCAATCAATAAAACTCAATCAACAAGAGATCTTGGTCTTTCTTTTTTCCTCAATCATCTTCAAGATTTGATTCACTCCTACCGTACTCAAGATCCCATACAACCTTATAAACTACTACTGCTCTTATCAAAATCTGCCCATTGCTCAAATCCCCTTCTAAATCTACTTTCCTAAAAAAATCTGCTCATTACTTAAATCCCCTTCTTAATCTACCTTCCTAAAATACTCTCTGCTCACTGCTGCCATGTTTGTTTTTCATTTTCACTTTTTTTATCTTTTCTCTTTGTTTGATGTACACTGAACTTCTATTTTCTTAAGTCTGTTATATGTTTCTTTCTTAAGAACATCTTGCTCACTTCTCATTGTTAGAATTAACAACGCATATTTCAGACATTTAGCAGAAAATGATTGACTTGGGCAGGATTTGAACCAGAGACCTTAGCAGAAGCTAAGACACTATACTAGAAGTGCTGCCTTTACCAACTAGGCTACCAAGTCTTTATCCAATGTGCTGATATTTGGAACACTGTGGATCACAATATTCAACACTCATCACTAGTCTCATCCAAACAGTCCTCAACCTTATAAAATAATTTTCCATTTACATTAGTGGTATGTCTCTATCTTATTCTGCATTATTTTTATTATATCTCCTGATGTTGTTTTGTCTTTAGTCTGGTTTTTGTTCTCTAAAATTATCATCATTTTTAGAACACCTCCTCTCACTAATATATTCGTATCCGCACCTGTTCTCTGCACCTTTGAGTTCTGTATACCACAACAGGCCTGGTTGTCTGAATGGATTGAATGGGTGGATTTACCAAGAAAAGTTGGGGATTGTCCAAGGAAGGAGACACTTGGTCCAGCAGTTCAAGAGGCACAATACAAATCCCCAAGGTTATGTTTTCTTTTTACAGAAACTGAAGAGCCCTGTGTGCCTTGCTAAAGGTGCTGTAGTTTCTGAGAGCTCAGCAAGACAATAGTGGATGCTCTTAGCTGGGTATTTTTCAATCTAGGCACATGAGCTTTATGAACAAATCGGAAATACTATACTCCTACATCAGAGCACCAGACCTTTTGAGTATTATCTTTGCAAAACCACCCCAGCCAATAAATTCCCTTCATCATTTTTCAAGCACCCTATAGGCTGATTCATTTCTCAAACCAGCTTGCTGGTTCTGATTTGAAGTTACTGATTAGTTATTCGGTTGGACGATTGCGTCCGCCACATACGCCACTTCAGTGAACTTGAAACCTCATCAAGTAAATAACTTACTGAGGTTGGTTAGCTGCCGCATTCGGTTCATGTACGACGAATGAAGGTATTTACGTATACGAAATGCCAAGGTGGTCTCCAACGACATGCCAAGATGGTCTCCAACGAAATGCCAAGATGGTCTCCCGAATTTTCAAATCCAAATGTTGTGCAAGGATTGTAGTTTTGTAGATCAAATTATTTATGTAATCGGAGATAAGCAAACGAAGTGGGAAGAGTAAGGTTTCATAAAAGGGAAACTAATTTCGGAACAGGAGAAAACACAAAAGTCCATGGAAGCTATTTTTCTTATCACCTAGGACGAATAAGAAACTCAGGATTAGCTCGAGTAACATTTTGACAAAGGAAATCCTGTACCAGATGTAAACGTATTACACATACGCGCAGCTGGTTGTAATTCTGCCGATCGCGAGTTTTTGCTCTTTCTAGTTTTCTCATCGATCATCATTATAATAATCCTTTTTGAAAGAAACAATACTTCTCCAAAAATACAAACCTTCGTGAGAGCTTGCTATGACTTGTCTTTAGCTTATCTGTAGTACATTCAGGAAAAATTGTATTTCCTAGCGCCTCCGAATGTAACACTCTGGTCACCACACCTTGCAAAAAAATGACACAAAAACTCGCATGAGGGCCGCAACCCACAACCTTCAGCGCTGCAAGGTCTCATCTCTAGTGAACTGGATGGTAATGACGCGATTGAGTTACAAAGTGCTCCTTCCCTCCCCCCATCTAGACACTAGGTATACCATGTACAAGCTTCACAAGACCCACTCAACAACATAACACTTGGTAGTATGGAAGATAAGATTGAAAGGAGAGAAAAAAAAGGAAACAAGAATGTTGTTTTGTACTAGTTCCCCATGAGTGTTGCCTAAGGCGCTGAATGCGTTCTGTGGTCAGTAACTTGGTGAGAACATATGCTAGCTGGTTGTTGGTTGAAACTCACTTACGTTTTGCCCTCCTCTCAGAAAGGGCCTGATTAGCGATATGGACCTCACGGTCAGCATCGCGTGCTCTATTGGAAGGAGAGTCATCAGTGCTGAATTTCACAATAGATTGATTGTCACAAAACACGGATTTGCAACCACCTGGATATTCAGAATGTCCTTGAAGAAAGGTTCGGCCCATAATACTTGACACGTCGCTATTTCTGATGACATGTATATCCCGCCTTCCATGTTAAGGCTCTGACCTTCTGAATGGCTATGAGAATGGACAAACAAGAAACATTGGGAATATGTCGTAGGTCGATTTGGAGCATCCACCCCACATTCCGTTCGATTAGCACTGGTCGTCCTAGTTTCCTCTAATGTGATGTAATTACAGAGTCACCAGTGTCTGATCCTTTGAGTGAACAACCAGGTGACACTCCCTTCCAACATGAGGGAAGGAATTAGAATTTATTACAACATTATCCAGTGTTTCAGTCCACACCCAAGTCCAGGTTTTTTCTCCCAGCGCCGCCTTTAATCTGTTCAGTGGTTCCACCAAGTAGTCACCCATCGCGAAGCCGTTGTCGATATGAATCCACAGGTCGCCGACCTTCGATGGGTGAAGGACATACTGCATCTGTTGCAAAAAAGGTGAATCGTCTCTCCCAATGCACAAATTCCACAAGAATTGAGCTGGGCAAAGCGGAAGATGTTAAACTATGTGGAGCATCAACATTCTGACTTGTTAACTTCCAAGATCAGATGTTACCAGTCTCTATCGTCCGAATGCACGGGAGGCGCGTGATCGAATTGAATAATGATAAAATTTGTACGGCTGTCGCGCTTTGCTTGTAAGAGTCGAGGCCGTTCTCTTGCCGTTCTAATCCTTCAATTTCTTCAATCAGTCTTCTTTCCTAGCAACTGCCACTGACTTGTCTCATCGGGGTTTTGCCGATTCAGGGGCCCAGAAACATTATCGGATTCGCAAGTAAATCAGTGCATACACATCAACATGCACCCTGTCATTCGTTGCATATATTGAGTCAGATCTCTTACACATTTATGTATGCATAGAAAGACTTCCCAAGCTTGAATGTATGGCGTGTTTGATGTCTTTCTTCACCCCCAGCAAGGTTCACGAGAACAAAAAGTATATGACGCCTTGATTCAGTTTAACTTATCCTCCTCCCCCGGGCTGAGTGAAGAGTTTAGACCCTTGGCACATTGCGCTGGCCGAATCCAGATTAAATGCATCTTAATTCCCTCCCTGGCAAATAGAGTGGAAAACACTTGTCGGATTATGCTCGTAGGGATCACAATGTCAGAGAAGCTGGGTTTTGTGTATTTGTTTTACATTCATGCTCTTCGGACTTTTTCTCGCCTATCGTTCTCTCTCAAAAAGAACGTAATCATGTCACGTAGCTAGCTAGTTTAGATATAAATGTGTCAAGTGCCTCTTCGCGCGTCTTTCTAGATCTTCCGGAATCTGAACATTTGAACAGAACTTAAGCTGGATGACTTGCTATGTGTATGCAATGTGGCCGGCACCAGGAGCCAGTCGAAAGATGATCAACGAGTCAGTCTGGTCCCGGTGATTTGGATGCTTGTCTAATTTCTTGCCTGGTTACGCACAGCTTGCCCGACCACTGGAAATCTATGGCCTATGCATGTTTCATGTACATATTTATTTACATATATTTACTCAGTCAGCAGCTTCAGATTCTGCTTCACATCTCTGTTCAGCTTTCTGCAGCTGGACATTCCCCTTGCGAAAAGCTTGCATGCATGAAATCCGAGAACATTCCCAACACATGTATCCAGCAGACCTCCTGTTTCACGCCCCCGCCGCCCGGCTTGGAGAGGGATCCGGACAGACACACGCCGACATCACCGACTTGTTGGTATTAAAAACATGAAATAAATATTAATAATATGAATGAATGTGTGCGATGGATATCTTTCTTGGTTAGATGGGAAAGAGTCGCGAAGGGCAAGAACCTACTATGTACATAGAGTTTGTTGTTAGTCGTCACACATCGCTGTCAAGAATTTCTCGGCCTTTCCCTGGTTTTTCTCAGAGTTGATTCCATGAGCAGGTTTACGTAGTTCTAGCTTTTAACTGGGCAGCCATCGGCGTGTTAATTTCGGGTCGAAGGCTGAAGCTCCTGAAGCCTGACTTGCGATTCGTTAGCACGTCTTGATATGTCGGTTGGCCCATCGAGTTGGTCGACCAACTCAGCGGTTTGCGTTGTTTCCAGAACTGCTCTTGATACATAATACCAGCCTATTAGGTCCATACACTTCAACTTCTCCTCCCCCCCTCCCCTTCCCCTAGACCGAGATAGATCTTAGAGCCTCTTGTGCAAGCACTGATTTAATACTTAACGATTCATTTATTTATCGGTTGATGATTCCGATCTGTCCTCTATCATCATCATTACCATCCATCCATATCCAACCAGGCTCTCCATCAACTCCGAATCTCTTTTCCCCCAATACCAAGCAGTCTGACTGTGTTCGGACAAAAAGTCAAGTTGAACTGAGTACTTTATATCTCTATAACCAGCGGCTTACCCTGGCAACTGCAACTATTACCGTCAACTACCAGCCAGCGGACTCATCCAGTCCATCCTCTTTCTGCTCATGATGATGATGGACGCTAGCTCCCCGGAGTTTCCGGCTGGCAAGGCGTCGCCAACAGCAGCTCTTCAACCAACACCATGTTCTACAGGGCCTGAACTGGAGCGTTATTCTACTCGCTCTCCCCTCCCTTCGTCCATGTGCCCGTCTTCTCCAACTAATACTAAGCGCCCATTTGCTCTTCGCCCATCAGCCGGACTATCATCCTCAACCTCCTCTGTATCTACCCTCAACTTATGGAACTTCCCCAGGGCTAAACAGTCATCGTTCTCGTCAACTGCCTCTAAGTTTAAGCCCTTTTCCAAGTACCGTACTCGCAGGTCATCGGATGACTCCCTAACCGACCTTTCTCCTCCAACTCACTCCGACCTCGATCAAATTTCTCCACATTGGCACGCTGGATTAGATCCGACGGAAAATTCAGAACCATCCTCACCTTTGCGACCCCAGCGTAGCTCCGCTATCTTTCTAGGCAATCCCAAGCCGCCTTTATTGCCAAACAAACTCCCAAAAGAGAACTCATTAACTGGCAATATGAATCTTTTCAAAAGCCACGTCCCTCAACCCTCCTTCTCCTCACGCTTGCGTATGTTATCCAAAAACTCCTCAGAAAAGCAAACCCCGGAGAAGAAAAAAACCTCATCCAAGTAAGCTGTTCTTGGTCATCGATGCCCACAATTCTAATTTTACCTACCAGTACCATCCAACTGACCTATCTGTATCTGTAATCCTTTCAGAAGCCCACTGGAGCCCTCCCCAAGCCGCTCTCTTAAACCACCTGCGCTCAGACCATTCCAGGGCAAGGCGACAAACCAAGAACTAGAGCTAAATACCTCCACAGACCCAGAAGCAGTGGAATCAATCCAGGTAAATAATTGCTAATTTCAAAATACCTCTGCCATGTGCAATTCGATGATCACGGCTTAACATATCTTGATGGCCTTTTTTTATTAGTCGCCACAATGTGATCTGCGAATCGTGGCTAATCCAAACTATCCTCCTAGGTCATTTAGTATTGTAAGTCACGTTGAATTTAATCTCCTGTACCCTATCATGAGGCCCGTTTGTTCACGAGCGTCCCTCTTCTTTGAACTTTGTCCAGACTGGTCGAGCCGTATTCAATGACTCTCCTCATGAGCTCAGTCGCTCCTCATCTTCTCCCAACCTCAATAAACCAACCACTTTTTCGCAACGTTTATCGGGAGAATCGATACGTGATATTGCCTCAGTCAGCGTTACCGGAAGTCCTAAGAGGAATCACGCTCCACCTCCGATCAAAGTTCCGAAACTACGTGCGAGCACCATTGCAATAGCAATAGGTAGCGACTCATCACCTGTTGGGGTTTGCTCCAAGACTACCACTCGGCACAACCACTCTAGGTCAGAGTCTGGCAGCCACTTCGTTCGTCGTTTCGCAAGTCTCGAATGGCCTGGTCATGGTAAGAAGTTGCCCGCGCAGGAACCGCTTGTCGATCCTAGCAAGCAGCTGGTTCAAGAAGTCCAACTCGATCAGAAAAGCCATAACCGCATCCAAGAAAATCTAAACTTCAATCCGCTCGATCCGTTGACTGCGTCGAATAGTCCTCGAAGTGGTGTGATTTCTATTTCCAACACCTCCAAACTTATCAAAGATAAAGTGCCCGATGTGATGCCCTTGCAACCCGCTCCTCGACGCCTGTCCTGCTATGCCCATCACTCCAACACTGACTCCAAAGGGCCAACGATGCCGTTATTGATATCCAAACATTCGCGCTCTATTGGCAGCAGCCATTACCCTACACCCCAACACCGCGTTTGTTCAAGTATGTCTTCGGAAAGTGCCACACTCGACCTTACATTAATACAACCACCCACAGGAAATATCAGACGTACACGATCGTCCACCAAGATTTCGCCCGCCACCACCCACTCACGTTACCCTGAGACTCCTAAACAATCTACCGCTTGCTTTTCCCCAAATTTATCTTGGAGCCCCATTCACGAGTCAACGGAAAAGCAAGAGATTTGTCCAGCCACTCACCGGTTTTCACCGGGCTCTATTCCTTTTCCTACCTCTGATTGGGCGAGCCAGCTAGACCCTATGCCGAATGAAGATTCGCCCGCCTCATCATGTAATGAAAACCAAACGTGTGGAATTCGCATTCAGGACAAGATTAACCGTGAGTGCCCAGCTGAACGGGGCTCAAGTTCACCGAATAAAAACAAACTTAATATCTCCGGTAGGAAGGATAAGCAAATCCAGCGCGCTGCATCATTCGACATTCGCAATTTTCCGTTTCATCTCCATACCTCTCAGCGACCGGATACTCTTCCTACTATCGCTATACCTAAACCAATTACAATCCCGCAATTTGTGTGTGGCAGCCTCCCTGCCTTGCCGGGCGGTGAGCACAACATCGTCAATGATATTAAATCTTCCTTACCAGTATCTACCGCTACCGTTCGCCCATACCAGTCAAGTGACTTAAGCTCATTGAGGTCCGTCGTATCCAATGGATCATCGGCTGAAGCATGGAAGGCTATGAATCGTATCTTCACGCCATCAAGCACTCCGACATCCAACCGCTCGAGCAATTTTGCATTCAGAGCGACCTCGCAGAAGGCGACGCCTGCTTTTCAATCCGCATTTGATAGCACCACTCGTAGTCTGAGCGTCGATGACTTTTATCTCAACATCAACAGCGACGCTCTTTTGAACTTGTCGAGAAGAGAGGTCAAGAAAGTCCCTCGTCCACGCTCTATGTCCGATCGTGGACCCAGCCGGTATATGATTCCGACAGAGTTGATGGAACACCGCAAAAACTCGATTCATAGTCAAAGAAATTCACCACACACCACGGAGCGCCTCTTGCCAATCTGCACCCAAGGCGAATCCCCTCAATTTAGTCAGTGGCTCACGACATCGATTGCGCAAAAAATTCGCGAAAGTACTCGGCCAGAGCTCGATGACACCGTCAACGAAGCGCTAAAAATCTACCATTCAGATTCCCATCGTTTTATTATAGGGGACATTAAGGAACTCATTTTGGAAGGAAGGCGGTCTGAGCAAAAGGTCGAGCAATTGCACAGTGAGTTCTTGGAAGTTCATTTCTTTTTGAAATGTTATTCCCATGACTCATTAATGGCATTTGTTTTTAGGGCAATTTCTCTCTGATTTGAACGCAAGAGAAAAACTTCTTCAACAGCACGTACTGACCTTGCAAGCCTCAAATGGTGACAAAGGTGCCCGGTTTGGAGAGTCTTTACTGAAGGTGGTCATGAACACCGACCAGCTCACGTCCGAATTGCTTGGGTTGACTGATCATACTTCCAAGGTCAATCAGATGTGTGAGGCTCACTGGCGAGCCGCAGCCACCGTCCAAATGAATAACCTGGTGATGAAAGAGGCCCAGCTCGAAGCTGCACAATCCCGCATTGAACAACTCGAATCCGACCGTGCTCGTCACATCAAGCAGATTTCAGAATTACAAGCCAAGCTCGATGCGCCACATGATCAAGCAAGGCCTAGTTCCCGTGCTGATCAAGCACGGCCTAGTTCCCGTGCTACAGATTCTGATTCGGTTTGCTCCGGGCCTACTCGTAGTATTCGCCAGAATTCGAAAAACAGCCAAGAATTGTCCCGAGATGGAATTACGCCTGACTCGCCATCATCTACACCCCGGATGGGTCACTTTCCATATCATTGCCCACATCAGCTTCCTCATGCAAATCTTGTTCAGAGCAGAGTGCGGTTCAACTCTACACATAGCTTCGGTTCATCTCACAGCGGGAATGTACCCTTTGAGCATAGTCTCAACGAAGGGGGCTGTTCTCCAAGCACATTTCCAGAACCGGTGTCACCACGCACAGCGTTCCTATCACCCTACGGTTTGGCGCACAATCAAGCAGCCTCGCACCAGCGTTCAGAGTCATCGTCATCCTCGTTACCAGGCAGCAAAATCGAAGGAGCTCCCAAGTCACCGCGAAAAACTCACAAACCGAGCTTCTCCAATGCATCTTTGACTGCTCTTCCCAACCCGGTCACAAACCTTGTTCCCAACTTTCAGCGATCCGATAGTCTATGCTCAAAGAAAACGGGTCAAGTCGCAGGTTTAGTTCCTCGCAACATGCTCTCCAACAGTAATCCCATTAAACATAAAGGACCCATGAATGGTATTCATCTCAAAACCAATCGATCCAGCTCACTCAATTCCTCTGATTTGAAGATAGAGGTTGTTGATTCGAATATACACGGTCCTCAGGATGCCAAGCCTCGCTCTACTTCGAGTACTTTCTTACCTTATCTGAAGAGTGGTAGAAATATATCTATCTCTGAATCATCTCCCATTGATGGTTCGAATGACTTCCAATCCACGAACACGGCTTCACGGGGGCCTTCGTCTTCCAGTTTGTCACGCTTCCCACGACAAGCAGCCCCGGCTCCAAAGCTACCATTGCCCTATGAATCCCATACGCGTCGACGCGGGCAATGGTCGCCGGCGAGCCCACCTCAGGGCAATTTAAGCTCAATCACCCTATCTCAATTGGGATCAATTGACATTGCAAACCTATTAACCAATATCGAATCTTCCAGTCAATAATCAACCTCGAGTGGATCTCGGCTGTTTCTTTGACTCAACCCTTCAGCTAAAAGTATTCCATGAACCCGTCGGATTTTTTTTTTTTCAGAACAAAGACAAAGCAAAATAATATGAACTGATTCGGCCTTTCCTCTCCCTTGAAATTTTCTTTCTAATCACAATTAATATATCAATCTTGTTTATATTCCAACGCTCCTTATTTTCGGACCATTGTCTTCTATTTTTTTTTTATTATTGTTCAATTGGTTTTTACTCTCATTAATGTAATTTTGTCTTTCTGTACTTGGCTCTTCATGCTCTATCCATCAAGCCCTCACATTCACTCACACATCTGACACCCAGTCTTACGGAAAAGCGCTGTTTCCTATCCAAACACTGTACTTCTAGACGTAATTTATTTTCTTGGAAATCACATAAACACTGTCGGACTTTATTTGGAAGAGCCATGAATTCCCTCGAGGAGCAGTCGAGGGAATTTCTTGATGATCATCGTTCTATCATCTGTAATCCTCTGACTTCTGGGGTCTAATTTGATTTTTCTAATGTACGCTGGCACCCAGGCACATCTCATCTCTTCCACACTGTCCTTGATTTAAGCTTGTGGAGATAGATAGGACATTGCCCCAAATGTGACTATTTAATATCAGGGGAACATCGTTAACGGTGGCTATCTCTGCGCTAGCCAAGAGCATCCACGGTCGTTTCGCTAACTTTTCTGCGACTGTGGAGAGAGCAAGCGCCCTACCAAGAATTCCCGCACTCGTTCCGCAACTGCCAAACCAAGCGTCCCCACACTCGGGGACTCTTCAAGTCATTTGGTAAACAGGGTTGTAGGGGAGGAGACCTGAGGATATGGTGGGTGGGAATTGAGGAGCTTGGGTAAAAATTAGCTTACCAAGCTCTGTAGAGGTCTCTAAATTTAGGGACATCAGAATCTTGATGCTTCTTCACTGAAAGAGGGCTAAAGAGCCCACAAGTGCACGCGGGGGCATTGGCTCTGTTAAGGACTGTATCCAACAAACAAGGCTAAACTTCAACTAGCCACACCCGTAAGGATGCTTGGCAAATTATTAGTACATTATTTGGATTGATGTAAATCAAATTGAACTAAAGACCTAGATATGCTTTACTGTGATAGAGTGAGATCAACATATACAGCCTCATTTATTTCCAAGTGAATGACAAGTTGGAATGTGAAAAATGAAGGAAAACATGAAAGTGTGGTAGTTGCATCATTACTTTAATGGTGCCTGTGGTTTGAAATTATTATCAGTAGGTTTGCTCAACTGATAAACAATGAAAGTCTGGAGCCCAGTCCCTGTCTGCCTGAATTATAATTGTGTTGCTTCCAGGCTATAAAATCAAACCAAAAAGCTGGGAATCAGTCTAAAAGAATCTATGAATGTGTGTCTTATTCCTCCAAACACTCACCTTTAGCGGAAGTGAGACAAGAAATCCTGGAACCATGTCATTCCAAGTCTGGTTTACATAAAATTAGCAGAAACAATAGTTAGTGTTGCCAAAATCAATATAGAATTATTGGATATTAAAAGGAATAAACTGACTAGTCCAGTAATAGGAAAATCCATATAGAATTTTGGACCGTCATTTATTATTATGGCTGCGCGCTTGAAGTTCAGTTTTGAATCATCCATATTCCCAGGGGATAGATCTGCGTTTATGTAATCAAAGCTGACTAGAGTATTGCCATTTCTTGAACCTGGTATGTTCTTCCAGCGTACTCCACTTTTTCCATCAGGCTTGAGATTTCCTGCTACTTTAACGCCTTGGGAAGTTCGTTTCATGATTGCAGCACCCAATATTTCAGCTTGGTCAACTGGGAAGCGTGTGAATTTTCTTGGAGGTGATGGTGTGGTTTGAGTTAGCTTTAAGAACAAGCATCCATGCTTCTCAACTGTGGCAGTAAGACTGTTATAATTCATAGTTACCATGAATTGAGAGAATTATCAGCCAAAAAAGATTGATTAGTAAAAGAAAAATCAAAGATCCCACATCTTTGAAACCATTCCAAAATCTTTCCCAGTGTTGACGTCATAGATATGGGCAGATTCAAAGCCTAAGTCTGCAAGCAGAATTTTTTTCTCAGAGCTCAACCCATCTGACCAATTTACAATTACTGAAGTAAAGTTTTGTATCAATTTAATGCTGATGTAACTGCTAGTGCTAGCGATAGGAGTTTTGAGGCAAAATGGGCTCTTACCTGCAACTGTGCTACCATCACTTAGAGGTCCGCTCCATATATCCACATCTGCAGGGTACCGGTGCTTCAGGGTGATACTTTGGCCCAGTTTATCTTGCTATGTAAATAGGTAATATTCATCAGAACAACACCCTTGTACATAAAATCCCAGAATTAAATTTTCTAGCTGCTGACATTTATGGCAATTGCGTGAGGATTGGTTATCATCTGAATATCATCCGGTGGGAGCTGAGAGATATCAGTTGAAAAAATCAGGGGAGATCTAGTTTTTTTTTAATTTGTTTGAAATGGATCAAACATTAATATTATGTTTTGGGGAGGGAGTTTTCAAAGAGTAAAGAAGAAGAAAAATCACTTTGCTGCAGCCCAAAATGAAAATTGGGTTCTCTTCTCAGCCAATGTTAGTTTATTTTGACCCAGCTGGAGAAAACCGAGGTCATTGTATGGTCCCTTATTTGCAAGGGAGTATGGGAAAAGTGCATTCAAGGTTCTTATGCTGTTGGGAAATACACAAGGAAATTTAGCTGAAAGTTGAAATTATATGCATAAGTCATGTTATTAATTTCCTTACAAAGAATTCCAGTTATCTAGAGTGTCATCAGCTATTCTCCAGCTATTGGATTTGGTATCTCTGGCTGATGGTGTAGCACCCCACTGCCCAGTGCTAGTTTGGTCCAAGTGGGTTAGCTTAAAGTGAACAGGTGGATGTCATATAAATTCAATACAAATCCTAACTCACGCATAGATAATTTTATCCTGAAAGCCCCGATTTTTTATTGAACCTTCCATTTGGGTATAGCGCGACTGATATTTTATCATTGGTCAATGTTTGAAGTAATTTATAAACTGACTAGAATTAGACATACATTCAATTCTATGGCACGATCTGTTTGTGATACTTGAGGAGATGCCAAGTCACAGCTGTTGAATTTTTGAAGCTATAATTTAGAAAATTGGAAAGTTAACTGGACTTTTTAGAGGAATATTGCAACTTACGGCCTGTGTGAAAGATAGGTTGCACCCATAATATCTATCCCCGACACCCATTCATCAAAGTTTGACCTACCACTCACATGAAATGCTTCCTTTGCATTTCTTGGGCACATTTGTGGTCTAGAGATGTACAAGTTTTACATAAATGTGAACAATTAAGCTCTATTTATCCCCACCTTGTATCGAGAAACTAGAAAGAAAACAATGACTAACCCTCCCCAGGTACCATAACCAAGTTTAAGTCCCCTCCTTGTAAAGTCATCGATGAAATCGTGTAGATGGCGTCCGAAAACCCCACCCCAGTACTGTTTGTTGATGTAATTTTGTATATCAATTGTAAGTCTTGGTCCTCATCAATTGAAAAAACTAGGGTTTGTAACTTACTGCCATTTCTGAGGTACCCCAACCTCTTGTTTCCCATCCGCATTCAATGAAAAAAGTTGTATATCCAGCTTTTATGAACCCCTTCTCAGCCATCAAGTCTGCTTGCCATTTGAGTTTTTTAGCTTTGATACCCTCACAACCGAAAGGATAAAAAGAGTTCCATCCCATTACAGCTATTTTGAGATACATCTTGTCAGTCCTGGGAAGATTTTGGATTACAAGCTATGTAAACTCACGCTTAGGCCTGGTGACTGGAGCGTCTGTGTGTATTGCCACTTGGGTTGGGCTTTGGGTTGTAAATCTAATAGCTGATATGGCCGTGAATGCAATACCAACCCACTGGAAGCTGAAGGATTTGTGGGAAGTATTTGTGCAGCTATCTCTTAACAATAACATGTTGATTGAGTTATTCCACAGAGTATATATGTTTTTTTTCTGTATAATGATGAGTGTTTGGTTTGGCTCAAGTAGATGCGTCGAAAGAATGAAACCAGGATATAAAAATTGAGATACTTGGATTGGACTGCCAATGTTTTGGTGGCCTTTATGAAGCTAGGTAGCCTTCGAATCTACTGTAACGTGTAAAGTGGGCTTGATGCGGTAAAATTTATGAAACTAATGCTTTGAATAGAAAAGATTGTGAAAAATTGAGTGCAATGGCTAAGAAGAATGTCCGAAAATACTTGTGAGTCCTTGTTGGTAAGGCTGGTGTAGATAAATCAGGAGGGTTTGTTGTTGAGCAAAAGGCATCTGCGAACTTATGTATACTATTGGCTCAAACATCGCAAGAGCTGTCACAGGATCTATCACAAGAGTTAAGCAACATTCGGGCATCTGAGCTCGACATCAACGATCCCCGACTACCCGAACTACAGTCCTTAGAACATGCGGAGCATGTCAGAATGGCCCTTAGTCATAGGCGAAAGCAGTATGGCAGCAGGAAAGCAGTCCAGCGGTGGAAAAGCTCAAGCAAGGAGCTTGCTGAGCTCATAGATATGAATGCAAAAGCTATTGAAGATAAAGTAAAAGAAGTGATAAGGCTAAATGTCCGGAAGAGAAGACATACTGCAGAACAACACGCCGCGAGAAAGAGAAAGAAAGTAAGTAGTAAAAGCAGCAGACATTTTCTGTCCTGCTTTGTACTCGGTCATCCCTGGATGATAGTCAGGCACATTCACAAGAGGAGGAAAGAGTATAAATAGGAGCAGTAGACCGTGTTGTATTTAATTATCTCTTTACATTATCTTTTTATCTCATTATCATTATTTAGTGTACATACATCTTTATCCTGTCTGGTAGCCTCGCTCAACAGACATACATACTAGAAATTAAGCACATAAATCATCTTACAAATTTAACATTTGTGAATCAAGACTAGAGTCCAGAGCGGCTGCGCCGCCTGTGTCCAGTGCAATATAATGACAGGAAGTGCCCTGGACAAAAATATTGCAGCAAAGAGAGTTGCAGCCCTCTATATCTCTATCACATTACAGCAACATATTCAATTAGAATTAGAAGTAAAAATCCAGCCCAAACAGTGAAGAGACATGGTCCCAATGTACAGGTCCATGTGTCCAAATGTTGAACTTAGAGAAGTAATTGCTACTAAGGTTCCTAATAGGGTGAGATTGGGATGTTCATTTGCGGTCATCAGACCAAGTCATGGGTTGATGTGTTGTATTCAATTAAGCGTCTTTGTAAGGCAACTTGCATGAAGTATAACTATTCATCAGACATGAAGTAACTTGTTCAGCCTTTTGTTATGTCTCATAAAACCCAACTGATGGTCCTTGAGCAGGTTACACAAATGTGTATGTCTATTTGCGGAGTCATTATTGGTCTACAATAGACCCAAATGAGGTATTTGATTTGAATAGCAGTTCAAAATGCGGGTTCATTGTTTTTGGAGGTTCAGATAAAGTGAGATTTTAGGTTATCCGTTGGTCCTATTGGAGATCGCAGACAGCGTTCATCGCAGAATCATCTGAGTAAAATCCAGAAATCACAACAATAAGGATGGTGGAGGAGTAGTTAATTGGTGGTTAACGCTTCAGTATAAATACCGGCACAGTTTAGCAGTTGAGGTTTTTGCCCGACCTACCATCAATATGAGCCCAAACCCGGTTGGATGGTAGGTCAAGGAGTACAGAAATAAAGGCCCATGCTATCACCAATTTTTTCAGGATTGTAAGGTTTAGATTCCTGATCTCTGGGGAACTTGAGGAGGAGAGGCGAGAGTGCCTTTGGGCTTGGATGAAGGAGATCGAGTAATGTGGCTTTTGGTTGAAGCGCGTCGCCGGGCGTCTTTGAGAGAATCTGCAAGAGAGCTGATGTGGTCCTGCAGACGTTCACGTTCTTCGGCCCAAGAGAGTTTTTCTGCCCCGAAGGCCTCTTCCTGATAAAAAAGTAAAGAAAACAATATGGGAGTCAGCCAGAATTTGGTATTCTTTCACATCAGAGGATCAAAAAAAAAAAAAAACTCGCCCTTAATTGACCCATTGTCATCAGAATTTAACTCCATCACATATTTCTACTCAGGATGCACCACGATTTAAGCTTATGCAAACTGAGCATTCAGCCCGTTTATTGCACATCATAAAATCCATCTTCCTTAGGAATTTGGATGAAAGCGCTACCATTCAGCTGGAAAAGGCAATAGGAGAAAAGATAGTTAGCAAAAGACAAATAATTGGCCGGAAATTATATCCAGAATTGTAGCAAGTCGAAGCAGCAAAGGTAAAACAAAAAGTGTCACATTCCATGGAAATAGCCTATTGCAGAGTGCCAGTGCTCAGGTGAGTTCCATCCATTGACAGGATGCAGGTGCATGTGCATGTTCGTTAACAATCCTTACCATCATGGTTCAATGAATACATTACAGGCTGAGAACAGATAAAGGAATCAGCCCAAGGATTCTAGGAAGTAAAACTTTGCAGGATAGTCCGGGAGCAAAATGAGCAAGTCAAGGAAGAATCCCATAATATATGCAGTACAGGCTGAGATTAGATAAATTAATCAGCAGGAGTCGTCTTTAAATGGTTCCGAGAAAGTAAGAGGTGAATAAAAGATAAGCGTTAGCAAAAAATGTATTTCATTTCTGGTGTAACAAAGGCAATAGGAGAGTGGATATGCAATTGTACGACGGAATAGGTACTGTTCAGGCTTCCGGGAAAGGGTTGATTGGAGAGTCATTCGTCATGTTTGCTATCATGGTGTACATTCTTATTCATTATAAATACTGCCACTTGATACAGCATTGGGTTGTTCCCTCACCTATCATCAATATGAGCCCAAACCCGCTCGGGTGGTAGGTCAAGCTGTCCATAAATCCAGGCGGAAGCTATTGCCAATTTTTCCAGCATTTTCAGGTTTAGCTGGACTTGGAAAGATGTCCAAGTAAAACTACGAATGACTGTGGTGGTAAGCAAGAATCAACGGATGAAATCAAAAAGAACACTTAAGATAAGAAAGCAAGAATCTTGAATGGAGCAGACCAACATGCGCCTTCGTTATGTACATGTTTGCTTCCCTTGGATTGATGAAACGCTGAATGGATTCCGGATCACACGTCTACTACAGTTGCTTGGATTTTGCTGGGATGATGATCAAGGGGTTCAGGAAAGGTGTCTTTGGGGATCGACGTACGTTAACATATGCAGCATCGCATTTTTCAAGGAGACTTTCGATCCAATGTGCTGGGTCAAACAAGGATGGCTCGGTATTCGAGCCGCCTGGCAGCTTGGATCTTGTTGCCATTGATACGCACTCAGAATGAAATTTTTACTTCCCTACCGGAGCCAGTGGTTGATGTATGCATCTCCTCATGAGTTCAGGCGGTGATTGTTGTGCTTGATGAAACACCACACTCCGGGTGGCTAAGCAGGCCGAGCAGTTTGAAGCGCAGAGATAGTCAAAAAGTTTTTCAGCGGGCGGGCCGCTACCTTTGCGCCTGCGCCAGCTAACACAAGCCTCGGTGAGAGCACGAAGGCAGCCAGTTTGCAGCCACCCGGAGCTTTGCGCCCTCACAGGAAATAGGGACAGTGTGAAGTTCGTATCGGCACGGCTCCCACAAAAAGTGGTGTTAGAGTTGGAGGATCAACAAGATTACAAACATACTCTTAGTACATACACAAGTGTATAGCCCCCAATTTTGGGGATTGGGGAGGGATTTTTAGAAAAGGGGGCTTGATGAGAAGGGTGCACAATATTTTATTGGTGGAAATATAAGTACAAAGGTAACATTTCATGTTGAAATCAAAAAGCAATGAAATTATGAAGCAAAAAAAACAAAAAGGATGAGAAACTAAAAATATTAATATAACTATTGCCTCTGTACATTTGAAAGAACCTCTTTGTAAACAATATTTGATGTTTCATATGAAGGAAGGCCAAATTCAGGTTGAGGGACTGCTACCTTTGTAGTACGGCTGGACTTACTTTGTGACAATGCAACATAGATTTGTCCATGATGAAGTACATTACCTACATCTCCAATTTTCTGACCTTGAGATTTGTTTATAGTTAGTGAGAAAGCCAGATTTAAGGGGAATTGTTTCCGTATGAGCTTGAAAGGCAATCCAGACTCATCAGGGTCTGGAACAAAGGAAATGGGTGGTATAGCCACCAAGTTGTTGACTCTATTTCCTGAAATTACCTTTGCATAAATAACATTTGGGCCCAGGTTTTCCACAATCAATGTAGTCCCATTGTTTTATCAAGGATCCTCAGCATTATTATTGGGAAGCCCCTTTTCAATTTCAGAATATGAGGTGAAAAGCCTGAAATTGTTAGACTATTTATTTAATCCTGTAAGTATAGGTTTTGGGGTTCATCTTCCACTGAATCATACCTTGTATAATTCCTGCCTTCTGATGGAATATCTTGCAAGATCCTAGCATTTATATGGTTGACTGAAACATTCTTGCAGCAAAGAATAGCCCAGTCCAAAAAGTAATCATGTTGGGAGAAAGACCTGGAAATATGTGGGAATATTTGTGTGATGAGATGATCCAAATTGTCCTTGTTGGATCCGCCATGAATTACCATTGAAGCAGGCAGCTGTATCTTGCTTGAAAAATCAGTGATACCTTCTATGTTCCCAACAAATAGAAAATTTCTCAAAGTGAGGATCCCCAGCTGCACACATGTTGATGGATTGCAGAAGGCCAACTTGTAAGCATAGTAGTTCAAGGCAGTTGAAAGTGGCATTTCCTGCTTGAGTTCAGTACTCTGACCAAGATCTCCATTTGGATGTGAGAGCACATAATGGAGAGGATCATATTTGCTTTCTAATTCAGATACTCTTGAAAGGGATTGGCCACAATAGTTGATGATAACATCCCTTGTGGCTGTTTTCAAAGGGTCATTGCTTTCAAGGTAAGAAATTTTAGAGCATGATGACTTAGTGAAAGTGAAAAAGAAAGAAATACCTTCTACCCAGATGGCTGCAATTTGCTCCCCTGTTGGGAGGTGATAAACTCTTTGGTCCACATTTGTTGCCGTTTCTGTAAGCCTTATTGAGCAGTTTGGAGTGATTTCAGATGCTAAATGCTCAGACTGGTGTAAGAGAGGATTGCACCGGTGAACTATTTTTTTGATCCTTGTCATAAGCTCTGGGAGAAGATCTTGACCATGAATATGAAGATTTTCAAACTCATGTCCATTATTGTATATGTAGAGCAGATCAAGCTGCCAATGTTGTGGTGAATTTTCCCCTTCACCTTGAAAGTATATATACCTTGTCCTTGGTTGTTCAAAGCAGCTCTTTTAGCACAATTTATACCAAGTGAAGTAAATCCAAAGTTGCTGTTTATAAAATGTATGGAACTTATCAGTATATTTCCTTGAGGCAAGTGGTCTTGAGTTGCATCTTTGAAAAGCTGGAGTAAATATGGAGGAGGGGGTGGTTGATTTATGTTGATCCTCCAAGAGCAACAGCATAGGGCATTGGTTTTGCCTTGAAATAGTATGGCATGGCATAATGGACATTGCCTCTCTCTTCTCAGTGTGTGTGGTCTGAAACTTGGACCCTAACCCTGCAAAAATTTATCTGGCAAATGTTTTTGGCTACCTAGTTTTCATTTTCATTCATTACAGGATGGTCATCCAAAACAGCACCTGCAGGATTTTCAAATCCAATCTGGTAAAAATGATGATCAACCTGATTTAGAACCTTTTCCCAGTTGGTTTCTGGAATATCATCCTCCAAGTGTGGTGGTTGCTCTACAGAAGGAAGGTTTGAGGAGTTATCAAAGTTGGCGTAGATATTAATCTGATTGTTGGGAGAAAGATCTTGGGAATGGACCAAGTTGGAAATGGAAACCCTGGAGGGTTTTATAGGAGATTGATGAATTCTATTGGTCTGATTGGTATTTCCATGGTTGTGGTTATGAGACATCAGTTGAGTGATTTGAGACAATGAATGCCTTTGTGACGGGACATGATTGGGGAGTGAGTTGAATGGTAGTTTTGATGGGAAGTAAGTGAATGGATATGATGAGATCTCTGATGAGAAACTGGGGATGGTAGTTGATAAGATATTTGCTGGCACATTGGGGATGGAACTTGATGAGAGATTGGACGGGACCTTGAGGATTGGAGTTGGTGAGAGATTTGACGAGAATGTTGGGAGAATTGATGGGAATGTGGATGGTGTGTTTGATGGTCATTGTGTAGATGCTGAAGATGGGAAGTGTGATGATTAATGATTAAACTACATTGGAAGTGCTGATGACTTGGAGAATTGTGAGAGTTGAAAAAATAAGAATTAGTTACAGGAGATGATTGTGGTGTTCAAAATTGCATAAGATGTGTTTACATAAAATCATAAACTGCAATTTTGGCTGGGAGATGTCAGCGTACATAAAACTTAAAATGACATCTCCCAGCCAAAATTGTAGTTTATGATTTTATGTAAACACATCTTATGCAATTTTGAACACCACAGATGGATGGTGGAAATGATTGGGGTTAGGGGTGGTGGGCAGATTGAGTAGAGAATTCAAGTCCCTTTGACAAAACCTAGCATTTCTTTCCCTTTTGTATGTTCTTCTCAGTTCATCAATATTCCAGTTCATTGTAGATTAATGGGAGCGTAAAAGTAAAATGCAATAAGAGTATGTGTCAGATGTGTCAGATGCAATAAGAGTATGTTTCAGAAGTTGTTGGTAGCAGAATTAATTAAATAATGTGACTTGGTTTCCAGCAACAGTGTACAATGTGTGTACTTTGGTTGGTAGCAACATGATTGGGTGTTATAATGTGTTATTGGTTGTTAGCAACAGTATTGGTTGCTTTAGTGAAGAAGTGTGCACAATGTCAAAACAAAAACCCCAAATAAGTATGTAAAACAAACAGAAAAAGCAAGAGCAAAACAAAAAGAGGGACAAAAGAAAAAGAATACATCTCATGCAAAAAAAAGCAAGAGAATTGAAAAAGAGCAAAAAAAAAGCAAAGAAAAGAGCAAAGAAAAAAAGAGGGAAAAAAACTTCAAAAACAGAAAGCAAAACAAAAAATAAAAGGCAAAACAAAAAAGCAAAACAAAAAACAAAAAAGCAAAACAAAAAATAAAAGGCAAAACAAAAAAGCAAAACAAAAAAAAAGCAAAACAAAAAAAAAGCAAAAAGCAAAAAAAAGCAAAAAAAACAGCAAAGCAAAGCAAAACAAAACAAAACAAAACCAAACAAAACAAAAAAGTGAAAGCAGAAAGCAAAAAAAAGAAGCAAAAGCACAAAACAAAAAGCAAACCAAAAAGCACAAAAAAAAAGCAAAACAAACAAGCAAAAAAAAAAGCAAGACGAAAAAAGCAAAAAAAAAAAAAGCAAACAAAAATGAAAAAATGAGCAAACAAAAGCAACAAAAAGTGAAAAAAGTGAAAACAGTGAAAAAAAAGTGAAGAAAAAGTGAAGCAAAAAAAGCAAAAAAAAAGCAAAAAAAAGCAAAAAAAAGCAAAAAAAAGCAAAAAAAAAGCAAAAAAAAAGCAAAAAAAAAGCAAAAAAAAAGCAAAAAAAAAGCAAAAAAAAAAGCAAATTAAGTTTCTTTAATGTGGCCCTTGGCCTTAGAAACTGAACAGGGAATGTTGCCCTCGGCGTTAGACACTGAACAAAGGTGTCAGGGTTTGTTTGGCTTGCAAAGGCCATTCCTTTAGTTATATGTAGATTATGACATAATCTAAGAGCATCCACCCTCATTTTGCTAAATTTTCCGCAACTGCGGAGACTTTAGCGAGGCGCACAGGCCTCTGTAGCGCCCAACCAAGAAATTCCACCCTTGCGGATCAGTATTGTGCCTCTTCTACGGGTGTTGATAAACGCACGCCAACGCCAACCCGCACGCCAATTTTTTTTGGCGTGCGGGGCCAACACGCCATTTTTTTTTGGCGTGTAGGGTCTACACGCCAAAAAAAAAGGGCCTGTGAGACCCACACCCCAAAAATGGCGTGTGGTTCCCACACGCCATTTTTTTTTGGCGTGTGGGCCCCGCACGCCAAATAAAATTGGTGTGTGGGCCCCGCACGCCAAATAAAATTGGCGTGTGGGCCCCGCACGCCAATTGTTTGGCGTGTGGGCCCCGCACGCCAAAAAATTGGCGTGCGGGTCCCCCCTCGCTCACATAATTGAATGGGAGGGACCATTTGATTACGTGAGCGGTGTGGAACTCCTAAAGGATCAGGAAAGAGCTTGAAGGGGAAATAGACAACAAATCCAGTAAGTAGAAGATGTTGAAGCTACAGGTGCTGATGAGGCTGCCCTTCTTGACTAATGCTGAGGGGAAAGGGTTTCACTAAGAAAAAGAAAGAAAAGAGGTGTGGCTATATTTCTACTAATCCTTAGACTGCTGCTACTCATGGGAACTTAGGTTGTTTAATCAATCTGAGGCAGGGACCTTAAGAGGAGTGAGAAAAGCACTGAGAAAGAGTATGGGGTATGTGTTATGATTTTTATTTGTGTAAAGGTTGATGCAAAAGTAAATGTAAAAGGTTTAAAGGTAAATGTCAATGTAAACTGTACTTTGCTAAAAGGGGAGTGCATGCCTCATCCATAGAACTAAGGGGAGTTCTACTTATACACAGGGCACAAGATGGCTAATCCTGGCAGTAAAGAGAAGGGGGAAATGTGTTCAGAGGTATACAACCAAAATAGAGTAGTGATAGTGTAAGAAAGATGAGCCAATGTAGCTAGAACTATGTATATAAGGAATACAATGTGACTAGTAACCAAAGAGGATGATAATGACAGAAGAAGTAATTATGTAATATGAATGACTGTGCTGTACAACTTTATACCAAAGAAGATATAAACTACAGAACGGTATGTAATATCTATTGTACTGTATATTTATAAATCAATACCTTGTATAATATCCTATGGGGTTGTAGTATTGGTAAAGTGATGTAGTTATAAGTGGTAATATTCTAAGAATGCTAATAACTTCTGAACCAAAGGGAAATCAGGGGTACTTTGAGTAAGTGACTAGGGGTAGTTTTGTATGTAGAATTTGATTATGTAATAATAATGAAGTATATGTGAGAGGAAATGTAAGTTGTTGATGATTGTATGTGAAAAGGTATGGATTACCACAGCGGGGCCCCTCCCGGCTGACGAGGTTATACAACCTTGTCAGCCGGGAGGACTTCCTCCCGGCACGAGGCTGTATAACCTCGTCAGCCGGGAGGACTTCCTCCCGGTGTGGAAATAAAGACGACCTCGGTAACAGAAATGGTAGGTTGCCCTTCTTCCTGGTTGGTTCTGGTGGTTCTTTGATTTCCTCTGCAGGATAAACACTGTCAGCGGATAGTCAACTGGTTTCCCTGCAACACCTTATACTCAGCAAGGGGACCGTTCCTCTTGCGTTCGTCGTCCTGATGATGCCCTACACAGTTCCGCTTGTCTGCACACGCTGAATAATTGCTGAGAGAACTCTAAACAATGAGGTTTTCTTATATACGCTGTAGTTGATAGCTATCTACTCCGATGATAAGATAAGATAAGACCCGCAGCCCTGGTAAAACCCTCTATTTATACAACAGTCCCCCCGATCATGTCCCGCATTCCCCGGTACTGTCCCTGGAGCCCTACTTGCCTGTCTCCTCGATCCCGCATCACACCACAGCCTGTCCCCAACTACTATACCCCGTTGACCCCCGCAGCCATCTGTCGCTCCCCTGCGCACGACTCCGCTTCTTCTGCCCCCGCTCCGCTTGCGGCCTGGCGCCCCGAACCCCGTGGGTCCGCCCGGTCCATTACGTCGCGCATACTGAAGCAGCCTTCGTCCGCTCGACCGATTGCCCGCGCCAACTATAGAATGTCACATGCTGCGCCCTGTGCTTTTCCCCGCGGAATGTCCGATGACATTTGGTAGATACCCCCTTACCTCAGCCTCAGTCTGCCGCTGAGCCCGCGGCTGCGGGCTCAGCTTCAGTGCTGCACCTCTGGTATATAAGTTCTCCCACATCCCCCTCGCTTTTGAATCCTGTCCTCAGCGATTCCCACACTACCCACCACCTTCCCATACCTTTGATCATACACTCCCCATACCCACCTCCCTATCCCATACCCACCATGCCCCATCCCCGAACCCCCTGTGATCGTTGCGCCGCACGGTCCAGCCACGCTTCCCTCTCTTCTCCCTGCTTCCAACCCGCGCCTGGAGCTGCCTGCACGGCCTGCGCTCGGTCCCACCGTCAATGCTCCCTGTCCCGCAGAAACGCTCCTTGTCCCCAGCCTCAATCCCGTTCCGGAACTCAATCCCGTCAGAAACGGCACCGCCGCGAAGATTCCTCCGAGATTCCGGACCACTTTTCCATCCCTTCTTCCACCCCTTCCCCTCCTCGACGCCGCCATCGCCCCCAATCGAGTGAGAACCCCCGTCGGAACTGATTGAATGACTCCAAAACCTGAACGGAGGAACTTCCAAGACGGACCGACCTGGGCCGCCGCCCTCCAAGCCTGGGCAACTTGCCACCGCATCAACATTGGCGCTGGAATGGACCCAAACGCTCCTCGCCGCTCTCCGATCCCTCCGCCGCGCCCATCCCCGGTTCCCCTTCCGCGCCGCCGAGCCCAGACTCCCTTCCATGCTCCCCCTCCTCCATCACCTACCCCTCCTCCCCCACCTTCCACCCCACCTCAACCACCCCCGCGAACCACCCTCTTCGTCCCCCCTACCCCAGACCTCCCTCCACCCCCTTCGCCTACCCCGCCACCACCACCTCCACCAACACCCCCTCCCCCTCCATCCCCTCCCTTACCTCCTCGCCCTTCACCTACCCCCTCCCCTCCATCTATGACCTCCCTCCTACCACCACGTCCCGCTTCCCCTCCCCCTCTCCGCACTCCTTCTCCAGCTCCCGTTCCCTCCTCTTCCCGACCTCTTGGCGCTGCTCCCGCACCCAGTTTCCTCGAGTCGCCATACCGGGCCGCAATCCCCGACGACGAATACGAGTCCGGTGTCCCTGAAGCGGACCTCCTCCCGTTCCTGGAAGGTCAGACCTCGCTGGTCGAAGGATTGTTGAAGAAAGCGGTGACAATCCCCGCCAAAACCCGCCGAGAAATGCTCCGAGAATTCCACCGGTCTTCCGCCGCGCTGCGCCCCCGCCTCCGACCCGCTGTGTTCTTGGACTGAGCGCTTCGGACTTCCCTTTCACTTACTCTATACGTTGTATCCCTTTCCCCTCTTGTATTCCCCTATGCTGAAATACTATGCGCCATATGCTTGCCCCCCGCTAACCTGAGACAAACACCTGTGCCAAAGTGAGGTACTTGAGAGAAACAAAACAAAAATAAGTTACGAGTGCCCGGACCGCCCCGGATTGAGAACCACTTAGTCCCCGCACTTCCATTTTTTTTTTTTTTGTGTTTTTTTTTTTTTTTTTTTTTTTTTTTTTTTTTTTTTTTTTTATCCCCGCAACGTGAGATACTAAATCCTGAACTGAGATTGAATCCTTGAGAAAAAAAAAACTTGAAGAAACTGATAACTTGATGGAACCGATGAGTTGAGGACACTGATAACTTGAGGAAACTGATAACTTGAGGAAAATACCACGCCGCAATCCTGAGAGAAAGAGACACCACACCGCAACCTAAAGATGAGAGAAAGAGACACCACACCGCAACCTAAAGATGAGAGAAAGAAACCGCGCCCGCAATCTATGAAATCCTGAAAGGAAAACCCAACCCGCCCGCCGAGGTACCTGGACCGCCCCAGATGGAATTTCTGCACCATTCCCCGTACCCCTCGCCATCCTGAATATATAACAAAGAAAACCAGTAAACCCATTCACAAAACACAAATACATCCCGCTTTAGGGTGGCTGACATCCTGGGGTGGCTAGTTTATCCGGCTGTAGACCAGCTAGCGCACCCCCTCACCAATTAAGGCTTGGCCTATGGCCCCCATCCTCCCCCCGCTTTTGGCCGCTGTCCTCAGCGGTTTGTTCCTTGCACTTCGCCGCAAGGAACGCTCACCGGCCACCTCTTCATCGGCGCCAGGAGAATCCGCTTGACCCGCCTCATCGACGGGCGGCTCCGAAGGAGTTGGCTCCAAATCCGAGTCTTCATCGTTTTCGTCCTCAGATCCTGAAACGAGGGTTTCGTCGAACGACGTCGATCCCCGAGCGTAGAACCGCTTCACGTGGGATGCCGCCGCCTTCCGCTTCAACGGGGTTCCGTCCAATTCTTCCAACTGATAACTTCCCCCCGGAAATTTGCTGACCACGCGATAAGGTCCGTTCCATCGGTTGGCGAACAACTTTCCCCACTGGGTTTCCAAGCTCCGATTGTACAGGAGGACAAGATCGCCCTTCCGCAAAGGGTCCCGCAACCGGTGAGCGCAACGCTCGTCCCAATAGCGGACCGACTTCGCCCGAGATTCCCGCAAGCGCTTCGCCGCCTTCTCGACAACTTCCTCTCGTCGAAGGAGTTGTTCCGCCCGCGCTTCCAACAATTCTTCGGAAGTTTTCACCTTCCACCAGTCAATAGCGAGATAAGTGAGCATCTCGATATCGACCGGCAACACAGGCTGTCGCCCATACAGGAGTTCGTACGCCGAATAACCGGTGCCCCGCTTGGTTGAGATCCGGTCCGCGAAAAGGACTGCCAGAAGGAATTGATGCCACTTCCGGCCGGCTTCCCCGCACATCTTCACCAGTGTGTTCTTGATTGGCTGATGTCCCCGCTCAATCATCCCGGCGCCTTCCGGATAATACTCCGTGACCCTGCCGAACTTCGCCCCGCATGACTGAACCAGCTTCATCAGACTTCCTCGGAATTCCGCACCCCCATCCACTGTGACCAGCCGCACACATCCGAACCGCGAGAACCAGAACTCCTCCAGGAATTGGCCGACCTTGTCCGCCGACAGCTTGACCAAAGTGATGGCCTCGACCCACCCCGACAGATCATCCCTCGCAACGAGTAAGTAGGCGTACTTACCCGCCTTGATGTGGACAACATCCAAGGAAATCCGACTGAACAACGAATCCTCCCCTGTCGGAATTCCCACCTCCTTGGGGAGCGCCGAGCTCCGGCGCTGACACGCCTCACAGCTCCGGACCCAGTCACGGACTGACTTCACCATACCAGGCCACCAGAAACGCTGCCGAACGCGGGCACGCGTCTCCACCTCGCCCCGATGCCCCAACTCCTCGTGGAGGCTCCGAAGGATGACTTCCTGGCTCGCTCGACAAGTCGCCACCACCAGCGGTATGGGAGACCGCCTACGCCACAGTTGACCTTCCCTCACAAAGAAGTTGATGCTATTCCGACGAACCCACGCTTTCAGTTCGGTTGAAGTATCATCAGGGAAATTGAGGGTACTCAGGTAGGTCTCCATCAGCTCGTACTTCCCGCTCTGGCGAAGGGGAAGTTCGATGCCGACCGTCGTCGCGCCCGCTTTCATCAGCCGTTCTTCCACGTCCAACGCCTCTGCTGAGCGGAACCGCTCCGCTCCCTCCTCTTCCGCCACTCTCGACAATGCATCAGGCATTGTGAACGCCTTCCCCGGAACATGGACCACTTTGAAAGAAAACAATTGAAGGTAAGCCACCCATCGGGTCATTGGAGCATTAGGGAGAGTAGGAGAGTTGATCATCCTCGCCAGCGCTTCCGCATCAACTAGGAGTTCGAAGAACACCCCCCACAACACGTGTTGCAGCTTTCGCACCACCTTGGTGACCCCGCACAGCTCAAGCTTCGGCTGGGAGTATTGCGACTCGGTTTCCGTGAAGGTAATCGACTCGTAAAGAACCGGCTGATCTTTCCCGTCCTCCTCTTGCGTCAGCACGCCTCCCGCACCGAATTCACTGGAGTCAACCGCCAACCAAAATCCCTCCTTCCCGTAATCGAGATCCTTGAGCGTGATCTCCCTACCGACGATCTCCTTCAGCCGGGTGAACGCGCGATCGCATTCCTCGGTCCACTTCCACTCAGTCCCCTTGCGAGTGAGCCGCCTCATCGGGCTTGCGATCTCCGCAAACCGCTCGATGAACATCCGCACATAACTACACAACCCTAAAAACTGAAGGATGTGAGTTACGGTTTTCGGAACCGGCCACTCCAAGACTTTGTTCAACTTAGCCCGAGTGATGCTCCTCCCGCGAACTGAGACTTCATGACCGAGGACCTCCAAAGCCGGAACGCAGACCGCAAACTTCTTCCCTGAAACCGTAAGACCCGCGGTTTCGATCCGGAACAAGATCCGCTCCAAGGTGACCGCATACTCCCAAATGAAACGCCTGATGCCCGGGTTGTCCACCAAGACAGTTCTGCCGTAATCCGACTTCGGTCCCTTGATCCCCGCGTCATCAATGAAGATCTGGACAAGATGAGGCAAGTCGTCCTGGAGGATCCACGCCATCTGCGCTTGGTACACTGCTACCGAGTTGGTGGCTCCCTGCGGAAGACGAGTCAGCTGCATACGCCCCAACCGAGTCTCGAAAGCCGTGAGTGGCCGCGACTCGGGGTGCAATTCCCGCTGATCGTACCCGCCCATGACATCAACCAACCCATAGCAAACCCGCCCTGCCATGGACTCCACGAACTCATCGACGTGCGGAGGAAGCCCTGCATCCAGAATGGTAACGGAATTCAGTCTCTGAAGATCATGAACAATCCTCAAACTCGTCCCATCTTGTTTCAGCACCGGAAAAATTGGGCTGGAGTAGCTTGAGCAAGACTGCTCGTACAACCCCGTCCGCACCCGCTCCCGTACCAACTCTGTGAAGGTATCGCGAATGGTCGCCGGAACCGGAATTGGCTTGATCTGCCACGGTTCATGGGGTATCACCGGAATCGGATAAGGCTCCCCTATTCCCCTGTCCAACAGCCCGCGCTCTTCAGGGGAAAACGCCAAAGCCTTCGCCCGCAAGGTGACGACCTGGGCTAAGAGCTTCCACTCCTCCTGGCTCACCCACCCCGGAGGTCCGAAGTTGAGACTCGCCATCCGTTCATCCGTGATACGCTCTGTTGGCACGAATTCCGGAGGCCGCACCGAAAGTGGGGTAAGATGGGGGTCTCTCCCCACTGGATGGGCTTCAACGGTGAGTTCAAGCTTTGCGGCATTGGCTCATTCCGCGGCCTAACCTTCCGCGCCACCGGCTTGTACTTTGCCCCGCCCGATTCCACCCTCCGTAGAACGACACCTTCTTCCGCTGAGATCCTGCGGACTGGGAAACCAAAGACTCTCGATTCGCTCACGACCGTGGCACAAGGTAGGGTTTCTCGAAACGTAGTAGATACCCTTGGCGGTGCACAATTGGGAGGACTTACTTCTGCACCTTCTGCCTCCGCTCCATCGTGTTCCTCCTCCGTCCCCTCACTCCACACCTCCACTTCATCTTGCAGACCGATTTCCCGATAACTCCGCCTATGGCCTGACGAAACAGAATTGCTCACGTATGTGGCACTCGGTAGGGTTTTTCGAAAGGTAGTAGAAACCCTTGGCGGTGCACAATTGGGAGGACTTACTTCTAGACTGGTTGCCCCCGCTCCATCGCTTTCCTCCTCCATTCCCTCTCTCCAGACCTCCGGTTCCGAGTGCGGACCGACTTCCCAAGATTTCCGCCTATGACCAGACGAAAGGAATTCGCTCACGTACGTGGCACTCGGTAGGGTTTTACGAATGGTAGTAGATACCCTCGGAGGTGCACAATTGGGAGGACTTACTTTTGGGTCTTTTGCCTCCGCCCCATCATCCCCTATTCCTTCCCGCTCTTTAGGAGTCGACCGTCCGCGCGATGCTAGAGCTGACATCGTGCGGATTGATCGGCCGACACCTAAAAACCCCGTGCCAAGGGGGAAGCCTCCTGCTTCTCCCTCCCTCGGCACTCCTCCTCTCCCACCTCCGGCCCCAGCCGGGTCTCCCATCGACCGCTCGATGGCCGACAGATCGTCGTCGCGAACCGTCGCCCTCGGGAGTCCGCCACCGAAAGGACCTCCTCCTTGCGGACCGAATCGAACCGAAGACCGGCTCGGAAGGCGAACAAGAACGGCCGTCCAAGGATGACTTCGGAGGACCTCACCACCAAGAATGAGACCCTCCGCCTGGTCTTCGCCACCTCCACCCACTCACTCTCCACCACACCCGCCACCTCGCACTCATGGCCGCCGATTCCTCGCAAGCCGATGTTGGCTTGTCGGGTAACGAGATCCGAGTCTTGCGCCACCTCCGCCGGCAAAAGGTTGACCATCGACCCGCTGTCGATCATCGCCCATACTTGCTGGTCCCCGATGGTCATCTGAACATAACCAAGGGGGCAGGAAATGGAGTCCGACGGGAACTCCTCCGGATGGTGTCGGCACGAATGTTCGGCCTCCGCTGAACTCACGTCGAAGGCCACCCGATTACCTTCCGCCTTGAGGCCCGCACTCTCCTTAAGAGACGCTATGAGCTCTTCCGCCATTAGAGGGGAAACCGACGCCAATTCCTTGATGGAAAGAGTCAGCGGGCCATCCCCGTTCAGCGCGCGCTTGGCCAACTCCGCCGCCTTCTTTTTCCCGGTGGGCACTGCCACTCCTCCAGGCTGCGAAACTTCCTTTGCCTTGCCCTTCTTTGGAGGATCCACATCCATGCGGTCGTACCCGCCATAGCGGGCCGTCACCTCATCGGATTGGATGGCCCACACCTCTGATTGGACAGCCGGGGGAGTCCATCCAGACGTCCCGACAACTATACCCATCGAGGATTTGACCTCCGCCTTCGGGCCTTCCGCCGTCTCCCCCTGCCCTGCCGCCGCTGCACGAACCACGTCGCGCGGCACGGCCGCCTCGATCGGTTCACGCGATCTAGGGAGGAAATAATCGCCGTTATAAATCCTCACCCGCCTACCGTTTAAGTCGTCCGTCAACTCTTGACATCGAGACTTATAATGGGTATTCGACCCGCAATAAGTGCAATGAAGCCCCGGAGGCCCCGCACGCGGAGGACCGCTCCGCTGACCGTCGGCCGGTGCCGACGCTTGAGGCTGGGACTCCCGTTGAACCGTCTTCTGCATAAACAAACGAAGCTCCTTCAAGGTGTCAGCCAACTCCGCCACTTCAGCGGGCGCCACCGGCGCCGTATTCCGGGAAGAGATCACCGGCCCGATTCCGGTCAAGATCGCAACTCCCGAATTCTCGGCCACCAACTCCATCATGTCGAACTCCGCCCGGACCGCTCCCCTAAGCGACGCCAAGTCGGGCAACAGGGTCCCTCCATCCCTCGACCGCCGAATGAGGTTCTGATCGTACAGCCTCCGCTGCACCCGCTCCTGAACCGGCGTGGCGAGCCCCTTGAGGAAGCTCCGCTTGACCGACGCCGGCTCCCCAATGATCACCTCATTGCGATTAAGGTACTTCACGATGCGATCAAAGGAAGTGACGTACTCATCGAACGCCCTTCGATCGTTGACCCCACCCGATGCCGCCTTGCTCGACGCGAGATTCTCCAAATCCGCCTCCCGATACCGTTGCTGACGCGGACCCCACTTCTCCAACATCTCCTCCCTCAGACGCTCCCAGTTCTTCGCCTCGTACCCCTCCATTTCCTCCACATCACGCAACTCTTCTTCGGACTGAATGAAGTTGACGATTTGACGAACCTTGTCGCCGTCCGACGCCCCTTCGGTTTCCGCCGCCAATTCGAAACGACTCAAAAATCGATCAACCGCATCGATACTGAATCGGACTGCGGGAAAATCCCGCGGCCGAATCTTGACGCCCGTCGGTGGGTCCGACGCCAACCCTCGCCTCCTCACCCCTACCGGCGCTTCACCAGCCGCCTGCTTCCCCTTCCGATTCTCCTCCGTTCCGTCGTCCATGTTGACCTCCGACGTGATGCCGTAGGTACCCAGACCTCCCCCCTTCGGAGGGGGAGGGACGAACTTGGCGGGAGGGAGGGTGAACTTGGAGGAGGACGCTCCGCCCGACGCAGTCGTAGGAAGATAAGTGTCAGAACCACTCATCCTCGAACCATGATAAACGATATATAAAAAATAAAGAAAAAGACAAATGTCTTGACCCGTCCGCAGGTTGGAAACAGAAAGAATTTCCCGGCCAGACCCCCAATATGTGGAAATAATGGCGACCTCGGTAACAGAAATGGTAGGTTGCCCTTCTTCCTGGTTGGTTCCGGTGGTTCTTTGATTTCCTCTGCGGGATAAACACTGTCAGCGGATGATCAACTGGTTTCCCTGCAACACCTGATACTCAGCAAGGGGACCGTTCCTCTTGCGTTCGTCGTCCTGATGATGCCCTACACAGTTCCGCTTGTCCGCACACGCTGAATAATCGCTGAGAGAACTCTAAACACTAAGATTTTCTTATGTACGCCGTAGTTGATAGCTATCTACTATGATGATAAGATAAGATAAGAATCCCGCAACCCTGGTACAACACTCTTTTTATACAACAGTCCCCCGATCATGTCCCGCATTCCCCGGTACTGTCCCTGGAGCCCTACTTGCCTGTCTCCTTGATCCCGCATCGCACCGCAGCCTGTCCCCGACTACTATACCCCGTTGACCCCCGCAGCCGTCTGTCGCTTCCCTGCGCACGACTCCGCTTCTTCTGCCCCCGCTCCGCTTGCGGCCTGGCGCCCCGAACCCCGTGGTTCCGCCCGGTCCATTACGTCGCGCATACTGAAGCGGCCTTCGTCCGCTCGACCGATCGCCCGCGCCAACTATAGAATGTCACATGCTGCGCCCTGTGCTTTTCCCCGCGGAATGTCCGATGACATTTGGTAGATACCCCCTTACCTCAGCCTCAGTCTGCCGCTGAGCCCGCGGCTGCGGGCTCAGCTCCAGTGCTGCACCTCTGGTATATAAGTTCTCCCACACCGCACCCAAAGTGGGGTAAGATAGGGGTCTCTCCCCCACTGGATGGGCTTCAGCGGTGAGTTCAAGCTTTGCGGCATTGGCTCATTCCGCGGCCTAACCTTCCGCGCCACCGGCTTATACTTTGCCCCGTACGATTCCACCCTCCGTAGAACAACACCTTCTTCCGCTGAGATCCTGCGGACTGGGAAACCAAAGACTCTCAATTCGCTCACAACCGTGGCACAAGGTAGGGTTTCTCGAAACGTAGTAGATACCCTTGGCGGTGCACAATTGGGAGGACTTACTTCTGCACTATTTGCCCCCGCCCCAAAAGAACCTTCCGCCACTCCCTTCTCCGAACCCTCCCCATCCTCCTCCCAAACCTCTGTTGCCTGATGCGGACCGAACTCCCGAGATTCCAGCCTATGATCGGACGGAAAAGTATTGCTCACGTATGTGGCACTCGGTAGGGTTTTTCAACAGGTAGCAGAAACCCTTGATAGTGCACAATTGGGAGGACTTACTTCTACACCATTTGCCTCCGCTCCATTGTGTTCCTCCTCCATCCCCTCACTCCACACCTCCACTTCATCTTGCGGACCGACTTCCCAATAACTCCGCCTATGGCCTGACGAAACGGAATTGCTCACGTACGTGGCACTCAGTAGGGTTTTTCGAAAGGTAGTAGAAACCCTTGGTGGTGCACAGTTGGGAGGACTTACTTCTAGACTGGTTGCCCCCGCTCCATCGCTTTCCTCCTCCATTCCCTCTCTCCAAACCTCTGGTTCCGAGTGCGGACCGACTTCCCAGGATTTCCGCCTGTGACCAGACAAAAGGATTTCGCTCACGTACGTGGCACTCGGTAGGGTTTTACAAATGGTAGTAGATACCCTCGGAGGTGCACAATTGGGAGGACTTACTTTTGGGTCTTTTGCCTCCGCCCCATCATCCCCTATTCCTTCCCGCTCTTTAGGAGTCGACCGTCCGCGCAATGCTAGAGCTGAAATCGTGCGGATTGACCGGCCGACACCTAAAAACCCCGTGCCAAGGGGGATGCCTCCTGCTTCTCCCTCCCTCGGCACTCCTCCTCCCCCACATCCGGCCCCAGCCGGGTCTCCCATCGTCCGCTCAATTGCCGACAGATCGTCGTCGCGAACCGTTGCCCTTGGGAGTCCGCCACCGAAAGGACCTCCTCCTTGCGGACCAAATCGAACCAAAGGCCGGCTCGGAAGGCGAACAAAAACAGCCGTCCAAGGATGACTTCGGCGGACCTCACCACCAAGAATGAGACCCTCCGCCTGGTCTTCGCCACCTCCACCCACTCACTCTCCACCACACCCGCCACCTTGCACTCATGGCCGCCGATTCCTTGCAAGCCGATGTTGGCTTGTCGGGTAACGAGATCCGAGTCTTGCGCCACCTCCGCCGGAAAAAGGTTGACCATTGACCCGCTGTCACCCATTGAGGATTTGACCTCCGCCTTCGGGCCTTCCGCCGTCTCCCCCTGGCCTGCCGCCGCTGCACGAACCACGTCGCGCGGCACGGCCGCCTCGATCGGTTCATGCGATCTAGGGAGGCAATAATCACCGTTATAGATCCTCACCTGCCTACCATTAAAGTCGTCTGTCAACTCTTGACATCGAGACTTATAATGGGTATTCAACCCGCAATAAGTGCAATGAAGCCCCGGAGGCCCCGCGCGCGGAGGACCGCTCCGCTGACCGTCGACCGGTGCCCACGCTTGGGGCTGTGACTCCCGTTGAACTGTCTTCTGCATGAACAAACAAAGCTCCTTCAAGGTGTCAGCCAACTCCGCCACTTCAGCGGGCGCCACCGGCGCCGTGTTCCGGGAAGAGATCACCGGCCTGATTCCGCTCGAGATCGCCACTCCCGAATTCTTGGCCACCAACTCCATCATGTTGAACTCCGCCCGGACCGCTCCCGTAAGCGATGCCAAGTCGGGCAACAGGGTCCCTCCATCCCTTGACCGCCGAATGAGGTTCTGATCGTACAGCCTCCGCTGCACCCGCTCTTGAACCGGCGTGGCGAGCCCCTTGAGGAAGCTCCGCTTGACCGACGCCGGTTACCCAATGATCACCTCATTGCGGTTAAGGTACTTCACGATGCAATCAAAGGAAGTGACGTACTCATTGAACGCCCTTCGATCGTTGACCCCACCCGATGCCGCCTTGCTCGACGCGAGATTCTCCAAATCCGCCTCCCAATACCATTGCTGACGCGGACCCCACTTCTCCAACATCTCCTCCCTCAGACGCTCCCAGTTCTTCGCCTCGTACCCCTCCATCTCCTCCACATCGCGCAACTCTTCTTCGGACTGAATGAAGTTGAGGATTTGACAAACCTTGTCGCCGTCCGACGCCCCTTTGGTTTCCGCCGCCAATTCAAAATGACTCAGAAATCGATCAACCGCATCAACACTGAATCGGACTGCTGGAAAATCCCGCGGCCAAATCTTGACGCCCGTCGGTGGGTCCAACGCCAACCCTCGCCTCCTCACCCCTACCGGCGCTTCACCAGCCACCTGCTTCCCCTTCCAATTCTCCTCCGTTCCATCGTCCATGTTGACCTCCGACGTGATGCCGTAGGTACCCAGACCTCCCCCCTTCGGAGGGGGAGGGACGAACTTGGCGGGAGGGAGGGTGAACTTGGAGGAAGACGCTCCGCCCGACGCAGTCGTAGGAAGATAAGTGTCAGAACCACTCATCCTCAATCAATGATAAACGATATATAAAAAAAATAAAGGAAAAGACAAATGTCTTGAACCGTCCGCAGGTTGGAAACAGAAAGAGTTCCCGGCCAGACCCCCAATATGTGGAAATAAAGACGACCTCGGTAACAGAAATGGTAGGTTGCCCTTCTTCCTGGTTGGTTCCGGTGGTTCTTTGATTTCCTCTGCGGGATAAACACTGTCAGCGGATAGTCAACTTGCTTCCCTGCAACACCTTATACTCAGCAAGGGGACCGTTCCTCTTGCGTTCGTCGTCCTGATGATGCCCTACACAGTTCCGCTTGTCCGCACACGCTGAATAATTGCTGAGAGAACTCTAAACAATGAGGTTTTCTTATGTACGCTGTAGTTGATAGCTATCTACTAAGATGATAAGATAAGATGAGACCCGCAGCCCTGGTACAACCCTCTATTTATACAACAGTCCCCCCGATCATGTCCCGCATTCCCCGGTACTGTCCCTGGAGCCCTACTTGCCTGTCTCCCGATCCCGCATCACACGGCAGCCTGTCCCCGACTACTATACCCCGTTGACCCCCGCAGCCATCTGTTGCTCCCCTGCGCACGACTCCGCTTCTTCTGCCCCCGCTCCACTTGCGGCCTGGCGCCCCGAACCCCGTGGTTCCACCCGGTCCATTACGTCGCGCATACTGAAGCGGCCTTCGTCCGCTCGACCAATCGCCCGCGCCAACTATAGAATTTCACATGCTGCGCCCCGTGCTTTTCCCAGCGGAATGTCCGATGACATTTGGTAGGTACCCCCTTACCTCAGCCTCAGTCTGCCGCTGAGCCCGCGGCTGCGGGCTCAGCTTCAGTGCTGCACCTCTGGTATATAAGTTCTCCCACAGCGGCTACAGTATTTATAGTCTATGAAGTATGGTTTATTGAGTAAGCTATAGTATGTAAATGCTATTATGACATGAGAAATATGCTGATTAGTACATAATGGTGTTTTAGTAGAGTTCGCAACATTTTCACTCCTCAAAACCTTACAAAACACAGTAGGTTATCTTCTATCTGTAAGGTTTTAGGTTGACAACGTGGAATAACTTCAATATATCAAATAAATCTGAGAAAAGAAAAACATAGTTATATACATAATGTTTGTAATTTACATTATCAATATTGTATATAAACCCGGCCCGCGACTGGTTGTTAGAGTTTCCTCATCTCTTTGGAACTCGAACCATCCAGCCGCGGGTCACTAACATTTTTATTGTTTCTTATAGGTCCGTTTCCTTATTATATTTTCTTTTGATTATCATTATGCAATATTATATCTCTTTGGAACTCGAACCATCCAGCCGCGGGTCACTAACATTGTTATTGTTTCTTATACTATCTTCTACATACAACTAAAGGAATGGCCTTTGTGAGCCAAACAAACCCTGACACCTTTGTTCAGTGTCTAACGCCAAGGGCGACATTCCCCGTTCAGTTTCTAACGCCAAGGGCAACATTAAAGAAACTTAATTAATTTATTTTTTTCACTTTTTTTTCACTCTTTTTTTCACTTTTTTTCCACTTTTTTTCACTTTATTTCACTTTTTTTCACTTTTTTTCACTTTTTTTCACTTTTTTCACTTTTTTTCACTTTTTTTTCACTTTTTTTCACTTTTTTCACTTTTTTTCACTTTTTTCGCTTTTTTTTCACTTTTTTCACTTTTTTTCACTTTTTGTCACTTTTTTTTCACTTTTTTTCATTTTTTTTCACTTTTTTTCACTTTTTTTCACTTTTTTTTCACTTTTTTTCACTTTTTTTCACTTTTTTTCACTTTTTTTCACTTTTTTTCACTTTTTTTCACTTTTTTTCACTTTTTTTCACGTTTTTTCACGTTTTTTCACGTTTTTTCACTTTTTTTCACGTTTTTTTTGCACTTTTTCTTGCACTTTTTCTTGCACTTTTTTGTTCCACTTTTTTTGGCACTTTTTTGGCCCTTTTGTGGGCTCTTTTTTTTGGCTCTTTTTTTCTTTTTTTTTCTTTTTTTTGCTTTTTTTTTTTTTTTTTTTTTGCTTTTTTTTGCTTTTTTCTGTTCACTTTATTTTTGTTTTCTGTTTTTGCTTTTTTTTTTTGCTGTTTTTTGTTCACTTTTTTTGTTTTGTTTTGTTTTGTTTTGTTTTGTTTTGTTTTGTTTTGTTTTGTTTTGTTTTGTTTTGTTTTGTTTTGTTTTGTTTTTTTTTGCTTTTTTGCTTTTTTGTTTTGTTTTTTTGTTTTTTTGTTTTGCTTTTTGTTTTGCTTTCTGTTTTTGCAATTTCTTTCCCTCTTTTTTCTTTGCTCTTTTTTTTATTTTTTTTGCTCTTTTTTTAATTCTCTTGCTTTTTTTTGCATGAGCTGTATTCTTTTTCTTTTGTCCCTCTTTTTGTTTTGCTCATTCTTTTTCTGTTTGTTGTACATACTTATTTGGCCATTTTTTTTGACATTGTGCACACTTCTTCACTAAAGCAACCAATACTGTTGCCAACAACCAATAACACATTATTGTAACAACCAATCATGTTGCTACCAACCAAAGTACATATATTGTAGACTGTTGCTGGCAACCAAGTCACATTATACAATTAATGTTGCTATCAACAGCTTCCAACAACTAATTAATCAAACTGCTGCTACCCTCTCTCCAGCAACAAATAGAGCTCTTCTTCACCTGAAATCTTCCATTCCCCCCAATAATATCCCACTTTTACTACCATCATTCTTCAAAGTAATAATCCAGCACATACTCTTTATTGCATTTTACTTTTACGCTCCCATTAATCTACAATGAACTGGAATATTGATGAACTGAGAAGAACATACAAAAGGGAAAGAAATGCTAGGTTTTGTCAAAGGGACTTGAATTCTCTACTCAGTCTGCCCACCACCCCTAACCCCAATCATTTCCACCATACATCATCTTCTGTAACTAATTATTATTTTTTCAACTCTCACAATTCTCCAAGTCATCAGCACCTCCAATGTAGTTTAATCATTAATCATCACCCTTCCCATCTTCAGAATCTACACAATGACCCTCAAAAACACTGTGAGCCTGGGTCTCTTGAGTGGCAACAGGACACAAGGGAAAGAGGGATTAAGTAATAAAATTACTTAGTAGAAAAAAAGTAGAAATAGTATAATAGTAATAAAAAGATCTTAAATGATCTGGGGAGCTGCCAACTGAGGGTTCTTTACAAGTTTGACTAAATTGCTAAAAGCAGAACCAGACTGAAAAGATAAAAGTGTGTCAGAAAACAAAGAAAAGAGAATAGGAGAAAAGAAAGAAGGAATGAAAAGGAGACAAGAAACATACTATCAATCAGAAAAAATAAGAAGAGAGATGACGAGGTCTTGTAGGATGATGCGAGCAGTGATAGAAGCAGCAATTGATCTTTGGTGATGAAGCAAAAATAAATCAAGAGAAAAAAAAGGAGGTTCAGTGATTTCCTCATCAAACAACAATGAGAACTAAAGAGAAATAGGAGTGAAGAAAAAGGAAACAAACAGGACAAAGGCTTAGGAAAGATATTTTTCTTTAATGAGGAAGGATGGAGCGGGTGAGCAGGGATCTTGATAGTGGAGAGGGAGAAGGGAAAAGTCAAATGTGAGTTAGTGAGTTCTGATTTTATCAGAGCTGAGAGTGACTTTACTGAGTGAGATTCTTGATCTTTCATTGAGAGTTGATAATCTTGAAGTGGGAAAATTAAGCAGAGAGCAATGAGAAGTTGAGCAGTGAATCGTTGAGTGGTCGATTGAGGAGCTGAAGACGAGATGAGCTGAGGATTGTCTTATTAAACTTCTTCAGTAAACCTAACCGTGTGGAGGCATCTGCCTCCTGTTCATCGACCTTTCACAAGGTCACTTTCACAAGGCGGCTTAATTGACACATACTCAACAGGTTCAGCCTCTTCTTCCACAACTGAGACTGGGTGAAGGGACCTGGTCAAAGGAAACTGAAGCCAGCCAATCTTTTTTTGGTCAAAGAAAACTGACTCAAGGATTCTTAGATGGAAACCTGGTTGATTTTCCCTGATAAAATCAACAAAAATACAAGGGGACAGGATCTTGGAATTATCAAGCAACTTATTTCTGCGCTATGCCTTATCTAGCAGGATTTAATATTATTGGTTCTATGCCACTGCTTGGGAATTGAAGGTGTAGTAGAAAGAAGGGAAAAAGGGGAGGATAGAACAGAACAGACAGACTAGAGATAAAGGACTGGGGAGAAGCTGATGATGTTGCAGAAGAAGGGAATCACTGGTTTATTAAATGACAGTAGGACTGGGAAGTAATCAGAGAAGTGAGGAGCCTTACTTAGTATTCCAAAATCTTGTTGAGGAAGCTTCTGGGTTCAACTGGTTGAAGTCCTTTTACTGAAGTGTGTGGTTGTTGTGTGGTATTCTGGAGTCTGTGTATCTTCTGGGGTGTAGAGGATACTCAGACTCTAAAATTTTCATAGTTTGATGACATAAGCAGTGCAGGCTTGTGGTCAGCTTGCATCTGAAACACGGCGTAACAATATATAGAATAAATTCACCAGTAATTCATTACTATGTGAAGGAGTAAGATATAGAGAAAGTGCTCAGTTGTAACTGGGGCTAAAATATGATGAGGAAACAGAATCTGAAGTCAAAAAAAGTGCAAGTTCAAAACTGTAAAAGATATGATTAAGTTTTGGTCTAAAAATGTGTGTAAGGAAGACTTGTAGGCTAATGGTATTAGCTCTAAGGCTGACACACACCATTCACATTCCCATCAATTCTCCCAACATTCTCGTCAAATCTCTCACCAACTCCAATCCTCAAGGTCCCTTCCAATCTCTCAGCAAGTTCCATCCCCAACGTCCCAGCAAATATCTTATCAACTACCATCCTCAGTTTCTCATCAGAGATCTCATCATATCCATTCACTTACTCCCCATCAAAACTACCATTCAACTTCCTACCCAATCCAGTTGAATAAAAATCATGTCCCATCTCAAAGGCATCCATTTTCTGAAATCACTCAACTGATGTCTCATAACCACACCCGTGGAATTACCAATCGGACCAATAGAATTCATAAAACTCCTAAATCCCCCTCAAGGGTTTCCATTTCCAACTTGGTCCATTCCCAAAATCTTTCTCCCAACAATCAGATTAATATCTACGCAAACTATGCTAACTCCTCAAAACTTCCTTCTGTAGAGCAAAATTCACACTTGGAGGATGATATTCCAGAAACCAATTGAGAACAGGTTCTAAATCAGGTTGATCATCATTTTTCCCAGATTGGATTTGAAAATCCTGCAGGTTCTTTTTTGGATGACCATCCTGTAATTAATGAAAAGGAAAACTATGTAGCCAAAACAATTCCCCAGATAAAGTTTTGCAGGGTTAGGTTCCAAGTTTCAGACCACACACACTGAGAAGAGAGAGGCAATGTACATTATGCCAGGCCATACTATTTCAAGGCAAGACCAATGCCCTCTTCTTTTTCTCCGGGAGGATCAACATAAATCAACCACCCCACCTCCAGATTTACTCCAGCTTTTCAAAGATGCAACTCAAGACCAATTGCCTCAAGGAAATCAAATGATAAGTTCCATACATTTTATAAATAGCAACTATGCATTTACTTCACTTGGTATAAATTGTGCTAAAAGAGCTGCTTTGAACAACCAAGGACAAGGTATATATACTTTCAAGGTGAAGGGGAAAATTCACCACAACATTGGAAGCTTCATGCCAATTTCTCAGGAAGTTCCAAAATTCTTGCAGCTCTACATATACAATAAGGGACATGAGTTTGAAAATCTTCATATTCATGGTCAACATCTTCTCCCAGTGCTTATGACAAGAATTCAATAAATACTTCACTGGTGCAATCCTCTCATACGCCAGTCTGAGCATTTAGCATCTGAAATTACTCCAAACTGCTCAATAAGGCTTACAGAAACGGAAACAAATGTGGACCAAAGAGTTTATCACCTCCCAACAGGGGACCAAATTGCAGCCATCTGGGTAGAAGGTATTTATTTCTTTTTCACTTTCACTAAGTCATCATGCTCTGAAATTTCTTACCTTGAAGGCAATGACCCTTTGAAAACAGCCACAAGGGATGTTATCATCAATTATTGTGGCCAATCCCTTTCAAGAGTATCTGAATTAGAAAGCAAATATGATCCTCTCCATTATGTGCTCTCACATCCAAATGGAGATCTTGGTCAGAGTCCTGAACTCAAGCAGGAAATGCCACTTTCAACTGCCTTGAACTACTATGCTTACAAGTTGGCCTTCCGCAATCCATCAACATGTGTGCAGCTGGGGATCCTCACTTTGAGAAATTTTCTATTTGTTGGGAACATAGAAGGTATCACTGATTTTTCAAGCAAGATACAGCTGCCTGCTTCAATGGTAATTCATGGTGGATCCAACAAGGACAATTTGGATCATCTCATCACACAAATATTCCCACATATTTCCAGGTCTTTCTCCCAACATGATTACTTTTTGGACTGGGCTATTCTTTGCTGCAAGAATGTTTCAGTCAACCATATAAATGCTAGGATCTTGCAAGATATTCCATCAGAAGGCAGGAATTATACAAGGTATGATTCAGTGGAAGATGAACCCCAAAACCTATACTTACAGGATTAAATAAATAGTCTAACAATTTCAGGCTTTTCACCTCATATTCTGAAATTGAAAAGGGGCTTCCCAATAATAATGCTGAGGATCCTTGATAAAACAATAGGACTAAATTGATTGTGGAAAACCTGGGCCCAAATGTTATTTATGCAAAGGTAATTTCAGGAAATAGAGTCAAAAACTTGGTGGCTATACCACCCATTCCCTTTGTTCCAGACCCTGATGAGTCTGGATTGCCTTTCAAGCTCATACGGAAACAATTCCCCGTTAATCTGGCTTTCTCACTAACTATGTATTAATCTCAAGGTCAGAAAATCAGAAAAGTAGGTATTGTACTTCATGATCCTGTATTTAGTCATGGACAACTCCATGTTGCATTGTCACAAAGTAAGTCCAGCTGTACTACAAAGGTAGTAGTCCCTCAACCTGAATTTGGCCTTCCTTCATATGAAACATCAAATATTGTTTACAAATAGGTTCTTTCAAATTTACAGAGGCAATAGTTATATTAATATTTTTAGTTTCTCATCCTTTTTGTTTTTTTTGCTTCATAATTTCATTGCTTTTTGATTTCAACGTGACATGTTATCATTGTTCCTATATTTCCACAAATAAAATATTGTGCACCCTTCTCATCAAGCCCCCTTTTCTACAACTCCCTCCCCAATCCCCAAAATTGGGGGCTATACACCCGTATGTAGATGTAAATGGTCAAACTTAGAGCATCTTTACCAGTGCGGCTAGTTTGGTTCGCAGCTAAAATTTGAAATTAGCCAAGCTAAGTTAGTGTGGCCGTTTCAACAACACCGGTCTCAGCTGAACCCCCAAGTAGAATAGCAAGCTCGACCAACCACGCTCAACCGTACCAGTAGCGATCTTGGCTACCACAAACCATGAACCATGAATGCAAGCGACAACGCCTACTCGAGGACCTGTTTGGATCTGAAACGGAGGATGAAGATGAAATTTACTCACTAGAAGAATTTGATCTCAAAAGTGACAAAGACGAGAATCCTAAGCCCAAGATACGACACCCCCCAAACAAGGAGAGACAGCATGCGGAGGGACGCACAAAGCTGATGAAGGATTACCTTCTGGAAAATTTGACTTATGATGATCATGATTTGGTACGCCAATTCCGACTCAGAAAGGAGCTTTTCCTGAAAATTGTCTGAGATGTGGAGTCAGCATGCCCTTACTTTGTTCAGAAACCAGTATGTGCTTCATTTTTTTCTGCCTAATCTGTCTAAATAGAATGAAAGCTTACACTGTGATCCAATCTAGGACTGTACTGGGACGCTTGGCTTGTCAAGCTTCCAAAAGATCACCTCTACGCTTTGACAGCTAGCGTCTGGATGCGCAATGGATGCAACAGATGAATATTGTCGGCTCAGCAAAAAAACTGCACACAGGTGCTTGATTGAGTTCACCAGTACAATCAACAAGCTTTACAGCCAAGAATACCTTTGGAGGCCCAATCGCAAAGACATGATAAGGCTCCTTGATGTGAATAATGAGCGCGGCTTTCCTGGCTGCATTGGCAGCTTGGACTTCATGCACTGGGCATGGAAAAACTTCCCAAGTGCAACAGCTGGTCAGTGTAAAGGAAAAGAGAAGAACCCAACTGTCATTTTAGAAGCTGTTGCCGATCAACGCTTATGGATCTGGCACATCTTCTTTGGAACCGCTGGGGCACTGAACGATATCAATGTCATTCAACAATCAACAATCTTTGATGATCAAATTGCAGGGACTGGATGGGATGCCAAATTTGAAGTTTGTGGTTGAAAATACAACCATGCTTATTACCTCACTGATGGCATCTACCCGGATTGGTCAACACTGATCAAGAAAAAGGGGTTGCTCAAGACCCTTCCTCTCTGCACTTCAAAAAGCTGCAAGAGGCCTTCCGAAAAGATATTGAACAAGCGTTTGGGGTCTTACAAGCATGCTGGGGTATCATCTCTGTACCCTCTTGCATATGGAATCCTCAATTGATGAATTGCATCATGAGGACTTGTGTTATCCTCCACAACATTATTGTGGAGGACCATGAGTGTGACTTGACCGATAAGTTTGAACTACCTGGCTTGGTCAGCCTAGTTCCCCCTCAAACCAATCTGTACTCGTTCACCAAGCAGAAAATTTGTACGGTTGAACTCAGGTCAGGATTGCAGCATCGGAGACTTACCAACAATTTAATCAATCTTAATTGGGCGCGTTATGGGGCAAGGAACAGGAATCAAGAGGAATAAATATTTCTTTAATTTATGCTGTTGTTTATCTTGTTTATCTTGAGACAAAAAATTAATCATAAAAGTTTTTACATTTCTGATTTTTAGAGAGAGCCGAGGATTGGGTTGTTGTCATTGTAGACCTCTGCATCCAAGTTGTCTGAGTCGGAGGCCTCTTCTTCATCGGAATGATGAGTTGAATCTTCATGTTGATTGTTTTGATCATTCACCAAGGAATCTTACCGTTTATTTTCCAAGGAGCCCAACTGTGTGTTTTCCTTAGCCTTTTGGGCTGCTAATTTTTTTTTCTTGCTTCAAGTTGTTTGCGCATGTCCTGCAAAATCATCTCCTTTTGGAGTTGCAGGAATTCTTGGGAGGCCTCGTCCGGTAATTCATTGATGTCCTTAGACATTATCTCCATGTTTGTCTGGCTGATCATTTCTTTTTTTAATTGCAAGTGTTTGGTCACGGTAGTCGCTTGACCGGTTTGACAGTATTTTAATCTTTGTAGCAGCATAATTGTCTTCTGTCATTGCTCGCTTGTTAGCATGAACACCTGGAGGACACTTCCAAGAACCTTCAGAACCCATTTGGGATGCTGAGGGTGATTGAGACGGGATTGACACAGCATTGGATTGAGTTCCAGGTGTAGATGGAGTTGGAGCCAAGATAGTTGCACCCAAATCTTGAGGACTACAATTTTCAAATAGGTTGATCCACTTTGGTGATTCCTTGAAAACCAACCAAGCTCGCTCAAATGAGAATTGTTTGCCTTCTTGCTCATAATAAGCCTTCATCGCATCAGGAAGGAGATCAGTTAGGATAGAGCCAGGCGGTCGGTTTTTTTCAAGATTGTAATATATTGCCAAGAATTTTAATGAATCTTTCTGAATGTGTCCTCCCCAACTGCATGCTAGGACCAAAACAGTCAGATTATGATTGGAAAAAAAAAAAGAAAAATCACAAACCGGTTCTTGCAGTGGCTCCAATCTCTTTCAACACTGGAAAATGTGTTAAAATCCTCCGCAACACGCTTCCAAAAATCGTCTTTTTTCTGGCCTGTTGATTGGATGGCGTCCTCCGAGATCTTGATCCAGCTTTTTGCAAGTTGTTCATCATCTGGGGGGAGCCAGTTTGGGCCTCATTTGGGTGGCATTGTTCTGTGGGATGGTGAGGCGTGTTGATGCAATGGTGTGGGGATATTGATTGGAGTTGTGCAGATGTATGTAGCTATTGTGGCTAGCTGAAAATTTAGCTCGTGAGCTAACTGTTGCTAAATTTAGTGACGGTTAGCTGAATTCAGAGCTTCCCACTAATCTAGCTTGGGCTTAGCTCCACCCGGTGTGGTTGAGAATTGTGGCTAAACTAGCTAGCTTCAAGCTAAACTAGACACCGGTAAGGATTCTCTTAAGGGTGTATTTCATATCAGCTTTAAGAAATGTGAAATACATAATAAACAAAAATAATAAGTGAAAAAGAAAGATATACCTTAGGGTAGAAACAAATATGAAAAGTAGACACAACAATGAAGACTTAGAAGAGAAGAAGTGCACAAAACGACTCAAGAGAAAATGAGGGTTAATGATAATGATCTAAGGGATCCAGAAAGAGATGCCAAGTGATAACCTCCAAGGAGATCTTGATGAGAGTTGGATGAGAGAGAAGTGGTTGGTGGAAAGTTGAATAGAAGGGAACTACAGCTGGTCCAATAAATCTTGCGGTTTTTGCGGGGGTTTTTTTTTGCCGCAATTTTTTTTTTCCCCCGTTTTTTCCCCCCGTTTTTTCTCCCCGGCCCTGAATCTGCCCGCTGGCACACCTGGCAGTGCATTCCTCCCCCGGCTGCTAATATTCCAATATACTCAACCCAGCAAATCACCCACCATCTTGTTCAATCTGGAACCAATCCAAGGCGCTGGAATTTCTGAGGTGGAAGAATGTCCCTTGGTGAGTAATTTTTGATCATTCAATCCTAACCATTTCATCTTGAGTCAACTAATTAATCTACTTTTTTTGTTAATGAGACGACTATTACCTGGATCTTGAGCAAACCCCATCGCTTCCTCAGCTTGACGATATAGACAGATGGTTATCCCGGGATTGTGATGAAATCAGCCCAACTAATACGGCAAATTTTCCACAGTCAATCCGCCTGCAAGATTGGAAACGCTAGCCATATTAACGAATGTATCAGATGATGAAAAAAATGAAGAAAATGTTGATGTCAAAATCAACTTAGAATACTCATTTTTTGTTCCAGGCACCGCAAGAAAATGCACTACTACTCGGGGGTCCAACAAACGCAAGTTGCTCTCCAATCCAGATGAAAAGTTTACAAAGCTCAAATCAACCCCCGGCAAATTATCATTCAGCTGGAATACCACTCATGGTGCTCTTTCAGCCTTCAAGATGCTTGCAATTGATATCATATTGTAATTGGATGAAAAAGAAATCGGCAAACATGCTCAAGAGCAGGAGGAAAAGGTTTCAATTCCCTGGCACACTGTGATCCCACATGGTGGAATCTTTGCTGGAAATCAAAAGGGTATGTTGGAAAATGATGATCTTTTTGAACAGTTACTTGATATCTGCAAGGAGCCAGTTGATGGCTGAAAGCACACAGTCACACTGGTTCAAAGGGACCCCAAACAGGTTGCTCAGGCAAGTTTATCTTATCATTTCTGGTTATTTATTTCTTGCTATTGATAAGCTGACAAGGTTATTTATTGTTTGGACTTCCAGAAAGAACACACATTACAATCTCTTAAAAAGAAGCACAGTGGTGCGGTCAACAACTCAGATAATGAGCCTAGCAATGATGCAATCTCCTCAGCAACAGTCATTGACAATATCCAATTGCTTTGCGCAACCCACATGCCATGCAAGCAACTTACAGGAACTAGCAAGACTCCAGTATTTATTGACCTTAACAATCCCAACCGCTTCATATTGCTCACAATTGAAAGGATTGGTATCTGGGCTCACTCAATGGTAAGTTTTTCTTTTTCTGCCATGTAGGGACCTCATCTAACTTGGGTCTTACACCAGGTTAAAAATAAGGATATCACCCTCCATAATCCACCAAAATATCCGCCTTTTGCATTCATTACCAAAGCCAAGCTTCAAGCCCAACAATATAGATGAGGGAGGTCTCCTGATACTCCAAGAAAATCTCTGCAACCAACTCCATACTCACTTGGATTGCACCAGGATCATCATCCACTGACAACTCCTGTCAATACCAAAACGGGGATGTTTGGCCAACCTATGGGGATGCCATATCCATGGTTCATGGGTGGTATACCATGTATGCCTCCCATGAAATATGGTGGAATGCCTCTCCCCGGTGTTCATCCAATGCCCTACCAACCGTTTTCACCTGTTCCTTTCACTTCGCCCATTCATGGTACCAGCGCCATTGGTCTTCCCTCTACTTTTCCGTCAAGCTCATCAAATCACGAACCTCTTCCTAGCGTCAAAGCCCCATCATCACTGGTTCCGTCTGACGACAGTGTTGACCTGGATGATTACTTGCGATTTTGTCACGTGGACCCCAACTGCAATGACATCAAGGCAGCTCTGAATGAGCTTCACTGCCAGCATAATTGCCTAGGTTGAGTTCATCCCAGTTAAACTAGGATGCAAAAAACCAATTCAAAGTAGGTTGACCTCAACCAATGAAATATAAAACCAAGGGGGGTCCCTCGGATTTATATTTCATCAGTTGATTTCAACCAAGTTTAAATTGGTTGAGTGCATCCCAGTTTAACTGGGATGACTTCATCCTAGGTACATATGCTGACAGTGCTTGGTATCAGCCATTACAACTCCTTTGGCCAGGTAACTGTTGACAATCTCAAGAGAGCCGGTCTCGAACTGGTTCCGGCAAGAACTCTGGTTACCAGCTTGAAAAAATTCAAACACCGTCTCACCCACTCTTCCAAACGCAACCCATAACTACTCCACTTCTCTACTGTCACACAAAAAATGAATGTCATATTATTTCAGCTGTTTTTTATGGTTTTATGTCTCATGATTTTTAGTAAACACAATTTTGTACTGCCCAAGTTCCTGTGAAATTAAATGTTTCAAGCTTGCATTTTTGAGTGTAAAAATAAGAAGTGAGCACTCAAACAAAAAAGAAACTTATATTTGTCCCATGGAAAACCAAACCATATCCTTTATAAAAAGGCCCAATATTTCATTCAAAACTTAAAAAAAGCATTGAGGTTTCAATAAAAAGTTTAAAAAAAAGGTACAAACACCAGGAAAAAAAAGTTGGCACCTCTATGGAGGTGCCTTCGCTTATCTCTTACCTATCCTCAACATATCAACACTGTATCTTGACTGTATCCCCCACTTCAACAGAATGTATCAATGAGGTATCTTGTTTTCACATGACTGCTCCAAAGTTGAAGTATTTCCATATATTTAATTAATAATTTTTCAAATGGTAAGTAAATCCCCGATAAACTTCATGAAATTTGACTAGTGATCATGAAAAACCACAAGGAGGGGAATTCACTGTATGTCTCCATTTGTCCCCCACATGTTACGTCTTGCTAACTCAACTTTGATCTTCAGCGCTTGATACAACAACATGTCACCACCCTGATAGGGTCAAAAAGCAAAACTCTACCTCATCATGATGAAGAGGAATTGTGCATGGATATTGATGATCAGGTGGAGGATCTCTTGAGTGATCCAGACTACCCGTATCCTCATGGTCCTCGTCATCCATCCGCTACCCCTGAAACATTGGCCATCATGCGCAGGATGATGACTGCTGCCGGAGTTCATTCCTTCCGCCCAAATTTCAACCAACCAATCAACAGTCCTGATAATGAGCATCTGCTTGATCTGGCCGTGAAGACATTTGTTGAGCTGGTCAAATGCAAAGAGTACACTGGAATTGTTCCCAAAGGTCTGAAAGAGGAAAGCATCCAAAATGCCATTCATCTCCATGTTACCCAGCGACTCAGTAGACAGTCAGTTTTACCGGATGCTTTGTTTACCTATCATATTGATTCACGTCTCCTTACTAAACAAAGTTCATCAGGTATCAACAAGAGAATAAGTGATCCAACAGTCAACAAGAATCACAAGACAAGACTGCTTGGCGCACTTCTAGATTGGTTAATGTAAGCAAAAATTGAATTGACCGCTTAAATATATTCCTGGACTAACAAAACCAAACTTTTCTTGCAGCTACAACACGCCCAAATTGCAACCTTAAGCAAGTATCAAAAGCTTTTGGGCCTTGTTCCAATTGTTGAAGGTGCATGCAGTGACAATGATACCAATGATGAAGTATCTCAAATGATCCAAATCGCTTATTCAAAAAGAAATCCCAAAAAATGCACCGTTTGATCAATCCCATGGCAACATCACAAAATTTCTCTCATGATGCGTAAAATTGATGATTTGAAGGCTGCTATGATAGCAGCAACCCCAAAAGGCTCTTCTGGTGCTGCGGCCCGGGAGCGTCGGAATGTTTCTTTGCCAATTGAAAGCAAGCTCAAACCACCATCCAATTTTCCAAAGGCATGCTTTGATTGTGAATGGCTTGACTCCCTCACCGAGAATCAAAGATCTGCTTTGAAGTTGCGCTCAAAACCTGACATTAGAGCCCTGGTTAAGGAACTTGAGGAGATGGTCCCCGGAAATTAGTTCTCATTTATAATCATATTTCTTCCTCGTACATAAATAATTTATTTGTAAACACTCGGAGATGGTCCCCGGAAATTAGTTCTCATTTATAATCACATTTTTCCTTGTACATAAATAATTTCTTTGTAAAAACTCCTGTACATACTTGATTGTAATTGTATCTAATTTAACCTATCAAAATTTATCAAATCTAACCAACGCTTGACTCCGAGAAATATAATTCAACAAAAACTGTGAATCAGAGAAATGGGAAATGAGTTGATAACAATTGAAACAATTGATTACACATGGAGTTCCTGATAAGGATGGTAGCGCTGCCACATGAGGAAAAAAAAAAAAAAAAAAAAAGGGGGAAAAATTGAAAAGTTGATCAATATACCTGATTTTTTGATCAATATACACGGAGGAAAAATGAACAGTCTTTGTAGTGAAAGATGGTGAGGGGAAGAATGAAGATAAAATGAAGCAATTCACAACTTTCAGGTCAAAACTGATGCAGCTTGATTTTAGTAACAGTTATTCCAACAAACTCCAAATCCTGGATAATAAATTAAATATATGGTTATTGTGAATTGATCATAGCTAATAGGCGTAATTCTATATTTATCCTGAAAATTCCATGAAAAAGGAGCTTAAATTTGAGTGGACTTCAACTAATCATCCACAGGACCTGCATATTTAGTTCGTCAATGGTTAAAATTGGTCAATTTTGACCTGAAACTGTGTTTGGTTTTCTAATCATGGATTCTGATGGAATTTGAAGCTGGAAATTTCAGTAAAATGTCACAAATTTTCCAAAATATGACCGAAGTATCTCTATCCAAATGCATTCTATGGGTATTCCAAATTACTAAGGAATCAGGGACTGCTTAATAGCGGTTTCTCTGTTCCATGCAAAATTGAGAGATTAAATTCCATGATTCATCAATTTGGTGGAAATAGTTACAATGGACAAACAATATCCTCTATGTGAATTCATGGCCTCCAAGCTCAGCTGGATCGTAATATCAACCATGACTTCAAATGATAAAACAGCTTCCTTAAGAAATTGAAACCAATGTCTTGCTTGGTATATATGGGATATGGTATCCAATTTAGTATCCTAAATAAGATGTAATTCAAGTTTGACAATTGGTGGTTTGTCTGGAGGATGATGGGAGTATTTAAGCAAGGCGCTTATGGGGTGGTTTTATTATCCAATCTTTGAAGTTTGTGTATCTGTTGATAGAGAAGGCTGAAACTGGAAATTGCTTCTGAACAGTAAACTCCAAAGAGTACTGTAGAGCAGATGACTTTTGATAGAGGAAATGAAATACATGAGCTAAATTTCTTGGCCCAAAGAGCTAGTGTGCTTGAATTTCACAGCAATCATGGTTTCAAATGGATCAAATAAGAGGTTTATGATCCAAATGAACAGCTCTAAATTTTTCATATGAAAATCAAAGCAACTGAGCATATACTCAATCAAAATGTTTCATCCAGCACAATTTATCTGTTTATCAGATGTATAATTGATTCGAGGGATTTTTAATTCCTCTGTGATTGAATTTCCTGGGGATTTCACCTGTAAGGTTGAATTCTTGATGTTGAGTTTCAGTTACCAACTGAAACCCACAAACAGTGAAATCTTCTGTAAATATCATATGATATCATCATTCCTTGGAATATATTAAGAGCTCAAAAATACTGGATCATACATGAAATCACTCAGAGTGTGCCTCTTTTTTTAGCGGTTCTTCAAAATTCAAAAGAGGTTGGAATCTTTATTTCTACTATAGTAGAGTTGGTGCTGGGGGAAATTAAAACTCAAGTGGAATACCCTGGAAGTTATATCTTGTAATTTATCATCTAAGCTGAGTGAATTGAATGGATAGGTTTTTCAGGCGGTTTTCTGTGAACCAAAGTTGTAATGTATTACCCACATAACCCTTCAAAATTTATTTAAAAACTTCTTGTCAGAGTTGATCATAATTTATGAAGCCTGAGAGGGATTTGCTTCAGGGAAAACAAGGTCTTTGTATTTCACCACGCTGTCTCCACTTTGTATCCAACATATATCAATCACTTGATCAAAGGGATAGCAGAGGGATACATATGTTTTATGCCTGATTTCTGGCTATCTGAATCCACTCATATGTATCCAGTTTCGAAATATATCATACTGCAGGGTTGAATTCATTATTTTCTCATGTGGTCTCTACCAAATAAGTGTCTTGGGTTTGATCTAACCTACCCCTCCCCCACGGCTAGTGAAAATAACATGTGCAAAGAGAAGCTCTCTCCTTGAAAATGTCCAATCAGTTATTTTAATGCAATATTTGAGCTGCCTTATACACAAAATGATTGAAGTTTCATCAAACCAAAAATAATTATTTTTGTGGGTGGTTCTTTATGCAAGAAGCGTGCAGCTTGCATGTGGTTATTCAAGATCCTTTCATTCAGGTAAAAACCAGATGAAAAAATTTGCAGTTGAGTTTAATTTTCACTAAGTGTTGGAATTTCATCATTCACATATCTCATTGTTTTCTCTGTTTCCGTATCTATCACGCCTTTCACTTCCTGTCACTCAATTCTCCCCATAAAGATTGAATTTGCACGTAATCCACCATCTTCTGTCCTACAATCTGACCCCAAAGTTGTTGTAAATTTCAAACCTAATGTTTATATAGAAATCAAAATATCTGTTCATCTAAGTGCATTTCCTCAAGGTCAATACTTCTTGTTGGATGAGTAATTTTCTGCAATGCAACCTAGCGGACTGTATTTCTTTGTTTTCTCCTGACTCGGGTCTTAGTATCCAGAATTCCTGTCCACATCCTCTTTATTTTCCCTTGATAAATATCTCTTCAAAAATTCCTGGAAGATCTGAAATTTCCACTCGTACTGTAGCATAAAAGTATAATTATGAGCTGGGGCTTCATCTTAGTGATTAAGCCCGGCGGGCTTAAGGATGGTTGGACCAAAAAAAATCGAGGGTCAGGCCAAAAATGACAAGCTCAGCTAGGATTTAAGCCCGGCGGGCTTAATCTATATCAGAAAATCGTGACAGTTTTATGTCTCACCAATTAAGTAATTTTTGGGAAACACATAAAATCATAGAATCTGGACAATTGTTTTTTGAATCCAGATTGATTGATATTAAGCCCGGCGGGCTTAAGAATGCTTGGACTAAAAGACTTTGAGTGTAGGGCAACAAGGAAGCACAGGGGTTTTTTTAAGCCCGGCGGGCTTAATCTAAAAAAGATATCCCTGGTGGGCTTGTGCGTCACTAGGTAAGTATGATTGGGTCCCGCATAAAATAATAGAATACATCAGAATTGTTTGGTTTTAATCCAAAATTCATTGATATTAAGCCCGGCGGGCTTAAGGATGCTTGAACTAAAAAAAAATATTGCATGTGCAGGAAAACAAGGAAAATCAAGGGTTCTGTTTAAGCCCGGCGGGCTTAATCTACAACAGAAAATCCTGGCCAGCTTATGAGTAATTCGGTAATTAAGATTGGGGTTTGAAATAAGATCATAGGATATGGCAAAATTGTTTTGTTTGAATCCAAAATTTATTGATTATTCATGGAAAAAGAATGAGATTTTTCAAATCATGTGAATCATTTCTAACCAAAGTTGATATTATAAAATGACAGATGGAAGCTGAAAAGGTAATCTATAAATACAAGACCAGTGTCAACCATTCTTTGATAATAAGTAATCTTGGGTCTTAGTTGGAAAAAAAGAGTGTGATGATAGGAGGTGAGATCAGAAGGCTTCCAGAATTAATTGGTAAGAGATATGGTAAGAAATATATCATCAAGCCAATCATCATGATTTTCAATTTCTTGCTCTTTCTCAGTAATTTTTCATAACTTACCGGAGGACTTGACATGGTTTTTGAAAATTATCTAAAGTATCATCTAAGGATAATCTAGGATTCAGAGCAGTAACACCAAAACAGGATGGTATACATGTTTCAACAACACCACGAAATTATACAGGAGATTTGATACCCAAGAGGGCTTTTCCATGCGGGAAGCTTCCAATTAATGACTTAAGCTGTTTTTGTGGATATTTCAGAATTCTCATGTAATTGAATGGCCAAATTTCATTAGGATCAATAACATCTTTTCTCTTACAATTCTTTTTGGGACTTGACAGGGATACATTTAAGCAGATTTGAAGAGAGAATCAAAAAATAAATTGATCCCCACCTGAAATCTTGTTGTGTCTAAATTAAATTATGTGTTAGGTTGAAATTTATTGAGACAGAAATGAGAGATATAGTCTATATCGAATTAATAGGAGGTTGAAATGGTGATTCTCAAATGGATATTAACATATGTGGGGGAAAAAATGATCCTACACCTGGAAAGTGTTTCCTGATTCCAACTAGGGAATTCAATTTGATTTTAAAAAAATCTATATAACATATTTATGAATGTGCAATGTGGCACCAAAATTAATGGAATAATCTTTTGTTGATTTTTTGCAGAATTCAAGTCCCACGTTCCATAGATGCTTTTTGATAGGAGATTTTTACGCTTGTGTTCTTAGTTCAACTTGCACTTACCATAATTACAAATAATCTGATGAAGGAAAAAGAATATGATATCACTGTTTTTCTGAAACTTGTGAACATGGAGGAAGTAAAAAAATTGGGGAAACCAATGCCATATTGGCTTCAAATTGAATAGCTGATGGGTACAAAAGAATCATTCTTAACAATGCAAGGTTTTAACATAGACAAGGAATATGTAATACGAATTTTGTTCCTTTTCAACGGGACAAGTTGAATTTTTCAACTTAAATTTTGCAATAAATGGCTTATAATGAATCATGTTGTTTACTTCAAGTTGATTATCAAGATTGGTTTTATTTCCATGTTGAATCCCAAAATATCAAATTTATACAAAATAAAATATTAGTTGTGGTTGAATGACTGTGCAACGATTTTACCAGATTTGAAAACCACAAGTAGTTCATGGTAGCCATGTTGTAAAGAATATTTTTTGAAACCTTGAATTTCACTTGATCAAGCTACTTGATGGTTTTTTTTTGGATTTCAAAGCTTATGCATATCAGAAATTCAGCTTCCAAGGTGTTGGCAGTGGGGGTGGTGGATCTCCTGGGGTGATGTATGCACTTTTCAAATATAACTGGCTTGTTTCAGAGTTCTATGGTCATGTTTTCCAAGAACTTTAGTAATAGATAAACCATGGTTGGATATAATTTTCATCCAAGATCAAACTATAGTCTCCATTTCACAAATTATAATTCGTTTGATTTTATTATGAGCTGTCATTGATTAAACATTGGTTGTAATAAAAAGAATTTCTTGCCTCAGAAATTTCTATAAAAACAATTGGATCTTTTGAATTTTTTTTGAAAACTCCTCTGATGTATCATTATACATTGGTGATACATAATAGATAGGCATGGAGATAACATTGGTGCACACCAAGGATACAAAGTAGATAGAGGTGGGATAAGTGGGGGATATAGAGAAGTCACCTCCATGGAGGTTCCAACTTTTTTTTCCTGGTGAAATGAGAGGAATGAGAGACAGATGAAAGGGAATATATAAGAAGCGATTGACCTGAGTATCAAATTTCAAAAATTTCAACAATGAAAGTAATGATATTGATTTGAATTTCTCACTGACCCTTGGTTCTTTTGATGATATGATGCTGGTTATATCAGGTAGGTCCAGAGTGGGTGGCAGAGGAGGATCAACTGTATTCATGTCATCAGTATTTTCATTGATGACCTGCACTTCTATCTGAAAGAATAAAATCAAAACTCATTAGCTGGAGCGGATCAATAAATCAATGATGTAACACAGATTCATAGAGAATCAGACCTCTTGCTCTTCCAATTCCCCTGGTAGAAGTGAGGGATCAATTTATAACGTGTTGTGAATCTCATTGGGAGAAGGCTGTTGGTTATGTTGATTGTTATCTTCATCGGGGTTTGGCCAATCAATCTGTCTTTCTTCACATTCCAAGGAGCCTTTGCTTTGATCTTCCTCAATGTCATCGCCAGAATCTTGGGCATCGAATCGGGCTAGTGGGGTGATGTTTGCTTTCTTCCCAAACAGATGGTCCATCTTGCTGTAGAATGGACAGAAACTCTCTAGTTTTTCACTCACAGAGTGAATTCCTCTTTTTGCATCAGAATTGGTGATTCCAAAGCCAGTAGAGATTGACAACATGTGAGCCTTGCAATACTTGTTTTGGTAATTTTTGAATCGTTCCCGCATTTGTTTGGCAGTGAGGTCCAGTCTACCCTTTGTTTTCTTCTTAAGTTTGTTCGCCATTATCTGAAATCCATTGACTTTGGAGGATGGTGGTCAACCAACCTTTGTTTCTTTCTCGCCTCCAAAGCAAGCATCATAGTTCTTCTGGTTTTCAAGCCAAGAAACAAGGATTAGGTGATCATCCTTCTTCAGTTGACCCAATGACTTGGAAGGAGTTGTTGATTCAGAAGGAGTCAAGGTGGCTTTAGGGAGCGGATTGGTTGCCAAGGTGGTTTGAGGGAGGGAATTGGTTGAGCATTGTCTTGAAGATTTTCTGTTGGGAGCCATCGATTAGAGATTTGGAATGTTGAAGTGTTGATATGGTTGTAAGGTGTTGAAGAGGTTTGATGGTTGAGCGAGATCAAAATGAACCTTATATATTTTTTCCAAACAATTGATTGTTTGGTGGTTAACTTTTACAGGCCCCCAACAAAATAACCTAGTTTTTTTGCCAGAATAATGGCGGATTTGAAATGGCGAATTTGGCTGAAACCGGCCATTTTTTTGGTGGGTTTCTTTTTAACTTTGATACCCCAATATCAACAAAGATTACAAGCTCAATAACAAAAAAAAGAAATCAAAAAGAAAGAAAAGTTAATCATAATCCATAGCCTGAGCCAAAGAACAGGCTCCTGGTCATGTCTGAAGTGAAAACAAGAGGAATAAAAGTATCAATAACCTCATAATCTTCTTCACCGCCAGTCAGGAGCTCTTCCCATTGTTTCAAATGGTCCTTAAGAAATGAAAACCCCTTTTTTATGGTGTTAAGGTCTGGTGAGTATGCTGGCAGATACTGAATTAAGCAGCCTTGATCCTCCACAATACTTGCTACACGCCTGTTGTGGTGAATTTGTGCGTTGTCCAGGACGAGGACACTTTAAGGCAGTGGAAAGGGGTTCATTGATGGTATATAATTAAACATATTCATACCATCAATCAGTGGAAACATAATGTGATCTAATGGAAACAGAAAGTGATCAAAATAACATACCAAGATTTTTTCCAGGAAATACTCAAACCAAAAGCGGCCAACTGGTTCCTCCTGGACCATATGGGCCACTAAACCACTTAGCAAGATTGCTGGTATGATATTTTATTGGTGTGTACTTTGCTTCCGTGGAACACGTGGGGTTTGGTGATCAATGGGGGCCCATCCTCTTGTTTGTTGTACAGCTTCAATACATACCCCAGATTCATCTATAACAGGATGCTTTAGTAATCAATCAGATAGATAAATTGCAAATGAATGGTGCTCACCAGTAAATACCAGGCATGATGCTGGAATACAAGAAATTTGAGCCAGATATATTGCCTGTTTGTCAGCATCTTGCAAAGGATTGACTGTCTGGAGTGATTTTCTTGACATGTGTAAGTGATTGTGTAGGGTGTTGGATATGGTTTGCTTGGAGACATGAATCCCATGTTGATCAAACAAAGATTGTCAAATCTTCTCTAGATATAATGTTGGCTTGTTGGTGATCAAATCCCTGATGAACTGGGTATCATCCGCATTCAATGCCAATGTCCATGCCAGGTTAGCGTAAGTTTATGGATCACACACAACCGCCTGGGTTCTGTTGTAGAGAGATTTCCATTGTCGTAACGAGTCCGGGCTTATCTTAGATCCCAATAGTTCATTAATATCATTTAGGGTTTTACCTTCAATCGCATACCGGACAGCTGAGTATTTCAGATTGGCCGAGTATTTCTGAAAAACCATTGGACCTATGAAAAAGGCAATGATCAAGTATTATAAAATTAAAAGAGTGAACAACTAGACCGTACGTTACCTTTTTTTCCACATTGTTCCAAGGTGTTCCAAGGCGAATGGCAGTAATCAGTGGAATACACAATCAGCCCAAATGCACTGCCAGGTGTTCCAGCGGGCAGATTTGGGGCCGGGGAAAAAAAAAATTGTGGCAAAAAAAAAAAAACCACAAAAACCACAAGGTTTATTGGACCAGCTGTAGATAGAATCAAAAGAACAGCAAAAAATATCTAGATGAGAAAAATATGATATTCTAGGTGAGAGAAAATGATGAGTCCAGAATTTGAGCATTGAATGTATTTATATACAGCTGATGCAAGAAAGCTTGCGGAATTTGTGCCTTTTTTTTTTTCCCCTGGCCCCCCAGCAGTGGATCATGTCCAGCCAGCCAGGTCCCATTGGCCATCCAGAAAACCCAGCCAAACAACGACTCATAGGATAAACTGGAAAACAATCACCTGTAGGATAACCCTGACTCCTTGGTAAGTTTTCCATGACTAAATCATTCCTACTATTCTACCAAGAAGCTAACAACACTTTTTTCCCAGTTGGCAAATGGTTTTCCAAAAATATTTGCCCAACCTGAAGTATTCCGCAGTCCTAGCCCATCTCAAGGGGAAGACTCTCATCTAAATCAACATGTTGCTTGCAGCTGATATCAGTCCGGACTCCTTACACCGCTGGACTCAACTCTACCAAAGAACTTGGTCAGTTGTGTGTGACCCCACCACTTATCTTTGACGGGGCCAACCTTTTGACTTGAATGACAACAACCTGCAATTCATTGCTGGCATGGTCACTGAACAACCAACAGTGTATTCCAACAAGATCCGGACAGCACTCATTCAAGAGCAAGGCATTGAAGTATCTGTGTTGACTATCCTCAACTCCTTACACAAGCAATTACGTATGACCAGGAAAATGATCCGCAAAGTCTATCCTAAGAAAGAAGATGAAGAGTGCGCCTTCTACATCTATCAGGTGGGAGCTATACCTTTGTATTGCTTGGTATTCACAGTTAAGCTTTGGCATTTTATCATAACCTGAACCGGCTCTGACATTGTCCTCTTTTTTTGTATCAGACAAGGCAGATGTATCACTTGATGCTGTATTGAGAATGCAGGGATGGGCTCCAATAGGCCAACAAACTGCTAGAGTCCCGCGCAAGCGGAGTACCCATGGTTACAATTTTATCCCGGCAATATAAATGTCTGGGCTTGTGGCCCACATGGTGCAGGAAGAAACAGTACTTCTTGGAAAATATTCTGGCAAGTTTGCCCACCTTCTTTCACCATCTCAAATCTATCCCCAAAGGGCTCACAAATTTGTTGTTACATGTTTTATGCTCCTAATATGAACCCATTTCTTGCACAAAACAGTGTCTTAGTAATGGACAACGCTCAAATTCATCACAATGGCCGGGTAACTGAAATATTAGAAGCGCAAGGATGTCAAGTGTTGTATTTACCTCCTTACTCCCCCAATATGAACCCCATTAAAAAAGGGTTCAATGTTTATCAATCCACCTTACAAAGATATCACCACTTACTAACTGGTGGGGAGGACAACTATGAGGTGATAGATGAATTTGTAAAATTGGTATTCACATCTGAGTTGATAAAGAAACTCTTCTGTGGCTCTGGGTATTGCATTGATTGATTCTCTTTAATTATTTTATCTCTATTGTATCACTGTTTGATTATCCTTTATTATTTTTTCTATTGGATCACCCTATACAATTAGTGGGTTATTGTATTTTTTGCTGTCACCTGTCCTAACACCTGGTTGAGATTGAAACTTATGAAAATGAACCTCATCATACCAACTTGTAAAAATAACTGTGTGAGCTGTGTGCAACTTGTGGATGTGAGTCAAAATGACTTGATATCTCCAAGTCATTTCAGCAGGGCAAGATGGATTTGACTGGCTTTGACCATTTGATGGACTCAATTATCTCTTACAGGGCTCAAGGAAATAAATGTTTTACACACTCAAAGTTAGTTTGTTTCTGGAGACTCAATTGTATTTCATTGGCATAGCACTATATCATTTTATTTGCAGTAGAGAAGATGGAATACAAGTCAGAACAAAGGAATAGGGGGACAAAGAAGATCTGTGGTCACACTGGGGGAAGAATTACAGATTTTAACAATAATGCACCAGGAAAAATAAATTGTCACTAGACTACAGGTGACATCAGCCTAGGTTCAATGAGCTACCCATCAGTAGTACAGTTGGTCTCATGTACAGCCCCTTGTAGGACACAAAGGGGCCATTGTTGCCTAGCTGGGGTAGAACCAGAGCTAGAACAAAGCTACAGCCATTGTTTCTTGATGTCACCGGGTGTCAGGTGACAATTTATTTTTCCTGGTGATGAAATGCTTATTGCTTCATGTGACACTTGAATTTGAGAAGGCTGGAAATCAACAGGTGGGCATGTCCCTTCTTAATACCAGCTTTCTCAAGCTCACTGGGGTTGAAGTTTTCCAAAGCCAAGTAATGAGTGATGCCAAGCTTTTCAAAGGCCTTCAAGATCTCAGGGCTGCTTGAATCAATGTGTACGTATTGTAGATAATCTTCCAACTGTCTGTTTTCATCAGAAGGTGGTGATGATGTAGGAGCGGTGTTTTTGGTGCTTGAATTGGGTATTGAGGCAATTGGCGGGCTTTTTTGAGATGTATTTGCAAGGGAGCTTCCCAGTGAGCCAAAGGGGGGGGGGGATTGATGCCAATGTGATTGGGAATCCTTGAGCTGTCATTGGGGGATGGTGCATACCAGGCAAGTTGCCTAGAAAAGAAGGGTAGCCAAAAGCGCCGCCTCCTCCCATGGGCAGACCAAGACTGGGGTTGTAAGGTATGTATACTATTGTGAAATTTGGACGAAATGGAAAATACGAAGGGAAGTTTTGAACAGACTCTGGGAGACTCAAAAGGTGGGGACTTGGGTTTTTTGAGGAGAACTGATAATGCTATTGCTTGGACTAGGCTATGTTCTTATAGACTAGTTACAAGTGTGACAAGTTGTGGTTGAGAAATGAAAATGAATAAAAACTAATTTTGAATAAAAACTGAGAGGAGTATAATATGAGTACTTGGAAGAAATAACTATTCAGGCCTTCTCAGTCTCTTTTAGTCAAGCTAGTATATTAATCACGAAAAAACATATTACAAAAACCACAAATAATAAGAGGCGTTAATTCTAGTAATCAGTTTTTAAAGATCAGATAGTGAATCAGAAAAAGAAGGAAATCAATACTGAAACATGAGTAGATGATATAAGGCCCCTACATTGAGTTCTAATTAGACTACAAAAGAGTGCCAGAATCACCAAAAAACAAGCTACTGATGATTATAAGTCAGTCTAATACAAGAAGATCCATGAAAGATAACAAGAGGATTTTTGGAAGGAACAGAGAAAACTCAACAACTATGCCACCCACTACTGGGGGTGACATGCATGTCCAAAGAACGAGCAGAGGGAGAGGTTGTGGAGGTATTGCTGGGGTCTGAGGCCAATCAAGGGTTGGATTTTGATGGAGATGGTGGTTCCTTCACTTTTTGATATTCAAACCCCGGCGCATTCAGAGGCTTGTGGACAGTGATTTGACTGTTTTCTTTCTGTGTGTATAATGAAAAAAACAGTCAGTATTCTATTCCCCCTGGTAAGGATACAGGGAAAACCTACCATTGCATTTACCCACAGGACCAATTGATCAACTTTGAGCTCAATGAGCTCATTTGGGTTGCTTGGGTTGGTGAAAACCAGGGCTTCATGCAACCCAGTCAGGCGCTGGCATGGTTCATGGGCGGCCCAGATTGAACAGATGTTCTGGATAACGGATGCCTTATTGTGTGCCCCCGCTGATGCTGGAGGAGTCGAGCCCTTGGAGGTGGCCCCATGCTGTTTCTTCAAGCTTTTCAATGCTTTTTCTTTCTGAGAGAGAAGAAGGCCATCAGCCCCAAGAAAGTAAACATCCATCTATAATTGTTCCAATTACTCACCTGCGCAACCAGCTTGGGATCCTTTTGGATAAGGGTAACTGTTGCGGCCTTTGTTGGCCGCTAACCCGCATTCTTTGACAAAACTCATAAAAGTCCTGGCGCCATCAAGAGTTGCTTGATTTTTAGCCAAAAATTCCCCACCGTGAGGAATTGTAACTGCCCAGGTGAGTGAACCAGACTCTTCAAGGAGCTTTGCATGATTTGAGAGATTGGCATTGTCGGCAAGTGAAATAGCATCAATTGCAGAGGCCTTGAACGCTTTGAAATCAATGTTGTGATGGTTCCACAGGATGTCAACTTTACCTGGATCTGAAGTGTACTTCGTGTACTTGAGATCATTGGAATCGCGGCCGCCTTTGCGTTTGTAGGGTGTTTGGGTAGATTTTGAATCTTCCTTTTGAGATGCAATGAAGAATATGTACTTGATGTTGATCTTAGGAATTTCTTGAGATTCAGAGTTGTTGTCGTTCTTTGCAGCGGCCCCCGTGCGGCGTGAGTTCTTTGTTGTCTGATACCCAACTGAATTGGTCGAAGGACAGGTGACACTGATATTGTCATATCCCAAGAATTCTGACGGCGGAACCAATTGAGAGAAGATGGATGATGGGGCAAGGCCCGGTGAGGGGGGTGGAAACAACTTGTTCACCCAGTTGTTAATTTGTGACAGTGTTGGAAGTTGATTGAGCTCCTGAGAAAAATCATCTTGCAGAATTAATCAGAATCAGCATCTTGGGTCTTGGTACTAGAGATGAGAAAAAAAATGATTTGGTGCACCTTCCTCATCCAATGCCATGATTTGTTTTCCGGTTTGTCCTACAAGTTGTTGTTTGGCTGGGTTTTCTGGATGGCCAATCGGACCTGGCTGGCTGGATGTGATCCACTACCCCCGGGCAGGGGGCCAGGGGGAAAAAAAATTCGGGGGGAAAAAAAGCGGGAAAAAAGGCACAAATTCCGCAAGCTTTCTTGCGTTAGCTGCACCAAATTCTAATTAGCAATGAAGAAGTGTTGCGGGATTCATAACCAAAAGATTTGAGAATGAGAATAAGAAGTGATTTATGTAAGTATTTGAGTCGAGATGGATCAAGCGAGAGGAAAACAGAGAAATTGATGAATGATGTCATTAATTACTATAGGACCGTGATGTAAGCGACGTCATCCTGAAACAGACCAAGATTATGTAATATTGGTTGCATTTGTTGTAGCTTGGCTACACCACGGACGCAAATTGTCAAAGCCTTTTTGAAGTCTCTTTGAAGTGACTTTGAAAAAAAATAGTTCAGTTACGACGTCGCCAACCCTGGCCGTGAGCAAATTCGAAGAAACTTTGAAAAAAATCAAAATATTTGAACTAGCTGTCAAAAAAAAATTGAAGAAAAATCGAAAGCTTGTTCAAAATCAACAGGTATCCGCACTTCAAAGTTTTTTCGAAGTGAAACCTTAAAAGTGCATCCGTGGTGTACATAATCTTATGTCAAGATTACTTCTCACTACACTATACGTCATGTCGACGCATAGGATGGTCTCGACGAGACATCAGACTTTCCCATGTCACTCCATTTCCTCTCCTCTCTTTCCATTACATCACCCCTATCAATACTAAACAGACTATAGTATAGCCTGTGGGAAGAGCGTACCAAGGCTTTACTATAGTCTGTTTTGCCATCTCGTTTTAGCTCGCGACACTGCAGGCCATCTTGCCTGTTCTTACATGCTATGATTACATAACACAGAGATGTGCATTGATGCTGCCGCAACTCGCAGCAGCACAAATTACTGATTTGCCATTTTCTTTACTTCCGTCCTGTTATAGTAAATTTCTTTGGCTTACACTCACGCATGCCTCGCCGAAATCGACACAATGCCATTGTTAATATCATTTTGACCGGATCATCCAGGCGCACTTGGACCACACAATACCGGACAAGGAACGCTTCAAGGGATCAGCTAGAACAAATTGCTCGCCGTCGTGACCGCATCATTGCTGAACAGCTAGGGCAGGTTTCACCTCGCCGTCGACCTACTCAAGAAGTGTATCCCGAAGAACAATATCCACCCGTTGAGCCGCTTGTTGGAAATTACTTTGATCAGCATTCCAATCTGCCTGAAGAAGACCTCCCAAGCACTGCTCACGCTGCATACCATCGGGCCCGTCGCTATGCTGAAAACAGAGAGAGGATTAGTCAACTCTGGAGTCAACTCGAAGCACGTGTTACAGCCGCATTCACTCTGTGTCAAAGACAAACCTTCAACTTCACCAACCAGCCAAGTGGATACGAGTTACCCCCGAATACCTGCACCTGCAACCCCTCAGAGATCCACACAAGAAATGTAGACCTCTTTGACTTACTTTGTAAGTGTTGATCAAATTCACAAGTGTAGCATGCCATACTATGCTCACTCAGCTATCTATATCTTCCTGATCAGTCCAGCGTCCCAACCAGCCAATCCCGTTTTGCAAATGCCTGCCGGATGTCATTTGACTAATTTAATTCGGATACATTGCCAGCTCACCTGAGAAACCCCGTACTGCATTCTCCATTTGACTTATCCAATTCCACCACCAGCTTTGGCAAACCTCAGCTTTTTCCACCTCTTCGTTTGTCAGAGCAGTCTCTACCTATCTCGATTCTCGGAACGCAAAGCCATGTTATTCCCGTGGGAACAACTTTTGCAAACGAAACCTCCAAGTTCCATTTTCACACAGCGTTGACCTCCACTCCCGCATACTAAACAACCAAACAAAGATCCTGACCAAAGGGTTCCAACTAACCACAACCGATCAATGGGCAATGAAATGTCCCCGTTGCTTTGGACCTCAAGAAAACGAAGTCAAGGCTCAGGAAGATGAACCCAATATAATCATTGCCTTGGATGGGAACTTCCAGCAGCGTCATTATGCATATGCAAGTAAAGACAACCCTTTGGAGTTGCAGTATCCCTCCAACTTCATCCCGCCTTTGAGGATTGCACCTGATGCCACCCCTTTCACCGCCACAGACACTGCTGCAAATGGTATTGATGTGAGTTTTGTTTTCATCTTGGAAACTATGTATGTTGAAGAAGAACTTATATTTTTGTTTGTTAAGTCACCATGCGCTGACACGCACAAAGCAGCTAACGATAACCGAGACAAAACAACTTGGGAGAGGTGTGATGACAATGGTCTGTTTGCCAGTGCATGTCGCCACGACATACCACTGAAGTTTATCAACATTTACAAGACTGGAGAGAAGTAAGTGATCATGAGCTCTTTTTATCTTTGTGCTTATTTTCAAGACCAGGGGATTTTAAAGAAAAACATCTATATTAGATTGTATTATCCAGTATTGATTGTCCAGGAAATTTTGGCAGACTTTCCTCAGCACAAAATGGGAGTGTTATATCCATGTTGATAAGGTAATAAGATTTCAACTTGAAATGAAAGCGTTTTAACTAACATGCTCTTTGATGCACACAGAGGAACCTGCTACCAGAGCGGAGAGCAGACCTTCGGTTTGGAACATTGGTATTTCACACCTATGTGCACGACTGGTCCTGTCAGGTACGGTATAATCCTCGCCTCAATAACTTGTGGGGGCTTTCAGATGGGGAGGGACTAGAGAGGTTATGGGCCTTTCTGTCTCCCTTGGTTTCCACCAACCGTGTATCTACAAGACTTCACCGACTCAATGCCATTGAGGCACGATCCCAATACTACACTCAACAGCACAATGATATGGCAGGTAGGGGCGTTGATAAACGCACGCCAATTTTTTTTGGCGTGCGGGGCCAACACGCCATTTTTTTTTGGCATGTAGGGTCTACACACCAAAAAAAAGGGCGTGTGAGACCCACGCGCCAAAAATGGCGTGTGGTTCCCACACGCCATTTTTTTTTGGCGTGTGGGCCCCGCACGCCAAATAAAATTGGCGTGTGGGCCCCACACGCCAATTGCTTGGTGTGCTCTCCCACACGCCAAACAATTGGCGTGCGGGTCCCACACACCAATTGTTTGGCGTGCGGGTCCCCCCTTGCTCACATAATCAAATGGGAGGGACCATTCGATTACGTGAGCGGGGCCCCTCCCGGCTGACGAGGTTATACAACCTCGTCAGCCGGGAGGACTTCCTCCAGGCACGAGGCTGTGTAACCTCTTCAGCCAGGAGGAAGTCCTCCTGGCCGACGAGGTTGTATAACCTCGTTGGCCGGGAGGACTTCCTCCTGGCCGACGAGGTTGTATAACCTTGTCAGCCGGGAGGGGCCCCGCTCACGTAATTGAATGGTCCCTCCCATTCGATTATGTGAGCAAGGGGGGACCCTCATGCCAAACAATTGGCGTGCGGGGCCCACACGCCAATTTTATTTGGCGTGTGGGGCCCACACGCCAAAAAAAAATGGTGTGTGGGAACCACACGCCATTTTTGGCGTGTGGGTCTCACACGCCATTTTTGGCGTGTGGGTCTCACACGCCATTTTTGGCGTGTGGGTCTCACACGCCATTCTTGGCGTGTGGGTCTCACACGCCCTTTTTTTTTGGCGTGTAGACCCTACACGCCAACAAAAAATGGCGTGTGGGCCCCGCACGCCAAAAAAAATTGGTGTGCGGGTTGGCGTTGGCGTGCGCCGTTGGCGTGCGTTTATCAACGCCCGGCAGGTAGGAGTTATTTCACCCCTTCTGCTGATATTGAGACAACATTAATTGGTTTTTATTTCACAGCTCACTGGCTTCTGAAAAAGATGGATTTTGCTGATGCAGTATATGCTGATGCAGTTGGTGCTTTAGCTCTACTCCACAACAAACCCAACCCTCACATCACTGAGAGTAACTATACCAATGCTTTTTTTGAACAGCAATGGCGGGATGAACAAGCATACCATGTTACCACTAATCGATCATCTGAAAGGGCACAAGTTGAACTAGGGCGTCTTTTGTGCTTGGAAGAAGAACTGGACAATGCTTGGTAATTCTCAACCTTACAAGTCAATCGAGATTTAGGTTTTTAATCTTATGGTTTGCCTTTTTTTGCCAACAAACAGGTCTGCTATTACAATGACACCAGAGCAAGCGCTGGCACGTGCACGCTCTTGTGCTACAATTTCCAGGAAACTTGAAGCCCAAAGAAGACTTTCTCCACCAAACAATGAGCATAGCAACTTATCTCGTGAGTACAGTAGTTATGTTGTTGCTAATAAAATTGACTGAACTGTTTTTACATTTCAGAATATGAGCAAGATAAGTTGACCAAGGTGTGGTATGCAAAGACTGAGTTGCAGCGGAGTTTTCTGGCACTGGTGGAAGAAAAGAAACTGTAACTTCGTGTATGCCGTGCAGGTGAAACTACCACCCTTGGTAACCCTTCAAGATCAATTTTTATCAATCATACACAGCTGAAGGCTTCTCGATTGGATTTAGGGACCTGTTGTGGAACTACTCAAAGGGCAGAATTGAGCTTGGAAGGGATATGTATAACTACACTAGTACTAATGTAGGTTATGACAAAGGTGCTGATATAAGAGCTGCCTTCCTGACTAATGCTAAGGGGATGAGTGTAACACTAAGAATAAAATAAAAGGTGTGGCTAATTTATTTCTACTCTTAGAAGACTAATACTAATGTGCTTGTTTACCACACACACCAGGTGAGAGGGATGGATAAGGGGGGATGAGATGTATAAAGTATATGTAATATAAGTATAATAAGAGGCAAGGGTTTGTAGCTTTGGAGTCAAGGTTGGTCAAGAAAGAGAGAGGGGCAATCTTCTTATATTGAATCTAAACTGATATTTATATTGATATATTTATAGGTTGATGGTGACTTCTACTATGTATGTATACTAGTTTATGGGATCTGTAATGCTGGTATATGTTGGGGGGATATTTAGTAAGTCAGGGGTCCATAAGGGAACAAGGGGGAGGAACAGGTGTCCTTATATATCTGAGACAAGAGAGGAGCCATCAGGCTAGAGGAAGGAAACAACAAGGCTATGTCATGTAGCTGGTGGGAAAAGGAAGAACATGATAGATCAGTAGAAGAGAAAGTGACATATATGAAATAGTCATGACAGTGACAGATGAGTAGTGGGAAGGTGGAGTTTATGTACAGTAGATATGATGTAAGATGTTACTGAATAAAGCCTAGTCATATGCAGTGTATGTTATGTAGTGTCTATGTAGTGTCTATGTAGTTTATATAATATGTATTTATGTATAATGTTCTGAAATATATCTACTTATAATATGTACTTATTGTATTCTATAACTTGCTTAATACTGTAACTTGCTGGGTTATTCTGTGTTTGCCTGTAACTCTTGAACCATGAGGAATTTGAAGGTGGTTGTAGTGAGTGACTAGGGTTAAAATGAGGTGTGGAATCTGATTATGAAATAATAATGATGGATATGTGTAAGGTTTGGGTTTTATATGTATATATATGTAAGTATTTGAGGTTTATAAGTGATAAATAATTTATTAAAAGTATGGTAATGAAGTGGAATGGATCACCACTGTCAGCCTCCCTGATGCCAAGGACAAGTCCTTCTAGCTACAGGTGGTGCAAGGATAGATGGTAAGAGTTATATAAACTCTGGGTAAGGTACAAGTTACAATTCCCAAAAAGATATGGGGGGATTGTGACGTACAAATTGAGAGAAAAATAGATTAATAATTATATTAAATAAATTTAATATAATTAAAAACCAGAGGGGCCTGATAAATCAGGGGTGGTTTAGATCCCTCTAAGGTATCTTACAAATAAATGCAGAGGATTTAGGTACCTGGAACACTGGGGCCTGTTGGAACAGGGGTGGTTTAATCCCAGTAATGGAAATGGGGGAATATCTTCAAGAAAAGGGTTATTACTTACTAGTAATAAACCTTGGGAGATCTTGGGGATATTCTGGGTGGAACTGGACAGTTCGAAGCGCTTGGATGGATGGATGGTGGAGCTTGGTGGACACTGTGAAGTTGTTGGGGAAGACAGGGCTAAAGAATAACTACTAAGAAGCTTACCAGACTGTGTTATAAAGATGTGTATATCTAATAAGAAGTGGGTAAGGTTGTTAGTGGGTATTGGAAAGCATGAGGAGCCTTCTTTGGGCGGTTGAAGAGCTCCTTAAATAGTCTAGAGTTCCCCCTGGGGACCCTGTAGGTATTATTGGCCAACTTGTGGGATCTTTGGACCACATTTTGGCCATTTTTGCTTTCTTGGTGACGCTTCAGCAGCCCCTGCTTTGAATACACGTCACCAATTGATTTTATTAATGTATTTTTATATTTATATTGTCTTACAGTCTGTAGTACATTAGTACTGGTTGTTATATATTTAATACTAGTGGCTTATTTGTATTTTTATAATAAGCCACAGTATTGTTTGTACTGTTTGTTCAGTCAGTATATTTTAATTGTATGTATAAATAATAATACAATCTAGTATAATTAATTATTTAATCCCCAGTAACCTTTATTACATATGTAACATATGTAATGAGGCCACTGGGGCGTGTTTTTACTGATTTGGGTGTACCTGAGTGACTGTGGAGTCCGCGTGCCAAGCTGAGAGTCTGTAAGGGGCTTACTGCTTGCGCGGGGGCTTGTATCCCAACTTTGGCGCGGGCTTTCAGACACGCGGGTTGAACTTCAAGTTCTGCGGACTGCGGTACGCGGGGCTTGAGTAAAACACGGTGTATTTACACTATCTCTCCTAATTTACACAACACCTCATTTCCGTGACTGGAAATGGGGTTTAAGCATATGTCTATATATATATAAGCATTTAATTACGGCAAGTACTTTTTATTTAAAAGGTACTTGCTAATTCTTCTTTGCTAATTTACATAGTGAAGGAGTGGGAATTAGGGGTACCTGTGAGTGAGGTACCCTAGGTTAAATTTAGTGTAGATTCAGAATATCAAATAATATTCTAAATATTATTTGATATTCTATTATTTTTTATAATAATTTTGTGGGAAACTTGTGACAGGTTGCTCTGTCATAGTAGCAAGCTGACAACCACACCGTGGGCAGCAGAAACTATCAGAAGCCCTACAAAAGAGGGCTGCAAAGCTACGAACTAAACTCAATACCTATAACCAATTAAGCCGGGCTTTCATACAGAGCAATCCGGCTCATGCCGCCCCGCGTGTAATTGAATACACAGTACTGCTTTCCCTTCAGCCAGACGACTTGTTCTGGAACAATGGATTATTCACCAACGCGGATGAGGCATGGGCAGTTGACGCCCTCACACAACGCGGTATACAAGCTCTTGCCTCTAGAAATCGAGCACTTGAAGAAAAAAGACGCCTTGCATGGGAGGTCAGGCGTGCAACTAGATGGGCAGTTCAACATCACACTCGTGTGTTGTTCCTACTGCACCTCTTGATCCAATACCAACACGAGTATTCAATACATATCAGTGAACCCAAACCCACACCAATCCCACCAGAATTGGTTCCGCTTTCTTCCCATTTACTTCTAGAGAGCAACGAGTTTGATGTGTTCAAGATTCACTCCGTTGAACTTCTTCTCCATTGGTCTTACCTAGAGATATGCACGTTACAGCTGGAGTGGAACCATAAGATCATTAAGGTGTTTCAAAGGACCGTGCCGCAAGTTGGAGACGTGAATTTGATTTCAAAGTGGAATAGACAAGTAATGCGAATCAAGCACGCAATTAATCTTGATCTTCTTTCGGGGATCCCAGGTGACTTTGATGAGAAACTAGTGCATTTGATGAACGGAACAAACATCCCAGACTTACCAATTTCTCTTGACAAAAATAGATCAGATGAAAACAATGACAATGAGGAAGAATATCTCAAAAACATGGAACAAATTATATCTCAAACACTCACTGCTGATCTTGAGCATGTAGCAGTAGAATCTTTGGCTGCTGTAGATAACAATAGATAACAAGCCTGTACCTGAAGTTAATAACAATGTGATAATTCTGCAAACAACTCGACATGATTTTTTTGACTGTTTCTTTTTTTGATCTGTTTCTTGTGATAATTCTGCAAACAACTTGACATGATTTTTTTGACTGTTTCTTTTTTTGATCACCGGCCTTGACAGTTTACTTTTCCAAGAAAACAATATGGAAATAGTTTTGAAGACCTTGCCTCTTTGCTTCACTCCATGCAATTCATCCAAACAATTATGCTGAAAAGGATAATTCAAAATTTCAATGATATTTCTGACAAGTACACCACTTGTATGTAAATATTACAAAAAATCAAACTCACAGTAGTCAAAATATTATCACGGTGACATGCCAATATTTTATCTGAAACAAATATAACAGCTCAGGAGTGTGATAAGGTGTAAAAGCAACTCCAAGTCCTGCAAGTAGGATGGGAGGAGTAATTCATATGTTTGGGGTTATGATACATACATATCCAATAGTATTTTATTATTACTATTGGATATGTAAGGTGGGTTAAGCCACACCAAGCATTCCAAACGAGCTCATTTTTTTTTAATCCTTAGAACTTGCTTGGTAATCCATTCTCTGGTTTGATTAAAACAGCTCAGCTTAAACAGCTCAGCTTGCTTGCATTCAGCAGTGATCTTTTTCATCTATTTGTGTTACATGTGATACACATGAACCATCCAGATTAGTTATTGAGACAGGCTCGGGGAGGTATAGCTGGATAAGAATTCAAGAATTCCTTCTAGGGATACACAAATATTTATTGATTGATTAGGTTGGCCAAAATTTCTTCACAAGTTATTTGTACCCATCTCCAAAGATACAACTGCAAACTGGTCAGGAGGTAACCAAATGAATTCAGTTCTAGTGATGAATTAATGTCTAGTAATGAATCCAGTTCTAGTAAACCAAATGAAATCAATTATGTTAGATAAATTAAATTGAAAATACATGTTTGGATTGATTGGAGTAGGATGATTAATAATCATCCAAAAGGTGTCTTTGGTACATCAGCATAGATACAAAGATATAATCACCAGATTTTTTTACAGCTAACCCATTGAGTTCAATAATTCTAAAGCACATAATGGTTGTATCACCAAATAGGCCTTGGATTTATTGAATGATTGAGATAGGATATTGATAAATAAATTACCAAACACTCAGGTAATTTCATTTTTATTAGCATAAGTTTGTTATTACTCTAGTTATCTAAATAGAACTGTTTTCTCTCACCTTTTATGAACATTAAAAGTCAATTTATTAATTAACATTTAGAATATTAGAATATATCAATATTTATAGTAGTAGTCTGTTATTATATTTTACAGCCATATCAGTTCTTAGAATACTCTGGAGTATTGCTAAGGCTTACATATTGAGATAGGGTATACAGATCTACGTCATTGCAATTATTCTATATGTCTACTTTATTGCAATTATTATATATGATAGACTGACCTATTCCATTTACAAATGGAACTCATGGCTATGACTCTCATATTGGATGATTGCTACTCTGCCTTTAGTACCTTGTGAATATGTATATACAATTTGTTTTCCATATTTGATTATACTTTGTTTTCCATGGCTTGCATATTTCTTCCAGTCAGTTCTCTCTGAGTCTCTGTGCAGCATTTTTTCAAGTTGTGTCTATTTGACATTGTTGTATTTTTACAGTCAAAATTGCTTCTATGTAATTGGACTTCCTTTTCCCCTATAATATAATTCAGCCATCTACCAACAATGATTGTATGTGACAGATAGTGACAGAAAATCATAGCCAATCATGTGACATAGTTGAAAAATTATATAGAGCCAATTTTATTTGCCAAAGAGATGTCACGGGACAGGTTCCTTTATTATTCCCCCTGCATGATGTTTGATGAAGCTATGGCCAGAGGTCGGAGGATGAAGTGATAACAAAGACTCTGAATTTATTCTAGAGGCTGAAAAGAACAAAAAGAAGCCCTCTAAGAGGGCAAGCTGCTAGTTTGCGTGGTGGAAAAGCACACACGCTACAAGAGGTTGTATGCTGTAGAGACCTCAGGGAAAAGCGCGCAGAAGACTGATGACCTTTTTATTATCTACTCAGGAGGCTTGAATATTTAACTACATACAAGAGTGGTTGAGTTGTGGGACAGAAGGTGAAAAAGCATATTCATCTGGGAAAAAGGAGGAAAAGGAGTGACATATGAGAAGGAGTGACATTTGTGTGAAAGAGGGAAAAAGAGATGGAAACGACTCTAGTGATAGTTCCAACAATGTTATCCATGCAGTATTTGCTTCTTGCATTTTTAGTTTTAGCCAAAATTACAACATATTTATGATAAGCAGAAATGGTGAAGCATGTGGGATATGCATTTGCTCATGTGCATTGATAGCTATGCATGCCCATATGAATATGCATGGTGGTACCCACCCAAGTCACCCGCCTCCATGATCAGGGCTGGCCAAAGCTCACCTTTGCAAAACGATTACTCACATCTGCCTCACCGGTGATCTCCCTACCCTCTCTGGTTGATGGCAAGACACAGCTGCGGTCTGCCCCTCCAGAGATGGAAAAAAGGTTTCCGGCAGCAAATTTTGTATTAATTGGTCTGCTTCCAACTGTATTAACTCTTCGACCTTTCCGACCAACTTGGCCAACTTCTCAAGATCATCGGACGATTTCAAGTTAGCCTTCCGAGCGATTCGTTCAGCCCTTTTGAACAACTCTTTGGTGTAACTCCTTCCGTCGTTTGCGATGGCTTCATGAAACGGCGCTCGATCCCACAAATTCAAATAGACTTGCAGTAAATCAGACAATGAGACCTTAGGTTGGAAGTTACATTTCTTAGGGTCTTTCACTTTCAGCGTTTGGCATTTGGGGCCAGCTAATGTGTTGAGATTGTAGTCCAGCATGGCGGCCAATCGAACGACGATCTCCGATTTCAAGAACACATTTGGTTACATAGGAAACGAAAAGAAGAATAAAACCAAAATAGCACAAACAAAGGTCAGATTTATTTTTGCGAAGCTCATTGAACAGCAGTGCTTGCTCAACATGAGAGTCAAATTTTACAGGCATAGATGATGATGAACGGGATAGGAACGATGAACCAAATCCGACGATTCACGAGTGGATTGAATCTGAATATGCCTCTACAACCAGCCAAGCAGCGGAAGACGGTACCGATTCAAAACCCAAGACGGCCGCATCTTCCTGACCCAATAGACAGTGATCCCACGGCGCAAAGGTTCAAACTGGCCGAGCACCCCCGGGTGATGTTTGTGATTAGGGAGCCAGGAGGGATGGCCAATTTGGTTGACGATCTCATCACCAAGTGTCCCTTGTCAACCAAATCGTCAACCGATCCCAAAAACTCAGCCAATCCTCTCTCTTCGTCCACCCTCTCTCACCCGATCCTCTCCTTGCCTCCATCGAGCTCCTCCTCAACACCCCCAATCTTCCAACTCCCTCCGCCTCTCCGAGAACCCAAGAATTTCTCAACCTCGCTCACCCCCGCCCAAGCTAAGGAAATCCAGAGCCTCAGAGCCTCCCATTCGCTCTCCCAGCTCAGTCGCAAATTTAACGTCCCCCGTCTGCTTATCTCGATCCTAGGTCCCGCCAATACATCCGATCGACATCAGATCCATCTCAAGAATCACATGCAACAGATCAGTAAAGAGTCCCGTTGGAGCGTCGCGAAGGCCGTCAGATGACAGGAAAAAATCATTCGTGGAAGTTACTGGTGATCATCCTTATCATCCACTCCTTACGGCTTTTCTCTTTGCCTCTCTCTTATCCATTTCTTAAAACCGCTTTCCTCTCTTTCCCTTTTTCAACCCATTATCTTTGTTTGATTTCATAAAGAAGAAATCATTAGAGACGAAAACCCTTTTATGTTGAAGAGATCCCACACATAGATGATTAAGTAGACAATAAATGGGGAAAATTAAGATGTACCAGTGTAAAAACATGAAAAAACAATTACTTTTTAATCATTAAGCAGATTGCAATAGAAGCTAAATCGCATCCGGGTGAGGTGATGCACTACTGGAGGATGATGACTGTCCGGGATTCTCAAGTGATTCTGGACTAAGATCATTTGAGATGGATGGGTCGTACACAATATTGATGTGGTTTTGGTCAAGGGCAATGTTGATAGCAGCTTGGCGCTTGGGACCAAGCTCCCGACTGGGTCTCTTCAGCCAATTCACATCAATCTTAGCCTCTGGGTCCAAAACCAAACAATAGTTAACACGAGCTAGATTGTAATCAGTTTTGGTCCATGGCCAGTTTTTGACTACACCTCCAGTTTTATCCTCTGTGAAGTAGTAAGCCGATTATATTAGCAACATTGTATTGACATCAAGGGGTATGTGTATTCATCTCAGCTTACCAACCATTTCAGACATTCTTGATACGGCCGAGACTGGATGAACGGGGAAGGAAGCGGTAAGACAAAATATGATAACAAGGAAAAATGAGTATTTGACCGGTTATATTAATTTGGATGTGTTCTACAAACCTTCTCTTCCACCTTTTACACCCAAAATTGAATTCCCCTTGACCTTACCCTTCATATGAGCAATTGAAATTGCAAGATTGTTCACTTGATAACCAGTGGGGTAGGACTGCATTCGGGAAGGATAGCTTCTGGACCCATCGACACGTTCAGCTCCTTGGACAAAGTCAGTTGCTCCTGGGGTGCTCCGGGTGAACTGAAATGAGTGTTGACCAGGGAACTTGGAGACAGCAAAAACAACCATTTCACAGCTGAATGTACTTGCAATGTGAACTGCCTGAGAGAAATTTAATCTATTAGTTTTACTGTCAAAATATTTTGAGCTGATTTTTCACCTTTGTTTCCCATTTGTCTAAGTGTGAAACTCCACCTACAGGTTTCACAAGACATCAAGACTCAAGATTACATAATCACTTACTACTTAATCCCCAGCTCCCCGGCGCCCCTTCTAGCTCAGTAGAGACCAAACTGACTCTCCACTCTACTGAGCTAGGTAAGCAACTCATTCTCATCTCTATTCTTCTTCTTCTTTTCTTGCTTTCCTCTTTCCTCCTTTTCATTATCATTCTTATCAATGTTGTACTTACGGAGAGACCAAACTGACTCTCCACTCTACTGAGCTAGAATTGAAATCAAAAGATACTGTGGTTCTAGAATTCCGGTCTCTCCAAAGCAAAAGGCTTTGTTTCTGAACTCACAGATTATAGGCAGTGAAGGATCCAAACGGGATCCTTACACTTTTTTTTTCTTGAACCAAACACCTACAACCCTCGAATCGCTCCGACTGGTACATGACCACTCGTTCTCAGTCCGACGCTCTTATACCTCTGTCGGACCCAGAAGCAATTCTCCGAGCAGCAAACGCAGCTAAGCGCAAAGCCAAGATAGCAGCAGCGCTCGCGCCTCGGCTTGACTTCCCCCCACTTCCATCGTCTCCACCACCAACCATGTCCACTGAACAGACAGCCCCCACACCTCAGATGCCAGCCGCCCCATCGACCCAACCACCTCCTGGCACCCGACCACCCTCCCGACCCGACTCCCTGTCGATGCAGGACTACTTGGAGGGCGTAATCAAGCTGCAACACCGCAGCATCGACCAAGCCAATGCCGATCGTGCCGCGGTGATGGAACTTCGCCAAGCCGATGCTGACCGCATCAGCCGCCTCGAGGAAGCGCTTCTGCGGCTGACAATCAAAACTGACCAGCCGGACACGAACCGGGTTGAACCCAACCGGATTGACTTGCAACGCTTCCGCACCACCGACGGACCCCTTTTCAACGGCCCCTTCCAACAGGTGGAGCCCTTCGTTAATTGGATCCGGGGGGTGGAGATCTACTTTGCCACCAATGGGGTCAGCCACGACGAGGATAAAATCCGTATCACAGGACGGCTCATCCGCGAGACCAACGTGCTCTCATTCTACGCCGGCGGGATTGACGACTTCTTAACTCGATCCTGGACCGACTTTAAACACCGCCTGTTTCAATTTGCACTCCCCCCATTGTGGCGCACGTCTCTCCGCGCTCAACTCAGAAACCTACGGATGACCGGCTCCGAGTCCTTCTTGACCTACAGTACGCGGGCCCGGTCCCTGCAAAGTTTAATGAACTTCGACTTGCCGACAGCGGCTCACACAACCGACTTCACACTAGCCAAGTCGATGACCCTCGGCATGGCGGACAACCTCCAAGCCAAGGTGAATAATCACCAACTCCTCTTGCAGGAGCCATTCTATTACAGCACCTTTGAAAGCCGAGCCTCACTTTTCTGGGAAGGCATCTCCAAGCGATCCTCGGGCCGCACCCGGGGAAACCCGTCGTCATCTGTTCCGGCATCCGCCCAATCCACCGGCCGACCAGCCAGAGAAGATGGTATTTGGCGACTTCACGCCTATCTCGACTCCATCGGCCTCTGCCGCTTCTGCAAGAAAAGCTGCGGGAGCGCACCGGGAGCGTGTTCCGGTCAGATTGACCGTTCGTACGTTAAGATCCCCGATTCCTTTGTGACTCCTCCTCGACCCGCCGATCAGAAGCCACCCCAAGGCCGGTCCCAAGGCCCTACGACCGCCGGCAAGCCAACACAACCTCCGGCGGGAAGACCAACGGGGCGCGCAGCCACTGTAGCCGGCATATCCGACGAGGGACTATTCCCTGAATTAGAACCGGCGGCGGTAGCGGCACTGGCGGCCCTTGACGAGGAGCTTCGATCCTCCAACAACGAAGGGTACGTGCCCCCTCCCCATCCTCGCCGCCTAATCATCAAGTTCTCTGTCCAAGGGAAGGACTTACATGGTCTAATTGATACAGGTTCTGAGCTGAACCTCATCACGGAGAGCGCGGCACGGACGGCGGGACTCGAATTCAAACTCCTGAAGAATCCTTCTATTGTCCAACTTGCATTGGACGACCCGACTCAACAACCCATCATCATCCGGCACTTTGTAACGACGTCGCTCACCAAACCCACGTCTTCCCTCACCTTCGACGATGTCCGTCTGCGGATAGGCGCGGTGAAAGGCAAGTATGATATGATCCTGGGAACCCCTTCCTCTCCCATTTCAACCTTTCAGTTTCTATTTCACAAAATGCCCTCTACTGCGACAAATCGCGTTGTACCCTTCTTGATTATCGACTGCTCTCCGCAATGAATAAAAAGAATTTGAACCCACCCAAGACTGAAGTCACCCCCCCCCAATTCACCACTGGAATACCCGTGTGGGAACTCCGAACAGGTAATACTGGGGGAGTTTGAGGACCTCTTCCCCTCAGACATCCCGCCTATCACTGATGAAGCTGACTGCGACGAGCTCTTCCAAGACGGCTCATTTCAGAAAAAACTGCCGACGGAAACTTCTCGAGTACGCCATAAAATCATTCTCACCGACCCCAATGCCATCATCAACGAACGACAATACCCTTACCCTCAAAAGCATCTGCCAGCGTGGCGGAAACTGCTAGACCAGCATGTGGAAGCGGGACGCCTTCGCCGGGCCTCGGGTCAATATTCTTCCCCCAGCATGATCATACCGAAAAAGGATAGTTCAGCACTTCCACGCTGGGTCTGCGATTATTGCGTCCTCAACAAACACACCGTCCGCGACCGATCCCCCTTACCCAACGTCGATGAACTCATCCGGGTGGTAGCATCAGGCAAAGTCTTCTCCATACTGGACCAGACCAACGCGTTCTTCCAAACGAGAATGCGGGAAGCGGATATTCCACTCACGGCCGTCAGAACTCCCTGGGGACTCTACGAATGGGTGGTCATGCCCATGGGTCTGACCAATGCACCCGCGACGCATCAAGCCAGATTGGAAGAAGCCCTTGGTGAGCTCATTAACCAGATCTGCGTCGTATATCTTGACGACATCGTGATCTTTTCTGACAACTTTACGGACCACGAGAAACACGTTTGCCAAGTCCTGGAATGCCTTTGGGCGGCCAACCTGTATTGTAGTCCGAAAAAGACGCAACTCTTTCGACGAAAAATCAAATTCTTAGGGCACTGGATATCCAAAGACGGGGTCTGCGCAGACAACGAGAAGGTCAAATCAATTCTGGACTGGCCGTCACCTCGGTCACCTAAGGGAGTGAAGAAATTCTTAGGGACGGTACAGTGGATGAAAAAATTTATCTGGGGCTTGGAGAAATATGTGGGCACGCTGACACCCCTGACCAGTACAAAACTTGATCCCAAGGAGTTCAGGTGGGGCGAAGCGGAAGAGACAGCGTTCCTCAACATTAAGAAGATCATGACTTCCCTCCCTTGCCTCAAGAACATTGATTATGAGTCGGACGATCCACTCTGGCTCTTCACGGACGCCAGCGGTGCTGGACTCGGAGCAGCCCTCTTCCAAGGCAAAGAATGGAAATCAGCCTCACCGATCGCCTATGAATCTCATCTCATGACACCGGCGGAGCGAAACTACCCCGTCCACAAGCAAGAGCTCCTCCGGTGATCCACGCACTACAGAAGTGGAAAATGTTACTTCTTGGGATGAAAATCAATGTTATGTCGGATCATCACTCCCTTATTTACCTCTTGAAACAACGGAACTTGAGCCGCAGACAAGCGCGGTGGACGGAGATTTTAGCTGACTTTGACCTGAACTTTGACTACATCAAAGGCGAGGACAACACAGTTGCCGACGCCCTATCCCGGAAGGACATGGGCGAAGAAGGGACCCCGACGTCGCTTGCAGAGGTTCAATCGGTTGCAGCGTTGACCGAGCTAGGGACTACGCTGTCCCATTCACTCAAAGAGGCAATCATCGCCGGTTACGCAGCCGACCCGTTTTGTGTTGCGCTCCAAAAGGTCCTACCTCTGAGGGACAACTGCACAGAGATTGACGGGCTCATGGTCGTTGACAACCGCTTAGTGATCCCGGAGGGAGGAGACACCCGTCGTCGTCTTATCGAGGAGGCCCACATCCGACTCGGACACCTGGGCTACCTCAAGACTATTTCAGAACTCAGACGCGATTTCTTCTGGCCCCGCATGGGACCAGAAACAGCGACCTTCATTAAATGCTGCGCGGTCTGCCAACGGACAAAAGCGCCAACAACCGCCCCGACTGGGAAGATGCTCACGCCTGACGTCCCTAGACTACCACTCTCTGACCTGGCAATCGACTTCGTCGGCCCACTGAAATCTTCAAATCATTACGATATGATTCTTACATGTACCTGTCGGCTATCCGGCTTCATCCGGATCATCCCGGTACTCCAGTCAGATACGGCAGACAAGACAGCATCGCGACTCTTTAACGGGTGGATGGCTATTTTTGGCGCGCCTAGGTCAATCATCAGCAACCGCGACAAGACCTGGACTTCCAACTTCTGGCAAGCACTCATGCGTAAACTGAACATACAGTTTCACATGTCGTCGGCATTTCACCCACAGGCCGACGGACGCAGCGAACGCTCCAACAAAACGGTTGGGCAAATCCTCCGAACTTTCACGTCGAAGCGCCAAGGGAAATGGCTAGAGTCCCTCCCAGCAGTCGAATTTGCCATCAATCCAGCGGTGAATGTAGCAACGGGATCGAGTCCCTTTCAACTTCTCTTCGGCCGACAACCAAATTTATTCCCATCGCTATCGGATCCGTCCGACCCACCAGCCGCAGTCCAAAAGTGGGTGAAACACCGGGAAGACTCTTGGGCAAACGCCCGTGACGCCTTGTGGACCAGCCGGGTACGCCAAGCGGTTCAACACAACAAGCTCCATCGGGCCCAACCTCCTCTGACGCCTGGCTCATGGGCCCTCCTCAACTCCGCGGACTGGCGCGGCCGCCATCAGGGCGGCATAGACAAACTTAAAGAAAGGTTTGAGGGCCCGTACCGGGTGCTGAATGTTTTCAACCACGGACAGAGTGTCACGGTCGACCTGCCGGAAAACGACCGCCGACATTCAACCTTCCACATCTCCAAGCTGAAGCCATACCACACCGAGGAGGAGGATGACACGTTTTTGGAGGACCCAAAAGTAAGTTCCTCCCATAGTAGCACCTCTGCGGGTTAACTACCACCATTGTTTCAAAACATCATCTCGGCCACGCTGTGAGCACCACCCGTTCAAATTGTTTTTTTCAGAATCTCCACGACCCGGCCAACCGGTACCTTCCCCGGGCGACACTCCACACCGACTCCGTCTCCTTCGACCCCCAACCTTCGCCCATTCACCTCGTCTCACCTTCTTCCAATCTCCTTCCCTCCTTCTCCTCCCTCTTGATATCCTTTCACACTCTTCCGCCCTCCTTTCCAAATTCTTCTTCCTCTATCCCCTCTTCCTTTCTTCTTTCTCCTTTTGCCAAGTTCTCCTCTCTTTTTCTCCTTCCTTCTCTCCTTTTTTTTTTTCTTCTCTTTTTCCCTTTTCTTTTCTTTCTTCAATTTTTTTTAGGGGGGGAGACTGTGAAACTCCACCTACAGGTTTCACAAGACATCAAGACTCAAGATTACATAATCACTTACTACTTAATCCCCAGCTCCCCGGCGCCCCTTCTAGCTCAGTAGAGACCAAACTGACTCTCCACTCTACTGAGCTAGGTAAGCAACTCATTCTCATCTCTATTCTTCTTCTTCTTTTCTTGCTTTCCTCTTTCCTCCTTTTCATTATCATTCTTATCAATGTTGTACTTACGGAGAGACCAAACTGACTCTCCACTCTACTGAGCTAGAATTTAAATCAAAAGATACTGTGGTTCTAGAATTCCGGTCTCTCCAAAGCAAAAGGCTTTGTTTCTGAACTCACAGATTATAGGCAGTGAAGGATCCAAACGGGATCCTTACACTAAGTGGTTTTCAACTTCCGTGGCTGCAACTTTAAGTGATATAGCCCGGTGCATCCCAACTTGATTTTCAATACCAACTACTTCATCATCAAAATTTTCCTCATTGTCAACAATCTGATTAGTTCTGGGCTCGTCGTGAGCAACACCCTTTGTCTCTGATCCATTGTTGGTGTTAGCTGCTGGAATTTGTCTAAAGCATTCCTTGTCCTCAGGAGTCAGCTGTTTCCACAACTGGGAGACGCCACCCATGGCTGGTGAGTGCTTGACTCCTTGATAGCCTAGTTAGATCATTTTTTCAGTGATGTATTAGAAGCGGGAAAATTGACCCAATCTGACTTACGGCCTTGAAAAACAGCTCTAGCATTTTTTGTCATCATGAAGCGATTCCAGCTGCTTGGCTGACGCAAAGAAAGTCTTTTTCCTCTGTGTGACAAAAGTGAAGATTGGATTGTGTGAAAGAAATGATGACTGAGAGGCCAGATGGCTAAAGAGAAGAGCTGAAGAAAACAAGAGTGCAGCACACTCAAGGACCTAGAACAACAGACAGGAAGTCTCTACACGAGCATGTCCTGCTGATATGGGCTCAGAACTAAGTGAGGATGTATTTCAGTAGAGGATCGGATGAAATACTACAACTAAAGGGGGCCTAAGTTGAGGGCCTAACTGTCTGAGGAACATAAAAGAAAGAAAAAGAAGGAAAACAAATAAGCCCTCTTTTGGGCATGAGGCAGAATTCTAAAATTGTGTGCTATTGGTGCATAGTAATTTTAATGAGAAACGGACTTACAAAAAGCTATGGACCATTGGCATGGAGACACCGCGCTCAATTGCTTTGATACACATCATTTTCCGCTGCTGAGAGGCATAGTCAGCAAAAAACAATCGATCGGCATCAGACATTGATTTTTTAGACCCCTTTTTTGCTTCCATGATAAGTTCAGCTTCGCTTTGCTTCATCATTTCTTCATAAGGTTGTGGTAGGGGCCGGGTAGACTGGGAGGGCTGGATTTTCTTGCGTTTGCGATTATTGGGGCACACATCCATTCCAAGTAAGGGTGGAGGAGGGGAAGCAGGCACGTGAGACTGAAGAGAAGAGGAAAACTGTGACTGTATATGTTTTTGTTTTTCAGAATATCCACCTGGTGCAGGAGTGGGATCAGCCACATCCTCCAATTGATCAATGGTGGTGGGATTAGTGGGGTAAGGTTGTGATACAATCCCATTAGTTTGAAGATTATTGTGATGGGAGCTATGACTAATTGGATCAACCTGTGGACGAAGTAAACTATTGGGAGGTTGTGATACGCTAAGCTGTGTGGAATAATTTGTGAAATTATTCCTTAAATTGCTCTGGGTTCCGTTGAAATGAGGATGTTCAGGGGAGGGGTGGTGGGTGTTAACTGGACCATAGTATTGAGAGGGAGAGAGAGGACAGTTGCGTGTATCATGGGTTCTATCGGTGGATGAGGAAAGGGATGGCAGATGGAGCTGGGTGGGGCCTCTTGAGTTTTCTTGCGGTGAGCTGTTCATAGTGTTGTGAGGTCGGCTTTGATACTGATGGGGTTTAGGATTGAGCTTGAGCTGTGGTCAGGGTGGTGGTCAGAGTTGTTGTTGAAGGAGTTCTGTGGGTGAGAATAGGAGCAGGTTGAGGTATATGGGTTCGCTGCGAGGACGCACAGCACATTGGTCCATCCAATTTTTCTCAAACCACCGGATGAACCCAAGACACCCCGAGCTGAAGGGAGATGGCAAAACAGACTATAGTAAAGCCTTGGTACGCTCTTCCCACAGGCTATACTATAGTCTGTTTAGTATTGATAGGGGTGCATTACATAATGTGTACTATAAATGCTATGTATTTACAGCCGCATTATGGCTTCTCTTCTCTATGAAATATACAGCCACCCCAAAAAAGCTTGTGTCTTTTGGCGCAAGTTTTGAAGCTTTGTGCTGCAGCGGGAAATCTTTTGCGCAGCCAAAATGATCTGTGCGCAAGGGACGTGCACGGGGAAATAAGGGGGCCCGCGGGGCACAAATCGAGTACTACATATACACTCAATCCCTCACCCGCCACCACCATCCACCACCATCACCACCGTCTGCGGCGCCGTCGTCCGATATTCGTGGCTATCAATCGGGCCTTTTGGCCAGGTGAGTCTTTCACATGTTTCCTTTCACTGAATAGGTGACTAATGATCTGACTAATTATTTGCTTGCTTTGCTATCTATTAAACAGGATGACCCCGCATCAACACGACCACTCTTTCTGAATACAGCAAATGGCTCCAAGCTAGCGGCCTTGTTGGCCGCTGCTCTTAATAAACGTAAAGGTACTATGGGCGAGGACAATAAGGAAGAAGCCAATAGCAACGATGAATGGGATTAACTTTTTTTTTCTATCTTCCTCCCCTACCCCTATGCCACTTTCTGTTTCTTACACCCCTCACCTATAGGCCTGTTTTTGGCATCCACATGTTTTTGGTCTCTTTGTTTTCTTATCTTGCTCTTGACTAATGCCAAGAAAAAAAAATCACATTTTTGGGGGGTTATGCTTTGGTGCCATGAGTGGAGAGAGCGACATTGTAGGGAACAAGACAGATAATGTTACATGCTGGGGAGGATCAATGAATCCAAATTTCAATGATCTGCTCTAAAACCTTACCAGGAGGAGTTGACGGCAGCCGATATTTTGCTTCATCCCCCCTTTTCCAACAGGTGATCTCCAACAGACCATCTTCCTCTCTTGCCTCAAGAGATCTCACTTTGAAAAGGCATTTGTTTCTTCGGAGAGATTTTAATTCATCTTCAGGTTTGAGATTCTTCATCTTTCAGCTCATAAAATAACTTGCTCATTCGTGAGTTCCTAGTATGCTGTGCAGAATGAGTTCATCAATTTGTATGGTGATGACCAGAATTCAATAATCCAGCGTTACAAAGAGTCAACAGGAAGGAATCAAAATTTTGAGTTCCACTTCAATTGAGGTCAAGGTATACAAAGAATTCAAACCCCATAAATGAAGCTAAGCAAGACCACGACCGAAGTCAATTGTTGTGAGAGAAAGGAAGCTTCATTTTTCATTCACTTTTTTTGGATTGGCTGCAAGACCTTCAAAAAGAAAGCAATGAAAAACAACACACATCTTATGGTATGTGACCATTCAAAGTTGTTGCAAAACCATTCAAAAATCAAATCACGGTTATTATGGAAGCGCTCAAGGAGATGGAAATAGACACTAGGGACGATAGAGAGAAAGAAACCATAAGGGGAAAAGACCAATGATTCTGTACAAACTAAAAACAAAGGAGAAAACAGATCATTAGTCGCCTATTCAGTGAAAGGAAACATGTGAAAGACTCACCTGGCCAAAAGGCCCGATTGATAGCCACAAATATCGGACGACGGCGCCGCAGACGGTGGTGATGGTGGTGGATGGTGGTGGTGGTGAGGGACTGAGTGTGTATGTAGTACTTGATTTGTGCCCCGCAGGCCCCCTTATTTCCCCGTGCACGTCCCTTGCGCACAGATCATTTTGGCTGCGCAAAAGATTGCCCGCTGCGGCACAAAGCTTCAAAACTTGCGCCAAAAGACGCAAGCTTTTTTGGGGTGGCTGTATGTAGAGACACAAAGCACTAATGTTGGATTGCATACACCACGGGTGCACCCGTAGTTCAAAAGAAACGTCCAGGAAACGAATTCCTATTCTTTTGACAGCTCGGACGCCTTGGAGGCGCTCCCAAGACGTTTGGAGCGGTTTCAAGCCGTTCCGGGGATGTTGGCGTGTTTTCAAGCCGTTTTGAAAACGACATGGGTTCTCAGGAAGACCTGAGAACGACTTCGGACGACTTGAAAACCACTTTTGGTTTTCAAGTCGTCTGAAAAACCACAAAAGGTTCTGATGACGCCTTGGAAACCAAAAGTGGTTCCCAGGCCGTCATCAAAACGGTTTGATGAGCTGGAGACAAGTCCACTGCTCCCCCCATAGAGCTCCCGTGAACAGGAGGAGGGGCAAGGAGCTGATGGGCTCAATTGCCCAATCATCAATGGGGTCACTTGCCCATCTTCACTGGAGGGGTTTGGGATGAAAGGACTGTTGAAGTGTAGTCCTTTCATCCCAAACCCCACCAGCCATTACGAATATATGTTTAGAAGTCACCTGTTTCTTTCGAGTAGTCTCTGACTCTCAGCGGTTAGTGGCTCCAGTGGTCACTTTTTGCTGCTCTGCGGTTTGATCCCGCTCTTTATTCAAGCATTCCCAGGGCACAACGTTTGAAAGTTGTCTCAGCAGATGGCTCCCGGGCCCTGGGTGACGCCTCAAAAGACGCCTGGCAGGCGAAATCCTATGCTACTGAATAGGATTTTGACGCCTTCCAGGCGCCTAGCAGGACGACTTGGAGGCGCCCGAATGCACCCGTGGTGTAGAGCGAAAAGCCATCATGTGGCTGTAAATACATGGTATTTATAGAGCACATTATGTAAGGAAAAAGAAAGGAAATGGAAATGGAGTGACATGGGAAAGTCTGACGTCTCGTCAAGACCATCCTATATATTGTAGCTAGATACGTAATCATTAGGTATAAGATTACTCCTCACTACAGTTAGTCATCAGATGACATTCTCAACAAGTGACAATTCCTTCACATGTAATTTCCATTACCCTATTACATAATCTATACTATAAATACCCATGTACTTACAGTATGATTATTCCATTCATTCCACTTCCGAAACTACATATTAGAGTAATACATAGTTTTCATCCAAACTACCCATAGTTTGGATACTTTAGGTTATGAGCCTCTCGTTTACTATACTCTAACTGAACATTTTTTAAGTTTTTTGCCTTATTTTTTTGAAAATCATTCTTGTCTTAGCCTGTGTGGCAGCGATCCGTTCTTGCCTGTGTGGCATTTATAGTTCTGTTCTCGCCTGTGTGGCATTATTCTTTTACCAGTGTGGTATATTCGTCTCGCCTGTGTGGCAAAGTTCGCCTGTGTGGCATCGCGCGTATCCGGAGTGACTGTACTGTACCTGTGTGGTAAACACTCATCCGAAATTAGTTTATACAAGCCAGTGTGGCTGACCTCTATCTCTAGTGTCTCCATCTCCCCCCTAAAACCTTTTCCCATTTCCTGTTCCATATCACGTCTATACTTTCTCCGAAATTTTTTTTCCGTCCATTTCCCCTCTGAAAACACCTTTTTTTCATTTCTCCCATACATATTCCTGTCTATACTTTCTACTTTCAATCTTTTCCTTCATATTTCAACAAAAACTTCCCCTTTCCTATCCATACCCCTTATCATGTCCGTCCAACGCTCGCCCACCCGTATCACCACCCGTTCCCAAACTCGCCGTCACACCGATTCCCGCCCTGCATCCGATGAGGAAGGTGATGCTACGATGATTGGGGGAACTACGGCACCGGCGGTGCATTCTCGACCCTTCATTCAAACAGAAACCAGATCCGACCCCAGGACATTGTCGGCCAGCGACCACAGAGCCGAGGCTTCCCTCATTCGAGACGCTGTATCTCGGTTTGCATCCTGCTTCCTTCGTCCGGATGGCTCCAATTTCCAGATCTGGCATCGTGAGCTCGTAGAAACTGCCTTTTCATATTTACGTGACGAGCGTTTCTTCTTGCATGATCAGAGCGGCCACCCTCTGGAGCGCGCGGGGTGTAGTATCTTACTAGGTTCCGTGGATTCATCTATCCGATTTGATCTATACAATTTCTCCAAGAGCCACGATATGTTACTGGCTATCAAATCTCGTTTTGGCTCTATCAGTCGGACTTCCCAGTTGTTGAAGTGGATCAACCTCCTTCAACTTCCGATCTCAGCAGAAACCAATGCCAGCAAACTTTCCACCCTGTTCCGGTCTCGATTTGAGGATCTACTAGCGTCCGGCATCTCCCTCTCCAAAGACAGCATCCTTGGTCTCATCCTTCAAACATCGATCATTCCCGGAAGCGAACTGCGCAACGATTTTGACCAGAAAATAGACATGGAGCTGTCGTAGCACAACAATAAGCTCCCTTCTTTTAATCACATGGTTGATCTCCTTGCTGACAGCCAAGCCCGACTTCTTTCTTGTTCTCGAGTGCCTCTTCGCGATACCACTGTTAATGGGTTTGCTACCAATGTAGTCCCTGAGCGATCCCCTTCAATTGAAAGTAATCCCGGGAACGTCTACGGACTGGCTGGACGACCGGAGCGCTGCACCAATGGAAGGATGCGTACTTGTTTCCGATGTAACTCCAGCACTCATCAAATAGCTGATTGTGTAGAACCGATCAAACAAACCAGGAACCTGCACCATACAGTAAGTGCAAGCCCCAACTCTTTCCAGGCCCACTACCCAATCATCACACCACCTATTGGCTATCGCCCTCCTATGAACACCACAAGACCTCCGCAACCTTTGCCCAGTGGTGGACGCCCTGCGGATTCCTATCTTCCCACTTATAGACCTGCCCATCAAACCCAGCGACCCCGGCCCGAAGCTAAAATTGCTGATATAGGTGAAACCTCCAATGACCATCTCGATGATAATATGGTGTGGGACGATACTTGTGAGCCGTCTCCCCAAGCAAGCCAGGCGAATTTAGCAGCTGCAGGAAATCCCAAAATCATTTTTGACACGGGTGCCACTCACCATATCACGGGTGACAAGTCAGCTCTCTCCCATTTTAAAATACTGTCAAAGCAAATTCCTCTCCGGGTAGCAACTAATGGTCCACCTAATTTTGTTACAGCCACGGGCACGTTAATTTTTCATGGTCTGAATTCAACGGCCATCGCGCTTAAGAATGTTTTGTACTGCAAGAATGCCGGCCACACTTTGATTTCAGCCTCCGCCCTTCGCCTAGCAGTTCATTCTCTGGCGTACAACAAGGTAACCAACAGCTTCCACATCTCTTTCAACTCCTCTATTTGGGCTCCTCGACCCTCAATTTTTCCTCTCGCAAATGGCTTTTGGCTCCCCACGCTCCTTCCTGTATTACAACTGTCAATCGTTCAAAAACAATCCTACCCGTGCCCTCTTGTCATGCTATTACTACTACACCTCCTCCTGCCATTGACCCTTTTGTATATACTATCCCAGATTCTGTACCTCGTCATAGTCCACAACGCAATCTTACAGCCAATGAATCGTTTTTACTGAATTTACATCAACGCCTGGGTCACGTTAGTTTACGTGTAATACGGAGCATAGTGAAGTCTGGAGTGGTCTTAGGCCTCCCGGCTACAATTCCCAAAGGCCAAATCCATTGTCCTACGTGTATGATTGCCAAAAGTGTACAAAGAAATTCCCTTTCCTCTGAACGCCCGAATTTTTTGCCCATGGACATGTGGAACGTTGACCTCATCGGTCCCTTTGAAATCCCATCCGTTGGTGGAGGAAAGTACATTCTCACCATCAGGGACCTTGGAAGCGGTTATAGTGAGGTTAAGATATTGACTCTCAAGTCCGAGGCCACTCGGCTCCTCATCAATTGTATCTTGGAGTTAGAAAACCAGACTGGCCTGCCCTTGAAAGGCTTACGGTCTGATAACGGGGGTGAATTCAATAATGCCGCCATTTTAAATTTTCTTAAAAGTAAAGGTATCCGCACTGAAAGTGCAATCGCTTACCACCATTATCAAAACGGGAGCATTGAGCGTTTTAATTGTACGCTTCAAGACATGGGAAGGACCCTGTTGACAGGCAGTGTTTTGGGAAAAGAGTTCTGGGCCTTTGCTTTTATCTGGGCCTGTCACATCCTCAATCGTATCCCTAACAAGGCTAGTGGGACAGTCACACCATTCGAGCGCATGTTCAATCGAAAGCCCAGCCTGGACTCTGCCCGGATTTTTGGCGACCCTGCTTTCGTTCATGTTCCTGTAGAGAAACGTTGTAAATTGGACAATTGTGCTATCCCAGCGCGGGGTATTGGTTTTCTACCTGGCTCGAAGGGTTGGTATTTCTGGGCACCTGAATCTAAAAGTTTTATTTCCTCTGCGATAGCTACCTTTTCGGGTTTTAAACACATCAATACGGATCCTACCCCACCCCTGTGTCTGGCGACTATGCTAGATCTCAAACTCGGTGATTTTGCGGATGAGCTTGTTTTACAGGGTCAGGAGGAAATGGTGGACATGATCAGTAGTGCGGTTCCCGAGTTCTTTGCTGCTGGAGTACCGTCCACTTACAAACAGGCACTCAAGACGGTGGATCGTGAATTGTGGGTCGATGCCATCAAGGAGGAACTGCAAAACTTACAAACTCTCGAGGTGTGGGATGTCACCCCAATACCGGTGGGTACAAAGGTTATGTCTGCTAAATGGGTCTTTGCTAAGAAGACTGGAGATGATGGTCTGGTGGGGCGCTACAAAGCTCGTTACGTTGCTTGTGGATATTCACAGGTTGCTGGAATCCAATTTAATGAGACCTTTGCGCCTACTGCCTTGTTTGTGTCCATGAGAATTTTGCTGTCTATTGCAGTGGTATGTAACTGGCCTGTTCACTCCTTTGACTTTGTTGCTGCCTATCTCAACTCACCTATAGACAAAGATTTATGGGTTCAACCTCCCGACGGTCTAGACTGCCCTCCGGGTTTTGCCTGCCATTTGAAGAAGGCCCTTTACGGGACGAAGCAAGCGGCGCGCTGCTGGTGGAAGTTTCTGTCTGAATCATTAGGGAATCTTGGCTACATTGCGTCCCAATATGATTCTAGTGTTTATATTTTGAAATCCAATGATAGTGCCACCATTGTGTGGATACATGTGGACGACGGTATCATCACCGGCCTGTCTAATGATATCCTTCAACAACTTGAACGTGACCTTTCCGAATCCCTGCAGATCAAATGGCAAGACGATCTCTCTAACATCGTGGGCCTACATGTTAAACGTGGTCCTCTCGGATTTTCACTGTGTCAGCCTAAACTCATCTCCAAAGTCCTTGCGGAGCACTGGGATGGGGCATCGGCGGCGACAACACCTCTGCCTGTAGGAAATCTTCCTCCAACCAACAATCAGGATGGCGATGGTGTTGAGCCCTCTGCTTACATCGCTCTCTTGGGAGCCCTGAGCTACATAGCGGTTGGTACACGTCCCGACATCTGTTTTGCTGTTAACTTTCTTGCCCGGTTTTCAAAAAAACCCTCCCACCTTCACTGGAATTGCCTCCGTCACCTTGTCAATTACTTAGCATCTACAAGAGATGATACCCTTAACCTCTTTCCACGAGCGGACAGTCCTCAATTATGCGGATTCGTCAATGCCAACTGGGGAGGAGAGTTCTCCAGATCTAATTACGGTTTGCTTCTTTTATTTCATGGTTGCCCTATTTTGTGGGTCTCTCGTCGCCTCACCACAGTGGCCTCCTCCACTGCGCACGCTGAGTATATGGCCCTTGGCCACTGTACCAAACAAATTCTCTGGCTGCGCAATCTCCTTTTTGACCTAGTCGGTGTATGGCTCACTGGACACCTGTATTGCAACAATCAAGCCACCGTTACTATCTGTACCAACGGCGGCTCCAACAAACGGACCAGGCACACGGATTGAGAGTTTTACATCTCTAATCAAGCACTATTTGAGAAGAAAATATCGGTTACCTGGGTCCCCAATCAGAAACAATTTGCCAATCTTTTTACCAAGAACCTTCCAGCGCCGGTGCACAAGTTACAGAGCAGTGTTAGTTTGGGTTCCTTGTCGAGTGGGGGGGTATTGTAGCTAGATATGTAATCATTAGGTATAAGATTACTCCTCACTACAGTTAGTCATCAGATGACATTCTCGACAAGTGACACTTCCTTCACATGTAATTTCCATTACCCTATTACATAATCTATACTATAAATACCCATGTACTTGCAGTATGATTATTCCATTCATTCCACTTCCGAAACTACATATTGTGTTTACTGAAAACCTTGGACTCCTTGGAGCTCAAGTATGCATATAAATCACAAGGCAGGCTGGTGTTTTGTCCTGATAGGGTGTTTCTGCCCTAGGGGTCCCAGCCCATCATATCCCACAATATGTCACAGCAGATCATATGTGTATGTATTTAACTCAAATAAACAATCAAAAATAATCCTCCAGCCTCCACATCCCGTCCATCATTGGAACACTGTTTCCTGACCAGCGCCTCCACCCCCCCCCCCCTCCGCTTCCAATTTTTCCCACTTCGGTTCAACTTTTCCATAACCGTTTTTGATCATGGTTTTTAGAAGGTACGATGCTTCCGTCAAGATTGCAACGGTCCGGATGACACTCCAAAAAAAATCGCACACCTTCATCCGAGATTTTCTTGGGGTGACTGTCTCAAGGCAGTCCTGCACTCGATGGAACGAGTTATATCGAGAAACGCAGTGAGTTGTCCGAGATCCTGACGAGTACAAAGCCTGCGGCCAAGGATCACTATTGTCAGCCGATGATCGCGAGTTCATGATGGAGCTCATTCGTAACAAACCTAGCCTGTTCCTTGACGAGGTCCGAGAAAGATTGTATGATCACGGTGGTACTCTTCTTGGAATCAACACCTTACAACACAATCTAATCAATAGGCTCAGCATCACCCTCAAAAAACCCAACACCGTTAACATCCGCAAGAATTTGGTCGCCAAATTCCGATGGATAGCCAAAATGGAAAACGTGCCGGCCGAGTTTCTGGTCTTTACTGGTGAGGATCACCCACCGTTTATTATCTTTGACAAATTCAGCGCTAATTAAATTCAGCATTTCCGTTTCAGATGAGTCTGCAATTTGCTCTCGCGATTTACTGCGTTCTTTTTCGAGGTCGCAACGCGGCACTCAGGCTTCAAGATATCAGATTGATTCCAATCCACCACGCTTTAGTTTGGTCCCAGAAATCAGCTACGAGGGTGTTCTGGCAATGAGTGTGGCCGAAACGACTTTCAAAGCATGTGATTTTGAACACTTCTTGAAATGGAAATTGGTAAGAGGATTTTTATCTTCCAACCCCTCAGCTGCATAATTGATGCAGATATTAAAAATGTATGTTTATTTAGCTACCTCGCATGAATCGTTACCCTGGGGTCAACTCTATTTTGGTGATGGATAACGCTACCATCCATTGAAGACCTCGAGTTGCGCGACTGTGCCGTCAAGCAGGCATCAAACTTGTTTATCTGCCTCCCTACTGCCCTGAATTAAACCCATTCAAGGTATGCTTCTCTCAAGTCAAGAGTAACCTCCGCCGAACCCAAGCCCTCGTCAATGCGATGGATCCTACTTGGATTATTCAACAGACGACTCATAACATAGTTTCTGCTGCCTTGTGTCATGAACTCTACCGCCACGCTGGATACAACTGCCCCAGTCACAATAACTTTTTAGATCTTTATACCGAACAGTAGCCTAGTTGTCATCCATATGTTCCTTTTGAAGACCAGTCTGTTATTGATATGATATCCCTGCTTGTGCCGTTTCACTGTGAATCTTGCCCTATTTTCCTTACTATTTTCCTTACAAATACCACTGCAATAAACCTATTGTTTAAGTTGTGTCTCACTCATGTTATTTCAAGTCTGCTACTCAAAAGATTAAATATGATTGAATCATTTTGAATCTCAATTTTTTTATACATGAGTATTATTTACTCTCAATATCATTCATAAATCTGAGAGATTCATCAGCAAGTTGACTTGATGATTATTATTTCCTCTAGTTTTCACTACAGGAAACACTTGTGCAATTCTTGGTTTCACTGCAAAAAAAACTGGCTCAACTGCCTGCAGTTGACATGTGGAAACTCTAAGGAAGCTGGCGGTGTTACTCCAACCTTTCTCAAAGGGTGAATCAACCAAGCTTCAATGCACAGTCACTGTGCATGTTGCACAGTGACTGTGCCCAAACAGCTGCATATGTAAATGGGTGGAGATACCATGGCAGCTTTGTTGGAGCATGCCACATGTCAACTGCTGGCAGTTGATCGAGTTTTTCTTGCAGTGTTTTATTATCAACAAGAGCATGTTATTTGCTTGGGATTAATGTCCAATTGTATTGTTTGTGCTACTTATTATTTAAGTTGACATTGCACTAAATTTTTTATTGTATCTTACTGAGTAAATCAATGGCCTACAACCTTTCAAGTGTACAATATAAGATTGGTTATCAGACCATATGAGCCAAGAAAGAAACAGTACATGATATGGTAGCCAACACAGAAATAGGACACGATTGGGTAGCTAAGAAACAGGACACAATAGGAGAATCAATCTGGAGATGTATCCGACGATCGGAAACACTTGGGTAGCTAAGAAACAGGACACGATAGGAGAATCAATCTGGAGATGTATCCGACAATCGGAAACACTTGGGTAGTAAGAAACAGGACACAATAGGAGAATCAATCTGGAGATGTAGCCGACAATAGGAAACACTTGGGTAGCTAAGAAACAGGACACAATAGTCGCGGGAGCCAAGAAATAAGGAGGATACGGTACAGTAGCCAGATAAATAACTAACGATCTCAGCTGATTCGGCCAAGGTGATTTCGGAATTTAGCTACATTGCTTCGGAGCTTGTTTATGACGCCAACGTTGAAGCCAAGAGTTTTCAACACCTCAACTGTGAGAGACTTGAACATTTGATAATTGTCGATGTCATTGTCAAGAAGGGTATTCATGATGTCCTCGTGTTTGCGAGGAGGAATATTGACAAATGTCAAATAGTCGGCCAGAATCTCGGGAGTACCTCCGTGAACTGAAGAGGGAGGAGACACGGGTTTATTAGAGCCTTGGTTGTTAGTAATCCACCTGGAAAAATCGGAAAATGTGGTGGAGGAATTTGTGGGTTGATTGGAGGATGCCAAATTCTGATTGGACTTTGTCCGGGTCTCATATTTGATTGAGTTTGGAGGGGAAGTAAGAGATACACCTGCAACACGCATAGACTGAAAAATTCATCTTACCTGGTCAGAATGATGAACTCATTCACCAAACATTAGGAGGCAGGAACTTACTAAGGCCTTAGCCCAAACATCGACGTTTCCCGCCGTAAGAATGATGTAGCAATCTGCGTTGGTTGGATCGGGGAAAACGGGGTGGATTCTATCATACTTGGTGTTCATTGCATACTTAGAGAAAATTTGGTCAACATATATATCAAGGTCATCAAACTCGACCTCACTAGAGCCTTCCTGGGAAGTCATCAAAGGGTCAACAGAGGCAAATGCATTAGTTACTGAGTAGTAGATCCACCATAGTACTGAAAAGTATTTACTAACAGCATCACTATCATCGAGATTGTTTCTGGACTTTCAGGACGAAGGAACATTCTGCCGAGCATCAAGTCGCTTGATGGTCTTGGCGACCAAATCTTCTGTCAGCCACTGAGTACATATCACAGTACCTGACATGTACCACGTAACTGCAAAGATTATTAATTATTATTATCTCTAATAATAATTACTATTCTTATTAATTATTATTACTATTTATTATCATTATTTATTCTAAATAACTCCACGTAATATTAATTATTATTATCCTTAATAATAATTACTATTCTGTAGTTATTATTATTATTATTATACCTTCATTATTATTACTTTAATATTAATATTATTAAAGTACATTAATTAAATTAATTAATATAAATACTTTAATAATATATTCATTAATAAACTCATGAATAATTCTGGTTAAGATATGTACTCCTGTTATACAAGATACATAACTTGTAGGCCTTTGCCCCCCTGTCACGTGAAATATCCAGAGTAACAGATATCACTCTTTCCCCTCTGATTACGCCCACATTCCTTAACATTGGAATATTTCACGCATAAGATATGTAATTTAATATCTTATTAATAAAAGAACTTATTAATATTATAATAATTAATACTTATAAGATGTACCAATAATAAATGACATCATTATAAGTTAATAACTTTATTAATATTAATAACAGATCAATTAATACAAATGTCATGATGTGATCCAATCCCACTAAGGACTACTGATCAAAGATGTGTCCCATAACACAGCCTTAGTAGAAATCACATCATAAACATTAACAGATCCTCCCAAAAGGATCTGTCTTGCCCCTGAAGTTCCACAGTACCTCCCAGGTAATGGAAGCGCTCACAGTTCCCCCTTGAGGAGCTCTTACAATATATAAACAGACTGTAAACAGTTGTTTTATCCCCCAGAGAATATTTAGAACACACCAGCACAGTACATACCTTAGAGTTATTTACCTTGCTTAGTTCCCCATTCTCCAACAATCCCCCAATTCTGGATAATCTATAGTTTAATACTGTTATTACCTCAAGAATTGGCCACAACCTACCTTCAATAAGGTAGAAACCACGAACCCAAGTGAGTACCTCCTTGGATGCCTATTAATACTTTGTATTGATTTGGATGCACCTAATTAGAGCAATTAGAGCAAGCCTCTCAGACAAGACTTACTGATTGAGGAAGTACCTTTTTACAGGACTTAAACCATTACCCAAACCACTTTAAATCATCAACCTACCTTAGTTACAACCCATAACCACGGTTAGTTCCACACCCAGGCTGACAATTGGGGGTCTGGCCTTTATTTATCCGTGATTTTTCACCCTTTAACCCTTAAAAATCATCACTAACACCTCCTTACCTTTTTATTTTTCGTGAAAATGGCCCTTTGATAGATGCCAGAAATCATTTGTGACTTCAAAAAGAACTCCAACCTTTTCCAGCAAAGATATTATCAATTGGACAACCCAGAACACATCATCACGTCACAACTAGTGATAAAACTGAAGTCATAGAGGGAGAAGATCAGTTTTATAACTGCACCTGGACTAAAGTTAAACAACTTACACTCACTAATACTTATTCTTCTGACGGTACTTTGCTTAATACTGAAGAATCTGACGTATTAACCAAAGAAGAACACACTAAAATTGTCAGAAAAGAAATTAGATCAGCTTTAGAAGAAGGAAATCCACCCTTTAATGATATATACTGTGATATAATTTCTTCTAACAATACTTACGTGTCTGTTCCCCCTTTTTTGAATTGTGACCCTCCAGAAGTCCCCAGATATCTCCTTAGAAACAGTAGAAGGAACAAAGATCCAAGATTGACTGCTTTTAACTACAGAAAAAATATAAAATCATAAAAAATACAGCTTGTTTTTCTATTTTTTCTAATCTATAAAATTATAAATTGCAATAAAAACAAAGTCTGCTTCCCAAATTTGAGTCTAAGAAAAAATAAAAACACTACAAAAATTGAGAAAAACTCGAAATTATAAAATAAAAAAACATATAAAAAATTAAAAAACCAATATCTGGCTGAAGATATTGATCAAAAACAAGAAAAAGCGCCCTTTTTATAATAAAAATCCCTTCAAAATTCTACGTTCTAGTAGATCCACTACTCATAGAGAAATTCTGAGTAGACCATTCGAACCGCAATAGTAGATTTACACTACTAAAATCCAGTTCCCTTAATCTCTAGAGCCTCCATTCCCAAGGCACTAGGCTCCTGATCACTACAAATCCTCCTCGATCACGAATTACATAGTGGTAATACACATAGTAACCGCATATAGGTGGTAATACACACCGTAGTACATACCAAGTGTATATTACATAGTGTATAAGTGATCGGAAGATTGATCTTCTAGCAGTATCACGTGTTACATACTGTATTCCCCGGATATTCCAGGATCTACAGTATACATACGTGCGCCAACGCACTTCTGGAAGTTCCAGCATACATTCTATAGTGTAATACACGGATAAGACCCTTATATCCGATCATAAGCATCGTCGACGTTAGACTTTCTCACTCAATACTTGAGCTATCAAGGTGCTGAGTACATCAAAATAACGGGAAAAATCAGCAGAATACAACTGTCTGATCTATTCCATTATTACACATCGAGAACAGTGTGTATTAGCCCCGTCGAGACTTTTTTATCTCACAAATCACGTTTCAGAGTCACTCCGTGATTTGTACATAGTAAAAGAAGGTACATTAACATAATAAATTAGATCATTTTGATCCAGTTTACACATTATCTCTCACCCTGAAAGGAAGAAAAATCCCCTTTCAGAAATATCTCACAAATCACGTTGAGTCTCTCCGTGATTTATCAAAAATAAAAATAAAATTAGTGTAAACTAATTAAATCAACTGTAAAACAGATCATTTGATCAGTTTACATCTACCTTCTACCCCTGAAAGGAAGAATAATCCCCTTTCAGAACCATCTCACAAATCACGTTGAGTCTCTCCGTGATTTGAACACATAAAAACAAATAAAAATAACAAATTTAACTGTTAAACAGATCAAATTGATCAGTTTACATATACTCTCTCAACCTGAAAGGAAGACTAATCCCCTCTCAGGCACATCTTACTAAAAATTTAGCTCATTTTTTGTCATTTCCACCTGGAAATTTAGACATAATAACAGCCTCCTTTCAAGTCTTGTCACACTCACAACAAGCAACTTGATTTTACCGCATAAAAATCATAGTACAACTACTATTACTCTCAATAAAGTAACAAATTCACACTACTTTATACCTCTTTTCTCTATAAAACAACAACACTTTTAAGCCCTCTTCAAAGAAAAATTCTGAAGAGTAAGCAAACATCTTTAAATAAGTAAAAATATAACACATTTTTACTAATTTTCTTTTGCTTTTAGTGTCCACCAACGTAGACAACCTCACTCCTGAATTAGATATCTTGAAAGTGTCTGACAAGACCACTACAGCCCGTGACACCAGAGAAACCTCTGAGATTACCACTCACAGAGAAGCCTCTGTTACCCCATCAGACAAGTCATCTGGTGAATTAAAATCCTTAACAAATTATATCCTTATTAAAAAATCTCCTACTAACAACTTTTTACGCATTTTCACCATGACTCCTCCTTCCCTTAGAAATAGAGGTTACAATGGCCGCACCAGGGAGCCAGAGCCAGGACTTGGATTTCCATCAGCGTCAGTTTTGCCCCCTGGCAGACAAGAATCTTTAAATAAAATTATTTATAGAAGTAAAAAGACTAATGATAAGGGAAATTCTTCTGATTCTAGTCACAGCAGAGGAAAAATTCGAGAGATTTTACTACAGGATGAAGGAAAACAAGTACTGGTTGAAAGATGTGAGAAACAGAAGCAGCTTCAATGCTGTGAAAGCCCATCTAAGTTACTGCCAGGAGGATTTCCGTCAGATGGTCAGCCTCAAAGGTCTGCCAGCAGCCCTCTACCGCACCAAAGATTGGAACCCACTACATTTGTCTCCAGGAATCCTTTTCTCTCCCCCCAATCCTTCAAATACTCCCATCAGAACCCAAAATCCCCGTGGTCCAAAGGGGAGAAATGTCAATTCCAGACATCCCAGGAACACAGGGAAGAATACTCAGTGGCGCAACCAGATCTATTCAGAGATGGTACGCCTAGGGAGATCCCTCCAAGGGACTTATCAACATCTGGAGCAAGGCAAAATAGCCCGTCAAGAGCGCCAGATGGAAGAATCCCCATAAATTGTAACACTTCCCCATCATCTAGTCAGAAAATTAGAACACAAAGTTCCCCATGTGTAGTAATTAATGACTCCAATAAGTCTACTTGTACTCCTGAACAACATCAACAAATTACCACATTTCAACATGTAGTAAATGCTATGAACAATAGTAACAAAGCTCTATCCAATGACTTACAAGAATTATACCGTAAAATTATGAGAGCTACAGATGAGCAGGTGAACTCAGAAGATAGTACATTATATCTTATTCAACAGAGGTTGACTGAAATGGATACAAAAATTGATACGTTTCATGTAGAATTGGATGATCATTGTAAAACATTTAGTAAACAACTGTCTAATTCTATGACCAGAATTGATGACTGGGTTGAAGAGCAAGGTAATTCCAACCAAGATCTTGTCCAGAAAGTGGCACAATTGGAATTAAAGATTCAGAATTTACAATCAGATACTACTAATAAAGTAAATTCTCAATTTAGAACCTTTGAAGATGTAGTGAACAGAATTGAGAAACAGTTCACATGTGTTACGTCAGAAATGACCAAAAACAACTCAGATATCATGCACAAGTTGGAAGAACTCCTGACTAGAGATGCCCAACCAAGAAGCAGACATGATACTATTAATGACATTGGAGATGACAGTCAATCTATTCCTCCAGTCATTACAACTCAATTGGCCAATTTATCCCCTTCACCCTTACAGAATACCCAAGTTGAACCAAGCAGGGATCAAACTGCTACGCCAACTCCCAATACTCAACAAATTAGAGTGGCCACATCCACCATTAATAGTTTGGATGAAGACAAGGCCATCCACAAATTAGTATTAGCAGGTCTGCCAAAGACTAATGAGTGGCTAACCTTTTCTGGAGTGGGAGAATATGACCACTTTAAATTTATTGATTGGATTGATAACTTGAAAGAAGATACCAATGCCCCTGATCAAATTATATGCTCGAAATTGAATTCAATTCTTACTGGAGTTGCAAATTCATGGTATAATTCTAGGAAAAAAGAAGTACCTGGCAATAAAAATTGGTTATTCTGGAAAAAGGAAATCATTAATAAATTTAGCACTCCTGAATGGAAGAGAAAAGTGAAAACCAACTTCAGAAGAAGCAGATTTGACATACTGAGTGATGTAGAACCATCTGATTGGGTTACACAACAAGTGAACAGAATTAAAGCCATTGACAGAGATGTAGACAATGCCTCTATTAATGATAAATTACTTGGACAATTAGATCATAATACTGAGTACATGATGCGTAGAGTTCTACAAAGTGACAGTGATTTAACTGAATTCATCAATCAACTGGAAAGTCTTGTCAATGTTAAAAGAAAGGACAAGAAAGAAAAGTATAAATCTGTCAAAAGAGATAATAGGGGGTATCAAATATGACCAAATCCACAATTATCTAATCAACTGGTTTTGAAAATCCACCATTTTTAAAAACCATTGAGATGTATATAAAATGGTTCAGAATTCTCAAAAGTGAAATTTTGTGGAAAAACCTAATTCACTGGTTTTAATTGTGGATTTGGTCATATTTGATACCCCCTAATTATAAAGATTCCAGGAAATCAGACCAGAAGGAAACCAAAGACACTTCTGAGAAAGAAATTACGTGTTATGAATGTGGAAAGAAAGGACATAGATCCAATAAATGTCCCAATAAGAAATCTAGTAAGAAAGTACACTGCATTGAAAACATTGATGATAACTTGGTCCCAATTAATGATGATTCCCAATCTAGTATAGAATCCTTACCAGATGATTCTGATTCTGATTCCATTGATTCTGACTCAGATATTCACAGTACTCATGCCATTGTTTCAAAAGATGAATTGATCATATCTAATATTTCTAAAATGGAAGATAAATTCAGACCTGTAAACATTAAGAAATTACACTTATCAAAAGAGATGCATACTGGAAATATACATAAGACTGGTGGTACTAATATCACCAATATAATATGTAACAAGTTTAAAATCAAATGTTTAATTGATGGAGGAGCTTTCTGCTCTATTATTGGTCCCAATTTATTAGATAAGATATTGCCTCAATGGAAGAAAGAATTAATCCCCATTAATTCTGAGAAATTCTACAGTTGCAACAGTAAATTGAAACCACTAGGTATTATCAAATTAGATATTATATTCCCTCATAACAGACAAAGTATTCAGATTACCGCTGAATTAATAGTTATGGAAGATTTTAAAATGAAATATATCATTTTAGGAAATGATTATATCATTAATTATGGAATAGATGTGATAAATTCTAATGGAAGATATTTTACCTTCAATGGTGACATTATGAACAAGTTTGAACTTGGAATAAGTGACAAAATGAACCTGGAACAACTTGAATGTAATTCTATCAATAATTCTAACTTTGATAATACAATATTAGAAGCAAAGATTGCTGAGAATTTAGATGATGAGCAATTGAAAGAACTGAAGAACTTGCTACATAAAAAGAAACTTGCATTTGCCACTGCTGATGAACCCTTTGGAAGCATTAGAGGACATGAAGTAAGAATTAATCTTAATACTACTAGACTTTATCCTCCTGCTTTAAGGAAAGCTGCTTATCCTGCTTCCCCCAGAAGTAGAGAAGCCTTACAGCAGCATGTTACTGAATTAGTAAGAATGAATGTTTTACGCAAAGTGGGAGCAAATGAAAATGTAGAAGTTACTACCCCAGTTATTATTGCTTGGCACAACGGAAAATCAAGAATGGTTGGAGACTTTAGAGGTCTTAATAACTATACCATACCTGACAGATACCCTATGCCCAAAATCAGTGAAGCACTGACTCAGCTCAAAGATGCTAAATTCATAACTTGTATGGATGTACTCAAAGGTTTCCATCAGAATGTAATTCATGAAGACAGTAGATATTTGATGAGAATAATATTACATATGGGAATATATGAGTACCAAAGAATGCCTTTTGGAATTAAGAATGCCCCCTCTCACTTCCAAAGAATGATGGACATAGAATTCCACAAAGAATTACGTGAAGGCTGGCTTATTATCTACATTGATGACATCATTATTTTTAGTCAAGACTGGAAAGAACATTTGGAAAAACTTTCAATAGTTTTAGACAGAGTTACAAAAATGAATATGAAAATATCCATGAGCAAATGTCAATTTGGTTTTAAGGAATTAAAAGCACTTGGACATATAGTTTCTGGACTTAGTATTGCTATTGACATGAATAAAGTGGCTGCAGTATTGCTTAAGCCCATGCCAACTAATGTCAAGGAATTACAATCATTTTTAGGTTTTGCTAGTTATTACAGGCAACACATTAAAGACTTTGCTAAAATTACTGGACCCCTGTACCAAATTACTAGTCCAAACACTGCATATGAGATGACGTCCCCCAGAGTAGATGCCTTTAATAAAATCAGAGAAATGTTAACATCTGCCCCTATATTATTAATGCCTGACCCTCACAAGCCTTACAAATTATATGTAGATGCAAGCATGGAAGGACTTGGAGCTGCTTTACATCAAGTACAAGATTTACAGGACATTCCCAAAGAAGGAGTAATATGTTATATTTCACGCACACTTAAGGACAGTGAAAAGAAATATGGTGCTAGCCAACTAGAATGCTTATGTCTAGTATGGGCCTTAGACAAATTATATTACTACTTGGATGGTTGTGATTTTGAAGTTATTACTGATTGTAGTGCACTCAAAAGTTTACTCAGTATGAAAACTCCCAACAGACATATGTTAAGATGGCAAATTGCAATCCAAGAATGGAGAGGAAGTATGACTATTGTCCATAGAGCTGGAAATATACATAAAAATGCTGATGGTCTCAGTAGATGGTCTTTAGACAATCTACCAGAAAATCCTGCTTGGGATGGAGAGATTGCCGCGAAAATTATGTGCCTTTTTCCATTAAATAATGATGAACATAATCCTGCTTATGATGACCCTTCTGAAACTTATGACATTCTTGGACTTCATGTTACTGAAATGAAGGAAGAATTTTGGGATGAAATACATGAGAGTTATAACTTGGACAAGAATTGCTCCACTCTTAAAGAAATTCTACAAAGTAAACATAAAAACCTGGACTTGATTAATTCTTTAGAAGAACCTTGGTCTACTGCATTTAATGAAAACAGATTTTCACTTCTGGATGGATTAATATATCATAGAACCAAACATACTAGTGTAGTAGTTCTAGCAAAAAGGGAACATATTAATCTTTTTCTCAAAGAATGCCATGATAATATCACAGCAGGACATTTTTCCTTTGACAGAACTATAGAAAGAGTTAAACATATAGCTTGGTGGCCCCATTATAGAAATGCAACCAAAGAATATTGTGAATCTTGTGAGAGATGTCAAAAAGCAAATAAAGCTACTGGACAAAGATATGGTTTACTACAGGAAATTGAAGAACCCACAGAAAGATGGTCTGTAATTAATATGGATTTTGTTACTGGATTACCTCCAGCTGGAATGAATAACTACAACTCTGTACTAGTAGTAGTTGACAGATTCTCTAAAAGAGCTAAATTCTTGCCATGTCATAAGGAAAATAATGCATTTGATGTAGCTCTGCTATTTTGGCAAAAGATTATAGCTGATGTAGGATGTCCTAGATATATTATTACAGACAGAGATCCAAAATTTACATCTGAATTCTGGAAAGGTTTATATGATTTATGTGGCACTCAATTGAAGTTCTCTACAGCTTATCATCCTCAGACTGATGGATTAGCTGAAAGAATGATTCAAACCTTGGAAGATATGATTAGAAGATATTGTGCTTATGTTCTAGAATTTAAAGACAAAGATAATTACTCACATGACTGGTGTTCACTATTACCAGCATTAGAATTTGCTTATAATTCCAGTAAACACAGTAGTACTGACATTGCTCCTTTTGAATTAGAAAGAGGATGGATACCTTGGTTCCCCAAAGAATTAGTTCTCTCTAAATCAGTAACAATTCACCCCAATGCCACTAATTTCCATCAAATGATGACTAAAACTGCAAATTACGCAGCAGAATGTATTAAGAAATCTTTTGAATATAATAAGAACAGATGGGACAAAACCCATAAGGTTCACCAATTTAAAGTTGGAGATCAAGTTCTTATTTCTACATTTAATTTTACTAATTTAACAGGACCCAAGAAACTCAGGGACTCCTATGTTGGACCTTATACAATTAAAGCTTTACATGGAGCAAATGCAGTAGAAGTTATATTAACTGGAGAATTAGAAAGGAAACACCCCACATTCCCAGTTAGTCTAATCAAACCATTTATTCCTAATAATGATGATAAATTTCCTCTAAGGAAAGATAACATTAGAGTTGTGATACCTCCAGTAGAGAAAGACCAACTCATTAAAGTTAAGAAAGTTATACAACATAGAAAATTAGAAAGAATAATGAAGATGTTAAACAGTACTTAGTCAGATATAGTGGATCCAAAGAGGATGAATGGCTTACAGCTGATCAGATCCCTGATTCAGAAAGAATTCTGAGACAATACAGAGTTGACAAAAGAAACCATTAAAATTTTTTTTAGTCAACCCTTTTTTAGAGGGAGGAAGTGTCAGCCACTGAGTACATATCACAGTACCTGACATGTACCACGTAACTGCAAAGATTATTAATTATTATTATCTCTAATAATAATTACTATTCTTATTAATTATTATTACTATTTATTATCATTATTTATTCTAAATAACTCCACGTAATATTAATTATTATTATCCTTAATAATAATTACTATTCTGTAGTTATTATTATTATTATTATACCTTCATTATTATTACTTTAATATTAATATTATTAAAGTACATTAATTAAATTAATTAATATAAATACTTTAATAATATATTCATTAATAAACTCATGAATAATTCTGGTTAAGATATGTACTCCTGTTATACAAGATACATAACTTGTAGGCATTTGCCCCCCTGTCACGTGAAATATCCAGAGTAACAGATATCACTCTTTCCCCTCTGATTACGCCCACATTCCTTAACATTGGAATATTTCACGCATAAGATATGTAATTTAATATCTTATTAATAAAAGAACTTATTAATATTATAATAATTAATACTTATAAGATGTACCAATAATAAATGACATCATTATAAGTTAATAACTTTATTAATATTAATAACAGATCAATTAATACAAATGTCATGATGTGATCCAATCCCACTAAGGACTACTGATCAAAGATGTGTCCCATAACACAGCCTTAGTATAAATCACATCATAAACATTAACAGATCCTCCCAAAAGGATCTGTCTTGCCCCTGAAGTTCCACAGTACCTCCCAGGTCATGGAAGCGCTCACAGTTCCCCCTTGAGGAGCTCTTACAATATATAAACAGACTGTAAACAGTTGTTTTATCCCCCAGAGAATATTTAGAACACACCAGCACAGTACATACCTTAGAGTTATTTACCTTGCTTAGTTCCCCATTCTCCAACAATCCCCCAATTCTGGATAATCTATAGTTTAATACTGTTATTACCTCAAGAATTGGCCACAACCTACCTTCAATAAGGTAGAAACCACGAACCCAAGTGAGTACCTCCTTGGATGCCTATTAATACTTTGTATTGATTTGGATGCACCTAATTAGAGCAATTAGAGCAAGCCTCTCAGACAAGACTTACTGATTGAGGAAGTACCTTTTTACAGGACTTAAACCATTACCCAAACCACTTTAAATCATCAACCTACCTTAGTTACAACCCATAACCACGGTTAGTTCCACACCCAGGCTGACATCTTCCTTGCGAGCATGGGCCACTGCGTCTCGGGGATTATCCATTGTAATTAGCACACCTCCTTTAGAGCCTCTCGATTGTCGTATTTCGGTTATCCATTGGTTGTACGAGGTGTCGTTGAAGAGAAGAATCAGACTCTTTTTTGGGATACGTTTTGTTTTTGAGAATGTAGCCAGTCCAAGCAATAATTGCTGGTGAGCTAGTTGTACCTTCATCAATAATGCGGCTGAGACAATTGTAGTCTTTGCTGCATTCCTCAGCAACAAGCCTTTGGAATCCCTGCAAAGTAGTAGTCGCAGAGGTGCTGAAAGTGATAGACAGGTCCGATTTAGATTGGACTGCTACCCAGTTGGTAGCATTGCGGCGAGTTTTTTCGCCACAGTAAATCGTAAAGCCAATTGAACAGTTGAATGTGTCTGCCGGCCCAAACGGTATGACATTGATGCCTTGGTTAGTGAAAGGACTGAGAGCCGGATCTAGACTGCTGTCTGTAGGAAAGTAGGACGTTTGAGTATTGTACGGAGGCAAGCTGCTATATGGTGAAATATCGACGGATCCAGTGGTGATAGACGTATTGGAGAAGGCCATAGTAAACTGTGTCGACCTGGGTAATGCAGAAATAAAACGAGTCACGGAGTCGATTATCAGACGCAGAACATGTCCTGTGATGAAAAATCTCCCTGTCAGCGCTGGTTAAATGATTATTGTAGATTGTTCACTAATGTTGCAAAAGGCAGCCAAATACACTTACTGGTTTGTTGATCGGAGGGATTGATTGTTATGAGATCAACATTTGCAGATCCGGTTTTTGCTTCAGTTGAAAGAATAGATGATTGGAGGAGTGCATCGATGGGTGTAATTGGGAACATGATGATCATACTGATTCGATGTCGGTGTCGTTTAGAGATTCTGGAGTTGATTAGGGATCATTCCTGGCCGCATGGAATGGACAAATGGAAGGGGGGGGAGCAGGTGGGGGATTAATGGGGATATGGCAATCTCCCAACGGAATAAAAAATTAGGTTCCGATTGCGGGATCGGTTATATGCATGGAAGCTTAAAATGTCACACGATAATCTGATATAATCTGGCAAAAACTCAAGCAAAAATAAACCAGAAAAAAAAAATTATGTCATCGGGTAGATGCATGGGTTGGCAATAAGTCCAAGCTTTTCGGTATACACAATATTAGAGTAATACATAGTTTTCATCCAAACTACCCATAGTTTGGATACTTTACTATACGTCTTCATGACATATAGTGTAGTGATGACTAATCTTCACATAAGATTATGTAGTCGAGCTACAACAATATACAGATTCTTGTTTGTCATCCTCGTACTACATACTCGTGCCTCTACAGCATTCGCCAATTTAGGTTTAGAGAGATCAAGTTTAAATCTCAACAATAGACACCTCTTCATCATTGATTCTTTTCGGCAGGGCACGTCGCTAAGAATATTGGACGACTGAACCATCAAAATATAACCACATCCCCGAACGAATTTCATCTGCCATGTCTGCAGCGACCGAGAAATCGAGCGGTGAAACAGAGCAAGACATATCGTATCAGTTCATAGTCGTCGGAGGAGGGCCCGCTGGCCTGACTGCGGTTGCCAACTTGATTGATAATGGAATCTCTCGGATAGCATGGATCGATTCTTCGTTCTCTGGAGGAAGGATGGGTGAGAAATATAGAGAAATACCAAGGTTTGTGATGAAAAGACCTGCCATGACCTAGACAGGAGGCTTTTTTTTTTTTTTTGAAATACATAGCAAGAGATAGACTGACTTCTGGCCGACGCTCTTTCCGTCCCCACCTTCAGTAATACGAATATTCAGTTGTTTCTTGATTATGTGGCGGCAAGTCAAACCTTTACCAACCTGGTTCACGAAGCGACAGAAATCCCTAACGCATACACTGCCTTGAAAGAACTGGAGCAAGATCGAGGAAATATGTTGAGCTATGCGGCAGATTTGATTATCATGTTAACCAGAGGACTGGTCTCAGTTCATTCCAATAAGGTCGACACATTTCAAGCACGTGCAAAATCATTTGACTTTATTGATGGAGTGGGTTGTATGGTTGGGGTTGAAATGATAGACCCGATCAGCCAGCAAGCCAAAGTTTTGAAAGCCGGAAAGATTATCCTCGCAACAGGCTCAGAACCCGTCCAACCGAAGGAAAATGTTTTACCTTCCATAGATTTAGAAGTGGCACTCTCACCTTCTCAACTTGAAGCTGCACTGAAAAAGATTGATCTCGAACAGCAAACAATCGCTGTTGTTGGATCCTCGCATTCAGCATTCCTGGTCTTGAGGAATCTGATCAGCCTTTCCAGTCGGGTGAGGATCGTGCACCTCTTCCGAAAACCCAAGATCATATTCGCCGAGCAAAAGGATGGCTGGATTCTCTATGACAACACGGGCTTGAAAGGTGTGGTAGCTGATTGGGCGAAGAATGATTACCCGAATTTGATTGCTGATGGAAGGATCTCCAAGACTCAAATTGTGGCCTCAGAAGGAGCTCTTTCTCAACATCTCAAAACTCTCCCGGGTCGCGCGCGAGTAATTTATGCGATCGGCTATCAACCCACCCCGACTGGAAGGATGACACTCAATGGGGTTGACCAGGATTTGAAATTCGACCATCTGACCGGTCGTTTCGACCATCTCCCTGGCCTCTTCGGCTGCGGGATTGCTTTCCCTCAACGCATTATTGATCCCGCTGGAAACGTTGAACTTGCCGTCGGTATTTTCAAGTTTATGAAGTTCCTTAGGGTCGTCGTCCCGCTATGGATTCAATCTTAATGTTTCCTCTCTATCTCTTAAACCATGTATCCTCGGTCCTTGAAACCACTTGGCCCTTTAGAAGAATTAGGCTACAAGAGTAATGAGAGTGGCAGCAAAAAATATGAATCGGTGGTTACCTTGGAATGAGTGGCAGTTTGCTATTGTTGAGATACACAGCAAACGTGATCAGAAGACCGGGCGGGTGAGGAGGAACACTGCGGCGCAACTGGGGTTTCTTTAGCTTTTATCATCTTCTTAGGTTTTGCTTCCTTGTATTTTAGATGATTAGAGTTACACCTTGTTTTCCCTTTTTCCTCACTCAACTTTATCTCATCTCGCCCGCACCATCTTCAGGTGCTTGTCTTTTCTCTTCATTGCTCTTCTCACAGTCCCATTATTCGGCCCGTCGCTCATCGCCGGTATTCTGGCATTTAACAGGTATTGCCTATAGTTTCTTTCTTACTTATCTTTTCTCTGTTTCTTTATCGCTGTTTCTCTTTTCTTCTCTTTCCAAGCAATCCTAACTCAACTTTATCTCATCTCGCCCGCACCATCTTCAGGTGCTTGTCTTTTCTCTTCATCGCTCTTCTCACAGTCCCATTATTCGGCCCGTCGCTCATCGCCGGTATTCTGGCATTTAACAGGTGCTTGTCTTTTCTCTTCATCGCTCTTCTCACAGTCCCATTATTCGGCCCGTCGCTCATCGTCGGTATTCTGGCATTTAACAGGTTATGAGCCCAGCGCTCCACTGACGCTGAGGCCCAGATACACAAAGAGCACGTGTTCGATAGGACTGTTCCCCTTCCATATTCAAATCCGCATAGCAATCAATCGAGGCTAATCGACCTAGTGATCTCAACGATCAGAGACCATCTTCATCATCTGATCGGATACTCTCTTCTCAATCATCCCTTGACTCTTTCTACACCAATACCTCGGGAATCACTATTCAACTAGCCAAGATACAATTTTTAGAGCACCAATCAAGGAGCAACTACTATCTACACGCCATGTCCGACGGCAACTCATTTAACTCGGTAAAATACTATACTGAAAAACTCAACGGTACCAATTTTACAACCTGGAGGCGCGAACTTTATACAGCCATCAGTCTTCTCAATCTCAACGACTATGTTCTCCTCGATCTCAACAAACTCCATGAGTCTTCTCCATCTCCCAAACACTCCATCAAAGCGAAACAAGTCACAAACATTATTTGTATGCGCCTTGATGGAGAAAACTCAGCCAGATTTGTTGACGATGACGAAATCGGTACATATAAGCCAAAGGAACTATGGGACTCCATCTGTAGTCACTACGCAACCAAATCTATGGAACATGTGGCGACCCTCATGCGGACACTCGTTGGTTACGACTTCTCCAACATAACCTCGAGCACCACCATTAATGACTTCAGAGGCTCGTTCAAGCTGTTTGTAGAAGTGACTAAGAATAAGTTTGACAAGAAGACGGTTGAAGGGCTCTGGGTTTTCTGGGTTCTTATCGCCCTCCCTAATCAGTTTGCTCTCTTCAAAACTCTCAAGTTTTCAGAGTTCAGCAAACCGGACTTTGTAGTATCTATGGGCACCTTCTTAGGCGATCTCGAACAGGAGGTTAAGCGTCAAACCGAGCAACCCACTCCAGGATCCAACGCCCTGGCCGTGTCTAACCAAAAGCATCAGCCTCAATCTTCCTGTTCGGGTCAACCACGAAAGCCAAGACGAATATGCGAGAATGGGGTACACAATCCCGAAACCAATCATTCAGCTGAGAACTGCTTCCAGCTACATCCGGAGCGAGCTGCGGCCTATCATAAAGCTGCACTAGACCGGATCAACTCATCCGGAATTCATCCTCAAGCCGGACTAAGTGTTGGACATAACTTCTCTGACGCCATAGTGCTGGATAGCGGGGCCTCGGCGCATTACCTCAGACATCGAGAATACTTCTCAAACTTGATCACCATCAAGTCGGCTGTCTACGCAGCAAATGGTTCCTCAATTCCAATCATTGGACGTGGATCTGCTGTCATCCACACCTCCATTGGCCCACTCAACATCGACAACGCCTTTTATGCGCCGGATCTCTCCAATTCTCTAATCCCGCTGACTTACTATCTTAAGCGTGGATTCTCACTTGTTCCCACTCATTCAGGATCAAGATTTGAGTGTAAATCATCCCAGGGAACTATTTTCACTGGATCGACCACATCCAACGTCCTTTTGATAGATCTCAATCCCCTTAAAGCTCTGTCAGTAAAGCCTTCCTCAGCGCTAGGACTCCACCGAGCTCTTGGACACCCCAGCTTGAATTACCTTAAAAGGGCGTATCCCGACATCTCGCTTGGTGAAGTAAACTGCTCTGTCTGCGACCTCTCTAAAATGCATTGGGTCCCCTTTTCAGGAAACTTCCCTCGACCATCTCGAGTGCTGGAATGTATTCATATGGATATTTGCGGCCCAATCACTCCTACATCGCGAGGGGGGAACAAGTACTTTCTTAGAATCGTGGATGGATACAGCAAGTATAGGTTCATATACCCCTTGCGATGTAAGTCCGATTCATTCTCCACATTCGTGATTTTTCTCAACCAGGCTGAAACTTTCACCAATCACCGTCTCCACTCTGTAGTGTCAGATAATGGTGGTGAATTCGTCAACTCCAAATTCAGAGACCTCTACGAAAAGAAGGGGATTATTCACCACACCACTGCTCCGTATACTCCGCAGCAAAATCCCTTCTCTGAGAGAGGAAATCGGACCACCGTCGAGAAAGCACGTTCACTCCTCTTGACCAGCGGTCTTGATTTATCGTGGTGGGGCGACGCAGTTACTACCTCAGTGTATCTCGAGAACCGCACGCCTGACAGCTCCATTGAATGGGTGTTGCCGTATGAACTTTGGCATCAATTGAAACCTGATCTCACACGACTCATCCCTTTTGGCTGTCGAGTGGTGGTCTATGAGGAAAAGAAATGGCGCTACTCCAAATTCTCCCCTTCTGGACTCGAGGCTATCTTTCTGGGCTATCATGAGGGTCATCACACCTACAAAGTGTGGGTCCCCTCCAAAGATCTTATTCGTCATACCCATCACATCCGGGCTTTTCCTCATGAATTCCCTTACCTATCGAGTAGTCCCAAGTCTATTGGAGGCACCTCCTTCGATTTTGAAATTGGTCTACCACCTGTGAAATCTACAGTTTCTGTCACCAAGATTCAAGACCACTCATCTTCTTCCATACCCAATCCCCCACAATTCTCTGATTCAAACTCCGCAAGCCTCAACGCCAACCCCGACCTCTCCGGATCTAACACATTGGGCCCGGGGAATACTTCATCATCCCCGGTTGATAGGGAGTCCGATTCTCCCAGGGAGGATTCCGCCCCTCTGTCCCAATCCTCTGATCATGATCAGGATGACGTCTCTGGATCAACAAAGAAGGGGTACGTGTATGTCCCGTTCTATGACACCGCACCTAAGAACATCTTGGGAGACGTCAACCCAGCAAACATCGTGGCTGGAGGACGTTGTCACATGGCGATGCTCTTGGTTGGTGAGCCTGCTTCTCCGAAGGACCCAATCACATACGCGGAGGCGGTCGGCAGGCTGGATGGAGACGAGTGGCTGGTGGCTATTCAAGTCGAGGTGGACAACATCAAGCGACATGAAGTTTGGGTCGTTGCTCCCCTCGTCCCCGGTACCAAGGAACTGGACACAGTATGGGTGTTTAAGAGAAAGTACGATGCCGACAGGGAACTCCTCAAGTACAAGGCCCGTCTGTGTGTACGTGGTTTCCGTCAAATTGAGGGGCTCAACTACAACCATACTTTTGCCCCTACTGGTAGGCTCTGCACGCTTCAAATTCTCTTCGGCTTGGCTGCTTCGCGTGGCTGGGATATCCAACAAATGGATGTAAAATGCACGTTCTTGAACGGCATTCCGGACGAGGACATCTTCATCAAGGTGCCCGACGGGGTTGACATTAATCTTCCTCCCGGATACGGCCTCAAGCTACAGAAGTCCCTCTACGGTCTCAAGCAAAGCCCGAGATGTTGGTACAAAGCACTGCGGACCTTCTTTGAGTCAGTCAACTTCAAGCCGGCTGGCGCCGACCCGTGCCTATTTGTTCATCAGGACAATACTCGGCCGTGCTTTGTCTTCGTTCATGTGGATGACATGGTAATTTTTGGGCCGGATGTTCAGTTCTTTAAGGATCTGATCAATGCACGTTTTGAAATGGAGGATCTTGGTGAATGCAGCTGGGTGTTAGGTATGAGGGTAACTCGCGATATCAAAAACAACACCATCTCCTTGTGTCAAGACAGATACATCTCCGAAGTCCTGGAAGAATTTGGGATGTCAAACTGCCGGACCATGACCTCTCCGCTCCCACTAAACGCCTTGACCTGCCCGGTTGATGATTCTCCTGTCAGTCCAGGATTCAATTATCGTCGAGCCATTGGACTCCTCAACTACTTAGTTCAGTGTACGCGCCATTTATTCCTAATAATGATGATAAATTTCCTCTAAGGAAAGATAACATTAGAGTTGTGATACCTCCAGTAGAGAAAGACCAACTCATTAAAGTTAAGAAAGTTATACAACATAGAAAAATTAGAAAGAATAATGAAGATGTTAAACAGTACTTAGTCAGATATAGTGGATCCAAAGAGGATGAATGGCTTACAGCTGATCAGATCCCTGATTCAGAAAGAATTCTGAGACAATACAGAGTTGACAAAAGAAACCATTAAAATTTTTTTAGTCAACCCTTTTTAGAGGGAGGAAGTGTCAGCCACTGAGTACATATCACAGTACCTGACATGTACCACGTAACTGCAAAGATTATTAATTATTATTATCTCTAATAATAATTACTATTCTTATTAATTATTATTACTATTTATTATCATTATTTATTCTAAATAACTCCACGTAATATTAATTATTATTATCCTTAATAATAATTACTATTCTGTAGTTATTATTATTATTATTATACCTTCATTATTATTACTTTAATATTAATATTATTAAAGTACATTAATTAAATTAATTAATATAAATACTTTAATAATATATTCATTAATAAACTCATGAATAATTCTGGTTAAGATATGTACTCCTGTTATACAAGATACATAACTTGTAGGCATTTGCCCCCCTGTCACGTGAAATATCCAGAGTAACAGATATCACTCTTTCCCCTCTGATTACGCCCACATTCCTTAACATTGGAATATTTCACGCATAAGATATGTAATTTAATATCTTATTAATAAAAGAACTTATTAATATTATAATAATTAATACTTATAAGATGTACCAATAATAAATGACATCATTATAAGTTAATAACTTTATTAATATTAATAACAGATCAATTAATACAAATGTCATGATGTGATCCAATCCCACTAAGGACTACTGATCAAAGATGTGTCCCATAACACAGCCTTAGTATAAATCACATCATAAACATTAACAGATCCTCCCAAAAGGATCTGTCTTGCCCCTGAAGTTCCACAGTACCTCCCAGGTCATGGAAGCGCTCACAGTTCCCCCTTGAGGAGCTCTTACAATATATAAACAGACTGTAAACAGTTGTTTTATCCCCCAGAGAATATTTAGAACACACCAGCACAGTACATACCTTAGAGTTATTTACCTTGCTTAGTTCCCCATTCTCCAACAATCCCCCAATTCTGGATAATCTATAGTTTAATACTGTTATTACCTCAAGAATTGGCCACAACCTACCTTCAATAAGGTAGAAACCACGAACCCAAGTGAGTACCTCCTTGGATGCCTATTAATACTTTGTATTGATTTGGATGCACCTAATTAGAGCAATTAGAGCAAGCCTCTCAGACAAGACTTACTGATTGAGGAAGTACCTTTTTACAGGACTTAAACCATTACCCAAACCACTTTAAATCATCAACCTACCTTAGTTACAACCCATAACCACGGTTAGTTCCACACCCAGGCTGACATCTTCCTTGCGAGCATGGGCCACTGCGTCTCGGGGATTATCCATTGTAATTAGCACACCTCCTTTAGAGCCTCTCGATTGTCGTATTTCGGTTATCCATTGGTTGTACGAGGTGTCGTTGAAGAGAAGAATCAGACTCTTTTTTGGGATACGTTTTGTTTTTGAGAATGTAGCCAGTCCAAGCAATAATTGCTGGTGAGCTAGTTGTACCTTCATCAATAATGCGGCTGAGACAATTGTAGTCTTTGCTGCATTCCTCAGCAACAAGCCTTTGGAATCCCTGCAAAGTAGTAGTCGCAGAGGTGCTGAAAGTGATAGACAGGTCCGATTTAGATTGGACTGCTACCCAGTTGGTAGCATTGCGGCGAGTTTTTTCGCCACAGTAAATCGTAAAGCCAATTGAACAGTTGAATGTGTCTGCCGGCCCAAACGGTATGACATTGATGCCTTGGTTAGTGAAAGGACTGAGAGCCGGATCTAGACTGCTGTCTGTAGGAAAGTAGGACGTTTGAGTATTGTACGGAGGCAAGCTGCTATATGGTGAAATATCGACGGATCCAGTGGTGATAGACGTATTGGAGAAGGCCATAGTAAACTGTGTCGACCTGGGTAATGCAGAAATAAAACGAGTCACGGAGTCGATTATCAGACGCAGAACATGTCCTGTGATGAAAAATCTCCCTGTCAGCGCTGGTTAAATGATTATTGTAGATTGTTCACTAATGTTGCAAAAGGCAGCCAAATACACTTACTGGTTTGTTGATCGGAGGGATTGATTGTTATGAGATCAACATTTGCAGATCCGGTTTTTGCTTCAGTTGAAAGAATAGATGATTGGAGGAGTGCATCGATGGGTGTAATTGGGAACATGATGATCATACTGATTCGATGTCGGTGTCGTTTAGAGATTCTGGAGTTGATTAGGGATCATTCCTGGCCGCATGGAATGGACAAATGGAAGGGGGGGGAGCAGGTGGGGGATTAATGGGGATATGGCAATCTCCCAACGGAATAAAAAATTAGGTTCCGATTGCGGGATCGGTTATATGCATGGAAGCTTAAAATGTCACACGATAATCTGATATAATCTGGCAAAAACTCAAGCAAAAATAAACCAGAAAAAAAAAAATTATGTCATCGGGTAGATGCATGGGTTGGCAATAAGTCCAAGCTTTTCGGTATACACAATATTAGAGTAATACATAGTTTTCATCCAAACTACCCATAGTTTGGATACTTTACTATACGTCTTCATGACATATAGTGTAGTGATGACTAATCTTCACATAAGATTATGTAGTCGAGCTACAACAATATACAGATTCTTGTTTGTCATCCTCGTACTACATACTCGTGCCTCTACAGCATTCGCCAATTTAGGTTTAGAGAGATCAAGTTTAAATCTCAACAATAGACACCTCTTCATCATTGATTCTTTTCGGCAGGGCACGTCGCTAAGAATATTGGACGACTGAACCATCAAAATATAACCACATCCCCGAACGAATTTCATCTGCCATGTCTGCAGCGACCGAGAAATCGAGCGGTGAAACAGAGCAAGACATATCGTATCAGTTCATAGTCGTCGGAGGAGGGCCCGCTGGCCTGACTGCGGTTGCCAACTTGATTGATAATGGAATCTCTCGGATAGCATGGATCGATTCTTCGTTCTCTGGAGGAAGGATGGGTGAGAAATATAGAGAAATACCAAGGTTTGTGATGAAAAGACCTGCCATGACCTAGACAGGAGGCTTTTTTTTTTTTTTTTGAAATACATAGCAAGAGATAGACTGACTTCTGGCCGACGCTCTTTCCGTCCCCACCTTCAGTAATACGAATATTCAGTTGTTTCTTGATTATGTGGCGGCAAGTCAAACCTTTACCAACCTGGTTCACGAAGCGACAGAAATCCCTAACGCATACACTGCCTTGAAAGAACTGGAGCAAGATCGAGGAAATATGTTGAGCTATGCGGCAGATTTGATTATCATGTTAACCAGAGGACTGGTCTCAGTTCATTCCAATAAGGTCGACACATTTCAAGCACGTGCAAAATCATTTGACTTTATTGATGGAGTGGGTTGTATGGTTGGGGTTGAAATGATAGACCCGATCAGCCAGCAAGCCAAAGTTTTGAAAGCCGGAAAGATTATCCTCGCAACAGGCTCAGAACCCGTCCAACCGAAGGAAAATGTTTTACCTTCCATAGATTTAGAAGTGGCACTCTCACCTTCTCAACTTGAAGCTGCACTGAAAAAGATTGATCTCGAACAGCAAACAATCGCTGTTGTTGGATCCTCGCATTCAGCATTCCTGGTCTTGAGGAATCTGATCAGCCTTTCCAGTCGGGTGAGGATCGTGCACCTCTTCCGAAAACCCAAGATCATATTCGCCGAGCAAAAGGATGGCTGGATTCTCTATGACAACACGGGCTTGAAAGGTGTGGTAGCTGATTGGGCGAAGAATGATTACCCGAATTTGATTGCTGATGGAAGGATCTCCAAGACTCAAATTGTGGCCTCAGAAGGAGCTCTTTCTCAACATCTCAAAACTCTCCCGGGTCGCGCGCGAGTAATTTATGCGATCGGCTATCAACCCACCCCGACTGGAAGGATGACACTCAATGGGGTTGACCAGGATTTGAAATTCGACCATCTGACCGGTCGTTTCGACCATCTCCCTGGCCTCTTCGGCTGCGGGATTGCTTTCCCTCAACGCATTATTGATCCCGCTGGAAACGTTGAACTTGCCGTCGGTATTTTCAAGTTTATGAAGTTCCTTAGGGTCGTCGTCCCGCTATGGATTCAATCTTAATGTTTCCTCTCTATCTCTTAAACCATGTATCCTCGGTCCTTGAAACCACTTGGCCCTTTAGAAGAATTAGGCTACAAGAGTAATGAGAGTGGCAGCAAAAAATATGAATCGGTGGTTACCTTGGAATGAGTGGCAGTTTGCTATTGTTGAGATACACAGCAAACGTGATCAGAAGACCGGGCGGGTGAGGAGGAACACTGCGGCGCAACTGGGGTTTCTTTAGCTTTTATCATCTTCTTAGGTTTTGCTTCCTTGTATTTTAGATGATTAGAGTTACACCTTGTTTTCCCTTTTTCCTCACTCAACTTTATCTCATCTCGCCCGCACCATCTTCAGGTGCTTGTCTTTTCTCTTCATTGCTCTTCTCACAGTCCCATTATTCGGCCCGTCGCTCATCGCCGGTATTCTGGCATTTAACAGGTATTGCCTATAGTTTCTTTCTTACTTATCTTTTCTCTGTTTCTTTATCGCTGTTTCTCTTTTCTTCTCTTTCCAAGCAATCCTAACTCAACTTTATCTCATCTCGCCCGCACCATCTTCAGGTGCTTGTCTTTTCTCTTCATCGCTCTTCTCACAGTCCCATTATTCGGCCCGTCGCTCATCGCCGGTATTCTGGCATTTAACAGGTGCTTGTCTTTTCTCTTCATCGCTCTTCTCACAGTCCCATTATTCGGCCCGTCGCTCATCGTCGGTATTCTGGCATTTAACAGGTTATGAGCCCAGCGCTCCACTGACGCTGAGGCCCAGATACACAAAGAGCACGTGTTCGATAGGACTGTTCCCCTTCCATATTCAAATCCGCATAGCAATCAATCGAGGCTAATCGACCTAGTGATCTCAACGATCAGAGACCATCTTCATCATCTGATCGGATACTCTCTTCTCAATCATCCCTTGACTCTTTCTACACCAATACCTCGGGAATCACTATTCAACTAGCCAAGATACAATTTTTAGAGCACCAATCAAGGAGCAACTACTATCTACACGCCATGTCCGACGGCAACTCATTTAACTCGGTAAAATACTATACTGAAAAACTCAACGGTACCAATTTTACAACCTGGAGGCGCGAACTTTATACAGCCATCAGTCTTCTCAATCTCAACGACTATGTTCTCCTCGATCTCAACAAACTCCATGAGTCTTCTCCATCTCCCAAACACTCCATCAAAGCGAAACAAGTCACAAACATTATTTGTATGCGCCTTGATGGAGAAAACTCAGCCAGATTTGTTGACGATGACGAAATCGGTACATATAAGCCAAAGGAACTATGGGACTCCATCTGTAGTCACTACGCAACCAAATCTATGGAACATGTGGCGACCCTCATGCGGACACTCGTTGGTTACGACTTCTCCAACATAACCTCGAGCACCACCATTAATGACTTCAGAGGCTCGTTCAAGCTGTTTGTAGAAGTGACTAAGAATAAGTTTGACAAGAAGACGGTTGAAGGGCTCTGGGTTTTCTGGGTTCTTATCGCCCTCCCTAATCAGTTTGCTCTCTTCAAAACTCTCAAGTTTTCAGAGTTCAGCAAACCGGACTTTGTAGTATCTATGGGCACCTTCTTAGGCGATCTCGAACAGGAGGTTAAGCGTCAAACCGAGCAACCCACTCCAGGATCCAACGCCCTGGCCGTGTCTAACCAAAAGCATCAGCCTCAATCTTCCTGTTCGGGTCAACCACGAAAGCCAAGACGAATATGCGAGAATGGGGTACACAATCCCGAAACCAATCATTCAGCTGAGAACTGCTTCCAGCTACATCCGGAGCGAGCTGCGGCCTATCATAAAGCTGCACTAGACCGGATCAACTCATCCGGAATTCATCCTCAAGCCGGACTAAGTGTTGGACATAACTTCTCTGACGCCATAGTGCTGGATAGCGGGGCCTCGGCGCATTACCTCAGACATCGAGAATACTTCTCAAACTTGATCACCATCAAGTCGGCTGTCTACGCAGCAAATGGTTCCTCAATTCCAATCATTGGACGTGGATCTGCTGTCATCCACACCTCCATTGGCCCACTCAACATCGACAACGCCTTTTATGCGCCGGATCTCTCCAATTCTCTAATCCCGCTGACTTACTATCTTAAGCGTGGATTCTCACTTGTTCCCACTCATTCAGGATCAAGATTTGAGTGTAAATCATCCCAGGGAACTATTTTCACTGGATCGACCACATCCAACGTCCTTTTGATAGATCTCAATCCCCTTAAAGCTCTGTCAGTAAAGCCTTCCTCAGCGCTAGGACTCCACCGAGCTCTTGGACACCCCAGCTTGAATTACCTTAAAAGGGCGTATCCCGACATCTCGCTTGGTGAAGTAAACTGCTCTGTCTGCGACCTCTCTAAAATGCATTGGGTCCCCTTTTCAGGAAACTTCCCTCGACCATCTCGAGTGCTGGAATGTATTCATATGGATATTTGCGGCCCAATCACTCCTACATCGCGAGGGGGGAACAAGTACTTTCTTAGAATCGTGGATGGATACAGCAAGTATAGGTTCATATACCCCTTGCGATGTAAGTCCGATTCATTCTCCACATTCGTGATTTTTCTCAACCAGGCTGAAACTTTCACCAATCACCGTCTCCACTCTGTAGTGTCAGATAATGGTGGTGAATTCGTCAACTCCAAATTCAGAGACCTCTACGAAAAGAAGGGGATTATTCACCACACCACTGCTCCGTATACTCCGCAGCAAAATCCCTTCTCTGAGAGAGGAAATCGGACCACCGTCGAGAAAGCACGTTCACTCCTCTTGACCAGCGGTCTTGATTTATCGTGGTGGGGCGACGCAGTTACTACCTCAGTGTATCTCGAGAACCGCACGCCTGACAGCTCCATTGAATGGGTGTTGCCGTATGAACTTTGGCATCAATTGAAACCTGATCTCACACGACTCATCCCTTTTGGCTGTCGAGTGGTGGTCTATGAGGAAAAGAAATGGCGCTACTCCAAATTCTCCCCTTCTGGACTCGAGGCTATCTTTCTGGGCTATCATGAGGGTCATCACACCTACAAAGTGTGGGTCCCCTCCAAAGATCTTATTCGTCATACCCATCACATCCGGGCTTTTCCTCATGAATTCCCTTACCTATCGAGTAGTCCCAAGTCTATTGGAGGCACCTCCTTCGATTTTGAAATTGGTCTACCACCTGTGAAATCTACAGTTTCTGTCACCAAGATTCAAGACCACTCATCTTCTTCCATACCCAATCCCCCACAATTCTCTGATTCAAACTCCGCAAGCCTCAACGCCAACCCCGACCTCTCCGGATCTAACACATTGGGCCCGGGGAATACTTCATCATCCCCGGTTGATAGGGAGTCCGATTCTCCCAGGGAGGATTCCGCCCCTCTGTCCCAATCCTCTGATCATGATCAGGATGACGTCTCTGGATCAACAAAGAAGGGGTACGTGTATGTCCCGTTCTATGACACCGCACCTAAGAACATCTTGGGAGACGTCAACCCAGCAAACATCGTGGCTGGAGGACGTTGTCACATGGCGATGCTCTTGGTTGGTGAGCCTGCTTCTCCGAAGGACCCAATCACATACGCGGAGGCGGTCGGCAGGCTGGATGGAGACGAGTGGCTGGTGGCTATTCAAGTCGAGGTGGACAACATCAAGCGACATGAAGTTTGGGTCGTTGCTCCCCTCGTCCCCGGTACCAAGGAACTGGACACAGTATGGGTGTTTAAGAGAAAGTACGATGCCGACAGGGAACTCCTCAAGTACAAGGCCCGTCTGTGTGTACGTGGTTTCCGTCAAATTGAGGGGCTCAACTACAACCATACTTTTGCCCCTACTGGTAGGCTCTGCACGCTTCAAATTCTCTTCGGCTTGGCTGCTTCGCGTGGCTGGGATATCCAACAAATGGATGTAAAATGCACGTTCTTGAACGGCATTCCGGACGAGGACATCTTCATCAAGGTGCCCGACGGGGTTGACATTAATCTTCCTCCCGGATACGGCCTCAAGCTACAGAAGTCCCTCTACGGTCTCAAGCAAAGCCCGAGATGTTGGTACAAAGCACTGCGGACCTTCTTTGAGTCAGTCAACTTCAAGCCGGCTGGCGCCGACCCGTGCCTATTTGTTCATCAGGACAATACTCGGCCGTGCTTTGTCTTCGTTCATGTGGATGACATGGTAATTTTTGGGCCGGATGTTCAGTTCTTTAAGGATCTGATCAATGCACGTTTTGAAATGGAGGATCTTGGTGAATGCAGCTGGGTGTTAGGTATGAGGGTAACTCGCGATATCAAAAACAACACCATCTCCTTGTGTCAAGACAGATACATCTCCGAAGTCCTGGAAGAATTTGGGATGTCAAACTGCCGGACCATGACCTCTCCGCTCCCACTAAACGCCTTGACCTGCCCGGTTGATGATTCTCCTGTCAGTCCAGGATTCAATTATCGTCGAGCCATTGGACTCCTCAACTACTTAGTTCAGTGTACGCGTCCCGACCTGGCCTTTGCCAGTAGTTTTCTATCGCAGTTTCTCAATGACCCGAAGAAGACTCATGAAAATTTTTTTCTTCACGTACTTTGCTACCTCCGGTATTCGGCTTCTCTTCGTCTTACACTTGGAAATGTTCCTGGGGAGCAACGCCTGGTGGGCTACTCCGACTCGAGCTACGCTAACGCAGTTAACTCATCGTCCTTCTCAGGAAGCCTCATTTATTTCTGTGGTCCTGTTGGTTGGCGCTGTGCAAAGCAGGACGATGATGGGCCGGCGCTGTCTACAACAGAAGCAGAGTATCGGGCTTGCTCTGAGACGGGGCAAGATCTTCACTGGGCTGAACAGCTGTTGGACGATATTCGTCCCTCGGCAAACATCGATTTCTCAACTGTTCATCTGTACTGCAACAATCAGGGAGCCCTTGCTCTCCTGGAAAACCCCATCTATCAACACCGGTCTCGTCATATCCTAGTCCGTCATCATTGGCTACGCCATCACATCGAACAAGCCAAGAATTTTTCTGTTTCTTATGTCCCAACCACCGAAAACGTCTCCGACATTCTAACCAAACCCCTGTCTCCCATCAAGACAAGGAGAATCTGGAAGCTTCTTCATCTCGACCTTCCAGTCGTTTAGGCATTGCCTGTCAAGCGCGGGGGGCTGTTGAGATACACAGCAAACGTGATCAGAAGACCGGGCGGGTGAGGAGGAACACTGCGGCGCAACTGGGGTTTCTTTAGCTTTTATCATCTTCTTAGGTTTTGCTTCCTTGTATTTTAGATGATTAGAGTTACACCTTGTTTTCCCTTTTTCCTCACTCAACTTTATCTCATCTCGCCCGCACCATCTTCAGGTGCTTGTCTTTTCTCTTCATCGCTCTTCTCACAGTCCCATTATTCGGCCCGTCGCTCATCGCCGGTATTCTGGCATTTAACAGGTATTGCCTATAGTTTCTTTCTTACTTATCTTTTCTCTGTTTCTTTATCGCTGTTTCTCTTTTCTTCTCTTTCCAAGCAATCCTAACTCAACTTTATCTCATCTCGCCCGCACCATCTTCAGGTGCTTGTCTTTTCTCTTCATCGCTCTTCTCACAGTCCCATTATTCGGCCCGTCGCTCATCGCCGGTATTCTGGCATTTAACAGGTGCTTGTCTTTTCTCTTCATCGCTCTTCTCACAGTCCCATTATTCGGCCCGTCGCTCATCGCCGGTATTCTGGCATTTAACAGCTATCTTACACATTTTGAACGAAATGTGGTACATGACCTGAAGCTAAAGTTATCTATCAAACCGGTAATCATTAACATTTCATCCATATGTTCCTCCCAAGTGCCAAAGAGCTCAGAGGCTATTTGTATATGACTTGGAGCTTCGGACGCTGGCTTGGGCTCTAGTCATAACTACTGCTGGGAATTGCTGTCTCAAGAAGTTGATAGTCAGGAACCATGGCTTGACTATTTTGGAGATCACATTACCCAACTCTTATTCTGAACTGAGGGTAAGTCAGATTTACTTGCCACCTTGCGCAACACCTGTTGCTCGCAATAGCCCATTTCCCCCATCGTATGAAAAGGCTCGCGTTATGCTCATGTCCCACTTTTTGTGGGAGCCGTGCCGATACGAACTTCACACAGTCCCGATTCCCGCTTGTGTTAGCTGGCGCAGGCGCAAAGGTAGCGGCCCGCCCGCTGAAAAACCTTTTGACTATCTCTGCGCTTCAAACTGCTCGGCCTGCTTAGCCACCCGGAGTGTGGTGTTTCATCAAGCACAACAATCACCGCCTGAACTCGCGAGGAGATGCATACATCAACCACTGGCTCCGGTAGGGAAGTAAAAAGTTCATTCTGAGTGCGTATCAATGGCAACAAGATCCAAGCTGCCAGGCGGCTCGAATACCGAGCCATCCTTGTTTGACCCAGCACATTGGATCGAAAGTCTCCTTGAAAAATGCGATGCTGCATATGTTAACCTACGTCGGTCCCCAAAGACACCTTTCCTGAACCCCTTGATCATCATCCCAGCAAAATCCAAGCAACTGTAGTAGACGTGTGATCCGGAATCCATTCAGCGTTTCATCAATCCAAGGGAAGCAAACATGTACATAACGAAGGCGCATGTTGGTCTGCTCCATTCAAGATTCTTGCTTTCTTATCTTAAGTGTTCTTTTTGATTTCATCCGTTGATTCTTGCTTACCACCACAGTCATTCGTAGTTTTACTTGGACATCTTTCTTGATTCACAAACCCTCCTGATTTATCTACACCAGCCTTACCAACAAGGACTCACAAGTATTTTCGGACATTCTTCTTAGCCATTGCACTCAATTTTTCACAATCTTTTCTATTCAAAGCATTAGTTTCATAAATTTTACCGCATCAAGCCCACTTTACACGTTACAGTAGATTCGAAGGCTACCTAGCTTTATAAAGGCCATCAAAACATTGGCAGTCCAATCCAAGTATCTCAATTTTTATATCCTGGTTTCATTCTTTTGACGCATCTACTTGAGCCAAACCATACACTCATCATTATACAGAAAAAACAACATATATACTCTGTGGAATAACTCAATCAACATGTTATTGTTAAGAGATAGCTGCACAAATACTTCCCACAAATCCTTCAGCTTCCAGTGGGTCGGTATTGTATTCACGACCATATCAGCTATTAGATTTACAACCCAAAGCCCAACCCAAGTGGCAAGACGCACAGACGCTCCAGTCACTAGGCCTAAGCGTGAGTTTACATAGCTTGTAATCCAAAATCTTCCCAGGACTGAAAAGATGTATCTCAAAATAGCTGTAATGGGATGGAACTCTTTTTATCCTTTCGGTTGTGAGGGTATCAATGCTAAAAAACTCAAATGGCAAGCAGACTTGATGGCTGAGAAGGGGTTCATAAAAGCTGGATATACAACTTTTGTCATTGAATGCGGATGGGAAGCAGATACTAATCCAGGTCAGAGTGCCTTAGGATTGACAGTAAGTTACAAACCCTAGTTTGTTCAATTGATGAGGACCAAGACTTACAATTGATACAAAAATTACATCAACAAACAGTACTTTGGTGGGGTTTTCGGACACCATCTACACGATTTCATCGATGACTTTACAAGGAGGGGACTTAAACTTGGTTATGGTACCTGGGGAGGGTTAGTCATTGTTTTCTTTCTAGTTTCTCGATACAAGGTGGGGATAAATAGATGTTAATTGTTCACATCTATGTAAAACTTGTACATCTCTAGACCACAAATGTGCCCAAGAAATGCAAAGGAAGCATTTCATGTGGATGGTAGGTCGAACTTTGATGAATGGGTGTCGGATTTACAAATTATAGGTGCAACCTATCTTTCACACAGGCCGTAAGTTGCAATATTCCTCTAAAAAGTCCAGTTAACTTTCCAATTTTCTAAATTATAGCTTCAAAAATTCAACAGCTGTGACTTGGCATCTCCTCAAGTATTACAAACAGATCGTGCCATAGAATTGAATGTATGTCTAATTCTAGTCAGTTTATAAATTACTTCAAACATTGACCAATGATAAAATATCAGTCGCGCTATACCCAAATGGAAGGTTCAATAAAAAATCGGGGCTTTCAGGATAAAATTATCTATGCGTGAGTTGGATATGTATTGAATTTATATGACATCCACCTGTTCACTTTAAGCTAACTCACTTGAATCAAACTAGCACTGGGCAGTGGGGTGCTACACCATCAGCCAGAGATACCAAAGCCAATAGCTGGAGAATAGCTGATGACACTCTAGATAACTGGAATTCTTTGTAAGGAAATTAATAACATGACTTATGCATATAATTTGAACTTTCAGCTAAATTTCCTTGTGTATTTCCCAACAGCATAAGAACCTTGAATGCACTTTTCCCATACTCCCTCGCAAATAAGGGTCCATACAATGACCTCGGTTTTCTCCAGCTGGGTCAAAATAAACTAACACTGGCTGAGAAGAGAACCCAATTTTCATTTTGGGCTGCAGCAAAGTGATTTTTCTTCTTCTTTACTCTTTGAAAACTCCCTCCCAAAACATAATATTAATGTTTGATCCATTTCAAACAAATTAAAAAACAAACTAGATCTCCCCTTATTTTTTCAACTGATATCTCTCAGCTCCCACCGGATGATATTCAGATGATAACCAATCCTCAAGCAATCGCCATAAATGTCAGCAGCTAGAAAATTTAATTCTGGCATTTTATGTACAAGGGTATCGTTCTGATGAATATTACCTATTTACATAGCAAGATAATCTGGGCCAAAGTATCACCCTGAAGCACCGGTACCCTGCCGATGTGGATATATGGAGCGGACCTCTAAGTGATGGTAGCACAGTTGCAGGTAAGAACCCATTTTGGGTCAAAACTCCTACCGCTAGCACTAGCAGTTATATCAGCATTGAATTGATACAAAACTTTACTTCAGTAATTGTAAATTGGTCAGATGGGTTGAGCTCTGAGAAAAAAATTCTGCTTGCAGACTTAGGCTTTGAATCTGCCCATATCTATGATGTAAACACTGGGAAAGATTTTGGAATGGTTTCAAAAATGTGGGATCTTTGATTTTTCTTTTACTAATCAATCTTTTTTGGCTGATAATTCTCTCAATTCATGGTAACTATGAATTATAACAGTCTTACTGCCACAGTTGAGAAGCATGGATGCTTGTTATTAAAGCTAACTCAAACCACACCATCACCTCCAAGAAAATTCACACGCTTCCCAGTTGACCAAGCTGAAATATTGGGTGCTGCAATCATGAAACGAACTTCCCAAGGCGTTAAAGTAGCAGGAGATCTCAAGCCTGATGGAAAAAGTGGAGTACGCTGGAACAACATACCAGGTTCAAGAAATGGCAATACTCTAGTCAGCTTTGATTACATAAACGCAGATCTATCCCCTGGGAATATGGATGATTCAAAACTGAACTTCAAGCGCGCAGCCATAATAATAAATGACGGTCCAAAATTCTATATGGATTTTCCTATTACTGGACTAGTCAGTTTATTCCTTTAATATCCAATAATTCTATATTTATTTTGGCAACACTAACTATTGTTTCTTCTAATTTTATGTATACCAGACTTGGGATGACATGGTTCCAGGATTTCTTGTCTCACTTCCGCTAAAGGTGAGTGTTTGGAGGAATAAGTCACATATTCATAGATTATTTTAGACTGATTCCCAGATTTTTGGTTTGATTTTATAGCCTGGAAGCAACACAATTATAATTCAGGCAGACAGGGACTCAGCTCCAGACTTTCATTGTTTATCAGTTGAGCAAACCTACTGATAATAATTTCAAACCACAGGCACCATTAAAGTAATGATGCAACTACCACACTTTCATGTTTTCCTTCATTTTTCACATTCCAACTTGTCATTCACTTGGCAATAAATGAGGCTGTATATGTTGATCTCACTCTATCACAGTAAAGCATATCTAGGTCTTTAGTTCAATTTGATTTACATAAATCCAAATAATGTATTAATAATTTGCCAAGCATCCTTACGGGTGTGGCTAGTTGAAGTTTAGCCTTGTTTGTTGGATACAGTCCTTAACAGAGACAATTCCCCCGCGTGCACTTGTGGGCTATTTAGCCCTCTTTCAGTGAAGAAGCATCAAGATCCTGATGTCCCTAAATTTAGAGACCTCTACAGAGCTTGGTAAGCTAAATTTTACCCAAGCTCCTCAATGCCCACCCACAATATCCTCAGGTCTCCTCCCCTACAACCCTGTTTACCAAATGACTTGAAGAGTCCCCGAGTGTGGGGACGCTTGGTTCGGCAGTTGCGGAACGAGTGCGTGAATTCTCAGTAGGGCGCTTGCTTTCTCCACAGTCGCAGAAAAGTTAGCGAAACAACCGTGGATGCTCTTAGCTAGTGCAGAGATACGCCACCATTAACGATGTTCCCCTGATATTAAATAGTCACATTTGGGGAAATTTCCTACCTATCTCCACAAGCTTAAATCAAGGACAGTGTGGAAGAGATGAGATGTGCCTGGGTGCCAGCGTACATTAGAAAAATCAAATTAGACCCCAGAAGTCAGAGGATTACAGATGATAGAACGATGATCATCAAGAAATTCCCTCGACTGCTCCTCGAGGGAATTCATGGCTCTTCCAAATAAAGTCCGACAGTGTTTATGTGATTTCCAAGAAAATAAATTACGTCTAGAAGTACAGTGTTTGGATAGGAAACAGCGCTTTTCCGTAAGACTGGGTGTCAGATGTGTGAGTGAATGTGAGGGCTTGATGGATAGAGCATGAAGAGCCAAATACAGAAAGACAAAATTACATTAATGAGAGTAAAAATGGTTGGGGTTGAAATGATAGAACCAATCAGCCAGAAGCCAAAGTTTTGAAAGCCGGAAAGGTTATCCTTGCAACAGGCTCAGAACCCGTCCAACCACAGGACAATGTTTTGCCTTCCATAGATCTATGTATCAATTATAACCAAGTTTTGGAATTTTATTTGAAACATTTTTGAAAATGATTTGAAACTTTTTATAGTTAAATTTTCCGTGATTTTTTTTTCAAAAATGCACCAAACGACCTCAAGGAGGTGTTTTGAATCCAAAAGAACTTTTGAAATCTTATTTTAGATTATCATGCAGTATATGGGTTGTGAATGCATATAACCCTGTGGATTATGGGTTTTATTACATATGCTGCATTGAATCAGCATCAAAAGTCATATCCCGGTCCACCCTTCTTTCCCCACCCTCCTCCATCCCCCTTTTTCAACCAATGGATCAATTAAACAACCCTAGACCCAACAGGAACAATGATTGATATCAATATCCCTATCAACAAAACGGTGATGGATGTTGGCCTGTTTACCCTGAGCCCCCTTCTGGCTACTTTTCCCCCTCATCCAGCCAATACACAAACGACACACAACAATTGCCAGGGCATCACTTCAAGCCCACACCGGCCCCTGAAGATCTTTCAATGGCCCGTTCCAACTGGCCCTTTCCTCCCCATTATTCTGGCCCTCCCAATTACAGTGTCTAGCCTTCCGCCTGCCGAGCATCTGAGTCCCACCTGTTCTCTAGAAAAACCAGCACCCCTTCCTGCCACCATCTCGCCATTAGTTAAGTCCGGGACCAAGAGACACAATCCATTCCTGATCCCCAACCCACTCCACCCCCTGAGGATATTAGACGAGCCAAAGAATCTGCAGCTGTAGTACGAGCCGACAAACTGAAGAAATCCGCAGCCAAGGCTGCCTTAACTAGGGAGAAGGCTGCTGCAAAGCATGCCCAAGTGATTTACCCTGCGGCCGAGTTGTCTAAGAAGGAACCTTGAATGGTATGGGGAAATTCCAAATCTCTGGAACTTCTTTGGTTTTGGAAGATGGTAAAAGACCAGCATGCCAAGTTCAAATCGACCAAGAAGGGCTTTATAAACTTTTCAAAGTTCTTGGCATCATACAAGGTCAACACTGATTTATATCCTCAACTCGTCAAACTGGGGGTGACCCAGATGACCTCTTGCTACACTGCAATCATGGGCAATTACAGGGTGAGTGTGGCTCATGATATATGTCAGCTTGCTACTAGTTCAGAGACAACCTGACTAGAACAATAAATAAAGTAATAATTAATTAATAAAAAATACATATGAAAGAGACATTATTACATAAGTAATAATGTAACATGAATTATAATACACATAAGAAAAAGATAAAATTTTAAAATATAAACATTATTACGTAGTAATAATGCAATAAACAAATACAATAAATAAATTAATAATAAAATAAATAATAACTAAGTAATCTTTGGTATAAGTGAAAAGAATATTTCATATTCTAAAAGAGAAAGTAAAATAACCTAGGGTACCTCAGCCAAAGTACCCTAGAAAACTTACTCCTTTTAATAATAAAATTAACTTAAAGAATACTCGTACTAAGCGCTAAAACACTTACTAGGTATAAACATGTGCAATATGAGAGTATTCTAGTAGGTAGAAGTCCTTAAAGTACGGGATAATTACTTAAATAAACTATGTAATTATCCTTTAATTAACCCATAAATAAAATATTAAATAACATTTGACATAAATACCACACTGTTTTATAGTCTTTGTATTATTATTAACTTATACAAATACACACAGTATGAGTTAAATAATATCATAACACATGAAAGACACGAAACAGGGGATAAAGAAAACATCAGAATACTTCAAACAAGTTTAAAAGAACTTGTACAATTGAAATAAATGACAAGCTCCTTTAATCACGGGAAAATAATAAATGTTGACACTTTTCCCAGGAGGTTTGCATGTCAAATAATTGAATGGAGAGCTGTAAACGCGCCCTCCATGCAAGTATGACAAGAACTCTCATGGTACAGAACTTTACATATGAAATAACCAAATTAAACAGAAATAAGATTCTGTACTATAATTTGATTAGTTCTTTTTTATTCTATTGATCAAGTGATCAATACATGTTGTACATCAAACTAAGAGCTCTTGAAGCGCCCTCAGATGATTTCTACAGATGACTGACAGACTGTATTAATTATTGACAGCCTGTACATGTAATAATTTGATAAATTACATCATTTATTTCTACTAAGGATAACTCCTTCCTTGTAGTGTTCCCATAGCCAAAATAACACTTGATGTTTCGCCATCAGGGCTCCAGAAAGGCATTTAAGAGGCCCTTTCTTCCCCCTGTATTTTGATTCCCCAGCTGTATCATATTTACCACCTGCATTCCACCAGTCCAGCATACTAGTGTCCTGCCCAGTAAATCAGCCTTCAAGAATTCAAAGCCTCTTGTCCTCAACCCCAGCTCTGTCCAGCCTTCTAGAACACCTTTCCAACCGCTTCCAGCTGCTCAGTTTCCCATAAGAAAGCCCCCCACCTCCTTCCCTCAAAGCCTACTACAGTAAGTCTTTTTCTATTAGGAGTTGTGGCCCTTTCTTAGCCACTATTTCACTGGGACTAAACACCCCTGCTTGCAGGCCCCAGTTTAAAAGGTTCAGTTCTCTGCTTTTAGCACGAACACCTTTGGAGGGAACTAAACACCCCAGCTTGCTGGCCCCTCCATAAAATCTTTGATCTTTTAAATATTAATATAAAAGATCAAAAACCCCTTTTTTGCCCATATTTTTGCCTTGCACCTTGTGTAGCTAGAAGGATATCAGTCCTTGTCATCACAGAGCGTGACAATATACCTCATGACAATCTGATTGATTTACTTGCTGATTGTTCCAACCTCACAGAAAGTAAATGATGTGCTAGATTGATCAGGCAGTGCTGGAATACAAGACATTTTGGAGAAGGAGAAACTCTCTCCAATGGTAAGCATTTCTCACTTGTTTGTGTTGATTCAACTTTGGGGTTGATCAATGCTGGTTATTCCAGCTGTGGGATTTTCTTGTGGAAATGCATGTGTCAAATCATGCTGCAGATGCCTATGGACACAGTGAACTGGATGATTTTTTGGATGAGCTTGCGTCGGTGGCTAGCGAGGATCAAACGGCAGCCATCTCTGATCAAGACAAGAGCTGCTCCAACACTTCTATGCAAAACAATCCGTTTGATTCCCATAATGGAGCAACTTGTGGGGGCAGGCAGGCACGCCTTCTGGAAGGATTGACCCCTTCCAAAAGGGCTTTAGACTCATCTTCAGGCAAAGAGGAAAGCAACGCACCACCTCCCACATCAACCCCAAAAGCAACACCAAGCAACTATAAAAAAATCCACCCCTACCTCTGGACCGAAATCCTGTAAGGTTTGCCCACCATCTGTCGCAAGCAACATTCCTTGTCGTCGCGGGCGCACCACAGAGGTTATTAAGAAGGATGACCCCAATGCAATGGCCATGCACAAACTGATGATAAAGGCGCAGGACACCCCAACAGCGTGGATGCACAACAAGCGGGTGCGTTTGGAGGAGGCTTGGCTTGAGGAGTGTCGGGAATCTATTGTCGTCGCCAAATGGAGGAGGCGCGACGGGAGGACCGTTGGGAGGCTGAGGCGCGTGCTTTCCACAAGGAGAAAATTTGTCAGGACATCTTGGCCCAAGCAAAGCTTGACCAAGAGGTGGCTTGCGAGCAGCTCCAACACAACCAAGACACCGCTTGCAAACAGGCACGTCTTGAGCAGGACCAGCAACGAGACAACAATCACAAAGCCAAACGCCAGGAGGCCTTGCTGATTAGAATTGAAGAGGCCCGCCGCTATGAGGCCAATCAGAAGCGCTTAGAGAAGTCAAGTCAAGCCTATGAGGCTGCCATGCTTGCTGTCATGGGCAGAATTGATGGAAAAAGAAGTGTTTAAACACTTCTAGTTTATTATTGGTTGATAGATATATTATATACATATTTCTATGTCTTTACATGTAATGGAAATGGGGGAATATCTTCAAGAAAAGGGTTATTACTTACTAGTAATAAACCTTGAGGGATCTTGGGGATATTCTGGGTGGAACTGGACAGTTTGAAGCGCTTGGATGGATGGATGGTGGAGCTTGGTGGACACTGTGAAGTTGTTGGGGAAGACAGGGCTAAAGAATAACTACTAAGAAGCTTACCAGACTGTGTTATAAAGATGTATATATCTAATAAGAAGTGGGTAAGGTTGTTAGTGGGTATTGGAAAGCATGAGGAGCCTTCTTTGGGCGGTTGAAGAGCTCCTTAAATAGTCTTGAGTTCCCTCTGGGGACCCTGTAGGTGTTATTGGCCAACTTGTGGGATCTTTGGACCACATTTTGGCCATCTTTGCTTTCTTGGTGACGCTTCAGCAGCCCCTGCTTTGAATACACGTCACCAATTGATTTTATTATGATATTTATTATTTATTTATTCATTTATATTGAGGTACAGTCTGTAGTACATTAGTACTATTAATACTAGTGGCTTATGAGTATTTGTAATAAGCCACAGTATTGTCTGTACTTGTTTGTTTATTCAATATGTTTTATTTAAATGTATTAATTATTAATATCATCCAATATAATTAATTATGTAGTCCCCAGTAATCTTTATTACATATGTAACATATGTAATGAGGTTACTGGGGCGTGTTTTTATGGATTTGGGGGTACCTGAGTGACTGTGGAGTCCGCGTGCCAAGCTGGGAGCCTGTAAGGGGCTTGTTGCTTGCGCGGGGGCTTATATCCCAACTTTGACGCGGGCTCTCAGTCACGCGGGTTGAACTTGAGGTTCTGCGGACTGCGGTACGCGGGGTTTGAGTAAAACACGGTGTATTTACACTATCTCCCCTAATTTACACAACACCTCATTTCCGTGACTGGAAATGGGGTTTAAGCATATGTGTATATGTATATAAGCATAGATTGATGCAAGTTCCTTTTTATTAAAGGTACTTGCTAATTATTCTTTGCTAATTTACATAGTGAATGAGTGAGAATTAGGGGTACCTGTGAGTGAGGTACCCTAGGTTAAATTTAGTGTAGATTCAGAATATCAAATAATATTCTAAATATTATTTGATATTCTATATTTTTTTATAATAATTTTGTGGTAAACTTGTGACAGGTTGCTCTGTCATAGTAGCAAGCTGACACCCTGCGAGCCAACATTGATAGCAATTGCTCTGTTGGAGCAGGTGCAACATTAACATGATCATGTGGAATTGCCTGGCAATAAAGAGCCTCATCAGCGGTACGCTGCTCCCAGTCCTGAAGGTAGAGCATGCCCCAACGGTTGAGTATATTATGTAAAATCATACAGACAAAGGCATTGTTCCTGGCACAGATCGGTCGGGCACACTGGGGAGTCAACAGGATGCGGAATCTGTTCTTTAATCGGCCAAAAGTGTGTTCAAAAATTATCCGAGTTGATGACTGGATGTAGTTGAACATGGATTTTATAGGAGTGAAGACCAAAGGATAAGGGAAAAGGATGTCAACATCATCCGGGTAACCTGCATCCCCAATGAGAAACCGCCCCTGCAGAATCATACAAGCCGTATTAGATCCTTCCAGGAGGCTTTGCCCCAAAGCCGATTGCCTGAACACTTGTTTATTGTTCATGGAGACAGGAAAATGGAATAATTTTGATGTAACAGATTTTCCAGTATGAATGATGAGAGAAAGGGCTTACATTCTGGAAGTTCCCATCTCCATCTACTACACACTGGAATACCAGCAAGGCCCAGCCTTTTTGGTTTATATAACCGTCCCATATGTCATGCAGGGGAGCCGTGAGCGGAATATGGGTGCCATCAATGGCTCCCACAATGTTTGGAATCCCATGGAAGTCTTCCAAAAATTTGCAGATCAAATCCCACTGGTTCAGATTGTCCAGAGCCAGCCAGCTATAACAAAAGACAAATTGCTGATGAGCAGGTGCACCACAATAGTAACTAATAATATTGGGAATCCTTTAACCAATTGAGTGTTTCCTCATGACTCTTAGTACAGCCATAACAAAGCGACCAGAAGCCTTATTGGATGTTTCTTTTCCAATGTTGAAAGGGCATTGATAAATGCACGCCCCCCGGGCACGCCCAAGCCCAACGCACGCCGATCAAAAAAAAGGCGTGCTGCCCGCACGCCTTTTATTTATCGGCGTGCGGGCTGCACGCCCATCGGCTTGCAACACTACAGGCGTGCGGTCGCACACCCTGTTCAGAACAGGGCGTGCGGTTTGCACGCCCCGTTCAGAAAAGGGCGTGCGAACCGCACGCCCTTTCTATGTGTATAGGCAGGGGTAGAATTGGCGTGCGGCTTGCACACCGATTCCATGTATATAGGTAGGGGCACGCACCTGCCTATATACATGCTGATGTCATGCGTACACATGAATGTACGCATGACATCAGCTCCGGTCAAGGAGTACAGCCTCCTCGACCGGGAGGCAATCCCTCCAGGTCAAGGAGGTTGTACAACCTCCTTGACCGGAGGGATTCCCTCCCGGCTGAGGAGGTTGTACACCCTCCTCGACCGGAGGGATTCCCTCCAGTCGAGGAGGTTGTACAACCTCCTCAACCGGGGGGGATCCCTCCGGTCGAGGAGGTTGTACACCCTCCTCGACCGGAGGGATTCCCTCCAGTCGAGGAGGTTGTACAACCTCCTCGATTGGGGGGGATCCCTCCGGTCGAGGAGGTTGTACAACCTCCTCGACCGGGAGGGATTCCCTCCGGCCAAGGAGATCGTACAGCCTTTTCGACCGGGGGGGATCCCTCCGGCCGAGGAGGTTGTACAACCTCCTCGACTGGAGGGAATCCCTCCGGTCAAGGAGGTTGTACAACCTCCTTGGCCGGAGGGATCCCCCCCGGTCAAGGAGGCTGTACGACCTCCTCGGCCGGAGGGAATCCCTCCTGGTCAAGGAGGTTGTACAACCTCCTCGACCAGAGGGATCCCCCCCGGTCGAGGAGGTTGTAAAACCTCCTCGACTGGAGGGAATCCCTACGGTCGAGGAGGGTGTACAACCTCCTTGACCGGTGTGGAAATAAAGACGACCTTGGTAACAGAAATGGTAGGTTGCCCTTCTTCCTGGTTGGTTCCGGTGGTTCTTTGATTTCCTCTGCGGGATAAACACTGTCAGCGGATAGTCAACTGGTTTCCCTGCAACACCTTATACTCAGCAAGGGGACCGTTCCTCTTGCGTTCGTCGTCCTGATGATGCCCTACACAGTTCCGCTTTTCCGCACACGCTGAATAATCGCTGAGAGAACTCCAAACAATGATGTTTTCTTATGTACGCTGTAGTTGATAGCTATCTACTAAGATGATAAGATAAGATACGACCCGCAGCCCTGGTACAACCCTCTATTTATACAACAGTCCCCCCAATCATGTCCCGCATTCCCCGGTACTGTCCCTGGAGCCCTACTTGCCTGTCTCCTTGATCCCGCATCACACCGCAGCCTGTCCCCGACTACTATACCCCGTTGACCCCCGCAGCCGTCTGTCGCTCCCCTGCGCACAACTTTGCTTCTTCTGCCCCCGCTCCGCTTGCGGCCTGGCGCCCCGAACCCCGTGGTTCCGCCCGGTCCATTACGTCGCGCATACTGAAGCGGCCTTTGTCCGCTTGACCGATTGCCCGCGCCAACTATAGAATGACACATGCTGCGCCCCGTGCTTTTCCCCGCGGAATGTCCGATGACATTTGGTAGGTACCCCCTTACCTCAGCCTCAGTCTGCCGCTGAGCCCGCGGCTGCGGGCTCAGCTTCAGTGCTGCACCTCTGGTATATAAGTTCTCCCACACCGGGAGGGAATCCCTCCGGTCGAGGAGGTTGTACACGCTCCTCGGCCGGAGGGATCCCTCCCGGTTGAGGGGCTTGCAGTCCTCCCCGGCAGGCGTGCGGCTGCACGCCCATCCTTGGGGGTGTCGCACGCCTGTAGATGGGCGTGCGAGCTGCACACCCATCTACAGGTGTGCCCACGCCCAAGGATGGGCGTGCAGCCCGCATGCTGATAAAAAAAAGGCGTGCGGGCTGCAAGCCTTCTTTTTAAGGGCGTGCGTGGGTGTGGGCGTGCCCGGGGAGGCGTGCATTTATCAATGCCCATGTTGAAGACATGCAAGATGTTGACATTGGTGGCCCCGTGGCCACGTCAATACAGGCCTACAGCCACTTGGGCTTCAACTCTGAGTGGGTTGCCTCGTCTCATCAGATCTTGCTGTAATTTGTCTCGCAGCTCCTCTGCCAACCACCGGAAGTCCTCCAAGGACATGCGAAAATACTTGACAAACCGTACCGGGGGGATCCGATTTTTGTTCCAAGGCTCCCAGCAATGGGTACTTTTGAAGGCAATGCGGGGTGCTCAGATATACTTGTAACAGATCTTGCTTTGTTGGTGATACTGTTTCCAGAAGGCATAAATGTGGGCTCGGATTGGGTCAATAGGAGCGGGGAGCATGTTATCTATAATGATTAAAATTTGAGCACATCAACTTTTGACTGGTCAGAGATGAGATTGAAATAAATACATACCGTTTGTTTTCTGATTGCTGCAGCCCCTGAAGTTTTGGATGGGTATGAAAAATTGTCAATGAAAATTCCAACTGAAATTTGATGATTGGACATGGGTACTATCTTACCCGGGGGGTGGTTCCGGGTAGCAGTGCGGCTGGCCCCGCATTTCAAGGTGGGTTTCATAATTGCAACATTTTTCAAAAGACTTTTGGAGGCTTTTTTGAGGCAATTTTCGCAGTTGAAAAAGTTACAGTTTGGATTTGAAAAGATTTTCAAAAGATTTTCAAAAAAAAATCAAAAAAACCATTTATAATTGGTACATTAAAAGTGGCACTCTCACCTTCTCAACTTGAAGCTGCACTGAACAAGATTGATCTTGAACAGCAAACAATTGCTGTTGTTGGATCCCCACATTCAGCATTCCTGGTCTTGAGGAATCTGATCAGCCTTTCCAGTCGGGTGAGGATCGTGCACCTCTTCCGAAAACCCAAGACCATATTCGCCGAGCAAAAGGATGGCTGGATTCTCTATGACAACACAGGCTTGAAAGGTGTGGTAGCTGATTGGGCGAAGAATGATTACCTGAATCTGATTGCTGATGGAAGGATCTCCAAGACTCAAATCGTGGCCTCAGAAGGAGCTCTTTCTCAACATCTCAAAAATCTCCCGGGTTGCGCGCGAGTAATTTATGCGATTCGCTATCAACCCACCCCAACTGGAAGGATAACACTCAATGGGGTTGACCAGGATTTGAAATTCAACCATCTGACCGGTCGTTTTGACCATCTCCCTGGCCTCTTTGGCTGCGGGATTGCTTTCCCTCAACGCATTATTGATCCCGCTGGAAACGTTAACTTGCCGTCGGTATTTTCAAGTTTATGAAGTTCCTTAGGGTCATTGTCCCGCTATGGATTCAATCTTAATGTTTCCTCTCTATCTCTTAAACCATGTATCCTCGGTCCTTGAAACCACTTGGCCCTTTAGAAGAATTAGGCTACAAGAGTAATGAGAGTGGCAGCAAAAAATATGAATCAGTGGTTACCTTGGGATGAGTGGCAGTTTGCTATCTTACACATTTTGAACGAAATGTGGTACATTACCTGAAGCCAAATTTATCTATCAAACCGGTAATCATTAACATTTCATCCATATGTTCCTCCCAAGTGCCAAAGAGCTTAGAGGCTATTTGTATATGACTTGGAGATTTGGACGCTGGCTTGGGCTCTAGTCATAACTACTGCTGGGAATTGCTGTCTCAAGAAGTTGATAGTCAGGAACCATGGCTTGACTATTTTGGAGATCACATTACCCAACTCTTATTCTGAACTGAGGGTAAGTCAGATTTACTTGCCAGCTTGCGCAACACCTTTTGCTCGCAATAGCCCATTTCCCCCATCGTATGAAAAGGCTTGCGTTATTCTCATGTCCCACTTATAAGATGAGGCAAATCTGACGACAAGAAATATGTTGCTGTTAGCTCATGCACGCTATGGTATTGGTTCCAAACTCGGTTATATTGCACTCACCTGACAACAAGAAATGTGTCGCTGTTAGCTTGTGCACGCTATGGTATTGGTTCCCAACTTGGTGAGGAGAGAGAGGAACCGGGACCAGAACGGCAGAGATAAACTACATACATGCGCCACAGCTATTGTTGACTGCGCTACAGTAACTCTAGTACAAGTTAGATTATGTGATAATGTATGTACTAAGAGTATGTTTGTAATCTTGTTGATCCTCCAACTCTAACACTCCCCCCCAAGATTGCCAACATTACCACCTCAAGCCCAATTTATTGGCCGCCACATCAAATTTATTGGGTCCAAGTCGCTTGGTGAAGATTTCCTCTGCCTGATCCACAGTTGACGTCCAGCTGATGTTGATGTCGTTGTCCCTGACAAAATCATTTACAAAGTAGAAAGCACGGAGCAGATATTTCATTTTCTTTCTTGATCCGTTGTCTTCAGCAATTATAATGACCAGTCGGTTATCACAATAGATCTTCATTTGAATATGATGCTTGATGTTGCTTAAAAGGATTGAGATGCCCGCCATAATCTGTGAGCTGTCCAATAATGCCACATATTCTGCCGCGCATGTTGATAGCGCCACCACCGTCTGCCTCTTTGCGCCTCATGCTACCAAATTACCAAAATGTTGTATCACATACCCAGATGTTGACCGCTTGTGTTCACCTCCCCAATTTGCATTGGACCACAGATCCAACCCATTCTTCTTGCTTTCAAACAATAATCTTTTTGTAGTTGTCCTCTTCAAAAATCCTACCAAGTAGTCGAGTGCCTTCCAATGTGCTTCTGAAGGCTTGCTGCTGTATCTTGCAAGTAAATTAACACCATAAGATCAATCTGGTCTAGTTCCACATGCAAGATACATCAGCAATCCTATGATCAAACGATACACTGTTTCCTTGATTGGTTCAAAAGCATTGATTTCGAGGGAATCTTCTGGCAATGTGCTCCTGTGTGTTACAACAGGTCGTCAATAGTCATCCACAATCTGTTGCGCAAGAGTCAATTGGTCCATGTGTATGATCCCATTGTCTTGAGTGATGTTGATGCCGACCATCTTCTTCAATCCATTGAAACATTTGATCTTCATGTTGCGTTGCATTGCATCCCGCAATCCATCCAGGAGCCCTTGTGACGAAGACACCACAAACCCATTGTCTACATGTAACCAAATGATGATAAAATCATTCCCTTTGTGATACATGTAGAGAGATTGTTCCAATTATGATGCAACAAAACCAACCTCTTCCATTTTCCGCTTAAAGAACTGCCACCGGCACCTCGCCGCCTGTCGTGTCCCGTACATTGCCTTTTTCAAACGCATGATTTTCCCCTTCCATTCCGGTTTGAGTTCAATGGGAGGTTGGACATAAACTTCTTCATCAATAGGACTGTACAGGTATTCCGAGCTCACATCAAACGTCGCTGTTGGATACTGATGTCGGGCAGATAGAGAAATCAGGATGCGCAGTGTGTTCAGGGATGCAGTAGGGACGTAAGTTTCATTGCAATAGCGTCCGATTTGATGATTGAAACCCTTGGCCACATACCGTGCACGGTATATTTCATTGTTGGCTTCAATTTCCGGTGATTTGATTGTGAAAACCCATCTGCATCCTAATGCTTTTGCTCCTGGGAAAGGTTCAACAGGTACCCAAACTCCCAGATCAATGAACTTATCAATCTTGTAAATTGCCGCCTCCTTCCACAAATCCGCCGCCGGTCCTCCCAGCTCCTTCTTTATAGTTGTTGGTAGTTGTCTGTCCACTGAAACTGGCAATTCATGAATTGTTTGTTGTTCCTTCTCTGCTATCTTGTCTGTTGCCTCTTCTCCAAGTTGTAGCACAGTTTGGTTCAGAATGAAATCCAGGTCAGTCTTTCTGGCCTCTTTCTTTACCGGCAACAATTGAAACTCGGGGAACATTACAGCCGTCGAATGTATAATACAACATTCTCTTGGCAACCATATCAGCCAGCCACCTCCAGCTTGAGGATAACCAAGAAGTTTACCATGTTGCAAACATTCATCAAGCTTGCTGTGTTGTTCCTTTGGGACTAATGCCAATACATCAGCACCAAAGGGATACAAGCGGTTAGGCTCTATATTCAAGCCAAATAGTTCCTTCAGGGGCGACATGTCTACTTTGGTATTGGGGATCCGGTTGTGTATGTAGGCCGCTGCTTGATATGCGTAACTCCAGAACGGTTTTGGCATTTTGCTTTCATGGAGCATTGTGCGTGCCATATCTCCCAGCGTGCGGTTGACTCTTTCAGCTTCACTATTCTGCTCTGGAATGTACGGAGCTACTGGTGCTAGCATGACCCCAAGAGGCTTCAGTAGCTTTGCAAGAGTTCCGGTGAATTTGGGTGCGTTGTTGCTAGAAATGTACTTTGGATATTGTCCAATTGTTGTCTTCATGTTTTTCACCCACTCCATTATCTTGCCTGGCACTTCATCCCTCAATGTAATAATAGCAGTCCAGATATATGTGGTCGCGTGGTCCCGTAGTAAAGCTAACACATATTGTCATCCAGAAATGTTGTATGGGAAAGGTCCCGCCACGTCTGTCACCAACAGATCCAATGGCTGGTCACAAGGGATAAGAGAATTTGAACCGGGAGACTTCTTATCCAAGGCCTTTGACTTGGCACACTGCTCACAGAAGAAAGATTTCCAGATCTTCTTATCAATTTCTTTGGGGTAGTGGAGCTTTAAGTATTTTTTAACTATTGCTTCAGAGACATGTCCTAGGCGACGGAGCCACAGGTAGGGGTCAAACAACGGTAGGTGAGTAACCTTATTAATCTGCATTGCTTCTTTAGACATTTTGATGTACCAACAATGTTTTTGATACGTGGTATTGAAGCTAACAAGATCTGGACTAATAAGGGTTGCAGTAGAATGGTGAAAATTGATTGTCCAACTGGCCTCAGCTAAGCTTCAGGTGTTGATAAATGCATTCCAACGCCAACCCGCATGGCAATTTTTTTTGGTGTGCGGGGCCTACACGCCATTTTTTTTTGGTGTGTAGGGTCTACACGCCCTTTTTTTTGGCATGTAGGCCCCGCACACCAATTTTTTTTGGCGTGCGGGTCTCACACGCCAATTGTTTGATCAAACCGGTGGACGGGTTTGATGACGTGAGCACGTCCCCACACGCCAATTTTTGGCGTGTGGGAGCGCTTGTCCGCCGGCCAGGAGGAAGTCCTCCCGGCCAACAAGGCTGTATAACCTCATCAGCCGGGAGGACTTCCTCCCGGCTGACGAGGTTATACAACCTTGTCAGCCAGGAGGAAGTCCTCCTGGCCTAGGAGGTTGTATAACCTCGTGAGCCGGGAGGAAGTCCTCCCGGCCAACAAGGTTATACAACCTTGTCGGCCAGGAGAACTTCCTCCTGGCTGACGAGGTTCACGCCAAAAAAAAATGGCATGTAGGCCCTGCACGCCAAAAAACATTTGTGTGCGGGTTGGCGTTGGCGTGCGTTTATCAACGCCCCTAACCGTCCGACCGATAGGATTAAGCCATTGACTCCAGGGCAGAAATAAATTTCGTCAATGTCAATTGTCCCGGTTCTCAAATGGATTCTCACAGTTCCCTTGAATTTAACATCAACAGTCACCTCAGCAGCCACTAATGCTATAGTCCTTGGCTGTGCAAGTTCTTGGCAAGAGATAAAATGTTTGAGGTTACCACTCACGTGAGTTGATGCTCCAGAGTCTAGTAGTACCTTGCCATCATTGATGTCAGGCACATCTACTTGGCAGATCCTACGATGAAATTGTTTATTTTGACTGGGGGAAGGTAGTTTGACTGAGGGCTGTCATGCCCAGGAGGGGGTCGCTTTATCACTTCCTGGTTGACGTCATCCCAATACGCTGCACAGTTATTATACCAATGACCTGGTTGCTTGCAGTAGTGGCATGCATCCCCATATTGTGTTTTCAGGTTGCCGGTGAGAGGTTGACCCTTATAGTAGGTCGCTTTTTTGATTGATAGAGAAGTAGCCGGTGACATTGGTTTGTTAGATGTAGGTGGGGTAGGGAATAAGCGCTTGCTCGTTGCATTTGGGTGAACATGACAGGATCACATGCTCTTCACTGAATTGATGGAGTCCAAGTCCATGGGTGCATATGACTCCAAACTAGTCGCCAATCTTTTCTTATTGTTTGAAGATTCTGACTGGATAACTGTTGCAACGTTGTTGAACAATGGTGCTTCCGGCTTTGACTCTAGTTTTCCATCAATTGAGAAATCAAAAGTTTTCAAACCCACCTTGGCAGGAGCTATGAAACAACTCTGAAGCAACAGTCCCAGGAGTTTGTCCCTTGTGACCTCCATCTTGGATAGTTTGGAAGAAATCTTGGCCCAGTTAGACAAAGTCATGTCACTACCCGGAGTCCTATCATTGGTCAGGTTCACCAGTTGACCGACAACTAGCAACTTGTGTTGTCTATACAAATGACTGCACTTCTGTTTCAGGAGCTTGAAAATATTCAGTGGAGTGTCTGAATGTCCACCGTCGAGGATATTGTGTAACACTTTGACAACTGTCATCCTGAGGAGAGCTGAGATGGCCTTCTGCTTGTTTTTTTCGCGTAGGCTGAAATTCTCGTCCAACTTTGTGAATCTGTCCGCTTGAAAGACAAAATCAAGGGTACAGTTGATTTCTTTCTCCCAGACCTGGAAATTATGACCATCGTAGGCCAATGTCACCTGGTCAGGGTTGTGATCAGCGTGTGTTCTGGTGACCAATAAAAAGAAGTTGCAAATGATTGTCTTGGATCTGGTGTCTCCTCAAGGTTGAATTGGTTGTGCAGCGTGATTGACATTCTGATTGATAAAAGCCTGCATGTGGTTCATTCAATCTTGCATTTCCAAGAAATCCTTGGCACTGAACTGATTTTGGTGATTCATTCTTTCCACGTTCCAATGAGGTGAATGAAAAATTGTTTCCCTTCTTCTGATAAATCTAGGTATATTGTCTTCAATTGATGAATGATTGGATGTTCTATCAAAGTATTCTCTTCCTGATTTGAAGTCTGAGTCTTGTAAATCTATCTCTCTATCATTCATCCAAACAGTTGTCCAGAGCACAAATCCAGAAAGCGTACAGCAGAGCCAGCTTTTAACCTATAAGATGAGGCAAATCTGACAACAAGAAATGTGTCGCTGTTAGCTTGTGCACACTACGGTATCGTTTCCAAACTTGGTTATATTGCACTCACCTGACAACAAGAAATGTGTTGCTGTTATCTCGTGCACGCTACGGTATTGGTTCCAAACTCGGTGAGGAGAGAGAGGAACCGGGACCAGAACGGCAGAGATAAACTACATACATGCGCCGCAGCTATTGTTGACTGCTCTACAGTAACTCTAGTACAAGTTAGAGCATCCACCCTCGTCTCTGTAAAGTGGCTTGGTAAGCCAACTTTACAGAGACAAAGCCCCTGCGCACCACCCTTGTGCACTCTTTAGGGCTCCTTAACTAGAGACTCAGCAATTTTCTCTGTCTGAGTCTCTAAAGTTAGGGACCCCTACCAAGCTCTGTGGGGTAGTTTTTTCCAAGCTTCAACAAGTCCGACTGCACTAAAAAAAAAAAATAATAAAAAATAATAAAAAATACAAATAAAAAATAAAAATAAAAACAAGCCGCCAAGTCCAACATTCAGCCGCCAACCACAATGACAGCCACCGAGAAAAGTTTTTATTTATTTTATTCTACTTTAATTTTTTTCATTTATTGATTGTATTACTTGTATTTTTACTTTTTTTTTACTTGTTTGTTTCATTTTTTTCATTTTTTTTTTTTGTGGGTTAATGATTATTGATCAGTTACCAAAGGGTTTGACGAGTCCATGAGGGTGGAGCGGCTTGGTTCGGCAGTAGAAGAGGCACAATACCAATCCGCAAGGGTGGAATTTCTCGGTTGGGCAGCTACAGAGGCCCGTGCGCCTTGCTAAAGTCTCCGCAGTTGCGGAAAATTTAGCAAAATGAGGGTGGATGAGATTATGTCATAATCTACATATAACTAAAGGAATGGCCTTTGCAAGCCAAACAAACCCTGACACCTGTGTTCAGCATCTAACGCCGAGGGCAACATTCCCTGTTCAGTTTCTAACGCCAAGGGCGACATTAAAGAAACTTAATTTAATTTTCTTTTTGCTTTTTTTTGCTTTTTTTTGCTTTTTTTTGCTTTTTTTTGCTTTTTTTTGCTTTTTTTTGCTTTTTTTTGCTTTTTTTTGCTTTTTTTTGCTTTTTTTGCTTTTTTTTTGCTTTTTTTTGCTTTTTTTTTGCTTTTTTTTTGCTTTTTTTTTGCTTTTTTTTTGCTTTTTTTTTTTTTGCTTTTTTTTTTTTTTTTTTTTGCTTTTTTTTTGCTTTTTTTTTGCTTTTTTTTGCTTTTTTTTTGCTTTTTTTTGCTTTTTTTTGCTTTTTTTTGCTTTTTTTTGCTTTTTTTTGCTTTTTTTTTTTTGCTTTTTTTTGCTTTTTTTTTTTTTTTTTTTTTTTTTGCTTTTTTGAGCATTAATAAAAAAACCCTTTTTTTCCGCGTTTACACCCGGTTTTACGCAGCAGCGACGTAAAATTTGCTGCGGAGTACACCCGGTTTTTTTCTTTATTTTTTTGCGGGCGTAATTTTATGGTTTTTCAAAATTTTAAAATTTCTAAATATACTTCTAGGCTTGTAGAATTTTATGGTAATTTTTATTTTCCAAAAAAACAACATCTTCCATTTTTCTTTGCCCATACACCCGCTTTTTTCAAAAAAAATCCCCACGTGGGTGGAGACGAGAGAGGGAGATAAATGGTGGGCATTAGACCAGAAAACAAGACCACAGGTCTTTTATAAGTGTCAGCCATCAAGTATCCATGAGCAGGGAAGGTCATCCAATACTTCAGTGGGGCCTGTCCTTTTCCATCCCAAGAGAGTGCATCAATTAGATCCTTGTGGTTGGCGCCCCATATGTTCTTTAGCATCTGATGGTTTGAATAGACAGGGTTTGATTTGAGTTCTTCTTTCATTTCCTTGCGGATTTTCATCCATTTGTCTGAGGAACGTCCCATGCTGACCGCAGCGGCTCAAAATTCCCAATTCCCATTGCCTTTGACATCGGTCATTGTAGAGAGATGTTGGATGGCCTCTTTGGGATGAATTTTGTCTTTGTACTTGTACTGAAGTATAATTTGAGAAAAGATTAATTGTATATAAAATGAACACTAAATAAAAGGAAATTACTAACCAAATCAACAGCCACATTATTGTAAGTACTCCAACTGAGTGCCTCAGACATATAGGTGTCAGGAATAGAGATTGAGCTGGCAGTCATTGAGGTCTATGAAAGGGGTAACCAATAAGAAGCTCAGAATTAAAGATCTCTTCAAAAAAAAATAGTAAAACTCACATTGAAAGGCCTATAAGCATCATTTTCTGCCAAAGTGTTTTCATCTGTCTTGGTCCTTTTAACTGATTCAAATTTCACCTGTTTAAGTATTTTTCCAGACCTCTGATGTATCAAAAAATCATTTAACTTCAGTATAATGTACTCAAGATGGAAATAAAAACACTTACAGTCTTCAAATTTCCTCCTTCATGTTCTGAGCCCTGTTGAATGATATCATCCACCTCTGGAAGCTCTCCACTTGATTCAGACTCCTCCTCACTTTCCTCTTCTGTTGACACAGCCTAGAAAACACAAGGAGAAAGAATTAGATGTGATATTTGAGTGAAGAATAAAGATGAATCATTACCTCTGATTCCTCAGATTCATCCATCTTCTTAGGCCTACCACGTCCTTTTGTCTTGGCCAAAGGTTCCTACAAGTTCACAAGAAATCAATAACCAAAGACAAACAGACAAGAGATAAATGAATAAATACCTTGTGTTCTGTCACCTGCTTCCTTGGCCTTCCTCTTCCTTTCTTCTCCAATTCTGTGTATTCATAGCCTGAAAGATCCCTTTTTGTTGAAGTAGTTGATTTGTGTTTCCTTTTGGCGCCCTTTGGTCTTCCTCGTCCTTGGTGATCCTTGCTAAAGAGAGGTTCCTGGATGGCCACTGTGGTGTAGTTCCCTTGAAAGAGCTTCTTGATTTCGCCAATGTAGAATTTTTGCTTGCCAGGTTGACACGTTTGGAATTCCTTAAAGAGATCTGTTAAGAAAATTTCCTCGTTGTTTTCTTTGGTGGGAAGTAGACCGTCACTTGATCCATTGTTGTTGTCCTCTTCAATGAATTTCTGCTCATAAATGGAAGCAAAAAACAAATTAGAACTAAACAGAAACCAGGAAATTATATTAGCCAACTCACTTCAAGATCCTTTTTAACATGCCACTGAGAATGGAAATTGCGATGGGTGAATTTGCTGCCTAGTCCTTTTGCTTCGTGAACTTGATGGATGCAAGGGATTCCCATGTGAGAAGAGTAGTTTCCAGTGCAAGTGGAAGTTGGCGGTTTAGAAATGTGGTGAGAATGGATGATCTTGAGGGCATAGTGGGAGATGATGCCATTTAGATCACCAACACAAGGGGGGAGGCCAGTGAGGAGTTTGTAGGAGTGCTGAGAGGATTTGATGTATCGTTTGTGAAGTTGATTGGTCAGAGCTTGGTGGATTTGTTTGACAACAGCAGCAAAGGAGGCAGTGGAAGAGTTGATGATTTGTTTGATGTACGCGTGAAGACCTTTGAATCTAGAGGTGATAGTGTTACCAAAGTGGGGTTTCTTGTCGACAAAACAGGCTACAATTTTTTCTTTGCAAGGGAGGATGTTGGAGATGATGTAGTTGGCGGTTGGTGGATTCCAAGTCATAGAAAGCTGGGTGAAGTTTTGATGATAGTCAGAAACAGTTTTGGAATGGAGTAATTGATTCCAATGGTTTCAAAAGGTGGGCCATTCTTCTTCAGAGTTGAAATGTTTGTAGCAGTTGGACTGGATATTCTTCATAATGTGCCAGGAGCAGAGGAGATGTGAGGCATTTGGGAAGACTAGTTTGATTGCTTTGATTAGGGCAGCCTTGTTGTCGGTGACTAGTAGGGATGGAGATTGATTGTCCATTGAGATGCGAAGCTGATCCAAGGCCCAAGAGTAGCACTGCCAGCATAATTGCCTAGGATGAAGTCATCCCAGTTAAACTGGGATGCACTCAACCAATTTAAACTTGGTTTAAATCAACTGATGAAATATAAATCCAAGGGACCCCCCTTGGTTTTATATTTCATTGGTTGAGGTCAACCTACTTTAAATTGGGTTTTTTCATCCTAGTTTAACTGGGATGAACTCAACCTAGGCAATTATGCTGGCAGTGTAGTTGGCTATCTTCTCAGCAGAAAGGAAACAGAAAGCCAAGGAAAAAGATTTGCTTGAGGAGTTAATACCAACTATGTGAAGAAGGGGCATTTTAAACTTGTTGGTTGTGTAGGTGCAGTCAAGGAGGATAGTGGTGGGAAATTTTTTTGCCAAGTCAAGGGATTTCTGATGAGCAAAGAACAAAGAGGTCATGTGGCCTTTGGAGGTATCAATTGTGTGGTAGAATTCATGATGGCGGATTTCATGAACTAGAGCTTCAATTGGTGTACGTCCTTCAAGTTGGGTGGATCTCAAGAGGTTACGGTGATTGTAGATGGTGTTGAGGGTTACAGAAGAAGGGAGATTGGTGTCTTGCAATAAGGCAGTCTTAATAGTTAATGGACAAACTCCAGAATGGGTTAATTGGGTGACAGTGGTTTTTTGTTCATTGGTTAATTGGCGATGGACGGCATGGATGGAAGGATCTTCAGAAGCTGGGTGGTTGTGGCTAGGATCTTTAATCTTGATTTGGAAGTAGCCTTTCTTCTTATAGAAGTTTCCGGTAAGTTTGAAGGTGTCAGATTCTCAATATTCTCAATGTCAGTGTTCGGGCCGCACGCAGCGCGTGACAAACTTGAGCCCGCAGTCAGCCCTGTCTTAAAACTCAGCCTCTCTGATGGGAAAATCACCTCCTCATCTCGTCCGGAACCAACCCATCTGAAACACTCAACAGCAAAACTCGAGCTCCACCTAATCAGCCGAATTCTCTTTTGCTACGAGATCAACAGCTGCAAGACCCTGGAGTAGTGGTATTCCCCAATTCTCTCTCTCTCCCTCTTGTTCCCTCTCATTGTCGATGATACTAACTTGGTGTAACAGTCTCTATTATTGCTTTCTGTTTGTTTTGTTCTCTTGTTATTTTTCTCTTTTGTTTACTTGTTGCTCACCACCACGCGGTCCTTTAGGTACATTTCTTTGTTGTTCATTCTCATTCACTTTGTTCCTATTTAAATGAAATATATCCTTTAGTTTTGCCTCTATTTCTCTCAGATTTACAGTCTCGACAGCAACGAAACATCTAAAGGACCACGATGGCTGATAACGACACCAACAGCTCAAAATCGAACATTCCTGTTCTGACCAAAACCAATTTTCTTCAGTGGTCAATGAGAATGTCAGCTTACCTCAGACACAAAGGTCTCATGAAATACGTTCTTGAAGCACCCGTCGAACTCGCTGGAGCTGCAGCTGTTGCAGTTGCAAACAAGCATGCAGAAGTCGTACACATCCTCATGAGCCACGTAAGCAAAACTGTCTTCGAAACCGTGGTCAACCCAGACATCGCCAAATCTCCCTTAAACATCTGGGAAAGCATCAACAACCGTTTTGCATCTGCCTCGGTCAATAACAAAGGCAGAGTTTGGCTTCGCTTCATGCGTTACGAGTACTGCGGAAATCTCTCCACCTTCCTCTCAGACATGCGCAAACTGCTCAACGAGATCAGAATTCTCAATCTCGGGGTGCCAGACAAAATCTTAAGCTTTTCGATTCTCTCAAAGCGCTCCAAAGATATGTACAACATTGTGGACAACATCATCATGAACGAAGTAATCTGCGAAAATCCAACCGCAGTTCTCAGCAAGCTTCAAGAAATGGTCCATCTGGATGCCTCTCGGAAAAAGAAGGTCATCTCCAAACCTGTGGAGGAGGGAACGGTGTCTGCTTTGATCCACAATTCAACTAAGAAGGATAAATCCAAAGCTCGACGTTCAGCTAAGGTTCGATGTGACCCAGGTAAACACAATCCCGCCGCAACGTCTCATGACGAAGATCACTGCTTTCAACTTCATCCAAACCTCAGACCTGCATCATGGGGCGCACCTGGATCATCTGCTAAACCAGCTGCTGCCACGCAACTAGTGGAGGTCGACGACGGACATGAATCTGAAGTGTCAATGCTGTTGGTTGAAGGGTCCAACAAACCGATTGTTCTGGACACCGGCGCTACTCATCACATGGTGAATGATCCCTCCATCATCAAGATTTTATCAGGGACCGACATACGCATCTCAACAGGCGGACATCAAAATTTTCTCAAAGCCACGGCAGTTGGATCAGTAAAACTAGTGAACCAACAAGGCCAACAAAGAACTCTCGACAACGTTCTCTTGGTACCATCCCTCAATTGATGCCTGCTGTCGGTACCTAAACTCTTCGATGGGAAACTGGTCATTGAAAAGAGTGGAAACGACAGTGTTGTCGTTGCGTTAGATGAGGAGTTTGTTTTAGAAGGAACAGTCAAGAACAACTTGTTAGAACTTTCTACATCTCATTTTGCAATTCCAATTAATTCATCCTGCTACTTGTCAAGCCCTGTCTCACCAGACTGGCATGTGCGACTGGGTCATCCAAATCCGAGGTACCAAAACACACTCGTGCCCGGGTCAAACTCAGAGGAGTGTGAGGTGTGTAGAATGTGCAAATTGAAGGCTCTTCCCTATGACAGTAAGTTCAAACCGGTCGACAGGGTACTTGAGACAACACACATGGACCTCGTTGGACCGTTCCCCACTAAATCGACGGCAGGTTTCCTGTACTTCCTCACGCTTGTAGACCAATACAGCGGTTTCAAAACGGTTAAATTTTTAAAGACCAAGGCCGAAACGTTTGACAAGTTCATGGAATATAAGACCTACGCTGAAACTCAAACTAGTTTCAAAATGCAGTCCCTGATAACCAACGGGGGAGGTGAGTTTGTCAATGAATCGTTCAGTCAACTCTTCAAAAACGAAGGCATCATCCACCATATACCTCCAGCGTACACCCCCCAGAATAACGGAATGGCTGAGAGAGCGAATCAATCAATCATTGTGAAAGCCAGGTGTCTGCTTGTCCAATCTTGCTTGCCAAAGTCCTTCTGGGCAGAGGCTGTCAACACGGCAACTCAGCTTTCTAATCTAACTCCATCAGCTACCAGAAAGCTCACTATTCCCTACACAGTGTGGATGGGTAGGACGGTGTGGAAATAATGGCGACCTCGGTAACAGAAATGGTAGGTTGCCCTTCTTCCTGGTTGGTTCCGGTGGTTCTTTGATTTCCTCTGCGGGATAAACACTGTCAGCGGAAAGTCAACTGGTTTCCCTGCAACACCTTTATACTCAGCAAGGGGACCGTTCCTCTTGCGTTCGTCGTCCTGATGATGCCCTACGCAGTTCCGCTTGTCCGCACACGCTGAATAATTGCTGAGAGAACTCTAAACAATGAGGTTTTCTTATGTACGCTGTAGTTGATAGCTATCTACTAAGATGATAAGATAAGATAAGACCCGCAGCCCTGGTACAACCCTCTATTTATACAACAGTCCCCCCGATCATGTCCCGCATTCCCCGGTACTGTCCCTGGAGCCCTACTTGCCTGTCTCCTCGATCCCGCATCACACACCGCAGCCTGTCCCCGACTACTATACCCCGTTGACCCCTGCAGCCGTCTGTCGCTTCCCTGCGCACAACTTCGCTTCTTCTGCCCCCGCTCCGCTTGCGGCCTGGCGCCCCGAACCCCGTGGTTCCGCCCGGTCCATCGCGTTGCGCATACTGAAGCGGCCTTCGTCCGCTTGACCGATCGCCCGCGCCAACTATAGAATGTCACATGCTGCGCCCCGTGCTTTTCCCCGCGGAATGTCCGATGACATTTGGTAGATACCCCCTTACCTCAGCCTCAGCCTGCCGCAGAGCCCGCGGCTGCGGGCTCAGCTTCAGTGCTGCACCTCTGGTATATCAGTTCTCCCACAACGGTAAATCTTAACTTTATACGTCCATTCGGGTGCTCAGTATACTCCCTAATCCCAACGGAACGTCGCAAATTCAAGTTATTTCCAACTGCTGAACAAGGGATTCTGCTTGGATATGAAAACTACTTCTTGTCGTATCGTGTATTCAAACTCGATGCCAGGAAAGTCTACCGCGTCAGAGACGTAAAATTTGACGAGTCACTTTTCCCCGGATTGAAGGACGACCACGATCAGACATCTGTCGGCGACCCGCTTCAACCACTTATGAATTCACCAGCTGATCAATCACCTCCTGTTACATCACAGTTGAACCCTTCCAATTCATCAAGTCTTGATGTCAATAACTCGATTGAAGAAGAAGGGGTCGAAGCAGCTTCCAGGGCTCCAAAAGACATCAGTAGCGCTGTGTCGACGGACAATATCCTTTCGGTTGACAGAAGGGGTAATTCAATTCTTGTCTATCTGACCGAAAACGCTGAGGACGACACTCCAAAGTCATACCTCCACGGAGCTTCCTCAAGGGGCTCGCCGCGCCGGTTCAGGAGCGGGTGCAGCGGAGGCTGTACGATCAGAACCTCATTCGGCGGTCGAGGGATGGAGGAACCCTGTTGCCCGACCTGGCGTCGCTTAGGGGAGCGGTCCGGGCGGAGTTCGACATGATGGAGTTGGTGGCCAAGAATTTGGGAGTGGCAATCTCGAGCGGAATCGGGCCGGTGATCTCTTCCCGGAACACGGCGCCGGTGGCGCCCGCTGAAGTGGCGGAGTTGGCTGACACCTTGAAGGAGCTTCGTTTGTTCATGCAGAAGACGGGTCAACGGGAGTCGCAGCCCCCAGCGTCGGCACCGGCCGACGGTCAGCGGAGCGGTCCTCCGCGCGCGGGGCCTCCGGGGCTTCATTGCACTTATTGCGGGTCGAATACCCATTATAAGTCTCGATGTCAAGAGTTGACGGACGACTTAAATGGTAGGCGGGTGAGGATCTATAACGGTGATGATTTCCTCCCTAGATCGCGTGAACCAATCGAGGCGGCCGTGCCGCGCAACGTGGTCCGTCCAGTGGCAGCAGGGCAGGGGGAGACGGCGGAAGGCCCGAAGGCGGAGGTCAAATCCTCGATGGGTATAGTTGTTGGGACGTCTGGATGGACTCCCCCGGCTGTCCAATCAGAGGTATGGGCCATCCAATCCAATGAGGTGACGGCCCGCTACGGCGGGTACGACCGCATGGATGTGGATCCTCCAAAGAAGGGCAAGGCAAAGGAAGCTTTGTAGCCTGGAGGAGTGGCAGTGCCCACCGGGACGAAGAAGGCGGCGGAGTTGGCCAAGCGCGCGCTGAACGGGGATGGCCCGTTGACTCTTTCCATCAAAGAATTGGCTTCGGTTTCCCCTCTAATGGCGGAAGAGCTCATAGCGTCTCTTAAGGAGAGTGCGGGCCTCAAGGCGGAAGGTAATCGGGTGGCCTTTGACGTGATTTCAGCGGAGGCCAAACATTCGTGCCGAAACCATCCGGAGGAGTTCCCGTTGGACTCCATCTCCTGCCCCCTTGGTTATGTTCAGATGACCATTGGGGACCAGCAAGTATGGGCAATGATCGACAGCGGGTCAATGGTCAACCTTTTGCCGGCGGAGGTGGCGCAAGACTCGGATCTCGTTACCCGACAAGCCAACATTGGCTTGTGAGGAATCGGCGGCCATGAGTGCGAGGTGGCGGGTGTGGTGGAGAGTGAGTGGGTGGAGGTGGCGAAGACCAGGCGGAGGGTCTCATTCTTGGTGGTGAGGTCCGCCGAAGTCATCCTTGGACGGCCGTTTTTGTTCGCCTTCCGAGCCGGCCTTTGGTTCGATTCGGTCCGCAAGGAGGAGGTCCTTTTGGTGGCAGACTCCCGAGGGCGACGGTTCGCAACGACGATCTGTCGGCCATCGAGCGGACAATGGGAGACCCGGCTGGGGCCAGATGTGGGGGAGGAGGAGTGCCGAGGGAGGGAGAAGCAGGAGGCTTCCCCCTTGGCACGGGGTTTTTTTAGGTGTTGGCCGGTGTGGGAGAACTTATATACCAGAGGTGCAGCACTGAAGCTGAGCCCGCAGCCGCGGGCTCAGCGGCAGACTGAGGCTGAGGTAAGGGGGGTATCTACCAAATGTCATCGGACATTCCGCGGGGAAAAGCACAGGGCGCAGCATGTGACATTCTATAGTTGGCGCGGGCGATCGGTCGAGCGGACGAAGGCCGCTTCAGTATGCGCGACGTAATGGACCGGGCGGAACCACGGGGTTCGGGGCGCCAGGCCGCAAGCGGAGCGGGGGCAGAAGAAGCGGAGTCGTGCGCAGGGAAGCGACAGACGGCTGCGGGGGTCAACGGGGTATAGTAGTCGGGGACAGGCTGCGGTGCGATGCGGGATCAAGGAGACAGGCAAGTAGGGTTCCAGGGACAGTACCGGGGAATGCGGGACATGATCGGGGGACTGTTGTATAAAAAGAGTGTTGTACCAGGGTTGCGGGATTTCGGATCTTATCTTATCATCACAGTAGATAGCTATCAACTACGGCGTATATAAGAAAATCTCAGTGTTTAGAGTTCTCTCAGCGATTATTCAGCGTGTGCGGAAAAGCGAAACTGCGTAGGGCATCATCAGGACGACGAACGCAAGAGGAACGGTCCCCTTGCTGAGTATCAGGTGTTGCAGGGAAACCAGTTGATTATCCGCTGACAGTGCTTATCCCGCAGAGGAAATCAAAGAACCACCGGAACCAACCAGGAAGAAGGGCAACCTAACATTTCTGTTACCGAGGTCGTCATTATTTCCACACCGGTCAATCTGCAAGATGTCAGCTCTAGCATCGCGCGGACGGTTGACTCCTAAAGAGCGGGAAGGAATAGGGGATGATCGGGCGGAGGAAAAAGACCCAAAAGTAAGTCCTCCCAATTGTGCACCTCCGAGGGTATCTACTACCATTCGTAAAACCCTACCGAGTGCCACGTACGTGAGCGAATTCCTTTTGTCTGGTCATAGGCGGAAATCCTGGGAAGTCGGTCCGCACTCGGAACCGGAGGTTTGGAGAGAGGGAATGGAGGAGGAAAGCGATGGAGCGGGGGTGTCAGCTTGCTACTATGACAGAGCAACCTGTCACAAGTTTACCACAAACATTATTATAAACAATAAAATATCAAATAATATTTAGAATATTATTTGATATTCTGAATCTACACTAAATTTAACCTAGGGTACCTCACTCACAGGTACCCCTAATTCTCACTCCTTCACTATGTAAATTAGCAAAGAATAATTAGCAAGTACCTTTAATAAAAAGGAACTTGCATCAATTTATGCTTATATATATATATACATATGCTTAAACCCCATTTCCAGTCACGGAAATGAGGTGTTGTGTAAATTAGGGGAGATAGTGTAAATACACCGTGTTTTTACTCAAACCCCGCGTACCGCAGTCCGCAGAACCTCAAGTTCAACCCGCGTGACTGAGAGCCCGCGTCAAAGTTGGGATATAAGCCCCCGCGCAAGCAACAAGCCCCTTACAGGCTCCCAGCTTGGCACGCGGACTCCACAGTCACTCAGGTACCCCCAAATCCATAAAAACACGCCCCAGTAACCTCATTACATATGTTACATATGTAATAAAGATTACTGGGGACTACATAATTAATTATATTGGATGATATTAATAGTTAATACATTTAAATAAAACATATTGAATAAACAAACAGTACAGACAATAATGTGGCTTATTATAAATACTCATAAGCCACTAGTATTAATAGTACTAATGTACTACAGACTGTACCTCAATATAAATGAATAAATAAATAATAAATATCATAATAAAATCAATTGGTGACGTGTATTCAAAGCAGGGGCTGCTGAAGCGTCACCAAGAAAGCAAAGATGGCCAAAATGTGGTCCAAAGATCCCACAAGTTGGCCAATAACACCTACAGGGTCCCCAGAGGGAACTCAAGACTATTTAAGGAGCTCTTCAACCGCCCAAAGAAGGCTCCTGATGCTTCCCAATACCCACTAACAACCTTACCCACTTCTTATTAGATATATACATCTTTATAACACAGTCTGGTAAGCTTCTTAGTAGTTATTCTTTAGCCCTGTCTTCCCCAACAACTTCACAGTGCCCATCAAGCTCCACCAACCATCCATCCAAGCGCTTCCAACTGTCCAGTTTCACCCAGAATATCCCCAAGATCCCTCAAGGTTTATTACTAGTAAGTAATAACCCTTTTCTTGAAGATATTCCCCCATTTCCATTCCTGGGATTAAACCACCCCTGTTCCAACAGGCCCCAGTGTTCCAGGTACCTAAATCCTCTGCATTTATTTGTAAGATACCTTAGAGGGATCTAAACCACCCCTGATTTATCAGGCCCCTCTGGTTTTTAATTATATTAAATTTATTTAATATAATTATTAATCTATTTTTCTCTCAATTTTTACGTCACAATTCCCCCATATCTTTTGGGAATTGTAACTTGTACCTTACCCAGAGTTTATATAACTCTTACCATCTATCCTTGCACCACCTGTAGCTAGAAGGACTTGTCCTTGGCATCAGGGAGGCTGACAGGGGGCAACCAGTCTAGAAGTAAGTCCTCCCAATTGTGCACCGGCAAGGGTTTCTACTACCTTTCGAAAAACCCTACCGAGTGCCACGTACGTGAGCAATTCCGTTTCGTCAGGCCATAGGCGGAGTTATCGGGAAGTCGGTCCGCAAGATGAAGTGGAGGTGTGGAGTGAGGGGATGGAGGAGGAACACAATGGAGCGGAGGCAAAGGGTGTAGAAGTACGTCCTCCCAATTGTGCACTATCAAGGGTTTCTGCTACCTTTTGAAAAACCCTACCGAGTGCCACATACGTGAGCAATACTTTTCCGTCCGATCATAGGCGGGAATCTCGGGAGTTCGGTCCGCATCAGGCGACAGAGGTTTGGGAGGAGGATGGGGAGGGTTCGGAGAAGGAAATGGCGGAAGGTTCTTTTGGGGCGGGGGCAAATAGTGCAGAAGTAAGTCCTCCCAATTGTGCACCGCCAAGGGTATCTACTACGTTTCGAGAAACCCTACCTTGTGCCACGGTCGTGAGCGAATCGAGAGTCTTTGGTTTCCCAGTCCGCAGGATCTCAGTGGAAGAAGGCGTTGTTCTACGGAGGGTGGAATCGTGTGAGGCAAAGTATAAGCCGGTGGCACGGAAGGTTAGGCCGCAGAATGAGCCAATGCCGCAAAGCTTGAACTCACCGTTGAAGCCCATCCAGTGGGGGAGAGACCCCTATCTTACCCCACTTTGGGTGCGGCCTCCGGGATTCGTGCCAACGGAGCGTATCACGGAGGAACGGATGGCGAGTCTCAACTTTGGACCTCCGGGGTGGGTGAGCCAGGAAGAGTGGAAGCTCTTAGCCCAGGTCGTCACTTTGCGGGCAAAGGCTTTGGCGTTTTCCCCTGAAGAGCGCGGGCTGTTGGACAGGGGAATAGGGGAGCCTTATCGGATTCCGGTGATACCCCATGAACCGTGGCAGATCAAGCCAATTCCGGTTCTGGCGACCATTCACGATACCTTCACGGAGTTGGTACGGGAGCGGGTGCGGACAGGGTTGTATGAGCAGTCTTGCTCAATGAATTCCGTTACCATTCTGGATGCAGGGCTTCCTCCGCGCGTCGATGAGTTCGTGGAGTCCATGGCAGGGCGGGTTTGTTATGGGTTGGTTGATGTCATGGGCGGGTACGATCAGCGGGAATTGCACCCTGAGTCGCGGCCACTCACGGCTTTCGAGACTCGGTTGGGGTGTATGCAGCTGACTCGTCTCCCGCAGGGAGCCACCAACTTGGTAGGGGTTTACCAAGCGCAGATGGTGTGGATCCTCCAGGACAACTTACCTCATCTTGTCGAGATCTTCATTGATGACGCGGGTATCAAGGGACCAAAGTTGGATTACGGAGGGACGGTCTTGGTGGACAACCCGGGCATCAGGCGTTTCATTTGGGAGTATGCGGTCACTTTGGAGCGGATCTTGTTCCGAATCGAGACCGCGGGCCTTACGGTTTCAGGGAAGAAGTTTGCGGTCTGCGTTCCGGCTTTGGAGGTCCTTGGTCATGAAGTCTCAGTTCGCGGAAGGAGCATCACTCGGGCTAAGTTGAACAAAGTCTTGGAGTGGCCAGTTCCGAAAACCGTAACTCATATCCTTCAGTTTTTAGGGTTGTGTAGTTATGTGCGGATGTTTATCGAGCGGTTTGCGGAGATTGCAAGCCTGATGAGGCGGCTCACTTGCAAGGGGACTGAGTGGAAGTGGACCGAGGAATGTGATTGCGCGTTCACTGGGCTGAAGGAGATCGTCGGTAGGGAGATCACGCTCAAGGATCTCGATTACGGGAAGGATGGGATTCGGTTGGCGGTTGACTCCAGTGAATTTGGTGCGGGAGGCGTGCTGACGCAAGAGGAGGACGGGAAAGATTGGCCGGTTCTTTACGAGTCAATCACCTTCACGGAAACCGAGTCGCAATACTCCCAGCCGAAGCTTGAGCTGTGCGGGGTCACCAAGGTGGTGCGGAAGCTGCAACACGTGTTGTGAGGGGTGTTCTTTGAACTCCTAGTTGATGTGGAAGCACTGGCGAGGATGATCAATTCTCCTAATCTCCCTAATGCTCCAATGACTCAATGGGTGGCTTACCTTCAAGTATTTTCTTTCAAAGTGGTTCATGTCCCGGGGAAGGCGTTCACAATGCCTGATGCATTGTTGCGAGTGGCGGAAGAGGAGGGAGCGGAGCGGTTCCGCTCAGCAGAGGCGTTGGACGTGGAAGAACGGCTGATGAAAGCGGGCGCAACGACAGTCGGCATCGAACTTCCTCTTCGCCAGAGCGGGAAGTACGAGCTGATGGAGACCTACCTGAGTACCCTCAATTTCCCTGATGATACTTCAACCAAATTGAAAGCGTGGGTTCGTCGGAATAGCGTCAACTTCTTCGTGCGGGAAGGTCAACTTTGGCGTTGGCGGTCTCCCATACCGCTGCTGGTGGCGACTTTTCGAGCGAGCCAGGAAGTCATCCTTCGGAGCCTCCACGAGGAGTTGGGGCATCAGGGCGAGGTGGAGACGCGTGCCCGCGTTCAGCAGCGTTTCTGGTGGCCTGGTATGGTGAAGTCGGTCCGTGACTGGGTCTGGAGCTGTGAGGCGTGTCAGCCTCGGAGCTCGGCGCTCCCCAAGGAGGTGGGAATCCCGACAGGGGAGGATTTGTTGTTCAGTCGGATTTCCTTGGATGTTGTCCACATCAAGGCAGGTAATTACGCCTACTTACTCGTTGCGAGGGATGATCTGTCGGGGTGGGTCAAGGCCATCACTTTGGTCAAGCTGTCGGCGGACAAGGTTGGCCAATTCCTGGAGGAGTTCTGGTTCCCGCGGTTCGGATGTGTGCGGCTGGTCACGGTGGATGGGGGTGCGGAATTCCGAGGAAGTCTGATGAAGCTTGTTCAGTCATGCGGGGCAAAGTTTGGCAGGGTCACGGAGTATTATCCGGAAGGCGCCAGGATGATTGAGCGGGGACATCAGCCAATCAAGAACACGCTGGTCAAGATGTGCGGAGAAGACGGCCGGAAGTGGCATCAATTCCTTCTGGCAGTCCTTTTCGCGGATCGGATCTCAACCAAGCAAGGCACCTGTTATTCAGCGTACGAACTCCTGTATGGGCGACAGCCTGTGTTGCCGGTCAATATCAAGATGCTCACTTATCTTGCTATTGACTGGTGGAAGGTGAAAACTTCGGAAGAATTGTTCGAAGCGCGGGCGGAACAACTCCTCCGACGAGAGGAAGTTGTTGAGAAGGCGGCGAAGAAATTGCCGGAATCTTGGGCGAAGTCGGTCCGCTATTGGGACGAGCGTTGCGCTCACCGGTTGCGGGACCCTTTACGGAAGGGCGATCTTGTCCTTCTGTACAATTGGAGCTTGGAAACCCAGTGGGGGAAGTTGTTTGCAAACCGATGGAACGGACCTTATCGCGTGGTCAGCAAATTTCCGGGGGGAAGTTATCAGTTGGAAGAATTGGACGGAACCCCGTTGAAGCGGAAGGCGGCGGCATCCCACGTGAAGCGGTTCTATGCTTGGGCATCGACGTCGTTTGACGAAACCCTCGTTTCAGGGTCTGAGGACGAAAATGATGAAGACTCGGATTTGGAGCCAACTCCTTCGGAGCAACCCGCCAATCAGTCGGGTCGAGTGGATTCTCCCGGCGCCAAGGAAGAGGTGGCCGGTGAGCGTTCCTTGCGGCGAAGTGCAAGGAACAAACCGCTGAGGACAGCGGCCAAAAGCGGGGGGAGGATGGGGGCCATAGGCCAAGCCTTAATTGGTGAGGGGGTGCGCTAGCTGGTCTACAGCCGGATAAACTAGCCACCCCAGGATGTCAGTCACCCTAAAGCGGGATGTATTTGTGTTTTGTGAATGGGTTTACTGGTTTCCTTTGTTATATATTCAGGACGGCGAGGGGTACGGGGAATTGTGCGGAAATTCCATCTGGGGCGGTCCAGGTACCTCGGCGGGCGGGTTGGGTTTTTGTTTCAGGATTTCATAGATTGCGGGCGCGGTTTCTTTCTCTCATCTTTAGGTTGCGGGTGTGGTTTCTCTTTCTCTCAGGATTGCGGCGTGGTATTTCCCTCAAGTCATCAATTTCCTCAAGTTATCAGTTTCCTCAAGTCGACTCGAGGGAACCGGGTGCGGGAGCAGCGCCAAGAGGTCGGGAGGAGGAGGGGGCGGGAGCCGGAGAAGGAGTGCGGAGAGGGGGAGGGGAAGCGGGGCGGGGTGGTAGGAGGGAGGTCATAGATGGAGGGGAGGGGGTAGGTGAAGGGCGAGGAGGTAAGGTAGTGGAAGGAGGGGGGGGTGGTGGTGTTGGTGGAGGTGGAGTTGGTGGGGTAGGTGAAGGGGGTGGGGGACGGACTGGGGTGGGGGGGACGAAGAGGGTGGTTCGGGGGGGTGGTTGAGGTGGGGTGGAAGGTAGAGGAGGGGTGGATGATGGAGGAGGGGGAGCATGGAAGGGAGTCTGGGCTTGGCGGCGCGGAAGGGGAACCGGGGATGGGCGCAGCGGAGGGATCGGAGAGCGGCAAGGAGCGTTTGGGTCCATTCCAGCGCCAACATTGACGCGGTGGCGAGTCGCCCAGGCTCGGAGGGCGGCGGCCCAGGTGGGTCCGTTGGGGAAGTTCCTCCGTTCAGGTTTCGGAGTCATTCGATCAGTTCCGACGGGGGTTCTCACTTGATCGGAGCAATGGCAGCATCGAGGAGGGGAAGGGGTGGAAGAAGGGATGGAAAAGTGGTCCGGAATCTCGGAGGAATCTTCGCGGCGGCGCCGTTTCTGACGGGATTGAGTTCCGGAACAAGAACGAGGCTGGGGGCAAGGAGCATTTCTGCGGGACAGGGAGCATTGGCGATGGGAACGAGCGCAGGCCGTGCAGGCAGCTCCAGGCGCGGGTTGGAAGCAGGGGGAAGAGAGGGAAGCGTGGCTGGACCGTGCGGCGCAACGATCACAGGGGGGTCGGGGATGGGGCATGGTGGGTATGGGATAGGGAGGTGGGTATGGGGGAGTGTACAATTGAAGGTATGGGAAGGTAGTGGGTAGAGTGGGAATCGCTGAGGACAGGATTCAAAAGCAAGGGGGATGTGGGAGAACTTATATACCAGGGGTGCAGCACTGAAGCTGAGCCCGCAGCCGCGGGCTCAGCGGCAGGCTGAGGCTGAGGTAAGGGGGTACTTACCAAATGCCATCAGACATTCCGCGGGGGAAAAGCACGAGGCGCAGCATGTGACATTCTATAGTTGGCGCGGGCAATCGGTCAAGCGGACAAAGGCCGCTTCAGTATGTGCGACGTAATGGACCGGGCGGAACCACGGGGTTCGGGGCGCCAGGCCGCAAGCGGAGCGGGGCAGAAGAAGCGGAGTCGTGCACAGGGGAGCGACAGACGGCTGCGGGGGTCAACGGGGTATAGTAGTCGGGGACAGGCTGCGGTGTGATGCGGGATTGAGGAGACAGGAAAGTAGGGCTCCAGGGACAGTACCGGGGAATGCGGGACATGAATGGGGGGGGGACTGTTGTATAAATAGAGGGTTGTACCAGGGCTGCGGGTCTTATCTTATCTTATCAGAGGAGTGGATAGCTATCAACTACAGCGCATATAAGAAAATCTCATTGTTTAGAGCTCTCTTGGCGATTATTCAGCGTGTGCGGACAAGCGGAACTGTGTAGGGCAACATCAGGACAACGAACGCAAGAGGAACGGTCCCCTTGCTGAGTATAAGGTGTTGCAAGGAAACCAGTTGACTATCCGCTGACAGTGTTTATCCCGCAGAGGAAATCAAAGAACCACCGGAACCAACCAGGAAGAAGGGCAACCTACCATTTCTGATACCGAGGTCGTCATTATTTCCACACCGGTTTCGCAGAAAACCGGGTGTAAACGCGGAAAAACCGGGTTTTCTTATAAGTGCCCTTTTTTTTGCTTTTCTTTTTGCTTTGTTTCTGCTTTTTTTTTGCTTTCTTTTTGCTTTTTGTTGCTTTTTTTTCTTCAATTTTTCTTCACTATTTTTTCACTATTTTTTCACTTTTTTTTTTCACTTTTTGTCACTCTTTTTCACTTTTTTTCACTTTTTTTTCACTTTTGTTCACTTTTTTTTCACTTTTTTTTTCACTTTATGTTGCTTTTGTTTGCCCATTTTTCCATTTTTTTTTGGCTTTTTTTGTTTTGCTTTTTTTGTTTTGCTTTTTTTGTTTTGCTTTTTTTGTTTTGCTGTTTTTGTTTTGCTTTTTGTTTTGCTTTTTTTTGTGCTTTTTGTTTTGTGCTTTTGCTTTTTTTTTGCTTTCTGCTTTCACTTTTTTCTTTTGTTTTTTTTGTTTTTTTGTTTTTTGTTTTGTTTTGCTTTGCTTTGCTTTTTTTTGTTTTGCTTTTTTTTTGTTTTGCTTTTTTGTTTGTTTTGCTTTTTTGTTTTTTTGTTTTGATTTTTTGTTTTGCCTTTTATTTTTTGTTTTGCTTTCTGTTTTTGAAGTTTTTTTCCCTCTTTTTTTCTTTGCTCTTTTTTTGCTCTTTTTCAATTCTCTTGCTTTTTTTTGCATGAGATGTATTCTTTTTCTTTTGTCCCTCTTTTTGTTTTGCTCTTTCTTTTTCTGTTTGTTTTACATACTTATTTGGGGTTTTCGTTTTGACATTGTGCACACTTCTTCACTAAAGCAACCAATGCTGTTGCTAACAACCAATAACACATTATAACAACCAATCATGTTGCTACCAACCAAAGTACACACATTGTACACTGTTGCTGGAAACCAAGTCACATTCTTTAATTAATTTTGCTACCAACAACTAATTGATCAAACTGCTGCTACCCTTTCTCTAGCCATAAATAGAGCTCTTCTTCACCTAAAATCTTCCATTGCCCCCAATAATATCCCACTTTTACTACCATCATTCTTTGAAGTAATAATCCAGCACATACTCTTATTGCATCTGAAACATACTCTTATTGCATCTGACACATACTCTTATTGCATTTTACTTTTACGCTCCCATTAATCTACAATGAACTGGAATATTGATGAACTGAGAAGAACATACAAAAGGGAAAGAAATGCTAGGTTTTGTCAAAGGTACTTGAATTCTCTACTCAATCTGCCCACCACCCCTAACCCCAATCATTTCCACCATCCATCATCTCCTGTAACTAATTCTTGTTTTTTCAACTCTCACAATTCTCCAAGTCATCAGCACTTCCAATGTAGTTTAATCATTAATCATCACACTTCCCATCTTCAGCATCTACACAATGACCATCAAACACACCATCCACATTCCCATCAATTCTCCCAACATTCTCGTCAAATCTCTCACCAACTCCAATCCTCAAGGTCCCGTCCAATCTCTCATTAAGTTCCATCCCCAATGTGCCAGCAAATATCTTATCAACTACCATCCCCAGTTTCTCATCAGAGATCTCATCATATCCATTCACTTACTTCCCATCAAAACTACCATTCAACTCACTCCCCAATCCAGTTGAATCAAAATCATGTCCCATCACAAAGGAATTCATTGTCTCAAATCACTCAACTGATGTCTCATAACCACAACCATGGAAATACCAATCAGACCAATAGAATTCATCAATCTCCTATAAAACCCTCGAGGGTTTCCATTTCCAACTTGGTCCATTCCCAAGATCTTTCTCTCAACAATCAGATTAATATCTACGCCAACTTTGATAACTCCTCAAACCTTCCTTCTGTAGAGCAACCACCACACTTGGAGGATGATATTCCAGAAACCAACTGGGAAAAGGTTCTAAATCAGGTTGATCATCATTTTTACCAGATTGGATTTGAAAATCCTGCAGGTGCTGTTTTGGATGACCATCCTGTAATGAATGAAAATGAAAACTAGGTAGCCAAAAACATTTGCCAGATAAATTTTTGCAGGGTTAGGGTCCAAGTTCCAGACCACACACACTGAGAAGAGAGAGGCAATGTCCATTATGCCATGCCATACTATTTCAAGGCAAAACCAATGCCCTATGCTGTTGCTCTTGGAGGATCAACATAAATCAACCACCCCCTCCTCCATATTTACTCCAGCTTTTCAAAGATGCAACTCAAGACCACTTGCCTCAAGGAAATATACTGATAAGTTCCATACATTTTATAAACAGCAACTTTGGATTTACTTCACTTGGTATAAATTGTGCTAAAAGAGCTGCTTTGAACAACCAAGGACAAGGTATATATACTTTCAAGGTGAAGGGGAAAATTCACCACAACATTGGCAGCTTGATCTGCTCTACATATACAATAATGGACATGAGTTTGAAAATCTTCATATTCATGGTCAAGATCTTCTCCCAGAGCTTATGACAAGGATTAAAAAAATAGTTCACCGGTGCAATCCTCTCTTACACCAGTCTGAGCATTTAGCATCTGAAATCACTCCAAACTGCTCAATAAGGCTTACAGAAACGGCAACAAATGTGGACCAAAGAGTTTATCACCTCCCAACAGGGGAAAAAATTGCAGCCATCTGGGTAGAAGGTATTTCTTTCTTTTTCACTTTCACTAAGTCATCATGCTCTGAAATTTCTTACCTTGAAGGCAATGACCCTTTGAAAACAGCCACAAGGGATGTTATCATCAATTATTGTGGCCAATCCCTTTCAAGAGTATCTGAATTAGAAATCAAATATGATCCTCTCCATTATGTGCTCTCACATCCAAATGGAGATATTGGTCAGAGTCCTGAACTCAAGCAGGAAATGCCACTTTCAACTGCCTTGAACTACTATGCTTACAAGTTGGCCTTCCGCAATCCATCAACATGTGTGCAGCTGGGGATCCTCACTTTGAGAAATTTTCTATTTGTAGGGAACATAGAAGGTATCACTGATTTTTCAAGCAAGATACAGCTGCCTGCTTCAATGGTAATTCATGGTGGATCCCACAAGGAAAATTTGGATCATCTCATCACACAACTATTCCCACATATTTCCAGGTCTTTCTCCCAACATGATTACTTTTTGGACTGGGCTATTCTTTGCTGCAAGAATGTTTCAGTCAACCATATAAATGCTAGAATCTTGCAAGATATTCCATCAGAAGGCAGGAATTATACAAGGTATGATTCAGTGGAAGATGAACCCCAAAACCTATACTCACAGGATTAAATAAATAGTCTAACAATTTCAGGCTTTTCACCTCATATTCTGAAATTGAAAAGGGGCTTCCCAATAATAATGCTGAGGATCCTTGATAAAACAATGGGACTAAATTGATTGTGGAAAACCTGGGCCCAAATGTTATTTATGCAAAGGTAATTTCAGGAAATAGAGTCAACAACTTGGTGGCTATACCACCCATTCCCTTCATTCCAGACCCTGATGAGTCTGGATTGCCTTTCAAGCTCATACAGAAACAATTCCCCGTAAATCTGGCTTTCTCACTAACTATAAACAAATCTCAAGGTCAGAAAATTGGAGATGTAGGTAATGTACTTCATGATCCTGTATTTAGTCATGGAGAAATCTATGTTGCATTGTCACAAAGTAAGTCCAGCCGTACTACAAAGTTAGTAGTCCCTCAACCTGAATTTGGCCTTCCTTCATATGAAACATCAAATATTGTTTACAAAGAGGTTCTTTCAAATGTACAGAGGCAATAGTTATATTAATATTTTTAGTTTCTCATCCTTTTTGTTTTTTTTTGCTTCATAATTTCATTGCTTGTTGATTTCAACATGAAATGTTACCTTTGTTCTTATATTTCCACAAATAAAATATTGTGCACCCTTCTCATCAAGCCCCCTTTTCTAAAAATCCCTCCCCAATCCCCAATATTGGGGGCTATACACTTGTGTATGTACTAAGAGTATGTTTGTAATCTTGTTGATCCTCCAACTCTAACACCACTTTTTGTGGGAGCCGTGCCAATACAAACTTCACACTCACCTCGCGCAAACATGTGTCACACACCCAAATCGGGTTGCACAGTCATGTAGTACGTACATGACATGGGAGTCCTGTAACATTACATGTTAGCTCCCCCTGTACACCACCAGCATCTCTCATGTCAGCCGAACTGAACTGCAGCCCCATGTCAGAAATATAAATACAGCCAACAAAACTTACATAACTTGCTCTTACAACCAACCGAGCCAAAAGGGGAAAATCACAGTACATAACACATACAGTACATGACAGCATACAACATGGGTCAGCGGCGGGCTCCACTGATCAAGTCAGCCCACCAGTTTGGCTGGATGCATGTACATATTTATGTAGCTCTGCATGAACGCATCCAACCAAACATAAATAAAATATGTAAATGATAGTCTCAATGTAAGAACTCAACCTCAACACTCCACAGCACGGCACCCATCCTTCTACTCCTTTCCTTTATATGCATTGTTTGACTCCAGTCTCCGCTTGATGCATATGTATGTTTGGTCTTGATATGTTGACTAGAAATGTACATACCGTCTATAAAGCCTGCAAACACTTGGTGGGCAGTTACAACAGGCATCACTACAAAGTTGACCACAATCACCAGCCCATCTACAATCCACAAACAGCCAAATAAACCCTTACCATTGCTATTATATATTTTAGCGCGCTGGTAGCCCCAAATAAACAATCCAAATCTACAAATATAAATATGTCCACCAACTCTATCCCTACTTCCACTGGCTCTATCGCATCAACTGAAGCTATGCCAGATTGTGTTCAATATGTTGAAGAAGAGAATCAAAAGCTCAGAGACGAGATTGAATCTCTGAAGAGGTTATTTCAAGGGGTCCAAGTCCAAGCAAATCCGGATGCTCCATTGACTCCAGTTGCTCAGAATAGTCAGCAAAGAAAGTCTGTCACGCCTCGACAACTCAAAAAAGACAACCCTAATTTTGATTTAGAAACTGTTGATCTTTACAATGTTGCAAACAAACTGCTGGTGAGTATTTATTTATTGGAACTCGGCCTGAATGTAGATTTGATGGGCCTCTGACTGCATTTTCATGCCAGACAAGCTGTTACAACCTAGCCCGTTGCTTGATGGGTTGGGAAAATACCACATCACCTGTTCCAAATCCACCATCGGATCAAGAGCGTACCAAAATCAAAGGGTTCTTGACTTCTTCTGAGACACTTCCTAGCGACTCTTCCGGCCTGCAAATCCAACTACGCGAACTTGTCCCTATCAGCAGTAACCCCAAAATTGACTCCGATTACATCTGTTACGTGCATGCAACAATGAGACGCTGGGGAATCAATTGTTTCACGATGGACTGGGATAAGCACTGGGATGACCGGTACAACCAGGTCATGTGCCAGTTTTTTGTCCGCGTCTGGAAATGGGGCCTTACTACAAGTCAATTTTGTTGAGTTTTCAGTCGAACCTCACTTGAATTGAAGCATATACACCAGACATGCTTCAAAAATTAGTAATCTCAACCGGTTAGGGTTCTACACCTTATTATTAAAATCCTCAGCAAGCTCAATCATCCAATCGTCAAGCCTTCCTCAAGACTCGACAACATTCTGTTCCGACTCAAGATCTCCATCTCCAAAGTCAAATTTTACCGGCCTCAATAAGTAAAGTGACAACTCCCTCAGAACTACAACTCACTACAACAACACTCATTCTTTTCTTTGATTCTCATTTCTCAAGATTGAGTACTCCGGGTATCAAGATCTCATCTTGATTTATTATTATAGTCCAATATTTCATTATTGCTCTGTTTGTCTCTTTTTCTCTCTTTCTCATGATCTCCTTTCTTCTCTTTTGCTTGTTGATGAAGTAATCTTACGTAAAATTCTTTTCATTTCTCTTTTTCTTCCCTTCAGAACCTCATTAGCTTCTTTAAAAATAATTCCTCACTGCTCTATCATTTACTCGTTTCATTTGCTTGTGGTAAATATTCCTCTTTCATCATCATCTCTCTTAAATTTCCTCTTTCTTAATTTGTATTGACACTCTTTTGTTTTTAGTCTGGTTTTCATTAGCAATCATATCGTAAAAATTTCTTTAGATTTGGTCTAGCTGCTCAGCGTGAAGCTACTCGAGTAGGCATGGATGACCATGTCTTAATGGCTATTTACTGGCGACATGCTAAAAGCCTTCGTCGCAACTTTAAGCGCAGTCAAAAAGGCGACGCAACATTAGCTCAAGATCAAGAGAAGAACACTCAGCGCCAGTCCTTGAAGCGAGTAAGTTTTTTTTTCTCTCTTTCTTCGCGCTAAATATTGATGGTGTGTACATTTTTTTAGAAATCAATTGCACGCCAGCTTTACCTTCAAGAACAAGGCGTCCACGCTCGCTTTGTGGAACCCTTTGACGACAAGTATGTCAACTCCAATGACGAACTTGCTCTTGATAACAACACTCCCATTGCTCTTTCCAAGACTCCAACTTGGCGCTCTGAGAAGGCCACCGCGTTCATTGATTGGATTGAAGCAAGAAGACGGGCGCAGCGGGTTCCAACCAGCATCCTGGCAAAGAAAATCAATTACGGCAGCAAGGCACTCATCCGACCACGCAAACGTCCAGATGTTCCAATCTTTGACGACCAGGCCCGAATCCCTGTCGGCCTTCCTCAAGACTTCTATGCTGAGTCATTCCTCAATACACTCAGTTTTGCTGAGAGAAAAGCGCTCAGCATTTCAGCTCCGGTGTTTGACATGATTGACAATTTTGACTCTATCCTTCTGCAAAGTGAAGCTAACTTCAACAACTATACGGCCAAGGCCCACATCGAAACTATTGAAGCCAGAGCAGCTAGGTTGGCTGGAGATGGCAAAGATCTTGACGATTACAATGAAGCCAAATTTGATCAAACCAACAATCCAATCCTCAAGATGGAGGAAGATGAAGAGATGTTATAAACATTGATGGGCAGAAGCCCAATTTCTCTTGTTTGCGTATCTTGTTTGTGATCAATCACATACTTTTCCCAACTGTCCTTGTCTCTTACTCGACTCAATGCCTCTTAGTCAGCTCAGTAAGCCCTGATTCCTTTGCTGAACACTTGTAATTTTGTTCCCTTAGACTCTTACTCCACTGAATATGCCATACTTTTTCTGGACTGTCCTTGTCTCCTACTCAAGTACTCAATGTGTCCCGCTACTTCAACAGCTGTTTCTTAATTTGTTCTCACTGGTCTGCTTGATACATACTATGCAGAAATCAAATTATTCACTTGTGTATGGCTACAACACTCACACATCACACAATTTCTGCATTGCATTGGCTAACCGATGCGCTAGCAATGCAACATTGATTCACCAGCTTTTTCCGCTCCTGTCTCTTTCCACGACAAAAGGCAGGAAAGCCACCACATCTCATTCCTTTCCATTTGCATGCAATCAGAAAGGACAGCCGCAACATCTGTAGTGTACTGTTTTTTTGCATGCAAACATAAAGGACGGCCGCGAAAACTGTCCTGTCTGTGAGCATGCAAACGGAAAGGAAGGCCGCGAAAAATGTCTCCGTTTGCATGCAATCAGAAAGGACAGCCGCAATATCTGTAGTGTATGTACTGTTTTTTGCATGCAAACATAAAGGACAGCCGCGAAAACGTTCCTGTCTGTGAGCATGCAAACGGAAAGCACGGCCGCAACATACAGAAAGGATGGCCGCAAAAACTGTCCTGTCTGTGAGCATGCAAACGGAAAGGACAGTGCCGGCGGCATCATATCTCTTTTCTGTTTTGATTCTTTCAATTAAATTTCAGGATCGTTATTTTATTGAGTAGTTAAATGTAAAATTTGATTGCTTCAAAAGATTTTATTCTGGAATAAATTGAGGAGATTAACTAATTGTATTCACCAGCGCGACTGCGTCCCAAAGATTTGACAGCGAGGAGGTCGTGATCAGTTCCAAAAGTTGTGGAATGATGCTGATAGGTTGCGGCATGATATACAAGACTATTGGGGGTTATCAAGTCACAGAAACGGAGTTTATCTTCTTCAAAAAGTAGAGGAGGAGCATAAAATTTATGGATATCAAAATTGGGGCACAGTTTGGGGTAAGGGTTCTTGTTTTGGTCGGCTTGAGAGAGGTTGACAAATCTTTGGACACAAATAAATGTATGAAGCTTGTGCTTTCTACTGGTTCTGCTTATTGGCTTGTACATTGCCATTTGAATCATGTAAACCATCTTACCAAATAATTGTCTTGTATTTCCATTTGTACATAGCTCATACTCAATTGTACTACTACCTTTATCAAACTGATCCGTATAAGTTAGGCCCATGTGGTGATATGAGCGGACGGTTTTGGCAAGACTCGGGACGGGTATTTCTCTCCACGTAAAGTTCCCTTTCTGCTCGTCAAAGTAGGCTAGTGGGCTGTCAATATTTGTGGTCTTGAGAAGGTCCAAGATTCTGGGATAAAGGTGACCTGGAATCTTAAAATGGTTCTTGAATTTCAAGATTTTGTTTTCAGAAAGCTCTAGAGAAGGAAGTTCGTAGCCACCCATTTGCCCGAGAAGTGATCACAATTTTTTTTTTTGGGTGAAGAGAGGAGCAAGTTGCGAAAGCAGTGTAGGGAGATTTGAAGATTCCAAGGCAATTCCTAAGTTTGAAGCTCTTCCAGCATGAGTTAACATGGTCGCATCCAGCTGATCTGTGAATTAAGTATTTACTTGTCTCAGCTCAATGCAAGAAATTAAGCAATGGTAAAAAATAGGAAAAACATACTGAGTTTCTTGTTTGATGGAACTTTCTGGAGAAGACCATTTATCTGTTCGAAATGCCATGCGGCCAAGAAATTTGCTGGTCCAAATGTGGAGAGTTGCTTCGGTATATGAAAAGCCATATGATGGTTGGGTGTTGGCGCGAGATGAGGATGATTTTCGTTCAAGTTCGAGCAATAAGAGGTCAAATGGAAAAGATATCTGTGTGCCTTAGTCTCATCGGTAACGTAATCCATGGCCAGCTCAGTGAGCATTGCAAGGTGATACCACGAATTGAAAAATTCACTACACTTTCTCTTCTGCAATTCGACAATAGCAAAGGGCATGAAGATTGTAAAAAACGTAATCCAGTCGGCCGATCGCACTTTCCCGGCAGATGCATTGCCAAATAGTGGGGAGGGTCTGTTGAGCCACAACAGAATACGAGTGTGTAAGATAACTTTCTGAATTATTGATAAATCTGAAGCAGAAAATGGATCCGAAGCAGCTTCTGGACGTGTTTCCGATTCCATTTCTTCATTGATGTCCATAAGAGCCTCTTGTAGAGAATTCAGATCAATTCCAGTGCTGTTTTCAGAGGGATTTTTTTCATCTTCCATCCACTTCTCGTAGTCATCTTCATCAATTGTTCTTGTCGAGGTGATCAATCTGAAATTTTTGATTCTTGAGCTCAGTCGCGGTTTTGTCTAAGCCCCAGACCGTTCGGGCATGCCATTTGAGCATCCCAGATAGTAGGTGCATAGGCTCAACGACCGTAAAGTCAATGGGGTCCCAATAAGGCAATTCATTGAGCACGGAATATCATACGCCAGTTGTTTTGAACAAAGCTTTCCGTTGAGTGTGTGTTGTACATTTTTTCCAATTTTCTGATTCGCTCCGGTGCCCTTCAGCTGTACGTAATTTCCACGCGCTGTAGTTGAGGCAATGGTTGTCATCTAGAGAAAGGTAACAGAATGAACAAAATTTGGTGGCGCTGTGTGATGCATAGCCAATAAGCTTCCGAATTGCCGGCAAATCACAAACAGCAGCAATGAGTGCTACTTTAACGAGGAGACCAGTCGGATGTTGAGGAGTGTGTACTTGAATGCCTGACTGCCATAAGCAGCTCAGCTCGTTGACTAGAGAGAAAAGCATGTTATTCATTTGAAGCACAGTCAGTTCTGACGGTCCCGGAGTTATCCCCGCGAAGAAAAGATTCTGTAGTTTATAGTGGTGACTAGCTGGAATTGAGAGACAGAACAGAATTATGACACCAATGCTGTGATGTTTGCCGGAAATTTTGTTGCCCATTGGATTGAACCAATCGACATATATTCCAAAAGACAAGTTTCCAAAACGCTTGTGGAATGGGTTTCCATCAGAGTCTTGGAAAGAGGACCAGATTGAGCCATCCCATATACAAGAGCGGGTTCCTGGGTTTGATGGGGAGTAGCTGAATGTTTTATGGAGCAAGTCTTCAATACCGTCCTGTTTTAAGAATCTGGGTAACCACTTGTGGAAACACTGGGTTGAGTAGTGGCGGAGGACTTGTCCGTTTGAGTCGAATAAGGGTGATCCACACTGGCGACTCTTGGCAGTTTCTTTGTAATCACATATCTTCGAGTTTGTATTCGCTGAGTAAATCCTGAAACATCCTGGAAAGCATGGCATGCGATATATAGTCGGATTGATTGCTAGATACTTGAGCGCCGTGCGAATATCACCTGGAAACTTCATATGCTCGGGGGAGAAGAGATTGAACTATTCAGGAGCGTCTTGATGGAGAGAAGAGTCTTGTTGGCTTCCGTTTGAGAGAGTCCAGCAATCACGTGAAAATAGCAGACAAGCACCAGTGATAAGGTAATGCGTTCGTGATTATTGTTGTGTGACTTTTGCACCGTAGCTGTAATCCGGACCATGGTTAGCTCACAAAAAGGTCAAATATTACTATGAATTTCAGTGACTAGGGAATTTTAATATCTTACAAGAAGTTTGAGTCAAGGATGCTGTTGCGCTGGAAGGTTTGTGCGGACTGAACTTTTGAGTGAGTTGTTTTGTGGACGGATTCAATTCCTTTTTTTTCTTGGCCAGATGATTCGAAATGGTGCAAAGAGTGACAGGAGGGCCATTGCCTTTGAATTTTTCTCGGCATTTGGTACAGTGACATGGTCGTTCAGACATTACAGCTGTAAGGGAGTGTAGGATCATTTGGTAAGAGAGGATTATCAGGTGAATAGAATGTCATACATACTGACCGTAGGATCTGGTGGCACTGCGGCGCTGACAGGAATAGTAATGGAGGGGTGAAGTCGAGAATTTGGCTGAGTCGTTGAAGGGCATGGAATTACAGGTACCACATGATATGTACCCGGTCAAACTCTCATGTATGTACAGGGGGTCTGGCTTTTGCAGCAAGCCCCATGGCCTTGATTCTTGTATGTAGTCTATGTTACATAGACGATAGCTCATGTCCTGTGTGATGTCCACACCTTAAAAGATGCGGGTGGTGTGATGTGTGGTGTGGGCGGTGTGATGTGGGCTGTGTGCCGTGTGATGTGATATGTATAGTTTCTGACAGGTGTTGGCCGGTTTTGTACATTGGATGATTTTCAGCCTGTGTGCAGGTGACATGGTAGCTGTCCGTGAGAGTATGTTCATGACTGGCTGTCACACATTTTATGCATGACACAGGTCGCGGGTGAAAAACACGTTGGTTGGAAGATCATCGACAGTTTCTTGAACAACCGACGAACAACACTACGCCTAGCGGACTATACATCAGCTGAGTTCACGATTGATAAAGGGCTCCCCCAGGGATCCCCACTATTGGTTATCCTTTATATCCTGTATAACTCTGACCTACTGATTCCCCGCTTCGAGTTTGAGAGCAACGAGGTTTCTCTGGGATTCATTGATGATGTAGTCCATATTACTGCGGACAAACACGTTGACAACGCAAGGAGTCGACTGTCTCAATTGGGGGAACACTCCCTCGAATGGGGCAGGAAACATGGGGCGATTTTTGACAGCCGGAAGGCCCAATTCATGAATTTTACACACTCAAAAGCTGCTAAGTCCCCTTTCCTTTTCGACAGTCAGGAACTTAAACCTCAAAAGGAATTGAAATGGCTAGGCCTATGGCTAGACGAAAAGTTAACCTTTTCTAGGCAGGTGACTCAAGTTAGAAAAACGGCCGACGACACATTAGGGCAACTCTCCAAGATTGGCACCTCGGCTTGGGGGATAAGGGAACAAGAGCGTTGACTACTCATTTCTACAGTGCTGATTTCTAGGATCTTATACGGTGTCCAAATCTGGTTCACTCTCCAAAACAAACAGAAGGTGTCAACACTGCTCGACGTCATTGAACATTTGGCGACTCGATTTGCCTTAGGCGCTCTGAAATCTACACCAATCAAGTATCTTGTCAAGCATCGACCTTTCAGATGCATCAAAACTACAGCGTTAAACCGGATAACTAACTTCTACCTGACTAAACTGACCAGGATATCACATAACATCACAAGTATAGAACATCACATACGAACGGAACTACAGTGGATAGCCCAAACATTCCCAAGCCCAGGCCACGCTAACCTCAATCGGGAGAAGCTGTCAAGCCTAGCAACCAGACAACTAGAATTAATCAACTACATTCCAGTTGATTGTCCCCCCTGGAGGCCAGAACGGAGGATGGAGCTCGTCATCAACAGGATCCCCAAACAGGAGGCTAAGGCTGATGTCATTTCCTACCTCGCTTCCTTGAACAAGAACACTGATTTGGTAATTTTTACTGATGGATCCGCCCACCCGGTGGAAGGTTTGGGAGCTGCGGCGGTAACAGAAAATGGATCCACTTTCAGGCTCACCTTCTTAGGACACCCGGGCACAGCGTCAAATTTTGAATGTGAACTTGTGGGCATACGATTAGGGCTGGAAATTGGCCAAGGCTTGATTGACGGGCTGGAGGACGCCCGCATCATCATCATGACTGACAGCCAGGCAGCCATCGACAGGTTAAGGAACCCAAGGGCCCCCAAATTGGGGCAATACATTCTATCTCAAATACAGGCAGTGGCTGACTCCTTACCATCCACCACTCAGATAGTAATCCAATGGTGTCCAGGGCATGTCGGAATTCTAGGCAATGAAATGGCGGATCAAAAGGCTGCTGAAGCTAGACAGGAAGTTCATCTCAATGCTTCTATCAAAGGCAGCCTGGCAGCTTTGAAGGTAAGCGAGATCACAAGACAGAGGATTTGGAAGGGGTCACCAAGGACATCCTTCCCTGTCCAATCGGCTTTCCATCAACTTTGATCCGGTCATGTCAACTTGAACGCGTCCCAGTTCAAGAGAAAACGGACGCCATACCCCATCTGTCTGACTTGTGGGGTACCCGAGACGGTTGATCACTATTTAGTCTCATGCACCAGGTTCACCGCAGCGAGAGCAAAAGCACGGAAATTGCTCCGTGATGAACGGATCACCACCATCACTTCAAGAATTCTCCTCAACAATGCCGCCGCCTTCAAGGCCACCAAAGCCTTCATCCTTGAGTCTGCTCGTCTCCCCCAATTCTGACACGAGGCCGACCCCGAAAACATGGTTTAGCCATCCTGTTTGATTCCCCACCTTACATACTTGGGCTCCTTTTTCTCTTGTTTCGTTTGTTTCTTTCTTTTTCCTTTCTCTTCAGGTTTTATTTCTACTATTGCTACCCTGAACATCACTACCTACATACTCTCTGATATAGTTCCCCTTCTATTTACAATTGTGTCTGTGGGCGGCCTTGGACGTGTCAACAAAATGTTTGTCCCCTATATGTATATGCATAGTGCGCAATGTCTAATCAAATCTGCACTTAAAAAAAAAAAAAAAAAAAAAACGTTGGCCTACATGACTGTGTAAGCCGATTCAGGTGTGTGACACATGTTTGCGCAAGGTGACTGTCCTGATTCCCTGTGAGGCCATCTCCACCGCATGGAGCTATCCGGGTTGCTAAATCGACTGTGCCGGGGCTCCTCGCCGCAGTCTTAGCAACCCGAGGCTGGGTTGCTACCCACTGCAAGCTACAATATATCGTAGCTTGGGAAGGTGAAAGGGTTCGGGTGTAACCGAAGCCCCCCGGTTGTGTGTGGTGAAAAGTAACCGGGGGGGGGAGGGGCCAGATATCACACTTTTTTGCTGTGTGATATCTGGCCAATGGGTTGCTATCGGGTTGCTATAGGAGTGCCACATCTGGCACTCCTATAGCAACCCAGGTATGGGTTTCTGGGGTATAGCAACCCCGGTGGAGTTGCTATATCCGGGTTGGGTTGCTATATTTAGCATAGCAACCCGGTTTAGCAACCCCGGTGGAGATGCCCTGAGAGCGCAAAGCTCCTGGCTGCCTTCGTGCTCTCACCGAGGCTTGTGTTAGCTGGCGCAGGCGCAAAGGTAGCGTCCCGCCCGCTGAAAAACCTTTTGAATATCTCTGCGCTTCAAACTGCTCGGCCTGCTTAGCCACCCGGAGTGTGGTGTTTCATCAAGCACAACAATCACCGCCTGAACTCGCAAGGAGATGCATACATCAACCACTGGCTAGGGAAGTAAAAAGTTCATTCTGAGTGCGTATCAATGGCAACAAGATCCAAGCTGCCAGGCGGCTCGAATACCGAGCCATCCTTGTTTGACCCAGCACATTGGATCGAAAGTCTCCTTGAAAAATGCGATGCTGCATATGTTAACCTACGTCGGTCCCCAAAGACACCTTTCCTGAACCCCTTGATCATCATCCCTGCAAAATCCAAGCAACTGTAGTAGACGTGTGATCCGGAATACATTCAGCGTTTCATCAATCCTAAGGGAAGCAAACATGTACATAACGGATGCGCATGTTGGTCTGCTTCATTCAAGATTCTTGCTTTCTTATATTAAATGTTCTTTTTGATTTCATCCGTTGATTCTTGCTTAACACCAGTCATTCGTAGTTTTACTTGGACATCTGTCTTGATTCACAAACCCTCCTGATTTATCTACACCAGCCTTACCAACAAGGAGTCACAAGTATTTTCGGACATTCTTCTTAGCCATTGCACTCAATTTTTCACAATCTCTTCTATTCAAAGCATTAGTTTCATAAATTTTACCGCATCAAGCCCACTTTACACGTTACAGTAGATTTGAAGGCTACCTAGCTTTATAAAGGCCATCAAAACGTTGGCAGTCCAATCCAAGTATCTCAATTTTTATATCCTGGTTTCATTCTTTTGACGCATCTACTTGAGCCAAACCAAACACTCATCATTATACAGAAAAAACAACATATATACTCTGTGGAATAACTCAATCAACATGTTATTGTTAAGAGATAGCTGCACAAATACTTCCCACACATCCTTCAGCTTCCAGTGGATCGGTATTGTATTCACGACCATATCAGCTATTAGATTTACAACCCAAAGCCCAACCCAAGTGGCAATACACACAGACACTCCAGTCACTAGGCCTAAGCGTGAGTTTACATAGCTTGTAATCCAAAGTCTTCCCAGGACTGACAAGATGTATCTCAAAATAGCTGTAATGGGATGGAACTCTTTTTATCCTTTCGGTTGTGAGGGTATCAATGCTAAAAAACTCAAATGGCAAGCAGACTTGATGGCTGAGAAGGGGTTCATAAAAGCTGGATACACAACATTTGTCATTGAATGCGGATGGGAAGCAAGTAGTGATCAAAGTTGGCATCCCTCAGATTTGGTAGTAAGTTCCAAGCCCTAGTTTGTTCAATTGATAATGACCAAGACTTACAATTGATACAAAAATTCTATTAACGAACAGTACTATCGTGGGGTTTTCGGAAACCATCTACACGCTTTCCGCGATGACTTTACAAGGAGGGGACTTAACCTTGGTTATGGTACCTGGGGAGGGTTAGTCATTTTTTTGTTTCTATTTTCTCAATACCAGGTGGGAATAAAAAGAGCTTAATTGTTCACAGTTATGTAAAACTTGTACATCTCTAGACCACAAATGTGCCCAAGAAATGCAAAGGAAGCATTTCATGTGAGTGGTAGGTCTAACTTTGATAGATGGGTGTCGGCAATACGTGATATGGGTGCAACCTATATTTCACACAGGCCGTAAGTTCCAATATTCCTCCAAAAAGTCCAGTGACTTTTCAAATTTTTCTAAATTGTAGCTTTAAAAATTCAACAGCTGTGACTTGGCATCTCCTCAAGTATTGCAAACAGATCGTGCGATAGAATTGAATGTATGACTAATTCTAGTCAGTTTACATATTACTTCAAACATTGACCAATTATAAAATATCAGTCGCGCTATACCCAAATGGAAGGCTCAATAAAAAATCGGGGCTTTCAGGATAAAATTATCTATGCGTGAGTTGGATATGTATTGAATTTATATGACATCCACCTGTTCACTTTAAACTAACCCACTTGAATCAAACTAGCACTGGGCAGTGGGGTGCTACACCATCAGCCAGAGATACCAAAGCCAATAGCTGGAGAATAGCTGATGACACTCTAGATAACTGGAATTCTTTGTAAGGAAATTAATAACATGACTTATGCATATAATTTGAACTTTCAGCTAAATTTCCTTGTGTATTTCCCAACAGCATAAGAACCTTGAATGCACTTTTCCCATACTCCCTCACAAATAAGGGTCCATACAATGACCTTGGATTTCTCCAGCTGGGTCAAAATAAACTAACACTGGCTGAGAAGAGAACCCAATTTTCATTTTGGGCTGCAGCAAAGTGATTTTTCTTCTTCTTTACTCTTTGAAAACTCCCTCCCCAAACATAATATTAATGTTTGATCCATTTCAAACAAATTAAAAAAAAACTAGATCTCCCCTGATTTTTTCAACTGATATCTCTCAGCTCCCACCGGATGATATTCAGATGATAACCAATCCTCACGCAATTGCCATAAATGTCAGCAGCTAGAAAATTTGATTCTGGGATTTTATGTACAAGGGTATTGTTCTGATGAATATTACCTATTTACATAGCAAGATAAACTGGGCCAAAGTATCACCCTGAAGCACCGGTACCCTGCAGATGTGGATATATGGAGCGGACCTCTAAGTGATGGTAGCACAGTTGCAGGTAAGAACCCATTTTGGGTCAAAACTCCTACCGCCAGCACTAGCAGTTACATAAGCATTGAATTGATACAAAACTTTACTTCAGTAATTGTAAATTGGTCAGATGGGTTGAGCTCTGAGAAAAAAATTCTGCTTGCAGACTTAGGCTTTGAATCTGCCCATATCTATGATGTAAACACTGGGAAAGATTTTGGAATGGTTTCAAAATGTGGGATCTTTGATTTTTCTTTTACTAATCAATCTTTTTTGGCTGATAATTCTCTCAATTCATGGTAACTATGAATTATAACAGTCTTACTGCCACAGTTGAGAAGCATGGATGCTTGTTCTTAAAGCTAACTCAAACCACACCATCACCTCCAAGAAAATTCACACGCTTCCCAGTTGACCAAGCTGAAATATTGGGTGCTGCAATCATGAAACGAACTTCCCAAGGCGTTAAAGTAGCAGGAGATCTCAAGCCTGATGGAAAAAGTGGAGTACGCTGGAACAACATACCAGGTTCAAGAAATGGCAATACTCTAGTCAGCTTTGATTACATAAACGCAGATCTATCCCCTGGGAATATGGATGATTCAAAACTGAACTTCAAGCGCGCAGCCATAATAATAAATGACGGTCCAAAATTCTATATGGATTTTCCTATTACTGGACTAGTCAGTTTATTCCTTTAATATCCAATAATTCTATATTTATTTTGGCAACACTAACTATTGTTTCTTCTAATTTTATGTATACCAGACTTGGGATGACATGGTTCCAGGATTTCTTGTCTCACTTCCGCTAAAGGTGAGTGTTTGGAGGAATAAGTCACATATTCATAGATTCTTTTAGACTGATTCCCAGCTTTTTGATTTGATTTTATAGCCTGGAAGCAACACAATTATAATTCAGGCAGACAGGGACTGGGCTCCAGACTTCCATTGTTTATCAGTCGAGCAAACCTACTGATAATAATTTCAAACCACAGGCACCATTAAAGTAATGATGCAACTACCACACTTTCATGTTTTCCTTCATTTTTCACATTCCAACTTGTCATTCACTTTGAAATACATGAGGCTGTATATGTTGATCTCACTCTATCACAGTAAAGCATATCTAGGTCTTTAGTTCAATTTGATTTACATCAATCCAAATAATGTATTAATCATTTGCCAAGCATCCTTACGGGTGTGTGGCTAGTTGAAGTTTAGCCTTGTTTATTGGATACAGTCCTTAACAGAGACAATTCCCCCGCGTGCACTTGTGGGCTATTTAGCCCTCTTTCAGTGAAGAAGCATCAAGATTCTGATGTCCCTAAATTTAGAGACCTCTACAGAGCTTGGTAAGCTAATTTTTACCCAAGCTCCTCAATTCCCACCCACCATATCCTCAGGTCTCCTCCCCTACAACCCTGTTTACCAAATGACTTGAAGAGTCCCCGAGTGTGGGGACGCTTGGTTCAGCAGTTGCGGAACGAGTGCGTGAATTCTCAGTAGGGCGCTTGCTTTCTCCACAGTTGCAGAAAAGTTAGCGAAACAACCGTGGATGCTCTTAGCTAGCGCAGAAACAAGTTTTGGAATTTTATTTGAAACATTTTTGAAAATGATTTGAAAATTTTTATAGTTAAATTTTCCGTGAATTTTTTTCAAAAACGCGCCAAACAACCTCGAGGAGTAAAAGAGTTTGAGTTAAAGAATTCAAGGACTACAAGTAAATCTAAAATGAGTTTTTGAGACAATTAACACTATTCAAAGATCGGATTTGAGATGCTGGTGAGTTATGTCAACAGCAGTTTGAAGACTTGAAATACCCTTATCCTTGAGGACCAGTTATGTGGTCTGCACATTTGGTGAGTTATGTCGTCGGCAGTTTGGGTGAAATCAAGAGGTTTGAGTTGATCATGGAATTGAGGTAATCACTTAATGAGATCATGAAGAAGGAAGAGAGTCTCTTGAGAGGAATGACTGAGCCAATGAAGGCCAGGATCAGAAGTGATGGGAAGGATGAATTGGTGTTATTTCTGATGAAAAAGAGAAAGACAACTAGAGAGCTCTGGTGAGCCTGACATAGAAGTAAAACAAGTGACAGGCTAGTTACATGAATGTGAAATGAAATTAAACTTGTAAGTGAATAAATTGTAAGATAAAATATAATTCACTCCACAGTGAAATTCTAACACCCCTCCTAGCTTACAATTTATGAACTGAGAATTGGAAGCTGGAGAGAGATTGGATACTTGTCCCAATTTGAAACAATTTAAGTTTGAATTGAGAATAGAGTGAAAGATAAAAAAAAAAAACAGTGATTCACTGAGTTGATTGTTTAAATTGTGGTAGATTTTTGAGGATTATGTGGGTTGATGAAACTGAATTGGATGTTGAGTTTTACTTTAGTGGGTTTGATGATGAAATTAAGAAGAAGATGGTGAGGGTTGGTGAGCTAGGTTGTTGTTGTTGTTGATTATGATTATGATGAGGTTGGTTGAGTAAGAATAGAAGCTCTGAGGGTTGGCAGCCATGAGTTTGACCTTGTTTGATTCCTAGTTGGTAGTTGATTTGGATGTTCTTGGTTGAGTGATCGGGATTGAGTCCTAATAGGCTGGGGTCGATCTGAAGTGTTTTTGAGGATAGCCTGGCGAGTTGGATGATCTTCTTGGCTTCAGATTTGGCTAGATCGGCCTCGGATTGGATCTCGGCTAGTCTGAGGCTGCGTACTGAGGCTTGAGAGTGACGACGGGAGTGAGAGTTGAGGGTGGAGGAGGATTTAGCCTGTTCGGCGATCCGAAGGATTTCACGGATCGTCTCTCCCTGTTCATCCTTCTTGGCCAGATCGTAGGGAGGGAGTCCGCGTGCCCTGGTTTGCCTTTGTTTGGGACGGCGTGGAGTGGTGGTGGTTGAGTTTGAGTCGTGATCGCTAGTTGCTAGTGAGCGAGAAAAGGATTGTAAGGAGTTTTGGACAAGTTCGAGTTGAGATAGGTTGTAGAATGAGTGAGGTGGCTGAGCTTGAAAGAGGTGATGGATATTAGATAGTTGATGGGTAGGTTCATGATCGATGGACAGATCCCTCTTTGCTTCTTCTTCTGCAAAGGTATATGAGAACTTTGAACGATTGACCCGCCCCTGGGTTTGGTCAGGGTTTGGATCAATCTCGATATCAATCACAAACAATTTTCCGGCAATCCTCAGGAGGTTCGAGTCATCTGAGTCCCGGAAACATTCTAGGCCGATTTCGCGTGCAAGGGCTTCAATAAGTGGTAGACTGGTTTGTGATCGTTGATCTACTGGCAAGTTTTCAATGAGCAGTGAAGGGTCCAGATAAATTGAACGTGGAAGGAGACCGTGCTGTTGATTAAGTGATGATAAGGATGATGAGAGGCTTGCGGGATGATGGTAGGATTGATTGAGCTGTTTAATGAACGATTGAGATTGGATGAGCGATTTGAGATGAAGGGATGATTGCCTGAGGAGAACAAATAGTTTGATGATTGATTGGTTCGTTGCTGCTGATGTGTTTGATTGATTTTGGTAGTCTGAGTTGAGGGATTTGAGTTGAAGTTGTGATTTTAAGTTGAAGTTGAGGTTGGAGTTGAGGTTGAGGTTATCGGGTTGAGAGGCGCAATACGAGTGATTTGATAGTTAATGCCTCCTTGAATAAATACAATGTTGTTGTTTGACAATCTGCTATTCAGTTGATCGTTAGGATGGTGAGTGCCTCTGGGTTGGATGAGCATTGGAGTGCTGATGAGGGTGTTGTTCAAGATGTTGAGTGCACTCCTAGCTAATCTTCCTTATTCCCCTCCCGCCGAATGAGTTGAAGCCGTGATGCCAAAGAAGCAAGGTTGAAACTCTTGAAGGCGGACCAATATGAAGTTGAATGAAGTTAACTAGGATAGAGGAAGGCTTTTAACCGTAAAAGAGTTTGAGTTAAAGAATTCAAGGACTACAAGTAAATCTAAAATGAGTTTTTGAGACAATTAACACTATTCAAAGATCGGATTTGAGATGCTGGTGAGTTATGTCAACAGCAGTTTGAAGACTTGAAATACCCTTATCCTTGAGGACCAGTTATGTGGTCTGCACATTTGGCGAGTTATGTCGTCGGCAGTTTGGGTGAAATCAAGAGGTTTGAGTTGATCATGGAATTGAGGTAATCACTTAATGAGATCATGAAGAAGGAAGAGAGTCTCTTGAGAGGAATGACTGAGCCAATGAAGGCCAGGATCAGAAGTGATGGGAAGGATGAATTGGTGTTATTTCTGATGAAAAAGAGAAAGACAACTAGAGAGCTCTGGTGAGCCTGACATAGAAGTAAAACAAGTGACAGGCTAGTTACATGAATGTGAAATGAAATTAAACTTGTAAGTGAATAAATTGTAAGATAAAATATAATTCACTCCACAGTGAAATTCTAACACCCCTCCTAGCTTACAATTTATGAACTGAGAATTGGAAGCTGGAGAGAGATTGGATACTTGTCCCAATTTGAAACAATTTAAGTTTGAATTGAGAATAGAGTGAAAGATAAAAAAAAAAAACAGTGATTCACTGAGTTGATTGTTTAAATTGTGGTAGATTTTTGAGGATTATGTGGGTTGATGAAACTGAATTGGATGTTGAGTTTTACTTTAGTGGGTTTGATGATGAAATTAAGAAGAAGATGGTGAGGGTTGGTGAGCTAGGTTGTTGTTGTTGTTGATTATGATTATGATGAGGTTGGTTGAGTAAGAATAGAAGCTCTGAGGGTTGGCAGCCATGAGTTTGACCTTGTTTGATTCCTAGTTGGTAGTTGATTTGGATGTTCTTGGTTGAGTGATCGGGATTGAGTCCTAATAGGCTGGGGTCGATCTGAAGTGTTTTTGAGGATAGCCTGGCGAGTTGGATGATCTTCTTGGCTTCAGATTTGGCTAGATCGGCCTCGGATTGGATCTCGGCTAGTCTGAGGCTGCGTACTGAGGCTTGAGAGTGACGACGGGAGTGAGAGTTGAGGGTGGAGGAGGATTTAGCCTGTTCGGCGATCCGAAGGATTTCACGGATCGTCTCTCCCTGTTCATCCTTCTTGGCCAGATCGTAGGGAGGGAGTCCGCGTGCCCTGGTTTGCCTTTGTTTGGGACGGCGTGGAGTGGTGGTGGTTGAGTTTGAGTCGTGATTGCTAGTTGCTAGTGAGCGAGAAAAGGATTGTAAGGAGTTTTGGACAAGTTCGAGTTGAGATAGGTTGTAGAATGAGTGAGGTGGCTGAGCTTGAAAGAGGTGATGGATATTAGATAGTTGATGGGTAGGTTCATGATCGATGGACAGATCCCTCTTTGCTTCTTCTTCTGCAAAGGTATATGAGAACTTTGAACGATTGACCCGCCCCTGGGTTTGGTCAGGGTTTGGATCAATCTCGATATCAATCACAAACAATTTTCCGGCAATCCTCAGGAGGTTCGAGTCATCTGAGTCCCGGAAACATTCTAGGCCGATTTCGCGTGCAAGGGCTTCAATAAGTGGTAGACTGGTTTGTGATCGTTGATCTACTGGCAAGTTTTCAATGAGCAGTGAAGGGTCCAGATAAATTGAACGTGGAAGGAGACCGTGCTGTTGATTAAGTGATGATAAGGATGATGAGAGGCTTGCGGGATGATGGTAGGATTGATTGAGCTGTTTAATGAACGATTGAGATTGGATGAGCGATTTGAGATGAAGGGATGATTGCCTGAGGAGAACAAATAGTTTGATGATTGATTGGTTCGTTGCTGCTGATGTGTTTGATTGATTTTGGTAGTCTGAGTTGAGGGATTTGAGTTGAAGTTGTGATTTTAAGTTGAAGTTGAGGTTGGAGTTGAGGTTGAGGTTATCGGGTTGAGAGGCGCAATACGAGTGATTTGATAGTTAATGCCTCCTTGAATAAATACAATGTTGTTGTTTGACAATCTGCTATTCAGTTGATCGTTAGGATGGTGAGTGCCTCTGGGTTGGATGAGCATTGGAGTGCTGATGAGGGTGTTGTTCAAGATGTTGAGTGCACTCCTAGCTAATCTTCCTTATTCCCCTCCCGCCGAATGAGTTGAAGCCGTGATGCCAAAGAAGCAAGGTTGAAACTCTTGAAGGCGGACCAATATGAAGTTGAATGAAGTTAACTAGGATAGAGGAAGGCTTTTAACCGTAAAAGAGTTTGAGTTAAAGAATTCAAGGACTACAAGTAAATCTAAAATGAGTTTTTGAGACAATTAACACTATTCAAAGATCGGATTTGAGATGCTGGTGAGTTATGTCAACAGCAGTTTGAAGACTTGAAATACCCTTATCCTTGAGGACCAGTTATGTGGTCTGCACATTTGGCGAGTTATGTCGTCGGCAGTTTGGGTGAAATCAAGAGGTTTGAGTTGATCATGGAATTGAGGTAATCACTTAATGAGATCATGAAGAAGGAAGAGAGTCTCTTGAGAGGAATGACTGAGCCAATGAAGGCCAGGATCAGAAGTGATGGGAAGGATGAATTGGTGTTATTTCTGATGAAAAAGAGAAAGACAACTAGAGAGCTCTGGTGAGCCTGACATAGAAGTAAAACAAGTGACAGGCTAGTTACATGAATGTGAAATGAAATTAAACTTGTAAGTGAATAAATTGTAAGATAAAATATAATTCACTCCACAGTGAAATTCTAACAAGGAGGTGTTTTGAATCCAAAAGAACTTTTGAAATCTTATTTTAGATTATCATGCAGTATATGGGTTGTGAATGCATAAAACCCTGTGGATTATGGGTTTTATTACATATGCTGCATTGAATCAGCATCAAAAGTCATATCCCGGTCCACCCTTCTTCCCCCACCCTCACCAGGCAAACAAGGTTGGCACCTCTATGGAGGTTCCTTCACTTATCTCTTACCTATCCTCAACATATCAACACTGTATCTAGACTGTATCCCCCACTTTAACCCAATGTATCAATGTGGTATCTTGTATTCACACGACTGCTCCAAAGTTGAAGTATTTACATATATTTAATTAATAATTTTTTACAAGGTAAGTAACATCCTCCAAACCTTGAGGAATGACCAAATTCAGATGAAGAGCTTCATGTATATGAATTAAAACAAATAAATGAATTCAAACCGTATTCTAAGGACATATTTCTTGATTCAGGTTATTTGTAACTCTGCTGAGTAACCATTCCCATGAGAATATACCTACATATTCTAGTTCATCAATCAATTTAATGTGAAAAATGTATTCAAGTTAGAACCCTGATTTATGAAGATTCATACCCTGTTCTTCAGTGTGCTTGGTATTCTCAATCTTCTAGGTCACATGGTATGTGTGCATGTTTGATCTTATAGATGTTGAATGATCTTGACAAGGATTGATGAAATCAAATTGTTGTATCTGGGTGAATCCTGATGCTGTCCAATATTGAAATAATGATATTACCAATCACTTACAACTTGCAGAGCGTACAATAATTCATGAGCGTAAATTTCAGTCAAAAATAAAAACAGCTGTCATGGAATTTGGCTTGATTGAGAAGGGGTCTTTTATATCAATTAAATTTTGATTATTATTTGGGTATCATGTTAATAAAAAATATCCAGTATTCTCAACCAGAACTAGTTGTATGGTTACTGATCAGAATAAACTTCAACCATCCATACCCAAAATAATGAGTTTGAACTCAGAAAAACAACACAAAAAAAAATTCTGAAGAGTAAACATTCATGAGTTATGTACATCAAGTTGGGGTGTGAAGCCGCATGCATTCAGCTTCCAGGAAAAATCAAATATTGAGTAAATGTAAGCTTAGCTAGAACCTGTCTATAATACACCAATATGAAAGCACTGTTCTGAAAACATATCTATGATGAATTTAAATGCATATTTTAATTTCAAGATGATTATAATAGGAACCTTGCACTGACTTTCACTCCGGGGCTTATATGATTGAGCTCCTTTCTTTCTTTCCATGAAAACATTAATTGTTTTTAATCTGAATATATATTGATAAGGATGTGGAAAATTTAACTAATTCAAGTCACAAAGAAATGGCAGAAAAATGTAGGATACCTGCTGATGAGGAACCATGAAAAGGAATAAATGCTAGTCAAACTTTCACTTGTGACTTTGGGTTAAAATTTGAACAACTATTCCTGGGTTGGTTGAAATTTTCAAGTTAAAAACTAGCTCATGAATATTATATGGTGTACTGATAAGTTGTTTTGTATTTTGATTCGAATTATAAAATCTCCTCAGAGGATATGAAGCTGTGTTAGATCCCCCTTTTTACTCCCAAGGCCTGATAATGTTAATTGCCTGGGTGATTTGTTTTATTATTATTACGATACCAATACCTTGATATAAACCTGGACATTTATTTCTTAAGGAAAAGAAGCCATTGACTGTTGTAGGTTTGCAACATTCTTTTTGTAAATCTGACTAAAGTCTTTATTCAATATTATTTGATTGATAAAGAGAGTTTGGAATATAGATGGAATATCAAATGAGATATACTGTGTATATACTTAAATCCATTAAGCTTGATATTTGAAATTATCTACACACTTCCAAGATGTTTGCACAATTTTCCACCAAATAGTTTGCACAGTTTTGAAAGACATATTTGGTCCAAACATTCCTCATAATGCAAAGTAATATGTTACAAAAATGATCTTCATTGACTTGCAATGTCAATATATCATTCAGGGGGTTAGTGCATACTTGGGATAATTATCTGGTCTCTGCAGAATAAGGTATATAATGAAGTAATTATTTGATGCCTGATTTGGCATCAGGGTATACAATTATACCACTCAAAACTTATGAATTCCACGAGAAAAAAAGAAAAAAGAATTGTTACATGTTGGTACCAGTACAAAAGATTTTTTGATTTGATTGAGAAATGCAGTTGTGAGTGTTTAAAAGTTTATTTGGATAAGGTAATCTTATAGCTAAGGAGTCATGCACACCAACAATTTGAATGTGATATATCCACATAGTTATATAACAAGCGACATGAATTTTAATTTAAAAGGCCCTTGGATGTGTGAATTATGTAACATGCATAAACAATACTAAGGTTTAAGTGCTAAACAGTTCTTAACCAGGCAATGGAGATGTCTTGACATAACCTCAACAAAAAGGGAATGTTGAGGCGATTGACATAAATTTTGTTTTTGAGAGATATAAGAACAAACAAATCATCAACAGAGGTTAGATACCCTTTGTCCTTGGATTTTCAGAGCCGACCCATATATGAAGGGCAAGATGCCCATAGATGCATGGCTTGAGGCACACCACCACCTCCCAAAGTCCACCATGGGTAATCCGAGCATATCTACACTATCCCCCACCCAAGCTAAAAGGGAATAAAAGATGTAATTACACATTGTCAGGTAATCCAGAAACGTATTCATTCTCTTACCAAAACCAACAATGTCTGAAATATCTTGCTTAGGCTTCTTCACTACACTAGTTGTCCGAACTCCACAATCCTCCAACCAGTCCACCAGTGGTCTTCGAGATGCAGTATTTCACCAAGGAAGAACAAATCTACATATCCTCTGCTCAAACTATGAAAAGGTTGGAGATCTCAATGACCATCAGAGCTTTTTGATTGGTCCATTGATTGGGGAGATAGGTCAACTTTCTGAACCTCTTTCCTCAAGATTGTTTGTTGGCAATTCAAACCCAAAGAAAATATTTCTCCGACTCTTCTATGTGCAAGCCCAACATGGAAATACTTTGCATGTCCATGGATTTATATTTTCACCGTTTGGTTTGTTATCACGAGTGATGGAAGCTTTCTCGTTATCAAATATTCAAATCAAGAAGATACCCAACTATCAGCCAAGCCATTTTTTTGGTGTCAGCCAAATTGACAATTCACCAAAAACCACACCTTCAGAAAAAACGTTCAAGATCCCAGGATGCTGAACAACACTGATGGATCACCAATATAAAGCGGTTGAATTTATCCAAAGGGGCAAATCCGATCAGATATCAATAGCTCATGAAATATGGACAAATCCAGATAACAAATGGGTAAAGCGAATATTTTCAGATTCCATGGCACAAGGACTTGTTGAGAAGAATATTATGTTTGAAAGTCATGGGTGTATTCTTGCGGATGATATGGGACTGGGAAAAAATCTGACAACGTTAAGCACCATTCAACTCTCACAAAAGCAGGCTATTGCATTTGCCAACAAAAAGCAAGATCAAGAAGATGAAATGCGGACTGCTGCCACGTTAATTATCTGCCCGTTATCAACGGTGGGCCGCTACGCTACGCTACGCTATTTGACCGCTAACTGTTAGCGTAGCGGGGTTTATTTTTCCCAGAAAATCTGTAGCGTTAGCTGAAATTACACTCCGCTACACTAACAGTTAGCGTAGCGACATATTTTTCAAGCCATTTTTTTGTAGCGTTAGCTGAGAAAATTCACCGCTACGCTATCAAGTAGCGTAATTTTTCTGGCGCTAACAGATTTTGAAGTTCTCAGTAGTGTAGCGGCATCATCGCTACGCTACGCTAAATGTTAGCTGTTAGCTGATACTTTTCCTGCTAAATGTTAGCTGTTAGCTGAAGCTTTTCCCATTACACTATGCTCAAATAGCGGATTTGTTTTGCCCGCTAACTGTTGGTTTCACCAATTAACATGGCTGCTGAATAAAAAGCTGTTGTTATGGCTTCAACAGGTAAAATCCTGCTGCATTACAGATCTTAGAAGAGACATCCAACTTCTTTCTTGTCTTTGAATTTACAACATAAACAAAAAAAGGAAAAAACAAAAAAAATAAATAAATAAAAAAAAAAATGAAAGAAAAAAAAAAAAAAATGATCATAGAAGTTAAAATAAGCTTTTTTGATTGCTGTGCTTGCTTGAGTAAAGCAGTTACAACAGCATTTTGATTTATTCACTTGTGCAAGTACATATTTTTCATTGTTTTACTTGGACAAGTACAGGATCCTAATTGAGCAGAGTGACCAGCTTTGACCTCAGACAGGGGAATATATCACTCCTGCTATATTAAAAGTAACTGCAAAATACCTAATTGGTGTCACCCGCATCACAAATCCTCATTTATGATGAGGGTGAAAACAATTAGGTAAGGATTGTGAATTGATTGAAATTTATAGGAGCTCTCCAAACTCGCTGGGGCACCTGACTGACCCCCCTTTGAGTTCGGCAACTGATTAAATAACATGGGTTTGAAGAAATGGTAGTGATGTTGGGTTAAGCCTTGTACAAACTCAGAAAACTCTCAGGGGCACCTAACTGACCCCCCTTTAAATTTTCTTGATTGGTGTTAACCTCATCACTACTCTTATAGTATAGCAGGAGTGATAAATTCACCTGTCTTAGGTCAAAGCTGGTCCACTTTGCTCAATTAGGGGTTTTTTTTGGGGGGGAAAGGGGGGTTTTTTTTGGGATTTTTTTTTTTTGGCCCATTTTGGGCCTTTTTTCCTGGCCTTGGGGTGTTTTCCTTTGTTTTCCTTTTTTTTTTTTTTCCTTTGTTTTTCCTTTTTTTTTCTTTTTTTCCTTTTTTTTCCTTTTTTTTCCTTTTTTTCCTTGTTTTTTTCCTTTTTGTTTTTTTTCCTTTTTTTTTCCTTTTTTTTTTTTTTTTTCCTTTTTTTTTCCTTTTTTTTTCTTTTTTTTTCCTTTTTTTTCCTTTTTTTTTCCTTTTTTTTCCTTTTTTTTCCTTTTGTTTTCCTTTTTTTTTCCTTTTTTTTTCCTTTTTTTTTCCTTTTTTTGTCCTTTTTTTTCCTTTTTTCTTTTTCCTTTTTTTTTTTTCCTTTTTTTTTCCCTTTTTTTTTTTTTCCTTTGTTTTTTTTTCCTTTTTTTTTTTTTCCTTTTTTTTTTTATGTTATAAACAAACAGCAGTTAGTGTAGCGCTAAACTCACTAGTGCGCAATGTCTGATCAAATCTGCAAAAAAAAAAACCCCACAGTTAGCTCACCACACAAGGGTACTCCGCTAACAGTTAGCATAGCTGAGAAGAGTGCTACGCTAACAGTTAGCATAGCTGAAAAGAGCGCTACACTAACAGTTAGCGTAGCTGAAAGGAGCGCTATGCTAACATGTAGCGTAGCTGAAAAGAGCGCTACGCTAACAGTTAGCGTAGCTGACAAGAGCGCTACGCTAACAGTTAGCGTAGCGTTTGTTCCAGCTAACACCGCTACAAATCAGCTAACAGGTAATTCCTGTAGCGTTAACTTTTTTTTTTTGAAGTCGCTAACGCTACGCTACCGCTATTTTTTTTTTGACAAAATTTTTGTAGCGTTAGCTGAAAAAAAAAACCGCTAACAGTAACTTTGTGTTAGCATAGCAACAAAAGCTAACATTACGCTACGCTACAGCTATTGTTAGCGTAGCGGGCCCACCGTTGCCGTTATCAACGTTGGACAACTGGATTAACGAAATCAATACTCATTTTGATAACAGTAGCCTCCCATACAAAGTGTTTTACGGTAAAGAAAGATCGACCATTCAGTTTCAAGATATTTGCAAAGTTGCAATTGTTCTAGCGACGTACGAATCCATTTGCAATTCTGGATCAAAGGAAAGTGCTGATATTCAACAAGTTGGAACAAGCAACCAAGTGAGGAAGGGAAAAAGTGATCTGAATCTAGCAAATGTCAGATGGTTCCGAATAGTACTGGATGAGGCGCAGTAAGTGAAGCCATGTATGGTTGTATGAGCATGATAGTATAAAATAAAACTGAAATAAATTGTTAGTTATATGAAGGATCCCAAGACCAATCGAAGTACAGTACTCCTAGGCTTAAAGGAACAAAGAAGATTGTGCCTGACAGGTACACCGATGCAGAATAACCTGGGAGATCTGCACAATTTGCTGAAGTTTCTTCAACTGCAACCCTGGTCAAAAAACTCAATCTGGAAGCAATGTGTCGAGGTACCGGTCCAGCTATGTGATCCTTGGGGGATATTAACACTTCAAAATCTTATGAACGGAATCAGCATGAGAAGGTTAAAAACAACAGTGCTAGAGCTTCCTGAAAAACTTGAAAGCATTGTTAACATTGAACTGAAATCTCCATGGAATGAAATCTACAAGAAGAACCATGAAACATTTGCGATCCAATTTGGAAAAAATTGAATTGCTGGACAAGGATGGAACTCTGCGGATTTCTTTGGGGAACTTGTAGATTTACGGCAACTTTGCGACCACCGAGCTTTGATTGAAAAGGGGCCAGGAATAAAGGGCTATGGTTGGAATGAGAGTTCAAAAATTGTACATCTGGCTAGCGACATCAAATAATTTCTTGGGAGAGGAGCTGAAAATTGGGCAGTAATATTTTCAGAATTTAAACGGTTCCTAGAAATGTGAGTCTAAATTCTGGGTGACTGAAAACTAAGGGTAGATACAGAGGTTACACTAATATGAAATTATTGTGATTGTGTAGAATTGGAATAGCTTGGAATGATGAGGGGATTCGGTTTACAACACATTATGGAAAGACAGATCATGAGACAAGAAAAAAGAATTTGGAACAGTTTTGTGGTGATTCCCAATGTAGAATCTTGTTGGCAAAAATCAAGACGGCAGGAGTAGGAATTGATCTCAGATGTGTGCAGAAGTTATATATCATGGTGAGTCGAATAAAACTATTGGGATGTAGGAAATTTGATGGATTAAATTTTGTACAATGTCATACTAAATAGGAACCGACATGGAACCCAGCGGTGGAGGAACAAGCTGTAGATAGACTGTATAGGATTGGACAAAAATCAAAGGTACAGGTTGTGCGCTACTGTGTGATGAATAGTATTGAGGGAAATATCTTTCAGATCAAACGGAAGAAGGCTGAGCTGGCCATGTGAGTAGTTTTTGATTTCAATGTCTTGACAGAAGAATGGAAAGGATGAATTGATGAAATTGGTTGCAATAGGTTGAGTGTTCCGTTGAGTGGAAACCTGGAATTTGAAATGGTGAGACGTTCAATGAGGGAAACCAACTCAACAATATGAATTCAAACGACTTGCCTAGGATGGAGAAACCTGTTGTATAATAGCTGCAAAATCAATTTCTTGCTGTGGTTGAAGCAGCAATAAATCAATTTCATTGAGAGAGGCAAGGAAGTCTGGATGGTAACAGTTTTTGGGAAGTCCAGAGGGTACTTTTACAGTCCTCTCCTGTAAATCACTGATTTGACGAAGGAGAAAGAAAGAATCCCCATACTTGTACCGTTTACCGAGCTTCTCAGCTTTATTCTTCTCGTAAAGATGGTCGAGTTGATGACCTAATGAGGAGAACATTGGGGAACGCCATGAGCATTGAATCCTCTGAAGGTTACCATTGGGAAGTTGCTCAGTGTCTGAGCAGCAGGCAGAATTGCCAAAGATATCCTGGTAATCAACAGGAATGTCCAATGTGGTGAGGATTTCTGTACGTCGTTGAGATAGCTGGAACAAAGAATTGATAGTCAAGAATTGAAACAGGAAACCAAGAAGAATTTAGCGGACCTGCTTCCGCCACTTTGACTTTTTCACCTGGTATGCTTTCTTTGCAATCTCATCAGGGGAGTATTTATTTTTCTCAAGATCATTTTTTTTTCCAGTAAACCAGGGTTTGAGAACAGCGATTGCATTTGATGGAGCATGATGAATAGGATTGATGGGAAAGTTGGCTAAGGCACCGTTGTGGTATGCATGGTTGAAATGCTTGAGTATGAATGAGGAAAAAAGCTTGTTCCACTGGGAATCCCAGGGAGAATCCCAATGAAAAGTTGCCAAGGGGAATGTTGCTTCTTTCAAGTCGCTGAGAAATAAATCAAGAAATTTGAGTGAAATGCCATGAAGCATGTTGGCTGATGAGGGGGTGAGGGACATTCTGGAACGAATGGGATGGCTAGTGATGGTTAATGGGAGGTTGTTGACATGTTGAATCTGTTCAGGTGATGGTGTTGCTTGCCAATGTTCCTCAGCGAGGTGTTCAATATTCAGGAGAAGGCGGCAGAAAGAAGCCATGGACCTGGAAAAGTGAGAGGTGGGTGGAGGGATGATTTCTAAAAGGGCCTTGTTGAGGTTCCGTCGATTGGCTGGAGCTTTTCCGTTTTTGAGTGACTTGACCATGGCTGTGGTTGAAATAAGATTGTGTTGAAATTATTTTCTTGCACTGGGTGAATATATTTGTTCTGGCTGTGCTGAATTCATAATCAAGAGTTGTGAATCAGTGCCCCCTTTATTGTGTGAGTTGGTGGGAATGGTAAATCTCGTGTGATTTTATTAAGCCCGGGCGGGCTTAATTTATTAATGGGTGTGTACATCTCCTGTGATTTGATTAAGCCCGGCGGGCTTAAATTATTAATGGGTGGTGAGGGTGAACCAATTAAGACAACTGGAGGTAATGGTGTTGGTAGATTGGGAATTTGCCTCTACCAAATGAGGTGGTTGAGGGAGGATTAAGCCGCGGGCTTAATTTGAGAAATAACAAATGTGACATGTGTAACATATACACAACATGAAACAAGGCCACCCAGCTGTTGAGTTCAAGCAAAAAGGTTGCCATTAGGTGATGGTTCAAAGGAACATGGGGCATGCATGCCATGCATTATGCATCTGGAGATATGATGTGTTTCAAAGAATCATGATCTAACAACAGTGTTACCAAGGAGAAAACAGTACTTGCTTTACAAGAAAAACCATACCACTCACAATATAATTACATTGAAGAATGCACTCTCAATGGCAAATCTGCCAGTGTACGGAGTTGGGGTGTGATCAAGAGACCTACAGGGATTCCAAAACAGGTGAACAGAAGGCGGGGAAGGCATGGTCAGTAACATGTTTCAAGTCACATTTAAAAGCAATTATGAAGAGGAAGACAAATGAACAGGAGATGGAAGACGAGCCAAGTCCCCATACTTTAAAAAATATTCAAGTTGAGTGGTATTGACTTCTGTTGATAAAATTCAATCATCTGGGCTGACTTACTAGGAATGGGTAGACTGGAAGTCCAACAATTTTGACGACAACTATTCCTGACATATCAAATCAAAATGTGAATGAAGGCCCAAGTGATCATTCAATAGTCAACACTCAAACATCTCGAATAAACACGTTTCAGCTTATCCCTCAACATAGTCTAGCAGTAATGCTACAAGCAGCTCGCCTTTCCCTTATCGCTGGTGTCAGTGATAAAAACGTGACACAGTTTTTGAAAACAGAGATTGAAAAAGTGAAACAACTCGCGCAGGAATTTAAGTTTGACGGATTCTCAATCATCAGCAACATACCTCTCTCAAAAACAACTCTCATACAACGCCTTGGATTTGATGTTGGTTTCTCAAAGATGATCTGCTGCCCAGATTGTTTCAAACTGTATCCAATTCCTGAAATGCCAAGAAAGGATGACGAGTTGACTCATGAAGTCAAAACCACATGTACGACTATATTCTACTCGACATCAAAGAAGTTCCTGAAGGAGGTTGAAAATGAAGAACAACTCTGTGACGCAAAACTTGCCACAATTGAAGGATCTGGTGAAAGGATGATCATCAAGCCAGTCCGAACGTTCACTTTCCCAACCTCTGAAGTGAAGGAAAGACAAAACTGGCTGTCTCACAAGCTCAGGCTACCTGGCTTTGAATGTCTTGCCGATTCGAACCTCAAATATGAACGCCAGAGGAATGAAAAGATGAGTGATGTATGGGATGGAAGTGTATGGAAAAACTTTGTGGGACCTTCAGACTCAAACGAGATTTTACTTCAAAGTCTGGGAATCTTTGTATTCAGCCTATATGTTGACTGGTTCAATCCGTTGCAAAAAGAAGCCTGGAGGAAAGTCGGTATCCTTGGGGGCGGCAGTGACTCTGGTGTGTCTCCAACCTACCATTCAAGGACACAATACAAGTGGAAGACACATATACTTGTTTGGGATTATACCAGGTCCAAAGGAGCGGAGTCTGGATCAAATGAACCATATCTTGGAACCGCTAGTGCTGGAGATGGAGAGGAAGGAATTTTGGAAGGGAGTGTGGTTCACAAAGACGAGTCAATTCCCCCAGGGCCACCTTATATTGCAGCCATATTTCCCTAATTGGAGACCTGCCAGCAATTTGCCAAGCAGCAGCAGGATTTGCATCCCATACAGCCGACAAGTTTTGTTCTTTCTGCGAGATCACCCTTCAAGATATTGATGAGATCGACGTGGGGAAGTTTGAGAAAAAAAAGCACGAGGCACACATGGAAAGAGTTAGGCAATGGGAAAGGTGCAAGACATACACTGAGAGGAAGAAGATTGCTACGGAAGAAGGAGCAAGAGGGAGCATTCCTGAATAGCCTCCCATACTGGCGACCAGTGGAGTACTGTGGAATTGAAGTTATGCACGTGTTACTCTTGGGAGACCTGAAAGATCACAGTCTCAGTTTTTTTGAATACTCTGGGAGCAGGGAAGCTCCTGAAGAAAGCCATAGAACATGAAATAAACTGGAAAATACTGATGTTGGGAAAATGATCTTTGGAGGGTTGAAGTTCCGGGATTCCAAGCGCAAGAAAACACCAGAAGGGGGCTCGAGTGGCACGGAGGATGAAGAAGTGGGGAAAGGAAGCGGCGTATTTTAAATAAAAAAATCTTTCCCGCTTAACAATATCCAAGAAGACAGGGCTGGTCCATCAAGCCACCCTACCAACTACGGTTCCAGCTCATCAAGAGTAGATACATCTTCAGGAAGAAGGTCAACTCGGACTCTGGGAAGTGGTTCTAGTATAGCAACAAACAGGCATCCAAAGAGTATTGCAGGTAACTTTATAACTTGGCAGCCATTCAGAGGTTGATGAGGATGTAGACAATGGGTTTGTGGTGTCTTCGTCACAAGGGCTCCTGGATGGATTGCGGGATGCAATGCAACGCGACATGAAGATCAAATGTTCAATGGATTGAAGAAGAGGTCGGCATCAACAGCACTCAAGACAATGGATCATACACATGGACCAATTGACTCTTGCGCAACAGATTGTGGATGACTATTGACAACCTGTTGTAACACACAGGAGCACATTGCCAGAAGATTCCCTCGAAATCAATGCTTTTGAAGCATCAAGGAAACAGTGTATCGTTTGATCATAGGATTGCTGATGTATCTTGCATGTGGAACTAGACCAGATTGATCTTATGGGTTTAATTTACTTGCAAGATACAGCAGCAAGCCTTCAGAAGCACATTGGAAGGCACGCGACTACTTGGTAGGATTTTTGAAGAGGACAACTACAAAAAGATTATTGTGTGAAAGCAAGAAGAATGGGTTTGGATCTGTGGTCCAATGCAAATTGGGGAGGTGAACACAAGCGGTCAACATCTGGGTATTGTGATACAACATTTTGGTAATTTGGTAGCATGAGGCGCAAAGAGGCAGATGGTGGTGGCGCTATCAACATGCGCGGCAGAATATGTGGCATTATTGGACAGCTCACAGATTATGGCGGGCATCTCATCCTTTTAAGCAACATCAAGCATCAAATTCAAATGAAGATCTATTGTGATAACCGACTGGTCTTATAATTGCTGAAGACAACGGTCAAGAAAGAAAATGAAATATCTGCTCCGTGCTTCTACTATGGGTAAATGATTTTGTCAGGAAAACGACATCAACATCAGCTGGACGTCACTGTGGGAAGGCAGAGGAAATCTTCACCAAGCGACTTGGACCAATAAAATGATGTGGCGGCCATAAATTGGGCTTGAGGTGGTAATTGGCAATCTTGGGGGGGAGTGTTAGAGTTGGAGGATCAACAGATTACAAACATACTCTTAGTACATACATTTCACATAATCTAACTTGTACTAGAGTTACTGTAGCGCAGTCAACAATTGCTGCGGCGCATGTATGTAGTTTATCTCTGCCGTTCTGGTCCCGGTTCCTCTCTCTCCTCACCGAGTTGGGAACCAATACCATAGCGTGCACAAGCTAACAGCGACACATTTCTTGTTGTCAGGTGAGTGCAATATAACCGAGTTTGGAACCAATACCATAGGGTGCATGAGCTAACAGCAACATTTTTCTTGTCGTCAGATTTGCCTCATCTTATAAGTGGGACATGAGAATAACGCAAGCCTTTTCATATGATGGTGTCATACGACCAGCCCAACGTACTAATAGGCGAGCTTTAACTGGTCGCAGCCGAGGAGGGAGGTAAGGAAGTGGAATGCTTCGAAGAATCCTTAATGGTTCGAGGATACCCGAGGATATGTTCGAGGATGCTTCGAGATAAGTGGACTTACTTCGAAGATGGCTAGGAACAAAAGCGACGCTGGCACGGTTATGGCAATAATAACTATCCAACTATTGAAGCGTAAAACGTATGATATTAATAACTGAGGAAAGAGAGAAAGAGGAAAAGTACAAGTGTTTTTATAGTGAAACTGAAAATGTACTGAATGAATGAATGAGAAGAAACCAATGCGCTGTGCTGACAAGTATGAGAAGAATAATTGGAAAGCACATGACGAATCTATACAACATGACAGTGACTCGAGATGGATGACCTGAAAAGGGAAGCGTGGCTGTGTTGAATTGAAATGCTGTGGCTTCAAAGAATTGGAAAGTCTCGAAATTCCGTCCGAAGTTAGAAGGTCGAAGTCGGCTGGGTTGGAGAATGGGTTATTGAACCAGTCGAAGGATGAGAACTGTCTTGGGAGTATGGCGTATGGATTTGGTTCGAAGTTGATATCTTCAAAGGTTCACGCGAGGTTGTAAAGTGAAAGGTTGAGTAGGTTCGATAAGCAATGTGCGTATGCATTTCGAAGGAGTGCTTTCTCGAAGTTGAATAGCAATGGTTCGAATGTCTCGACGTTGAATAGCTCAGATGATTGGTTCGACTTTTCGAGCTGAGCCGAGCTGTCGCGTGACAGATGCCCGGGTATAAAGACGGCGAACTCCTGTGAGCCTCGAAGTAATTATCCCACAACTTCCATCCACAATCACTATCCCTACCACCACTACTACTACTACTACTACTATTTAAATTAAAGTTCAATTATTTAGATTAGATTGAAGATGGTCGAAGAAGTTGATCGAAGATGTCGACGATGCATCAGGCAGAACTTGGACTGTACTCCAAGTACTGCGACGCGAGGGGATAGGAGTAGTGCGAGGGATGTCGAGTTACTAAGTACCATGTGTCTTCGAGTTAGGTTTCCCTTTCGAAGATCTTACCACAGCCTCTATTCCACGTCGACCCTCCCTACTATAACTACTGTTCGTCGTTTAAGAATCCCAACAACCCCTCCATCTCCACCACCACCACCACCACCAAACTCTCATCCACCCCGCTCGCCAATAGCCGTTGGACGGCGCCGAAGAAACAACCAAGGGTCGATTATCGCTTGCCGGGTCGATTGGGTATGCAGGAGGTTGAAGGGCCGGATTTACGTAAGTGATGTTTGATTCGAAGAAGAGAGGGAAAAGGAAAAAAATGAAAAACTGATGGCTTGGATCGATTAGTGTTGATAGAGCCGCATCGCAGATATACGACCCGGTCACCCATGCCACCACAGTGTATTCGTATTCTCCCCCCCCGGTCTATCCGAATGATTGAGTGCCGATGGTACCGGCAGTAGCCAACACTCCTTCGACGAATGTCGAAGGAAGGCAAGGAGAGGCGAACAGAGAAGGAGGAGAAGAAGAAAGAAGGGAGCAGGAAGCGAGGGAGGAAAGGGAGAGGACTGCGAGGGAGACGGAAGAGAGGGAACGAGTGTCGAGGGAAAAGGAGGAAGAGCCAGGGTTGCGAGGGAAGCGGTTGATAGGGAAGAACGAGAGGAACGGGAACGGTTGGAAAGAGAGGAAAGGGAAGGAGATGCTTCGAGGCACGCGGCGCTTGATTCGACCGATGCTCGAAGATTGACGACTGGCTTCGAAGAAGGAGGTTCGAGGAAGCGAAAATATCAGGAAGAGTTGGCGAAGGAAGAAGGATGGGGAAGGAAGAAGTCCAAGAAGAATCGGGCCGAGAAGTTGGAGGCGATTTTCGAGGAAAGGCAAGGGAAGCAGGTCGAGTTGCTGAAGCGAATGTCGAACCTGATCGAAGAAGAAGACTTCGAAGAATTCAAGTTGATTGTCGAAGAATTGGCGGAGAATTGGGAGGAAGCGGAAGAAGAGTTGAAGAAGGAATTGTAAATAGGATTTTAGTTTATATATTTTTTTTTTTTTTTTTTTTTTTTCCCCAGAAACAAGGAGAAAAGAAAAGAAAATAAGAAGAAGTTTTTTTTTTTTTTTTTTTTTTTTTTTTTTTTTTTTTTGTAAATACATTTTGTTTATTGGTTAAGGAGAAGAAATTTGGGATTTTTTGTTTTGAAAGAATTTTAATGTTCGAGAAAAGAGTTTGGGAATGAGTGAGATAGAAGAGGAAACAGAGAAAGAAGCGTAAGGTTGGTTCGTGATTATTTGAAGTGAGTAATTGAGTTGACAGAAAAAAAAAAAGAAAAGAAACAACAAAAGAATAGGAAACAAGAAGAAGAAGACAGAGAGAGGAAACAATGGTAGGAAAAAGAATAGAAGGGTTTAAGAAGGATGACGAGGTTTTCGAGGATAAGAATTATGGAAGTCTCGAACCAAGTCGGGAGAGTTTCGAAGGTGAGAGGCTGGTTCCCAAGAGGTTCGATCTTCGTCAGACTGGTATCCAGTCCATTCGACGAGGTATTGTAATTGTCCTTTGCGTAGCCTTGAATCAAGGATACGGCTTACTTCCCACTCCAGGTGATCTTGAATATTAACGGGTTCAGGAGGGGGATGAGTCTTGCCCGGGTATAGACCCTTAGCTGGCTCTAGGAGGGAGACATGAAAAACTGGGTGGATAGCACTCCACTTCGAAGGAAGAGTGAGTCGATAAGCATTCTTCGAGACAACTGATTCGACAGGGAATGGGCCTAGTTTTCTTTCAGAGAGTTTCTTGGCGGGTCGAGTTGTCCGGATGTTCTGAGCGTCGAGCCATACTTTGTCACCGATATTGTAAGATGGGGATTTGATTCGAAACTTGTTGGCTTGAAGTTTGTACCTTTGACTGGCTGCTTCGAGATTGGTTCGAAGTTGCTCTTGAAGAAGCTTGAGGTTCAAGAGATAATCGGAGGCTGGAGTTGAAGGTGAGAGGTGAATTGAATCGAAGGTTGGATTCCGACCATAGAGTGTTTGAAAGGGTGATTGTCGTGTTGAGGAGTGAGTGGTGTTGTTGTAGGCGAATTCGGCTAAGGCGAGCCATTGGCTCCAATCGTCCTGTTGATAACTGACGAACATTCAAAGATATTGTTCGAGAATTTGATTGACTCGCTCGGTTTGACCATCTGATTCGGGGTGATAGGCAGTTGATAGGTTGCGAGTTATTTTGAGTTGTTGGCAGAGCGAAGTCCAGAAACCTGAAACAAACAATGAGCCACGATCGCTGACTATATCATCCGGGAGACCATGCTTTGAGAAAACATGTTCGATGAACAAGTTCGCAAGGTCTAATGAGGTACAAGTAGTCTTGGTTCAAAGGAATAGAGACATCTTTGAAAAACGATCCACTATCACTAGGATAGCGTCATGACCATCACTAAGGGGAAGTTGAGAGATAAAGTCCATAGAGAGAGAGTGCCAAGGAAATGGTGGAATTGGAAGCGGCTGAAGCAACCCATACTTCCGATGCTTCGAGGATTTGTTCCTATTGCAAGTATGACAACGGTTTACATAATCTTTTACATCCTTGACCATTCCTGGCCAATAGAAGTCTCGTGCTATAAGTTGGTAAGTCTTATCCTGGCCGAAGTGACCAGCTAGGGGAGAATCATGTCTTGATTCGAAGATATCCAGTTTGATTTTAGGATCATTCGGAACAACAAACCTGCCCTTATAAAGGAGCACGTCATCTTTGTCGACTGTATAGTCCTTCGAGTCTTTTCCTTGAAGTTGACGACAAACAGGGTCATCCTTCTGAGTTCGAACTAACTCAAGGAATTCTTTGCTGAGTTGTCCCAGATGTATTGAATTAAGAGATATACCAGGGGAAGAAGAAGAAAATATAGTTCGAACATTAGCAGGGTTATTATCAGCAAAGGCTCTCCCCTCCGAGGGATAAACGTCGTCTCGACGTGACAAAGCATCTGGAACTACTGCTAATTTGCCAGGTCGATAGTTTATAGTAAAATTAAACTCGGAAAGAAGTTCAGACCAACAAGCCTGCCTGCGAGTAAGAACTTTAGTGCTCGTAAAATATTTAAGAGCATTATGGTCAGTCAAAATCTCGAAAGGTTCGAGTAGGCTGAGCAAATAAGAGCGCCATTTTTTCAAGCAATGGACAATTGCAAGAAGTTCCTTATCATGAATCTCATAATTGAGTTCAGCGGACTGCAGCTTTCTTGACTCGAAGGCTACAGGGTGAATATGCTTCGAAGAAGCGGAGAATTGAGATATAACACCTGCAATGGCATAGTCACTTGCGTCAGTTTCAACAATGGTTTTACACATTTCACTGAAGTGAGCCAAAATTGGTGCCGTGGTAAAAGCTTTCTTGAGAGTATTAAACTCCCGTTCATCTTCGACTGTGAAAATGAAAGGAGTATCCTTTCGAAGGAGATTAGTAAGGTTCACTATGGTTTTGGAGTAATTCTTTATAAATTTGCGATAAAAATTAGCAAAACCAAGGAAACCTTGGAGTGTTTTAACACTCGAGGGCTTGGGCCAGTCAAGGACTTTTTGACATTTGTCCGAGTCCATACTGATACCATCAGTAGAGATGACTACCCCGAGGAAATGAAGAGACGAGTTGTGAAATTCACATTTCAACAGTTTGGCGAAAAGGTTATTTTCTCGAAGTCTTTGAAGCACTTCTTTGATATGGGAAGTGTGTTCTTCGAGGTTCTTTGAGTAAACCAGAATATCGTCGAGGTAGACTACTACGTATACTTCAACAATGTCAGCGAATATATTGTTGACAAGGTTCTGAAAAGTGGAAGGAGCGTTGCAAAGCCCGAAAGGCATCACAGTATACTCATAACTACCAAATCTGGTCCTCATAGCCGTCAGCCATTCATGACCTTCGGTGATTCGAACCAAATTATAGGCACCTCGAAGATCGAACTTCGAGAAGTGAGTAGCTCCATGGAAAAGAGTAAGAAGGTGAGACATGGGGGGAACTGGATAAGCATTCTTTCGAGTGACATTATTCAGCCTTCTGTAGTCCACACAGAGTCTGAGGGACCCATCCTTCTTAGGGACGAAAAGCACAGGAGAACCTGTATTCAACTTGCTTGGTTGAAGGAAACCTTTTCCTACATTTTCCGCAATGTAGTCTTGAAGTTCAGCAGATTCTTGCTTTGAGAGAGAATAGACTGGGCCAGGCGAAGGTGCCGGACCTGTGAGTTCGATCTGGTGATCATATGGTCTTCAAGGAGGGAGTTTATCAGCTCTCGAAGAAGAAAAAACATCAGCAAATTCATGGTAGATGGGAAGAAGAGTCTTTCGGATGGTTTCAAGGTCTTCGATCTCATCATCTTCTTCGAGGCTTGGAATAGTCGTCGAAGGAGGATGTGAGAGGATCAGGGAGTAGAGAAAACCTTTAAATGAAGGTAACTCCTTCTCTTCGAAGAAGGAGGTCAGAGATAAGTTAGAGCAATAAGCAATTACTCCATGATCTTTCGAAGAAATGGAAGAGGAAGAGGCAGGATATTCGAAGTCTCCTGGCGGAAAAGTGTCATCTAACTGAATGACATAGTCGGGTAAGCTGTTTAATTCTTTTTTGACTGGGAGAGAAGAGTTAGTGTCTGGAGATATTTTGAGTCGAAGGTTAATTACTCCTTCTTGCCAGTTAACATCTGGGTTCCAATGCACCAGAAAGTCATGGCCAAGGATGGTATCATCCATCCCTTGGGCATCCAAGACCAAAAGGTTCCATTCGAAGCTGGGGAAAGATTTGAATTGAAAGGTCCACTTCGCCCTCTTTGAAACCCAGAAACTGGGCTCCTTCGAAGAACTTACCAAGAAAATGGGGAATCTTGATGTCTCAGTGAGCTGAAGGGACTGTTGTTTGGCAAATGTCGAACTAATAAAAGACACATTAGCACCAGAGTCGAGAAGGACCCTGTATGGTTGATTCGAAGAATCAAACAAAATAAATCTCAAACTTGGAACACTCTCAGTGGTCTCACAAGCTCGAAGGTTGACTCGCGGAAAAGTAGAAGATAAGTAGTTTTCTTTGCGAATCATAAGAGAACTACTCATTAATTTTTTGACAACTTAGCTGCCTCACGGGCTGCTCTTTTAGCACAAGCATCCAATTGATGTTTCCCACCGCAATACATACAAAGTCCCTCCTTTTCCCTTCTCGCCTTTTCATCCGCCTTGAGGACCCCTTCGGTGTTGAGCACCTTTGAGATCTCTTGAGGAATCCTGGTTCGAGTTTGCTGGGGGGTTGTCGTCGAAGGCTTTGACGTTGCAGGGTGGATCTTCTTTGAGGTCAAATTCAAAGATTTCTTCGAGGATGGATCTTGCGTCGCAGGAGTCGAATCGGTCTTCTTGGTTCGAGATCGATCGTGATAGCAGTTGTCCAACTCGATAGTGCGATCGATGAGATGTTGGAGTGTCGAGAGTCGATGACCACTGACCGCAAGCTGGTCGGTGATTCGAGAAGGTAGGCCTTTGCGGAAGTGAAACAGAAGAGCCGCGTCGTTCCAGTCGATGTGAGATTGTAAGACTCGGAACTGGGCAATGTAGGTCGAGGCTTTACCGTTCTCCTTCATCAAAAGAGAATTGAGTTCTAACTCGGCATTGCGAACTTCATTAGGATCTCCGAACAATGTGAAAAGCTGTTGTTCAAACTTTTCCCAGTTATTGAGGATGCAGTCCGGTTTGGTGTTATTCAGCAGTTTGAGGTAAGGTTCGAACCATTGTGAGGCTCGGCCACTGAGATATGAAGAAGCGTAAAGAACCTTCTGACGATCAAGAGAGAAGGTTGCCGGGTCGTTAGAGAAGAGAATTTTGCAGGATTGAAGAAAACCCCTTAGTTTCAAGGATTGCTCGACGTCGAACTTGTCGGGAGCTTTCATTCCGGGTGTTCGAAACTTGGGAGGTCCATTACCTCCTTCAGTCTTCAGGGCCTTGATAAGGGACACCAACATCGAAGTCGGTGATTCATTGGCCGCCCCTTCGGGTTCGTTAGAACCTGAAGGGTTTTGAGGTGGTGAAGGAGGTGGGTCCCGTCGCCGAGGTCGCCCTCGGTTGATCGGTTCCTGAAAAGTGAAGGAGTCCTCCGAATCAGAGAGTTGCCGAAGTGGGGCGTTGATAAACGCACGCCAAGCGCGCACGCCAACGCCAACCCGCACGCCAATTTTTTTTGGCGTGCAGGGCCTACACGCCAAAAAAAAGTGGCGTGTAGGGTCTACACGCCAATTTTATTTGGCGTGTGAGACCCACACGCCAAAAATGGTGTGTGGTTCCCACACGCCAATTTTTTTTGGCGTGTGGGCCCCGCACGCCAAATAAAATTGGCGTGTGGGCCCCGCACGCCAATTGTTTGGCGTGCGCTCCCACACGCCAAACAATTGGCGTGTGGGAGCGCGCACCAAACAATTGGCGTGCGGCTCCCACACGCCAATTGTTTGGCGTGTGGAAGGATCCCGCTCACGTAATCAAATGGGAGGTCCCATTCAATTACGTGAGCGGGCCGGCTGACGAGGTTATACAACCTCGTCAGCCGGGAGGACTTCCTCCCGGCCGACGAGGTTGTATAACCTCGTCGGCCAGGAGGAAGTCCTCCCGGCCGACGAGGCTATACAACCTCGTCGGCCAGGAGGACTTCCTCCTGGCTGACGAGGTTGTATAACCTCGTCAGCCGGGAGGAAGTCCTCCCGGCTGACGAGGTTATACAACCTCGTCAGCCAGGAGGACTTTCTCCTGGCCGACGAGGTTGTATAACCTTGTCGGCCTGGAGGAAGTCCTCCCGGCCGACGAAGCTATACAGCCTCGTCAGCCAGGAGGACTTCCTCCTGGCCGACGAGGTTGTATAACCTCGTCGGCCGGGAGGAAGTCCTCCCGGCCGACGAGGCTATACAGCCTCGTCAGCCAGGAGGACTTCCTCCTGGCCGACGAGGTTGTATAACCTCGTCGGCCGGGAGGAAGTCCTCCTGGCCGACGAGGTTATACAGCCTCGTCAGCCGGGAGGACGTCCTCCCGGCTGACGAGGTTAAGTCCTCCCGGCTGACGAGGTTGTATAACCTCGTCAGCCGGCCCGCTCACGTAATTGAATGGGACCTCCCATTCGATTACGTGAGCGAGGGGGGACCCGCATGCCAAAAAAATTGGCGTGCGGGGCCCACACGCCAAAAAGAATTGGCGTGTGGGAACCACACGCCATTTTTGGCGTGTGGGAACCACACGCCATTTTTGGCGTGTGGGTCTCACACGCCAATTTATTTTGGCGTGTAGACCCTACACGCCAATTTTTTTTGGCGTGTAGGCCCCGCACGCCAAAAAAAAGTGGCGTGCGGGTTGGCGTTGGCGTGCGTCGTTGGCGTGCGTTTATCAACGCCCCCGAAGTGGGTCAAGAGGCGCATTCTGATTTCGTGTCGAAGGAGGGATTTGTTCGATAGAAGGTTGATTGCCGATGGGAGTTGCGGGGGCTCGGCGTCGGTCAATGTCATGGTCCAGTGGGTGTTCGGCCGGACCTTGTGACCTAGTTCGAACTGGTGTATGTTGCATCACCAAAAGAGATCAACAGTCGAAGAAGTTGACTGTCGAGCAACAAGATATAATAGGGAGAAAGATCTATAAACTTGTTGTAAGACTTAATTAATATACTTTCATGCGACCAACCCAACGTACAGATGGGGATTTGGTTGATCGAAGCGCAAAGGGGACTGGGAAATGAGTCAAAGATATTCTTCGAAGTAACTCGAGGATATCTTCGAGTTGAAGTATTCTCAAAGATAACTTCGAGACTAGCTTCGAGGATGCGATGTGAGTAATAAGTACTGGGCTCAAATCAGACTCGGATTTAATCAGGGTGATGACTGATTAAGGAAGGTAACGTAAAACAATATTATATTAATTAAGTCAGGAAAAGGGAATGTAGAGAAAAGTACAGTTGCTTTTATAGACAAATATTGACATGAGGTTTTCGTGTGAAGATGAGTAAGGAAAGTATATACTCGAAGTTGGATTTACACGAGTGATTGAAAAAATCAGATGAAAGCATAACTGATAATATGAAAATTGATTCGAGGATACAAATGGAAATTCCCAGGTGATATGAAGGGTAAGTGCAAGGCTTGATTGATAAGGTTAAGCGCCAAGCTGAGGGTCGAGGCATTTGAGCTAATCCGAGTTAGGGTTATTGGATAAGCGTCGAATAGCCGTCGAATCACCGGAAGGGGAAATCTTCGAGTCAGGGACCGGATTGGGTAATGAGGTTTGAATGTCCCTTTGATTAAGTGTCACGCATTTGGTCCTTGAAAGTTCGAAGTTGAGTCTTGCATTCGAAGTTTGATGCATAAGGAAATGCTGAGCCGGGTGTGGCTGAGACTGAGAGTTGCAGCGTGACATCCTCCCGGCCGACGAGGCTATACACCCTCGTTGGCCAGGAGGACTTCCTCCTGGCTGACGAGGTTGTATAACCTCTTTGGCCAGGAGGAAGTCCTCCTGGCCGATGTGGTAATCCATACCTTTTCACATACAATCATCAACAACTTACATTTCCTCTCACATATACTTCAGTATTATTACATAATCAGATTCTACATACAAAACTACCCCTAGTCACTCACTCAAAGTACCCCTGATTTCCCTTTGGTTCAGAAGTTATTAGCATTCTTAGAATATTACCACTTATAACCACATAACTTTACCAATACTACAACCCCATAGGATATTATACAAGGTATTGATTTATAAATATACAGTACATAAATAAAACACAGATATTACATACTTTTCTTTAGTTTATATCTTCTTTGGTATAAAGTTGTACAGCACAGTCATTCATATTACATAGTTACTTCTTCTGTCATTATCATCCTCTTTGGTTACTAGTCACATTATATTCCTTATATACATAGTTCTAGCTACATTGGCTCATCTTTCTTACACTATCACTACTCTCTTTTGGTTGTATACCTCTGAACACATTTCCCCTTTCTCTTTACTGCCAGGATCAGCCATCTTGTGCCCTTTGTATAAGTAGAACTCCCCTTAGTTCTATGGATAAGGCATGCACCCCCCCTTTTAGCAAAGTGCAGTTTACATTGACATTTACCTTTAAACCTTTTACATTTACTTTTGCATCAACCTTTACACAAATAACAATCATAACACATACCCCATACTCTTTCTCAGTGCTTTTCTCACTCCTCTTAAGGTCCCTGCCTCAGATTGATTAAACAACCTAAGTTCCCATTAGTAGCAGCAGTCTAAGGATTAGTAGAAATATAGCCACACCTCTTTTCTTTCTTTTTCTTAGTGAAACCCTTTCCCCTCAGCATTAGTCAAGAAGGGCAGCCTCATCAGCACCTGTAGCTTCAACATCTTCTATTTACTGGATTTGTTGTCTATTTCCCCTTTAAGCTCTTTCTTGATCCTTTAGGAGTTCCACAAGTGGTGTCCCAACAGTGGCCTTATTTCCTTCAGTTTTAATCTTTCAGTCTTAGTTTCCTGCTACTACACCAACTTACAATTTCAAATCAATTCTATCATACCTAATCCCTTCATTCCATTTCTAAGTGCATCATCTATAAATAAAACCCCTAAAAACATATCTTCCTGTTAGTTTCTCTACATATCACTTCCTTATCTCTCCACTTACTTTCCAACATGTCCAGCCCTCAACAATCCCCTTCCCTGAAAATCAGCAACAACCTAGGAGAAACCTCTGGCCTCACCCAAGGATCAGCCACCAACAACCTGGAACCTAGTATCACCAACAACCCCAATAACTCTAGGCCTGCTGCTCCATTCCAACTGGCCAACCCTGGCTCATTCACCCACTACAGAAATAACCCTGCAAACTCAGAAAGCTCCCACTTGGGAGGATCCAGGCATCAGTCCCCAACCCAGCAAGCCTCAGACAGAATGAACAGCCACTTTTTGGAAAGAGAAGCTGTAATGCCCAAGTACCAAGGACCAACCAAAGCTGTCAAGATTAAACCATTGGACAAGGAACTATATTTTGATGGAACAAATATGCCTGTGGAGAAGTTCATTAAAAGGTATGAGAATGCTGGATCAGCTGATGGAGCTTCCTCTAGGGACCTGGCCATGCAAATTATTTCTTTTCTCAAAGGGATGGACTTAAAGGATGAAGTAGAGGAGATGACTGGCCATGAGGACTTGGATTGGGAGGTCTTGAAGAAACAACTCTTGGCCAGATATGGATCACCTCTTCCCCTGGTGAAGTATACCAAGCAGGACCTAAAGAAGCTCAACTACTCTACCATCCAAGCTGGAGGAATCAAGACCCTGGAGGAATTCAAAACATTCAGGACTAAGTATGAGGTAATAACTAACTATCTTTTCAGAATGGGACAGACATCACATGTGGAGGAATCTAGGGAAATCTTATTGGACTCACTCAGCCCAGAATTGGAATCTTCAGTCACCAAGGAACTCATCAGGGACAACAAGATGCTAGCCTCAAAGGATGGAGGTGATATTCTTCCAAATACCCAGGTCCTGGTCACCTACATACACAGGGAGGTTCAGTCAGCTTCAGTAATGGAAAGAAGGAAGACATCCAGGAAAGATATCAGTCAGGAACCAGTCAACACACCTTCTATAGCCCCACCAGTCAAACTCCCACCTGTATACAAATCGCCAGCTCCAAATACCTCTTATTCCACAGATCAGAAACTGGACTCCCTCATTAAGCAATTTGCAGCTCTCACTGCTGGAAAATATGCCCCACCTCATTTCTCTGGAAATCCTTCTGGACAAGCATATGGACCAAGGAACCCAGACTTCAAGTGCTTCTACTGCTTCCAACCAACCCACACAATCACCAGATGCAGTCTTTTAACCTATGATGAATCAGTTGGATCAGTTCTAAAGGATGGAAGAGGATTCAAACTTCCAGACAGCTCACCAATTCCCTGGGATTCCAGCAGGCCAATCAAATCAGTTGTGGATAAATTTATCAAGGATTCCTCAGAGGCCAATACAGCATTTGGACATATATCTTCCTTTGGCCAACTAGAGGAAATGGACCCAGAAATCCAAGGATTCTATGAAGCAGACCTAGGGAAAAGGACTAGAGGAAACAAGGACCAAGAGGAAGAATCAGATAAAGGAAAGAGGACCAAGAAAGACCAGGAAACTTTAATGGACATGGATCAACAGGACTTACTCAGAATGGCTACCTCTTCCCCAGGCCCCAGTTCCAGGTCCCCTTCCAATCCTCAGAATACTAAAGTTAGGTTCCAATCCAGTGAAGAATCAGACAACCCACCCAAGGAAAAGGCCCCAAGGAAGACTTACTTGGAAACGACTCTGGCCAAAGAATACCCAGGAATGGAAGAAGAGACAGCAGGAAGGATTATGGAAACTATTGTACCCCTTACAGCAGGAGAAATATGCACCATAGCCCCAGGAGTGGTGGACCACATCAAGAAAAGGATCAGTAACAGAAGAATAGCAGTGGAACCTAATGTATCAGTATACTCAGCAGCAGTGGAAGAAGAGGATGAGGAAGAAAAGGATTCAGTCACACATTATTCCTGTCCACTAGGTTATGTCAAACTCACTATACATGGAAAAACCTTGGAGGCACTTTTGGACACTGGATCAATGGTCAACATTATACCAGACAAACTTGCCAACCATCTTGGATTGTTTATAACAGAAAAACAAATGAAGCTCAAAGGGATTGGAGGCCATCACACTGAAATAATTGGAATTGCTGAAAAGGTGGAAGTACTGGTGGGTAGAGTAACCAAGTTTGCTCATTTCTGGGTGGCCAGAGGAGGAGTCCAGTTCATAGTTGGAAAGCCCTTTTTAATGGACATATCAGCAACCATCAAATACAATGGACCTAGGGAAGAATCACTCTCAATAATGGAAAAAGGACAAGCTTACCTGGTACCAATCCTCCTGCCCACTCATCACAAATGGGAAACATCTCTTCCAGTCAGCATTGTCACCAGGGATGATTTGGACCAAGGGCAGAAATTCCATTTCCCAATATAGGGGAATGGGACCTGCCAAAACAACCATCAGAAAAATTATGCCCCTTCCTTTTCATAATCTCATATCACCTGTGCAGCAAAATATAAATCAACACAAAAAAAAAAAAAAAACAATATTACACCAGAAAAAACTTCAGGTGAACTGGGGGCAGGTGACGTGGAGTTAAACAGGCTGAATCTCTGCCGCAATTCCAGCATGACTCTGTTTCAATTTTGTCATGTGCTCATTCACACCTGAGGAGTGTGAGTAGGGCTGAGTACACTCATCCAGGAACACTCAGCCAGACTGAGTCCCTCAGCTGCGGTCTATTACATAAACTTTTGATCAAGCGATCCACAGGGGGCATCACTTCCAGCCGATCTGACCAGTCTATCCCAAAGGTTCACTCCGCTCTTCCAAACCAGGAAACCTAGAGCCACGTCGATCTACAGTCGGCCGATCTTTCCTACCCCTAATATCTCATCTTCAAGGCACATCTCAACCTCATCTACTTCAACTGCTGTCTCAGGATCGACTACCCTTGCTTCGAATAGCTATACCGTCTCTTCTTTGGATGTCGATCTCGTCGCTTTCGAGTTACTGTTTGCTGAAGTCGTTAGATACACTCAGCAACGGGTCGACGGGATTGGCGAATTTGAGAAAAAGTTGAGGCACTGATTTACTTATAAATGCCCATTCTGTTAATTTTATTGATTAGGGGAGAATGCTAACGGTTTGGATTTTGTCAAGGTAGATTGAATATATTGGGATATCAAGTTGGCAGTCGACTTCTATCATTGTTATCCCTGCGTGATGCCCTGTCAGGATCGCCTAACGCAATCAGTCTGAGTACCGGCAAGAGCATTAGTCTAGGTGGTGGTTCAATCAGTAGCGCTTCATCAGCTGTTCCGATCCGCTTGATACGCCTCGTGCCAGTATTAAGTTGGATTCATTCAACCCTTTGGAAAACCGTAGTGGGAAAAGCTGCAGATGTTCTGGTGAGCATCTTGTGATTCTTTATATATTCTCTGTATCCGTGTTCTTATCATGGAATGGGGGTTTTTTTTTTGGTTTTGTATCCTATCACTATCTATGGCCCTAGGAACACTCAAACGAAAACGAAGATGAGTATATGATATCTGATAACGATCTACTGATCACACGAGCAATCACCATTCCTAAAGACATGTCACAACTTAGCTGTGGAGCTTATATGGCCGGAATTGTCCCTGATCTGATCTTAGCATGCCAAACGGCAAAGACATACGCATTTTATGTGAAAGGATATATAAACATGAGTGAACAAAATGAGCAGAACCAATACATGACAACAGAGATGACGAGATTAAATTAGATAAAAGGTTAGTATCTTGAAGATGAGAATATAGACTGATGATCGATTTGAGGCGTGACAAGGAGAGAGAGAACATTAGAAAACGCTTGAAGACAGGCATCAACATTCTTGACTTTATACATGATTTCAAAGATTCTTTTGGAGGGTGTTTTGCTGATCTTTCAATTTGAATTGACTGTTGTCATTGAGTTTGATTTCTAGATCAATAGAAACAAAGAAAAAAGTTAATTTGACTCAATTAACCCACAAGAACGACGGAGTAAACATATACAAAAGATATCTCCATCGATTGAACTCATGTGCAATGGCAATTGGGGTTTGAAGTAGGCCTCCGTCAATTGAACTGTTTCTCCTTGGTTATTTTTACCATTTTCCCCCATGGGTTGAACGGATAAGATGATCCTAGATAAAACCTCATGTCTAAATGAGAAAGTGATCCCAGGGTATGAGACAACCATTTCGTTGGGGTGCGCCGTATGAGGGGCTGGTGGATATGTTGGACCAAAAAGACCTGATGAGCCAAGAGTTTAAAAGTGAAAATCAGTTATGTTGCCGCATTTGGTATTCAAACCAAGCTGACTTGGGATCACAAACGATGAATAACTCTTAGAGTAGCCCCAGGCTCATTCGGACCAACAGCATGTGAGATTGGCCGGTTTTGATAGTGAACCCATTCTTCCAAAGGAGGACAGGTACCGATTGTTCTTTCGTGTGGTGAGTGATGAGCTTCTATGAGTAATAATCGCTGATTGACCCCTTTGAACAAGAGACGGGTAGGCGGGGAGGTTATTGAAAGAGGATGTATCCTGTTGCCGGTTTCTAGATGATTTCAATACAACCTGTAAGTAATTAGAAGGAGAGCAAAATGAGTCTAACTGATCTAAGGGTGACTCTTACACTTGCTTCCCAACATATCTGGACTTGTTTAAATGTTCCTTGTTCAGATCGGAGTATGCTAAGTACGTTCCATAACAGCGAACCTGTTGGGTGAAAGCCAGTTGTTAAACTGTCAGAGTTCAACGAGGTGTGCTTGCCGATGGAAGGAGTTGTGGCTGCTGGAGTAAGCAAGTATGTGTTTATTTCAATATGTACATACAGTCTGAGGATCAGGTAATCAGGATTACATGTGGTGCACACATAAGTACATACATACACAGGTGAGCTGAACACAACTGAACCTGCTCATCTGATGAGTTTTACATTATTTTCAAAGCGGAGTACAGATGGAGATCAAGCTGGAGATGCCTTCACGTCACCTGTCCTCTAGTGAGCTAGGATTTTTCCTGGTGTTAGTACAAGTCAAATCAAATAAAATAAAATAAAATAAAATAAAATAAAATAAAATAAAATAAAATAAAATAAAATAAAAATAAAAAAAACTCACTAAATAAAGCAGTCACATCTTCCTGATACATAGGCAAAACCTTTCTTTCCCTCATTTTTTCTCATCACATCAATTTTTTTACGACGTCTTCTTCGACGATTGGCTCGTCCAGACGCGGCACCGCGTGCTACAGTACCGAGTACGATCCAGTTACGCGTTCACATTTCGAAAAAAAAAACCTGTTTGGGGGATAAAGATATTAAAAATAATCAGTAAACAAATTCTGAACTCGAGTTAACAAAAAAAATAGGAGGGACAAACGTGTAATGGACTTGTAAGTGGTATTCGTCGGCCGACTTGATGGCCAGAGGCAACCGTAACAACAGGAATATTGAAGAGGAGGTGGATATCATCGATAACAGCTGAGTAATGGAACAACATACTGATGGTTGTCAATCAGCGGAACAAAATGAATAAATAAATATTTATCAATGCAGTGTAGGGAGGTGGAACAACGGCCTCGTCGAAGCCTTTATAAAATCATCAACCCAATATATTCGACGCCGGTGAACGACCCGGGAATACGTTCTTGTATTCATTTTTTCTTTCCTTCTTTTCTCCTCTCCTCAGTTCCTTTGGCCTACAATACATAGTCAATGCCGGTGCACGACCCGGGCTTCTTTCTTTTCTTTATCTTTCATTTTATTCTTTGTTCCCCTGTTCTCTCCCTTGATTGTGCTTCTTACCAACAAAGAAGAACGGTTCGGTTTTAATCTCCGAGGTCGTTCTTCGACCCGGAGGAACGTTTCCTGCGCTTTGGAGACGCCGGCGATTCCGCGGATACAGTATCACCTGAACCCCGCGTCCACTCTCCGCGCGGATTCACCTTTCATTTCCGCTTGCACCCCTCACCTCGCTGGAGAATCAAGACCACGGGCGTTGATAAACGCACGCCAACGCCAGCCCGCACGCCATTTTATTTTGGCGTGCGGGGCCTACACGCCAATGTTTTTTTGGCGTGTAGGGTCTAAACGCTAAAATAAATTGGCGTGTGAGACCAGCACACCAAAAATGGCGTGTGGTTCCCACACGCCATTCTGTTTTGGCGTGTGGGCCCCGCACGCCAAAGAAAATTGGCGTGTGGGACCCGCACGCCAATTGTTTGGCGTGCGCTCCCACACGCCAATTGTTTTGGCGTGCGCTCCCACACGCCAAACGATTGGCGTGTGGGAGCGCACGCCAAACAATTGGCGTGCGGGTACCACACGCCAATTGTTTGGCGTGTGGGGGGATATCGCATGCGATATCCCCATACACATAATACATACATGTATTATGTGTATGGGGATATACATATCCATGGGCTCGCTCACGTAATCGAATGGTAGGGACCATTCGATTACGTGAGCGAGCCCGCCGAGTCTGATTCCTTTCAGGAATCAGACCGTTGGTCTGGTTGTTTTCAACCAGAACGACCACGAATTCAAGCAACACCACCGATTAAAAAAAAAAATGTGAGTAACAAAAAAAAAAAAAAAAAAAACACAAAAAAACACAAAAAAAAACAAAAAAAAAAAAAAAAAAAAAAAAAAAAAAAAAAAAAAAAAAAAAAAAAAAAAAAAAAAAAAAAAAAAAAAAAAAAAAAAAAAAAAAAAAAAAAAAAAACAAAAAAAAAAACAAAAAAAAAAACAAAAAAAAAACACAAAAAAAAAAAAAAAAAAAAAAAAATGAGAAACAAAAAATGAGGAAAAAACCCCAAAAAAACCAACAAAAAGGGTTTTGTTGGGGTTTAATTTTGTGGAAAAGCCCACAGGCCCAGGGCTCCAAGACCCAACTGGCCCAAAGACAGGGCCCAATGGCCGTAAGAAGGGGCCTGCCTCTGCCCATCACCTCCCGTGGGACCACAGGCCCACTTTGATGCTCCAAAGGGCCATTCTTTGCCATCGCCAGCAAAGGCTTGCTTGCAGTTTGTCACAATGTTCCGATCAATGTGCCACATGCACAAGTTCGCGGTTGCATTCGGAAAGTGCTTTCAGATAGCATTACACAGTGCCGATTCCCTGTCTGTCACAAAGATCTTTGGCGCGTGGTCAGCGTCCCATATAGAACTATGGGTATCACACAGGCACCGGAGTACAGTCAGTTGCTGATGAGAATAGGTGATTAGTCAAATATACCACCCACTTCAACTTATCAAGAGCCCATGAGTAGGCCTCATTCTTCTCGTTTCGCATCAAACAAAAACCAATCAAAAAACTGTGATTGGTTTCAGTTTGGCCAACCACATGCAGCAGGGGGTAGTTTGTCAGGTTCGTCTTGTGAGTGCAGTCAATGTTGACCACATGGTGGACCCTGCGAGCAAGAAGCAACGATCCTGGGTGCGCAAACCACAAGTAAAGGAGCTTGCCGTCTGTGTCGTAAACGTCCTCGTGAGTCCAATTGGATTTGTTGAGGCAACGTAGGAGGTACTTGATTGGGGTGTTGCCAGCCCTCTTCTCCGCCCTCAGTGCCTGCTTTGTGTTGTATATCGTCCTGTTGGTTACAAACCTTCCCTCACTGCTAGTAAGGAGTCTAGCAATTGCCTGGGGTTGCATTCCAAGAGACAATAAGCGAGCAACCTCAGTTTGGCCTTTGACAGAGAGCTTCTTGTGGATGACTACATGTTCCAGATCGATTGGACCATGATTTTGCTCAATCGTCCTTTGGCATCGGAGTTCCCATGGTGCATCCTTGAGTTTTACTGAAGTCGTTTTGTGGCCGGATATTTTGAAGCAGCACCCCAGTTGCTTATTCCTAGACTCTCGAAACCGGATAGCATCAACTGAGGTTTGGTCTTCCCCGGCAACTGTGCATGCAAAGTAGATGTTCTTGTCCCGCTTGGAAGCACAAACTTTCAGAGCGTAACCATGCTCGTGGGCCCATGTGGTGACAAAGTGTTTGAGATCAGTGACACATGTGAAAAGGAATTCGGGTGGTGCATCCATTGCATCTGGAAACACAAGCAGTTCAGCCAGTCTGCCTCAAGTGGGCGAATTAAGAAACTAGAAGAACTTACTGCCAACTGAATAATCATAAGATTGTACATCTTCAGATTTCATCAACACTTTATGCGGTTGATTGGCGGCGGGGTAACATTGCGGGGGCCAGCGGTGAACGTCCTAAAGGATTGAGCGGGTATACTGGAAGATTGACTAGGTAAACATGAGGTCTTGGTCAGATGAAAACAAGGTGGAGAAATATTTGAAGACTCACCTTCAGCCACAGTTTGAGGGACTTGAGGGCTGAAAGTTGCAGGGGGAAACGGTTGAGGGCTGGGTGGTGCAGGGTGATACCTGCCGGGAGATGTAGCCGTGACGCTTGGGTATTTTTACTGGGAGATTGTGCAGGTAAACATTAGTTCTTGGTAAGATGACAAACAAAGTGGAGAAGTATTTGAAGACTCACCTTCAGCCACAGTTTGAGGGACTTGAGGGCTGAAATTTGCTTGGGGAAACAGTTGAGGGCTGGGTGGTGCAGGTTGATACCCGCCAGGAGATGTAGCCGTGATCCTTGGGTATTTGACTGGGGAATTGAGTAGGTAAACAGTAGTTCTTGGTAATATGAAAACAAAGTGGAGAAGTATTTGAAAACTCACCTTCAGCCACAGTTTGAAGGACTTGAGGGCTGAACGTTGCTGGGGGAAACTGTTGAGGACTTGGTTGTGCAGGTGGCCAAATTTGAGGGCTAAATGGCGCAGAGGAGGTTATTTCCCCCAGAGATGGCTGCATATCTTGCATGACAGGTATGGAAGGGACTTGATTGTCTGCGGCGGAGCGGGCACTGATGGTTGGCCAACGGGGAAATTGTGAGAGGTTGGCAGGCCTTGGAAGTGAGTGGGTCCAAGAGTGAATGGGTTGGCCGGGTGGGACAATGGTTGGGGTCCCGGCTGCCAGTAGTTTGAGATTTGTGGTGCTTGATGGGATTGCGGAAACGGATGGGATGGTGGGGCTTGAGTTATATGAGGTGGTGCGTAGAGGGCTGGCTGAGCCAGATAGGATGGTTGGGCTGGATCAAGCTGATAGGTAGAGGCTGGAGGTCAATTGTGATAGTGGGTGAACTGAGGCAATTGTACCTCATATGGGCGGAACACAGGCTGCGCTACGGGGTGGGCTGGGGGGACAGGGTTTGGCTGGATTGCCAGTCTGTAGTTGTTGTCTTTGAAGCTGTAGGTGGCTGGGTGGGCTGAGGGGACAGTAAGGGGCTGGGGGGCTTGGCCATATTGGTTGCTTGGGTAGCCATAGTTAGTTGCTAGGTGGCCTGATTGATTGATTGGAGCTGCAGGTTGGCCAAGCACGTGTGAATTTCCATACGCAGAGGTTTGATTTTGATACATGTTGCCAAGTGGGGCGTGAGGGTGATGGTTGGGGTCAACCTCATAGAATCCGTATGGGCGTGGAGGCTGATTGCTTGAGGAGTTGTAATGACCAGTGTGAGACATCGTTTGCTGGTGATTTGGTGAATTGTGCGGAATCTGTTTGGATTTGAATGGGAGAGTTTGTCAGCACGTGTTACTATATTTACGGTGAAAAAAATAGAAATAGGAAGAGTTGTGTTTGAGATGGGCCCATTGGGCCACATTTGGGGGGGATGGTGTGCGTTGGGGGCTTATACGGGGCCCTTTGAGCTGCCTGGGGGGTTTGAATGGCCCCTTTGAATGTTTTATTGCCCCTTTGGAGCATCAAAGTGGGCCTGTGGCCCCACGGGAGGTGATGGGCAGAGGCGGGCCCCTTCTTACGGCCATTGGGCCCTGTCTTTGGGCCAGTTGGGTCTTGGAGCCCTGGGCCTGTGGGCTTTTCCACAAAATTAAACCCCAAAAAAAGCCTTTTTTTTGGTTTTTTTGGGGTTTTTTCCACGTTTTTTATTTCTCTTTTTTTGTTTTTTTTTTTGATTTTTGATTTTTTTTTGTGATTTTTTTTTTGATTTTTTTTTTTTTTTTTTTTTTTTTTTTTTTTTTTTTTTTTTTGGACTTTCAGACTCACCGCTTTTGTTGATCGAATCGGAGAGCGGTGGGCGGTGTTTGTTGTGGTTCTGGTTGAAAAAACCAGGAAGTAAGCGAGCCCCAGTCCGGAAACAGACTCGGGCTCGCTCACGTAATCGAATGGCCCCTCCCATTCGATTACGTGAGCGGGGGATGTGTATATCCCATACACATCATACATACATGTATTATGTGTATGGGGATATACATATCCATCCCCCCGCTCACGTAATCGAATGGGAGGGGCCATTCGATTACGTGAGCGTGTGAGACCCGCACGCCAAACAATTGGCGTGCGGGTCCCACACGCCAATTTTCTTTGGCGTGCGGGGCCCACACGCCAAAAAAAAAATGGCATGTGGGAACCGCACGCCATTTTTGGTGTGTAGGCCCCGCACGCCAAAAAAAAATGGTGTGCGGGCTGGCGTTGGCGTACGCTGTTGGCGTGCGTCTATCAACGCCCTCCTACCACTAGCTGTGGAATGAACCCAATAATAATGCAATATGTTTTTGTTCAAGAAGTCTCTTCAAGATTTAATAGTAAAGACTGTGGATTGCCAACAAACTTATTAAGCTTAGCAGCTCCCCAGGGCCCTTGAGGATACCCATTTATCCTGACTTGAGCCATGGAAAGTATGTTGGGATGGAATATGGGCGTTGATAAACGCACGCCAATGGGCGCACGCCCACGCCCATCGCACGCCAATAAAAAAAAAGGTCTGTTGCCCGCACGCCTTTTTTTTATCGGCGTGCGGGCTGCACGCCCATCGGCGTGCAACACTTCAGGCGTGCGGTCGCACGCCCTGCCCGTTCAGAAAAGGGCGTGCGAACCGCACACCCTTTCTATGTGTATAGGCAGGGGCGTGCCCCTACCTATATACATAGAATTGGCGTGCGGGCTTGCACGCCGATTCTATGTATATAGGTAGGGGCACGCCCCTGCCTATATACATGCTGATGTTATGCGTACACAAGAATGTACGCATGACATCAGCTCCGGTCGAGGAATACAGCCTCCTCGACCGGAGGGATCCCGGTCAAGGAGGCTGTATAACCTCCTTGACCGGAGGGAATCCCTCCGGTCGAGGAGGTTGTACAACCTCCTTGGCTGTAGGGACTCCCTCCGGCCGGGGAGGTTGTACACCCTCCTCGGCCGGAGGGATCCCTCCCGGTCGAGGAGGCTGTATAACCTCCTTGACCGGAGGGAGTCCCTCCAGTCGAGGAGGTTGTACAACCTCCTTGACCGGAGGGATTCCCTCCAGTCAAGGAGGTTGTACAGCCTCCTTGACCGGGAGGGATCCCTCCGGCCGAGGAGGTTGTACACCCTCCTCGGCCAGAGGGATCCCCCCCGCTCAAGGAGGTTGTACAACCTCCTCAACCGGAGGGATTCCCTCCGGCCGAGGAGGTTGTACACCCTCCTCGGCCGGAGGGATCCCCCCCGGTCGAGGAGGTTGTACAACCTCCTCGACTGGAGGGAATCCCTCCGGTCGAGGAGGCTGTATACCCTCCTCGACTGGGAGGGATCCCTCCCTGTCGAGGGGCTTGCAGTCCTCCCCGGCAGGCGTGTGGCTGCACGCCTGTAGATGGGCGTGCGAACTGCACGCCCATCTACGGGCGTGCCCGCGCCCAAGATAAAAAAAAGGCGTGCGGGTTGCAGGCCTTTTTTTTAAGGGCGTGCGCCGATGGGGGTGCATTTATCAATGCCCATGGAATATGTGTAATGTCCAATATATTACCGTCCCAAAAAGTATGAGAGATGATTGGTAGTCTTGTTGTCTCTCACTGGTGATAGTCACATAATTATCACACTTACAAGCAGATTAAGATGTTAATTATCTCCAGACTGACTGTCACAATGCCTCTAGTAGGATTAATGTTTACACCTACCTACACATGCTTTGGGAACTGATTATAGTTTCCAATCACAAAATAAAATGAATGATAAATGGTTCTTTCATTGCAAAGTCAGTAAAATCCACATGCCACTCCATGGCAATGAATTGAGAGGTATAACAGGTAGAATTGAATTTATTATCACTATCTAAGCTAACAAATTGCATCATGCAATTGTATTCAAATATTTGTGAAAATGATCATTTTTATTTTGAGGCTTCAGAAGGTTCAGGAAATTGAATATTTCATTGGGATCCATAAATGGTGAGGATTCCCCAGAAATTAAAAACAAAAAGATAAACCAGAATATTAAAAGTGAAGATTTGTGTTGAACAGTAATACAAAATTGATAGAGATGAGAAAGGATCATTTTTGCCCTGGCAGAGACTCAAAACTGAGATAAGGCATTGAGAATGATACATATTATCCTTTGATTTATGGATCCTGATTCCTCACCATGAAAGCTGGTTTGATTACCACAGTGAGGAACTTGTGTGTATTGGTCTAATAATTTTGTTTAGGTGGAGAAAGAGATGTTAATTTTATCAAGATTTACCAGTGAATTCTGACCCTTGCTTGTTCAAGCGGGCCAATTTTCCTCCATTTTTCTTGTAATTTTCTTCCTATAAGATCCCAACCATCGGATGTTGATGAAGCAAAATCTAATTTTTGATGTATATTATTTGTGTTATAATTTAAACAAAAAACTCATTCTCAAACTGTTGTACAGATCCAGAGGCGTCAAGCCATCTGGTGTTCCCATCTTGATACTATTCCAGCTCTAACTGACACTAACCATCAACAAGGAATTTATGATATGAAATAGGAATGGACCATTTTCAATCTCATGTGTGGGGACAGCAGCCAATGATAATGATGGTGAATGCTTAACAGGTGGAACCATCATGACATAAATCTTGGTTGTCTGAAGGGGGGGGGACCTAGTGAGAGTATAATGAGTAGTGTTGGGATAACTTGGGTTTGTTTTGATCAGCAGTGATTGAAAACTTTTTCAAACAAGATAGCATGAACTGAGACACCAGGCCTTCATAGAGTATGAGATTACACAACTGGATAGATCTTTGGAAGATTGTTTGTCAAGTCACGTGAAAGATTCTGGAAGAAGGTTCCACTGGTAAAGTGTTGTTGCAATACAGTAAAAATGAATATGACTGAATTAATTTTGTGAAGACATACAAGCATTGATTATTCGCTGGGAAATAAATTCTGTGAGAATCTGACAGAAATGAATGGAACCATGAATGTAAGCTTTCATTTAAGTTATTAATTTTTTGTTTGGGATACTTCCCTTGCTAAAGTTCAAGGTAAAATGGTATGGTTCAAGGTACATGTGGGAATTATGCTATACCATGGTGACAATGTGAAGATTAGAGATGTAGGGTTGGGCAGGCTTGTAATTTAAGTGAATGATTTACTTCTTGAAAGCTCATGTGAAACATATTGTAGTTATGATAGAAACCTGCCAGATGTGATTCATCATGCAACAATGAAAGACTAGAAAACCTTCACACAATGAAACATTGCCATTCAGTTTTGGAAAGGGTAGGAGAATTGCAGATGACTGGTGGAGAGAAATTTTCAACATGAAAGGAAAGCAAAAAAAGAGTGATGTTTGTTTCATGGGTGCATTTGCTTGTAATATGTATGGGGATTGATATATATTGAAATAAATATGGATATAAATTACAATATATAGTATGAATATGGGTCATGCTTGCCAGATGAATGGATATAGTCAATATGGTGATTGAGTTAAAGAGAATAATTTTGCATTATTACACAAAATTATAACAGGTTTGTTTAGAGATGAGTAGACCAAATTGGGCAATCCCTGGTCAAAGAAAATTCTCAGATTGGTGAACATGGCTCTGCATGACATAATATGATATTGCATTCAAACTGAAAGCTCTAAAGCATTGAGATTGATGAGTGGAAGGTGTCATGATTATGAAACAAATTTACTGTTTCCAGGCCAATGATTCCTCCCAATCTGTCTAGAAATTGTAAGAGAGCTTAATTCATTGGAAAGCAGCATTAATCCAATACGATTTATTTGACTTGGTTGAAGATTGGCTGTTACAGTCATGAATCAAATTGATCTGTAATTGGATTGGCAATATTGGGAAATAATGAGCAATGTGATTTCCCCAATGATGTGTTAGCAGGAATTGAGCCCAGGCTGTGGTATGCTTCAGAATTGTGGGGAGTTGGTGGAGTATGAGAAAAGGTTACCTGATTTCCATGCACTTGAAAATATGATACAATATGATGGCACCCATGTGAGTGAACATTGGCCATTGGCTGTAAAAGTGAAGAATTATAATGGGGAGAGTTTGGGGATAGTAGCTTGTGGAAATGAGGCAGGTATTCTGTTTGTAATTTAGGGTCTATTGTATGAAAGATGATTTGATTATGGTGGTTGGCCAAAAAAAGGCATGTTGATGATCAGTTGGATTAGCTAAGTAAAAAAAAATACTTGAATAAAAAAGAGCCACTGTTACCTGGGGCAAACCATGATAAACATATAAGAGCAGTATGAACTATGTGACCCTAGAGGCATGGGAGGAGAGGAGGCCAAAGAGAGAATGCAGGGTGAGATAAAACTGTTGCAAATCTGTATATCCAGGATGTGTCATCAAAGCATCCAAGTTTGTGTTGATCTGAATGCCAAAATCCAATGTTTCTCCGTTTACATGATTTCATGTGACTGGAAAGACAGGACAATCCATGTGTGTATCAATACCAAAATTGGACAGATGATGAATGGATGTTTTTGGTTGGTCCATGTGAGAATTGATGAGATCTATGTGGGTTATGGAGAAATTGGGTTGTATAACTGGACATGTCAACCTGAGTGTTTTACAGTGGTCCTTATCCGGTGGTAGTCTGGCATGATCATTGTAGCCAAATACTATGATAAATAGATATGGATTTCTGGGTTAAATTGTGGGGGAAACATGTAATCTGAATCAAGCCACAAAACATGTATGGGAGATGAGAGGAAGACAGTAAAACAAGAAAATAAACTATTTGGGGATTGATCTTTGGTGTTTACACAAGGTAGCATCATGAATGACTTGTTGGCTCTTTCCTTTTAAAGCAAGAGCAAAATTAGCCAGTTTTTTGTTAATTTGAAAAGAGCAACCACTGCCAGCATAATTGCCTAGGATGAAGTCATCCCAGTTAAACTGGGATGCACTCAACCAATTTAAACTTGGTTGAAATCAACTGATGAAATATAAATCCAAGGGACCCCCCTTGGTTTTATATTGCATTGGTTGAGGTCAACCTACTTTAAATTGGTTTTTTGCATCCTAGTTTAACTGGGATGAACTCAACCTAGGCAATTATGCTGGCAGTGAACCAAATTGGGTCCAGGAATGAAGATGTGGCTTGGGAAGATGAGGGGGAGGTTTAGTGGTGTGGTGTTCAAACTGAGTGGTTTGCCAAACCAGTTCTACAATACCATTGGCATGGACAAAGTCAATGAGATAAGGGTGCCGTGGAAATAAAAAGCCATGTCCCTCTTTGGAGTGAGGAGGGGGAATAGGTTCACCAGTCTTTCTATCAATAAAGGAAAAGATACCATATGTCCAACCATTGAGATCACCACCATCTTGATGGGCTTTGTTGTAAAAATTGTCAAATGTGACTGAGACATTGGAGGCAAACTTATACTCAACCTGGGTCTCCATCCTCATTTCAGTCCATTCCTCCTGACTCCAATTGGGTATTCCATTTTCAGACATGATTGATTGGTTGTCTTGGTACGCACTAGAAGAGAGGGATTCCATCTGGCGGGCAAGGAAGTTTTTGTGAGATTGGAGGGTCTGCCAAAGCTGGTTGTCCTTGGCCTCTTGTTCAGGGGTTAATTTATTTTGTACATATGTGCCTAGAGGGATGCATGACAGCATTAGTAAATGGAATGCAGATTGAAGGGAATTGAAGTTACATACTGTAAGGATCACGTTCTGATCCTTCACTGTCCGTTGGATAGGCACTAGCAAGGGAGCTCAATAGCTCCGGAGAAGAAGTTCTAGTACCAAAGTAGGATGAATTGCTGTCTAGACAGGAGAGAAGGATCTCTCTGTTAGTATCTACAAGTGAGTAAATGAGAAATAGGATTGAGAAGAGAAGGAAAGAAGATAAAGTACTTACCTAGACAGGAGAGAAGGATCTCTGCTGTCTAGGCAAAGGGAAAGGTTGAGACTAAGTATGGAACGGAACTAGGCTTATGTAATCTAGTGACATGTTTGTGTAAGCCTGTGAGGAGCAGGGCTTACACATACCTCCAGATTTGTTCTTGTCAGAAGCACAGAGGAAGCCAATCATACGCATCTCCCCACCCAAGCGTTGGGAGTTCATCATGTTTGTGGGTCTGTGTTGCGCCATTTGATAGAGTGTTTTGATGACATCAGATAGTTGTTGGAATGTAGGGGTTGGAGGTCTGATGTTGAAGGGGTGGCGCTCAAGGATAAAGTGGGGAATCCCACCAGAACTGGTCATGAGGTTACGCGGACGGCTGTAGTTTGGCAGGATCTGAATGGGCTTGGTTGATTTGATTTTGTTGAGGGAGATGGAAGTTGGAAGGATCCAAACGTCATTGCTGCAATCCAGCTTGCGGTGTAATCTGGCCATCTTCTTGTCAGTTCAAGAGGCATGCATGGTTGGTGGATGTTGAGACGTGGAGGCTTCAGAAGGTTCTGACAGTAGGATGGGCGAAGAAACCACACATGATCACTTACAAAGTTGGTGATTAAGGGCCATGCGCCCATCAATCAGACCAAGATTGCCCAGGGCCAAGGGGCTTGTGGATGGTGGAGTTGATGGGCGGTCCTGGCTTGAAGGATGGACCACACATCCCCCTTTATAATCCTGGTGATCAAGGGCCATGCGCCCATTGAGAGCACCAGGATTACCCGGGGGGAAGGGGCCCGTCCTGATCTGAGCTCGCAATTGATTTTGACGCTTGGTGCGGGTCATTGGTGTTGGATACAATGAGGGAGGTGGAGCTGTGAGATGGTGAATGTGAAATTTAAAGAAATCCAATCAGCTTGTTGTTCAGATTTTTGAGTGAGTGAAAAGAATGGTAAGGTTAGAGAAGACATTACTTTAGTCGAATTGGATTGGGCTGGAAAAAACGCCTTGGTATCTGAGTTGGCACAGAATATTGAGATTCACCAAGTGGGGGCTGGTTAAGGTGGTTCATCAGCATATCAAGGAGTGACTTGCTCGAGGTGGGAAGAGACATGGAAATTCAGGGGCAATGCAATGTACCGGCACAAGGAGTGTTGTGGTTCTAAACAAGCAAGGGAGAATTGACACAGGCAATGAGCAATGTGAATCGGGACGGCTTGCTTACAAATATGAACAACAGGCTGTGTGTGATGTCTAGGTCCTGAAAGCAATCGGCGAATGGGGTTGTTGGTGAAGAGGAGCTGTTGTGGTGGGAAGCGGTGAGTAGAGGTATGGAAGGGTATTTGAAAGATATTGGTGGATGAACAAACCTTGGTTGATGTGTATCTGACGGTGACGTTATGATTGGCAACGGTGGATCTAGCACAGAAGGATTGAGAAAACAATTGTTGAGGGAGGTCAAGTCAGGTTGTGTTCACAGTGGTGCGCAAAATGGTGGCTGAACGGCTTACAATCGTTCAAGACAGCGTTTGGATGATTGGTGGATGGAGGTGGTGTGAATGAGGAGGTCAATTTGATTGATGCAATTCGTTCATAGATGTAAATCAATTCGGTTGGTTAGGGTGATGTGAACGATCAGACAAGATTTGATTTGATCGTTTGAGTACTGTGTTGTGAACAAGCAGATGAAAGGCTCAGTAGAGGTTGATTTCAAAGAAAACAAGGCAGACATTATCGAGGAGGCCAATGTGAATGAAGAAATGCTGACAGGATCATCCAGCGATGAATTGGAGCCTGAGGCTAGAGCGGTTGGAACAATCAATCAACAAAACGATCTGGATGAATGTGTATTGAGCATGAGCGAGTGATAGAACAATGGTCAGTATGTGAACTGAGCAAAGAGGGGAGGCTCCGGACGGGTTGGAAGGGTGAAATGCAGCAAATGGGACTTACTGTGGCTCAACAAGTTCACCGAGGCTATCGGTGAGAACGATCCAAACAATCCACCAAAAAACAAAAATATGATGTGTGCAAATACACACGATACCTGCAGATTGAAAAACAAAAAGTGATTGATTAGTGATGATAGAATGAAGGAAGGGAGATGAGCTTGAGTACCTGATAGTGAGGATGATGGAGGTCACGAGGTCGGATGTGTATCTGGAGCAAGTTCATGTTGAACAGAAACGATGGATCAGGGAGACCACAGGGAGGGATGTCACAAGGGTGTCGAATTGAAGCACTTGACACAAGAGGTGGCAGGTGAGGTGGGAAAAAAACACTGTGCATGTGAAAATTACACATCACTGATTTAGAGCTATGTCAAATGGTCAGATCAATATTTGTGACCAATATACACCATCAAGGAAGTGTGAAAAAAGCTGGCTGACTCATGGAATGGGGAATTGATGGGCAATGCAAGCCATATTAATTCAAAACATTTGATTTGGTCACAAATAATAAATGAAAACGGGTGGGAATGGGGTTTGGTATTGTTGTGAGCCTGGGTCTCTTGAGTGAAAACAGCACACAAGGAAAAGGGGGAATAAGTAATATAATTACTTAGTAGGAAAAAATGTAGAACTAGTATAATGATAATAAAAAAGATCTTACATGATCTGGGAGCTGCCAAATGAGTGGTCAGCCTCTTCTTCCACAACTGAAACTGGGTGAAGGGACCTGGTCAAAGGAACTGAGGCCAGCCAATCTTTTTTTGGTCAAAGAAAACTGACTCAAGGATTCTTGGGCGTTGATAAACGCACGCCAAGCGCGCACGCCAACTCCAGCCCGCACGCCAATTTTTTTTGGCGTGCGGGGCCTACACGCCCATTTTTTTTGGCGTGTAGGGTCTACACGCCAAAAAAACGGGTGTGTGAGACCCACACGCCAAAAATGGCGTGCGGTTCCCACACGCCTTTTTCTTTGGCGTGCGGGGCCCACACGCCAAAGAAAATTGGCGTGTGGGACCCGCACGCCAATTGTTTGGCGTGCGGGGCCCACACGCTCACGTAATCGAATGGCCCCTCCCATTCGATTACGTGAGCGGGGGGATGGATATGTATATCCCCATACACATAATACATGTATGTATTATGTGTATGGGATATACACACCCCCCGCTCACGTAACGAATGGGAGGGGCCATTCGATTACGTGAGCGAGCCCGAGTCTGTTTCCGGACTGGGGCTCGCTTATGGTCCTGGTTGTTTCAACCAGAACCACAACAAACACTGCCCACCGCTCTCCGATCCGAGGGCGTTGATAAACGCACGCCAAGCGAGGCCAACGCCAACCCGCACGCCATTTTTTTTGGCGTGCGGGGCCTACACGCCAAAAAAAAGTGGCCGAGGGTTACACGCCAATTTTATTTGGCGTGTGAGACCCACACGCCAAAAATGGCGTGTGGGTCTCACACGCCAATTTTTTTGCGTGTGGGCCGCGCACGCCAAATAAAAGCGAGCCCGAGTCTCCACACGCCAATTGTTTGTTTCCGGACTGGGGGCTCGCTACGTGAGCGGGCCGGCTGACGAGGTTATACAACTACGTGAGCGGGCCGGCTGACGAGGTTATACAACCTCGTCAGCCGGGAGGTCCCGGCCGACGAGGTTGTATAACCTCTCGCCAGGAGGTCCTCCCGGCCGACGAGGCTTACAACCTCGTCGGCCAGGAGGACTTCCTCCCGGCCGACCAAGGTTGTATAACCTCGTCGGCCAGGAGGAAGTCCTCCCGGGTGACAAACACTGCACTTCCTCCTGGCCGACGAGGTTGTATAACCTCGTCGGCCGGGAGGAAGTCCTCCCGGCCGACGAGGCTATACACCTCTCAGCCAGGAGGACTTCCTCCTGGCCGACGAGGTTGTATAATCAACGGGAGGAAGTCCTCCCGGCCGAAATACGCCTCGTCAGCCAGGAGGACTTCCTCCTGGCCGACGAGGTTGTATAACCTCGTCAGCCGGGAGGAAGTCCTCCCCGGCCGACGAGGTTATACAGCCTCGTCGGCCAGGAGGACTTCCTCCTGGCGGGCGAGGTTGTAAATCAGCCGGGAGGAAAAGGTTAAAAAAAAAAAGGTTGTAAAAACAAAACAACCTCGTCGGCCGGGAAAACGAAAAACGACGAGGTTATACAACCTCGTCGGCCGGGAGGAAACGAGGTTGTAAACCTCGTCAAATCGAAAAATTAAGAGGGGGGACCCGCACGCCAAAAAAAGAACGCCAAAAAAATTGGCGTGTGGGAAAAAAAAATTTTTTGGCGTGTGGGTCTCAACAAAACAAATTTTTTCGCACAAAAAAAAGTGGCGTGCGTTTACAACGCCCCCGATCCGAAAAAAAAGTCTGAAAAAAAAAAAAAAAAAAAAAAAAAAAAAAAAAAAAAACAAAAAAAAAAAAAAAAAAAAAAAAAAAAAAAAAAAAAAATCAAAAACAAAAAAATCAAAAAAATCAAAAAAAAATCAAAAAATGAGAAGTAAAAAAATGAGGAAAAAACCCCATAAAAACCAAAAAAAAGGGTTTTTTTGGGGTTTAATTTTGTGGGAGAAAAAAAGCCCACAGGCCCAGGGCTCCAACACCCAACTGGCCCAAAGACAAGGCCCAATGGCCGTAAGAAGGGGCCCGCCTCTGCCCATCACCTCCCATGGGCCCACAGGCCCACTTTGATGCTCCAAAGGGGCAATAAAACATTCAAAGGGGCCATTCAAACCCCCCAGGCAGCTCAAAGGGCCCCGTATAAGCCCCAGACGCACACCATCCCCCCCAAAAGTGGCCCATCTCAAACACACCTCTTCCTATTTCCATTTTTTTTCACCGTAGATATAGTAACACATGCTGACAAACTCTCCCATTCAAATCCAAACAGATTCCGCACAATTCACCAAATCACCAGCAAACAATGTCTCACACTGGTCATTACAACTCCTCAAGCAATCAGCCTCCACGCCCATACGGAGTCTATGAGGTTGACCCCAACCATCACCCTCACGCCCCACTTGGTGCATGTATCAAAATCAAACCTCTGCGTATGGAAATTCATACGTGCTTGGCCAACCTGCAGCTCCAATCAATCAATCAGGCCACCTAGCAACTAACTATGGCTACCCAAGCAACCAATATGGCCAAGCCCCCCAGCCCCTTACTGTCCCCTCAGCCCACCCAGCCACCTACAGCTTCAATGACAACAACTACAGACTGGCAATCCAGCCAAACCCTGTCCCCCCAGCCCACCCCGTAGCGCAGCCTGTGTTCCGCCCATATGAGGTACAATTGCCTCAATTCACCCACTATCACAATCGACCTCCAGCCTCTACCCATCAGCTTGATCCAGCCCAACCATCCTATCTGGCTCAGCCAGCCCTCTACGCACCACCTCATATAACTCAAGCCCCACCATCCCATCGGTTTCCGCAATCCCATCGAGCACCACAAATCTCAAACTCCTGGCAGCCGGGACCCCAACCATTGTCCCACCCGGCCAACCCATTCACTCTTGGACCCACTCACTTCCAAGGCCTGCCAACCTCTCACAATTTCCCCGTTGGCCAACCATCAGTGCCCGCTCCGCCGCAGACAAATCAAGTCCCTTCCATACCTGTCATGCAAGATATGCAGCCATCTCTGGGGGAAATAACCTCCTCTGCGCCATTTAGCCCTCAAATTTTGGCCAGCAACCAGCAACAAACCAGGTGAGTTTTCAAATACTTCTCTTTGTTTTCTCAACATGTTACCTACTCAATTTCCCCCAGCAATCTCCTGGCGTTGCACCACCCAGCCCTCAAGTCCAAATTTTCAAGTCCCTCAAACTGTGGCTGAAGGTGAGTCTTCAAATACTTCTCCACTTTGTTTTCATCTTACCAAGAACTAATGTTTACCTGCACAATCTCCCAGTAAAATACCCAAGCGTCACGGCTACATCTCCCGGCAGGTATCACCCTGCACCACCCAGCCCTCAACTGTTTCCCCCTGCAAATTTCAGCCCTCAAGTCCCTCAAACTGTGGCTGAAGGTGAGTCTTCAAATATTTCTCCACCTTTGTTTTCATCTGACCAAGACCTCATGTTTACCTAGTCAATCTTCCAGTATACCCGCTCAATCCTTTAGGACGTTCACCGCTGGCCCCCGCAATGTTACCCGCCGCCAATCAACCGCATAAAGTGTTGATGAAATCTGAAGATGTACAATCTTATGATTATTCAGTTGGCAGTAAGTTCTTCTAGTTTCTTAATTCGCCCACTTGAGGCAGACTGGCTGAACTGCTTGTGTTTCCAGATGCAATGGATGCACCACCCGAATTCCTTTTCACATGTGTCACTGATCTCAAACACTTTGTCACCACATGGGCCCACGAGCATGGTTATGCTCTGAAAGTTTGTGCTTCCAAGCGGGACAAGAACATCTACTTTGCATGCACAGTTGCCGGGGAAGACCAAACCTCAGTTGATGCTATCCGGTTTCGAGAGTCTAGGCATAAGCGACTGGGGTGCTGCTTCAAAATATCCGGCCACAAACCGACTTCAGTAAAACTCAAGGATGCACCATGGGAACTCCGATGCCGAAGGACGATTGAGCAAAATCATGGTCCAATCGATCTGGAACATGTAGTCATCCACAAGAAGCTCTCTGTCAAAGGCCAAACTGAGGTTGCTCGCTTATCGTCTCTTGGAATGCAACCCCAGGCAATTTCTAGACTCCTTACTAGCAGTGAGGGAAGGTTTGTAACCAACAGGACAATATACAACACAAAGCAGGCACTGAGGGCAGAGAAGAGGGCTGGCAACACCCCAATCGAGTACCTCCTACGTTGCCTCAACGAATCCAATTGGACACACGAGGACGTTTACGAGACAGACGGGAAGCTCCTTTACTTGTGGTTTGCGCACCCAGGATTGTTGCTTCTTGCTCGCAGGTTCCACCATGTGGTCAACATTGACTGCACTTACAAGACGAACCTGAACAACTACCCCCTGCTGCATGTGGTTGGCCAAACTGCAACCAATCACAGTTTTTCGATTGGTTTTTGTTTGATGCGAAACAAGAAGAATGAGGCCTACTCATGGGCTCTTGATAAGTTGAAGTGGGTGGTATATTTGACTAATCACCTATTCTCATCATAAACTGACTGTACTCCGGTGCCTGTGTGATACCCATAGATCTATATGGGGACGCTGACCATGCGCCAAAGGTCTTTGTGACAGACAGGGAATCGGCACTGCGTAATGCTATCTCAAAGCACTTTCCGAATGCAACCGCGAACTTGTGCATGTGGCACATTGATCGGAACATTGTGACAAACTGCAAACCAAGCCTTTGCTGGCGATGGCGAAGAATGGGCCAAATTCATGAGGCTCTGGCATGAGGTTGCACATGCCCCCAATGAGGACACCTGCAACTCAAAGTGGGCTCAACTGACACGGTACCTAGTCACTCGAACTAACGTCTACGAATACCTGTACAAGAACGTCTGGAGCGAGCGACAGAAGTTCATGAATGCGTGGGCCGGAATGACACCCCATCTAGGACATCTGACTTCGTCACGATGTGAATCTGCCCACAGCTGGCTGAAACCCATGTGACGTTGGCTAGGTGCAACTTTGCAACACTTTTCATTACAATTGCTGCAGCAGTGGACCAACAACTTGACACAGCCCACACGAACCTGGCACACGAGTTACAGAAGGGATTAACCGGACTACCAAATGCCTTCAAGTCCCTCAGCTGCAAAATCTCCTGTCATGCGCTCAAGTTGGCCTTGTCTCAGTACAACAAGTTCATCAAGATGAAGAAATCCAAGCCTGGGGATCCCAGCCTTCAATGCAAAGGTAATTTCCAGGCTGGCTTGGGCATTCCGTGTTCGCACACTATTGAATGTTTGGTCCAGGGGAAGGGAGATGTGGAGCCTTCTGATTTCCATGTCCAGTGGCATCTGGCCTATAACCCTGACGGTCCAGTGAGTCCTCCTGATGTATGACTTGTTCATGTCCCTCCTAGCTAATCTTCATCTATGTTCATTGCAGGCTCTTGATGAACCACTGTACGACTTTGACAACGATTTTGAGGATTTCAAGCAGGAGATCTTGGCGTCCCACCACCCCTCGGAGTTAGAAGCAACAATGAAAAAATTACGAAGGGTCCATGCAAACACACACGTGGTTCCGCTTGCAGAGCCTGATCCTATCCGAGTGAAACACAAACTGGAAAGGACGTGGAAGAAGAGAAAGGGTAGTGGGCGAGTTCAAAAGTGCGATGACACCCATGCAGAAATTGTGGAAGCGCAAATCCAAAAGGCGCAGGCAAGGAAAGCAAGACAGAAGGCCGGTGTATCAAAAGGAAAAGGGGGTAAGCGAAAGTCCAAGCGCGCGCAGGCTCCATTGGACACCTCAGCTTCTTCCTCTGGGGACCTGGATGAGCTACCCAGTGTGGAGACACTCATGTGTAAGCAACTTTATTGCATGTCTTTTTAAGAGGCTGATAACTGATGGACTTACTAAGCAGTCATGAGAAATCACCCCACGAGTTGGCAGCCTCACTATTGGGAAACGGAATTGGGGGTCTTCCAGTTCAGGAACATCACGGCGCAAGGAAACGTGGCAGCCCAAGTATGGTAGTATGGATGTATGTTGTAACAGATGAAGATTCTGATTCTGCAGATGCAGTTTCAGATGAAGATTCTGATGCCCCAGATGGGGAATCAGATGAAGAATCTGATGCCCCACATGGGGAATCGGAAGAAGAATCTGAGGCCACAGATGGGGAATCAGTTGCAGAATCTGACGCACAAGGTGGGCAATCAGATGAAGAAACTGATCCCCCAGTGGATTCCTCCTCATCTATTGAGATGCAGGTTGAGGAAAAGCTGCTGTCACCTCCAGAAGCCTCAAGAAAAGCCTCAAGCTCTCATGATCAGTTGCTGGGTGAGGCCAGGCTACATTCACCCCCGACAGCCAAGGTAAGTACTATAACTTTGACATTAGATTATCAGGGTCTGATTCCATTGTATGTTGCATAGGACCGGCATGTAGATGCTGAGGTTGCACCCAAGGCTGGCCGAACAAGACAGGGAATACCAACCCTGATGTTGCAGTGAGTGACTCAAGCTTGACACGGACAAGGAGGAATGCACTGACTCTAACTGATAACCAACTTCTCATCATTCTTGTCAGGCAGAGCTTCCACCATGGATCTTAAAATACCTGCATTCCACTTATAACCCTGCAGGTGATGGGAACTGTGGTTATGCATGTGTGGCACATGCATTGGCAGCAGATAGACCAGAGGGTCCCTACGCTAAGGCCAATGGGTGGTACCAAGTGCGAAAGGATGTGTTAGAATGTTGAGTTGCCTGTTAGTCTGCTACCATGATGTATCACCAGCTGAACCATGAGCACTACCAACCAACACCCTGGCAGTCACAAGCGTCTGTAGCCTAGTTGGTAAAGGCAGCACTCTAGCATGTGTCTCAGCTTAGCTGAGGTCGTGAGTTCGAATCTCACCAGACACATCTCCATTTTACAGTCTTTACATAGAAGAGATGGAAAAGAACAAGGCACATTGGACAAGATACCTTGGGGGGCCTTCAGAATTCGACCGCGCTTATGGACGTGTTCAGGTGACTGACCCACGTGGATCAGTCCCCATGAACAAATGGATGAGCAAGTTGGATGTGGGACCGATTCTGGCCAATGCGTATAACCGGCCATTTGTCTTCCTCAGCAGAACAGGCGGGAGCACCACATATATTCCCGCCACTGTTCCCCCGGACCCTGAACCGCTGCCAGCCCTCTTCTTATCATTTTTCAATGATAATCATTGGATACGTGTGATAGTCAAGCGGACCCCCACGATTCCCTTTCCTCTCCCTAAAGTCTCCCGGTTATTTCACAAGAGCCCAGCAGCTGCTTGGCTAGACTGTGTTTCCCCTTCCACTACTCTTCACTCATTGATACCTAAATGATTAAATTTACCAAGTTACTGCAAGTAACACTAATTATTATTATCCTTATTAATATTTACCATTCTTATTATTCTTTAATATTATTCCTTTAAGATCTCTAGTGAATATTATTGGTATTATTAATTCATCATTATGACTTTAAGAAGTGATAACATAGTATTATTAAACTACAATCTTTACAATAAATAATATACTTAATTTAAATATACTTAAATTAATAATACCTTGATTAACTAACACATGAATAATTCAGGCTACTCTGTGATAATAAATAATAGAGTGATAATATAGTATGATTAAACTACAATCAATCTTTACAATAAATGATATACTTAAATTAATAATACGTTGATTAACTAACACATGAATAATTCAGGTTACTCTATGATAATAAATAATACTTATAAGATGTGACAATAACAAATGACACATACGCAATGATAAGTTAGTATTTTATTAATATTAATAAAAGGGCCTTTAATATAATAAGGGCATTAATCAAAAAACCCCAGTTTTTTCCGCGTTTACACCCGCTTTTCTGCGCAGCTGCGGCTGCGCAGTGCACCCGGTTTTCCGCATTTACACCGGTTTTTTTTAATTGTTAATTTTAAGCAAATAGCACGTGGAGCGCGGCATTTGATGAACGTGACCTCCCCAATAATCCTCATTTGATATGTTATTTAAAACAAATACAATAAAATAAACAATTAAAACAAGGAATATAAACAAAACAAAACAAAACAAAACAAAAATATGGAGGGTGGCATTTTAAATAAGTAAAACAAGTAAACATTATTTATCAAAATTTTAAATTTATTTATTATACTTAAAGGGGTGTAGAACTTTGTGGTAATTTTTAATTTGCAAAAAAACTGTGTCTTCTATTTGTTTTGGCCAATCCACCCGGTTTTTTTTTAATTTAATTTTTTGCGGGCGGATTTTCATTATTTTTCAAAGTTCCAAATTTATTTCTCATACTTACAGGGGTTTAGAATTTTATGGTAATTTCTATTTTGCTAAAAAACCATGTCTTTTTTTTTTTTGTGGCCAATCCCGCCGGTTTTTTCATAAACAATCCTCACAGCTTAATTTCCAGGATTTCTCAACAGTTTAACATTTTTTAAACTTTTTCAAAGCACTTTAAGGGGTGTAGAATTTAATGTGACTAACAGTTTTTTTTTTAAATCACTGGTTGGATTTTTATGATTTTTGGACTCAATTTATTTCCAAACACCTTCACGTCTGTCTTTCAAGATATTCAGGGAGTTTTTAAATGGATTCATACACTTTAGAGGGTGAAGATTTCATTGGAAACAAATACTGATTATAAAATTAACTTCTTATCAGATTTCATGACAAAGAAATGGAAATACAATTATACACAGAGGTATGGTACATTGCATGATGCTTTGGAGTGTTACATGTTGTTTATTAAATAACCAAAAACCGGGTGTAAATGCGGAAAGCTGGGTGCACTGCGCAGCCGCAGCTGCGCAAGAAACCGGGTGTAAATGCGGAAAAACTGGGTTTTTTTATTAATGCCCTAGAATAAATGAAATGAATAAAATAAATAAATAAAATAAAAAGCAAGAGACATAATTGCAAGTTAATAATTTATTAGCACACAAATAATATGTATAAGAAAGACAAAACAAGGAATATAAACAAAACAAAACAAAACAAAAATATGGAGGGCGGTATTTTAAATAAGTAAAACCAGTAAACATTATTTATTTATCAAAATTTTAAATTTATTTATTATACTTAAAGGGGTGTGGAATTTTGTGGTAATTTTTAATTTGCAAAAAAACTGTGTCTTCTATTTGTTTTGGCCAATCCACCCGGTTTTTTTTTAATTTAATTTTTTTCGGGCGGATTTTCATTATTTTTCAAAGTTTTAAATGTATTTCTCATACTTACAGGGATTTAGAATTTTATGGTAATTTTCATTTTGCAAAAAAACCATGTCTTCCATTTTTTTTGGCCAATCCCGCTGGTTTTTTCATAAGAAATCCTCACAGCTTAATTTCCAGGATTTCTCAACATTTTCACATTTTTTAGGGCGTTGATAAACGCACGCCAACGGCGCACGCCAACGCCAACCCGCACGCCAATTTTTTTTGGCGTGCGGGGCCTACACGCCATTTTTTTTTGGCGTGTAGGGTCTACACGCCAAAAAAAAAGGGCGTGTGAGACCCACACGCCAAAAATGGCGTGTGGTTCCCACACGCCATTTTTTTTTGGCGTGTGGGCCCCGCACGCCAAATAAAATTGGCGTGTGGGCCCCGCACGCCAATTGTTTGGCGTGCGGGTCCCCCCTCGCTCACATAATCGAGTGGGAGGGACCACTCGATTACGTGAGCGAGGCCGGCTGACGAGGTTATACAACCTCGTCAGCCGGGAGGACTTCCTCCCGGCACGAGGCTGTATAACCTCGTCAGCCGGGAGGACTTCCTCCCGGCTGACGAGGCTATACAACCTCGTCAGCCAGGAGGAAGTCCTCCTGGCCGACGAGGTTGTATAACCTCGTCGGCTGGGAGGACTTCCTCCTGGCCGACGAGGTTGTATAGCCTTGTCGGCCAGGAGGACTTCCTCCTGGCCGACGAGGTTATACAACCTCGTCGGCCAGGAGGAAGTCCTCCCGGCCGGCGAGGCTATACAACCTCGTCGGCCAGGAGGAAGTCCTCCTGGCTGACGAGGTTGTATAACCTCGTCAGCCGGGAGGACTTCCTCCCGGCTGACGAGGTTATACAACCTCGTCAGCCAGGAGGAAGTCCTCCTGGCCGACGAGGTTGTATAGCCTTGTCGGCCGGGAGGACTTCCTCCTGGCCGACGAGGTTGTATAGCCTCGTCGGCCGGGAGGACTTCCTCCTGGCCGACGAGGTTATACAACCTCGTCGGCCAGGAGGAAGTCCTCCCGGCCGGCGAGGCTATACAACCTCGTCGGCCAGGAGGACTTCCTCCTGGCTGACGAGGTTGTATAACCTCGTCAGCCGGGAGGAAGTCCTCCCGGCTGACGAGGTTATACAACCTCGTCAGCCAGGAGGACTTCCTCCTGGCCGACGAGGTTGTATAGCCTCGCCGGCCGGGAGGAAGTCCTCCCGGCTGACGAGGTTATACAACCTCGTCAGCCAGGAGGACTTCCTCCTGGCCGACGAGGTTGTATAGCCTCGCCGGCCGGGAGGAAGTCCTCCCGGCTGACGAGGTTGTATAACCTCGTCAGCCGGCCTCGCTCACGTAATCGAGTGGTCCCTCCCACTCGATTATGTGAGCAAGGGGGGACCCGCAAGCCAAACAATTGGCGTGTGGGCCCCGCACGCCAATTGTTTGGCGTGCGCTCCCACACGCCAATTTTATTTGGCGTGCGGGGGCCCACACGCCAAAAAAAAATGGACGCCAATTTATTTTGGCGTGTAGACCCTACACGCCAAAAAAAAATGGCGTGTAGGCCCCGCACGCCAAAAAAAATTGGCGTGCGGGTTGGCGTTGGCGTGCGGGTTGGCGTTGGCGTGCGCGCTTGGCGTGCGTTTATCAACGCCCCATTTTTTAAACTTTTTCTAAGCACTTTAAGGGGTGTAGAATTTAATGTGAATAACAGTTTTTTTTTTTAAATCACTGGTTGGATTTTGATGATTTTTGGACTCAATTTATTTCCAAACACCTTCGCGTCTGTCTTTCAAGATATTCAGGGAGTTTTTAAATGGATTCATACACTTTAGAGGGTGCAGAATTTATTGGAAACAAATACTGATTATAAAATTAACTTCTTATCAGATTTCATGACAAAGAAATGGAAATACAATTATACACAGAGGTATGGTACATTGCATGATGCTTTGGAGTGTTACATGTTGTTTATTAAATAACCAACAACCGGGGTGTAAATGCGGAAAAACTGGGTGTAAATGCGGAAAAACTGGGTTTTTTATTAATGCCCTAGAATAAATGAAATGAATAAAATAAATAAATAAAATAAAAAGCAAGAGACATAATTGCAAGTTAATAATTTATTAGCACACAAATAATACGTATAAGAAAGAGAAATTGTTATCAACACTACTGATAACAGCTAGAAAATGCTTACAAATGGTGAATATACGCCTGAATTACATTCCTGAACTGATATGTAATGGGAAAAAAAAATAGAAGACATTGTTTTTTGGGAATAAAAATTACCATAAATTTCTACAGCCCTGGAAGTATATTAAACATTTTTCAAATGTTGAAAAAAAATCAAAATCCGCCCGCAAAAAAATAAATAAACAAAAAGGGTTTAAAAGCGGAACACCGGGTGTGCTGCGCAGCAAATTTGAGGTTGCCGCTGCGTAAAACTGTGTGTAAACGCGGAAAAACCGGGTTTGTTCCTTAATGCCCTATAATAATTATGATACCACTAAGGAATCCCAATAGCCCAATTCTGGATAATCTATAGTTTAATGCTGATATATCATCAAGAATTGGCCACAACCTACCTTCAATAAGGTAGAAACCACAAACCCACATGAGTACTCCTTGGATGCCTATTAATAATACTCTGTTTGGGTTATATTTCAAAAAACACTTAAGTCTGATGTTTCATTCAAGTGGATGAGCAAGACAGTGGTGGAAATTACAACTCAAGGGCATGTGAATGAGAAATAAAAGGGAAACCAAAGAAAAAACAACCCCCGGTACATATATCAGAAGTGGTAGTTGGCTACAGCTATTTCTATATCTTGGGAAAACAAAATTTGGAGGTTTTGAATAGAAAAACATTTGTGAAACTCTTCATGGGTTTTTTTCCAATCAACCATTGGCAAACCATCATGACCAATTCGGTTAAATCCCATGGAGCACAAAAAGTTGAGAAAGTATAATCGGAGGTTATCCAAAGTCCCGTGAGGCATCACTGAAGTATTACCACTATCAACCTTATGTTTCAGAACATTGGCGCCAAATTCCAATAAGGCCGAAGCATTTGAAGTAGTTGCACGTTCGGACCCGTATTTGTTAGTGACAAAGGCGGTTGTTGGACCAAAAACCAGGAGACCAGCAAGCATCCGCATTTGCTCCCGCGTGTTTAATGTTGACCACTCATCAAGCTTTTTATACTTTGGTCTTGTTGGTGCCTGGAGACCGCAGATGTAACACAAGGCTGACATAGCCCCCGTGAAGTATAGACCAAGGACCTTGAGACCGGAGGTGTTTGGTTGGGGGCTTGATCCATCCTTTGCGTGACTTCCAAGGTTTTCATAAGTTCGTTGGAATGCAAGATGGGCAGTATGCACCAAAGATTCGTCCAGGGGGAGAGGCTGCCATTCACTGCCCTGTTGCTCCATGTGTTGAAGGGCCCAGCAGTCTTGCAAAGCACTTTTAAGACGGAGATAAGCGTGGTCACTTGGAGAAAAGTATGAGGCCAGATTCGCCGCAAGTGTGTGGGTCTGGACACGTTTGGACGGCGGCGCCTTCCGGTTCTCCTGGGAAGCCTCGAGCTGTGCCATGTTGACAACTTCAGGAGTTATCAGAGAGAGAGCACCAGGTTGAGTGGGGTTAAGAATTCTCTCTGCATACCACACAAATATCAGCCTTTGTGATGTATGAACAAGTGAGAAAAAAAGTGATTAATTACCAGATTTGCATGCCTTCAGAAGTGTATCCACTTCCCTCCAAACGACTCGGCTGAACTCCTGTGGCATCGTTGGATGTGGTGTGACCATTGAGCAAAGGTGTGTGAGGATGAATGCTATGTTTTGAATCATTTTCTCGGCTGAACGGTGTGACCACGCAATTCCACCCGCCAAATTTTCATTCAAATCATCTGCCAATGCTTTTGGAAGCATTGGGCCAGGGATAAATAGACCCATAGCTGTGCGCAAAGGAGGGATGTTAATTACAAGATGGGTGTGCATAAGCAATGGGGAGTGACTTACCAGGAGGCGTCAGGACCGGGGGAGGAGGAATTGATTCGCACGGTGGTCTTTGGGTAGGTGGCTTGACTGTTGATGGCCCAGCAACAGGGGGGTTCCGTGGAATTCTGAGGCCTTGCAGTGATTGCGCAGTGATGAATTCGTGAGAGGTGGGATGAGGGGTGAAGAAAATTATACATGGGGCCTGTATTTTTAGAAGAAGAAGCAGAGTTGTCCAGGCGCGCCTTTTTGCTTGTCGGGTCTTCAACCGTAGGATCTTCAATTCGTACCATGTCATAGCGATATCGGGTTTGTTGTGGCACCGGTTCATGGACTGGCTCCTGGTGGAAGGTAGGTTTGGGACGACCATGAAGGAATTGTTGGAGGACTTGCTGGTCTTCTGCACCATCTTCAGAGTCATCTGTTTCCCCCTCTGCGTCAGGGTCTTCAGAGCTGTCCCGGATGGCTGGATTGTTAGTTTCTTGTCTCCCGTCCGCATTGGGGGCTTTGGAGGACTTCTGGCCAATGAGTGCTTGGTCCCTTTGTACGCCTTGAAGGAAAGACTGGCCAAAGGTGTTGAGGGTTGTCTTGTGGCCTTTGACATCTGTCCGCTGTGGTGATCCATTCCACTTCATTACTATATTGTAAAGATTACTTATCATTCATAAACCCCAAATACTTACACATATACACATATAAATCCCAAACCTTACACATATTCACCATTATTATTTCATAATCAGATTCTACACCCCATTTTAACCCTAGTCACTCACTCCAACCACCCTCAAATTCCTCATGGTTCAAGAGTTACAGGCAAACCAAGAATAATCCAGCAAGTTACAGTGTAAAGCAAGTTATAGAATACAATAAGTACATATTATAAGTAGATATATTACACAACCAAGATACAAAATAAATATTATATAAAATACATAGACAGTACATAACATACACTGCACATGACTAGGCTTTATTCAGTAACATCTTACATCATATCTACTGTACATAAATTCTACCTTCCCATTACTCATCTGTCACTATCATGACTATTTCATATAAGTCACTTTCTCATTACTCATCTGTCATGTTCTTCCTTTTTCCCACCAGCTACATGTCATAGCCTAGTTGTTCCTCCCTCCAGCCTTATGGCTCCTCCTCTTTCTCAGATATATAAGGACACCTGTTCCTCCCTCTTGTTCCCTTATGGACCCCCAGACTTACTAAGTTACCCCCTACATATACCAACATTACAGATCCCATAAATTAGTATACATACTTAGTAGAGTTACCATCAACCTATAAATATATCAATATAAATATCAGTTTAGATTCAATATAAGAAGATTGCCCCTCTCTCTTTCTTGACCCACCTTGACTCCAAAGCTACAAACCCTTGCCTCTTATTATACTTATATTACATATACTTTATACATCTCATCCCCCCTTATCCATCCCTCTCACCTGGTGTGTGTGGTAAACAAGCACATTAGTATTAGTCTTGTAAGAGTAGATATAAATTAGCCACACCTTTTATTTTATTCTTAGTGTTACACTCATCCCCTTAGCATTAGTCAGGAAGGCAGCTCTTATATCAGCACCTTTGTCATAACCTACATTAGTACTAGTGTAGTTATACATATCCCTTCCAAGCTCTATTCTGCCCTTTGAGTAGTTCCACAAGTGGTGTCCCAACAGTGGCCTGATTTTCCTTCAGATATCTTCAGTTTTAGTAACAGCTATACTTCCCAGTCTCATTACTACCTCACCTTCCCCTTCTCTATTCTCCACAACTTCAACATCTACAAAAACATAAAAATATAAAGACATTAATCAACTTATCTCCTCACAAACCACTTCAAAAGACTTATACATATCCACATTCACTACCCATAAATCATCAACCAACCTCTTACCAGTCATGTCTCAACAAGGATTTCCAGGATTCTACTCAGCCCCCAGTATCTACCCTCCAGTCAGCCAACCAATTAATACCAATGTAGGACAGACTTCCCACCCCAACCCAGCCAGGCCTTCCAGGAACAATGTTGGCAAAATCCCCAATCCTGGACAATACAGAGACAACAACAACTCATCAGCAACTTCTGAAGACCAACTTGCACCACACCCTCATTCTCCAGTAGCTTCTCATCAACATTCAGAAACTCCATTCACTCACTTTTGGATAAGGAACCCAGGATGCCCAGATACTCTATGCCTTCCGATAGAGCAGTCAAGATCAAACCAATGGACAGGAACCTCTTCTTTGATGGATCAAACATACCTGTGGATAAATTTATAAAAAGGTATGAGATTGCTGGGTCAGCTGATGGTGCCTCTCCCCATGAACTATGCAAACAGATTATTTTCTTTCTAAGAGGATCAGACCTCCAGGATGAGGTAGAAGAGATGACTGGCTATGAGGACTCAGACTGGGAGACATTGAAGGAGCAACTACTTACTAAGTTTGGATCCTCTCTCCCCTTGGTCAAGTACACTGAAGAAGACTTGAGGAACTTGGTAAATCTGTCTACACAAACTGGAGGGATCAGCACCTTGCAGGAATTCAAATGCTTTAGGACCAAATTTGAAACCATTACCCACTACTTGGTCAGACTAGGATACTACACCAGCTTGGAGGATTTCAGAAAATTGCTGCTCAAAGCCCTTAAACCCACTCTAGCCATATCCATCACCAATGAACTTCTCAGGGACAGCAAGATGGTTTCACTCAAGGATGGAGGCCATATTCTTCCCAGCACCCAGGTTTTATTCTCCTACATACACAGAGAGGTTCAGTCAGCTACAGTTTTGGAAAAGAGCCTAATGGAACCAGAAAACCCTACCCAGAATCCAATCAGTACCATTCCCAAATCAAACCCTCCAGCTCATACCTATAAACCTGTCTCAACTACCAATCCATGGACCACTAAGCCTCTGGAAGCCAGGACTACAGATCAGAAATTAGAAGAAATCACCAAACAACTTGCAACCCTTACTGCTGGAAGATCAGCCCCTCCTCAACTAGTTGGACCAGCCCCAGGATTCAATTCAGCCCCCAGGAACTATACCTTAAAATGCTACTACTGTTTTGAAAACACCCACAGTACCACCAGATGTAGGGCCCTAGAAGAAGATGTTACCAAAGGATCAGTAATCAGAGATGGCAGAGATTTCAGACTTCCAGACAAAACTATGATTCCATGGGACCCCAGAAGACCAATTCAATCTGTGGTATCAGCTTTCCCCAAGGACCAACCCATTGTATCATCCTCCTTTGGACAACTAGAAGAAGCAATCACCCCTGAAGAATCCACCATCTATGAAGCAGACCTTGGAAAGAGAACCAGAGGAACCAAGGACCCAGAAGAACCCAAAATGGCAGACAAAAGGATCAGGAAAGAAAAGGACAACATCATGGACATGGATACAGAAGACTTACTACATATGGCCAGGACCCCAGTTCCATCAGGCAGGATACAGAATCAAGACCCCAAATCAGACCCCCATGTAAGATTCAAGGACTCAGACATACAAGGATCCAACAACCCACCCAAGGAGAAGCCAGAAAAGAAGACCTACTTGGAGAAGACTTTGGCCAAGGAATACCCAGGAGCTGAAGAGGATGTTGCCAAAAGAATGCTTGGTGAAGGAAAGATGGAACTGGCTTATGGAGAAATATTTGCTATCTCTAGTGGTGTCACTGATGCTTTCAAGAAGAGGATCTCAAACAGAAGGCTGCCTTTGGAACCCACTAGGTCAACTAATGTCATAGGCAGAGAAGAAGAAGAAGTAAAACAGGAACAGACCACCCTCTATTCATGCCCCCTTGGATATGTTAAAATCAATATTAATGGACAAACCCATCAAGCTCTGTTAGATACTGGATCAATGGTCAATATCATACCTGCAGGATTGGCTCACCAACTAGGACTGGTACTCACTGCCAAATCAATGAGGCTTAAAGGAGTTGGAGGCCACCATACTAATATGCCTGGAATTGCTGAGGAAGTAGAAGTAACCATTGGAAAAGTATCCAGAACTGTTCATTTCTGGGTGGCTGAAGGACCTGTTCAACTAATTATTGGAAAGCCTTTCTTAATGGATGTATCAGCCACTATCAAATACAATGGAGCTCAAGGGGAATCACTTTCTATTATGGACTCATCTGGACAGACTTACTTGGTACCCATCATTCTCCCCAGCAACCAGAAATGGGAAACTACACTTCCAGCAAATTCAGCCACCAAGGAATTCCTAGACCAGGGCCAGGACTCCAACTTTTTCCTTTGAAAGAAATAAAAAACTAGAAAAATAAATAAAATAATAAAAATAAATAATAATAATAATAATAAAAATTAATAATATTAATCAGTCAATCAATTTTTACTCATGGCCATATCCCTCAATCCACTCATTTTTCTGGAACATTTGCTAGTCTGACCTAAAAAAACAATAAAAAAATAAATAAAAAATAAATAAATTAGTCAATAGATATATATAAATAGATATAAATAAATAAATATAGTGGGGAACTCATTGAGATCGGCAGGATCGGGCCGGCGAATGGGACGAGTGATTGATTACAACGCAAACGAAGGGACCGGAAGGAATTTTGCCGGCAATAGAAATCAAACGTTTGGTCGGAACGGGTTTTGAACGATTGTCTGCAAAAAAAAAAAAAAAAAAAAAAAAGGGTCTGAAGACGCACCGATATCGGCCGGGTTGAGGAGGACTGGAGAGTGGAAAGTATCAATGATAATAATAAAATGGAGATTTATAAAAATAGGAAAAGAAGGGGAAGGAAAGAAAACCAAGAAGAGAAGGTCGTTTAAATAAAAATAATCATATCGACTCTGGTGTACGAACCAGGACGACGAAGTTTTTTTCTTCCCTGTCAAGACCTTAACATACACTTTCGACTCTGGTGTACGAACCAGGACGACGGGCCTCAACTACAACGACATCCGACGCTGGTGAACGACCCAGATTGACAAACAACTCCCATCCAGCCTACGTTTCGACGCCGGTGTACGATCCGGGAACGGCCTTTACGCTTATTTCTTTTTTTTATTACTTAAACGTCGTCACGAGCGTCTTTTCCTTTTTTACATATTTTTTTTGACGCCGGATTCACCGCGGCTCGGAGAGATTTCTCATACCCCGGACTCCGATTTACATACACGCCATTTCTTTTTACTCCAAACTCCGCACGTTTTCGACGCCGGTGTACGACCCGGGAACGCGTTTCTGTCAGCGTAAAATTTTCTTTTTCTTGTACAGCAAATACCAAATACATATAAAATAATAAATAAATAAAAAATAAAAAAAAATAAAAAAAAATCAAATAAAATAAATAGATAAAAATAAAAATAAAAACATCAATACTTATAAAAGCAAATAAAATAAAATCATCAGATAAAAATAAAGAAATAAATTAAAAAAATAAAAAACAAAAATAAATAGAGTATCAATAAATAAACTCCCAAGAATACATATATGTAAAAACATTAGAATCTCAAAATATTTTTCTTTTTTCCTCCATTGTCTGGGGACAGACAATAAGTTGGGGGAGGAGCACTTCACTGCCAAATGGAAAAACACCAAGATTTTTTTTTGATTTTTTTCTTCTTCCCTCTCAACAGAAAACTGATCCTCAACTGCCATACATCAAATATATTCATCATCAATTCACACATCTACATATTTTTCTACTCAGTCACACTCATCAACATCCCATCACACATCTACTCATTTTTCTACTCAGTCAAACTCATCATCATCAAATCACATACTCTACATATCTTCTACTCATTCCAGCTCATCAACATCTCATCACACAATCTACATATCTTCTACTCATTCCACCCATCAACATCACATCACACAGAGAGGTTCCCTTTTTTATTATTATTCTACATATATTATTTTCCCACTCATTCCAACCCATGAAGAACAATCAAGCATCCTCTCAGTTTCCACCCTTCACCCAATGAAAATTCCATCCAATCAAACCAAATCAGAAACCACTTAACCCAACATCAAGATATTTTACCATACCCCAAAGGACATAGTCATATCAGCACCAATACCCAGAGGCCAAAGGATTACTCAGATTAGAAGATATATAAAACCAGACTAAGAAGAATTGTTGCTCCTACTATACCACCACCTCAAGAATTATCAGTAAGCATTTATTAGTGTCCAAGAATTTCAAGAAGATATGAATAAGAATAAGAAGGCTAGAATGAACATTTATTAGAAATACATGTATACAAGTACAATGATGGCTTAGTATTTGAGTCTAATAAATAATGAACCTAGCTTATAATTAAAATAAAATCAACAATTTCAAGGATACTTTTACATGAAGAACATATTCAGCAAGATGGCATACTAGAAGGAATTTCAACCACTTTAAAGACTATAATATATATTTTACAAGAAGATTAATACAATGGATAATGGATACATGGATACTGAATACTATGGACATTGGACTTTGGATCAAATTATACTGGATTGGCTCATACTGGACACTGGCATGGACTAATACTGGATTGGATCACTTGGACCTTGGACAGGAATACTCTGGACTTCCATGGATCACTTTTTTCCAGCCCTTTCTCTTTTGGCTGCATTGTCTGGGGTCAGACAATAAGTTGAGGGAGGATGTGGTGATCCATTCCACTTCATTACTATATTGTAAAGATTACTTATCATTCATAAACCCCAAATACTTACACATATACACATATAAATCCCAAACCTTAAACATATTCACCATTATTATTGCATAATCAGATTCTACACCCCATTTTAACCCTATTCACTCACTCCAACCACCCTCAAATTCCTCATGGTTCAAGAGTTACAGGCAAACCAAGAATAATCCAGCAAGTTACAGTGTAAAGCAAGTCATAGAATACAATAAGTACATATTATAAGTAGATATATTACACAACCAAGATACAAAATAAATATTATATAAAATACATAGACAGTACATAACATACACTGCACATGACTAGGCTTTATTCAGTAACATCTTACATCATATCTACTGTACATAAATTCTACCTTCCCACTACTCATCTGTCACTATCATGACTATTTCATATAAGTCACTTTCTCACTACTCATCTGTCATGTTCTTCCTTTTTCCCACCAGCTACATGTCATAGCCTAGTTGTTCCTCCCTCCAGCCTTATGGCTCCTCCTCTTTCTCAGATATATAAGGACACCTGTTCCTCCCTCTTGTTCCCTTATGGACCCCCAGACTTACTAAGTTACCCCTTACATATACCAACATTACAGATCCCATAAATTAGTATACATACTTAGTAGAGTTACCATCAACCTATAAATATATCAATATAAATATCAGTTTAGATTCAATATAAGAAGATTGCCCCTCTCTCTTTCTTGACCCACCTTGACTCCAAAGCTACAAACCCTTGCCTCTTATTATACTTATATTACATATACTTTATACATCTCATCCCCCCTTATCCATCCCTCTCACCTGGTGTGTGTGGTAAACAAGCACATTAGTATTAGTCTTGTAAGAGTAGATATAAATTAGCCACACCTTTTATTTTATTCTTAGTGTTACACTCATCCCCTTAGCATTAGTCAGGAAGGCAGCTCTTATATCAGCACCTTTGTCATAACCTACATTAGTACTAGTGTAGTTATACATATCCCTTCCAAGCTCTATTCTGCCCTTTCAGTAGTTCCACACCGCATCTCTCCGCTTCGACGTGGGGATCCATCAGCTGGGTTTGTTGTGTTGGGCTGGCCATATTGAACATCCTTGTTGATTTGGTTTGCAAATTGATTGAGCGTGAGGATTGGGTTGGTTGCAGGAGGTAGGTGATCAGGAGTGTGTGCATATAAGTATGCCATTGAGTCGGTTGCAAATTCAGGGCGTGGGTGTGACTGTGGTGGAGCAGGCCTAGTGGCGCCTAAGGTGTTTCTAGCCGGGGCCGGGGTTCTGGAGACCCGTTCATTCTCATCGTCTGACTGCTCGTATTCAGCCTTTATTTTAGAGGCCCAATTCTCCAGGTTTTCACGTTCATCTGGTTTCAACGCAGGGTGCCGCGCCAGCTCTGTGCATTTTTCCCAGAGATCCAAACCTGTGTAATGGTGGGAGGGTGGGTGGGAGTGAGCCAGGGACTTATATTATACACAAAATAAAGGAATGAATCTCACGTCCTAGTTCACTGGTCTGATGTGAAGACATTGTTGATTGTTGAAGTCAAATTGGTGATTTGTGCGGAATCTGTTAGCATTTGAATGGGAGAGTATGTCAGCACGTGTTACTATATCTATGGTAAAAAAAAATTGAAAAAAAAATTGGAAGAGATGTGGGGATTGATTGTGTTTGAGATGGGCCCATTGGGCCACTGTTGGGGGGGATGGTGTGCGTTGAGGGCTTATACGGGGCCCTTTGAGCTGCCTGGGGGGTTTGAATGGCCCCTTTGAATCTTTTATTGCCCCTTTGGAGCATCAAAGTGGGCCTGTGGGCCCATGGGAGGTGATGGGCAGAGGCGGGCCCCTTCTTACGGCCATTGGGCCCTGTCTTTGGGCCAGTTGGGTGTTGGAGCCCTGGGCCTGTGCGCTTTTCCACAAAATTAAACCCCAAAAAAACCCTTTTATTTTGGTTTTTTTGGGGTTTTTTCCTCATTTTTTATTTCTCATTTTTTGATTTTTTTTTGGTTTTTTTGGTTTTTTTGTTTTTTTTTTTTTTTTGTTTTTTTTTTTTTTTTTTTTGATTTTTTTGATTTTTTTGATTTTTTTTTTTTTTGATTTTTTTGATTTTTTTTTTTTTTTTTTTTTTTTACTCACATTTTTTTTTCTTAATCGGTGAGTGGTGGTGTTGCTGGAATTCGTGGTTGTTCTGGTTGAAAACAACCAGACCGACAGTCTGATTCCTGACAGGAATCAGACTCGGCGGGCTCGCTCACGTAATCGAATGGTCCCTACCATTCGATTACGTGAGCGAGGGGATATCGCATGCGATATCCCCATACACATAATACATGTATGTATTATGTGTATGGGGATATCGCATGCGATATCCCCCCACACGCCAAACAATTGGCGTGTGGGACCCGCACGCCAATTGTTTGGCGTGCGCTCCCACACGCCAATCGTTTGGCGTGTGGGAGCGCACGCCAAACAATTGGTGTGCGGGTCCCACACGCCAATTTTCTTTGGCGTGCGGGGCCCACACGCCAAAAAAAAGGCGTGTGGGAACCGCACGCCATTTTTGGCGTGTGGGTCTCACACGCCCTTTTTTTTTGGCGTGTAGACCCTACACGCCAAAAAAAATGGGCGTGTAGGCCCCGCACGCCAAAAAAAATTGGAGTGCGGGCTGGCGTTGGCGTGCGCGCTTGGCGTGCGTTTATCAACGCCCAGGATTCTTAGATGGAAACCTGGTTGATTTTCCCTGATAAAATCAACAAAAATACAAGGGGAAAGGATCTTGGAATGATCAAGCAACTTATTGCTGGGCTATGCCTTATCTAGCAGGATTCAATCTTATTGGTTCTATGCCACTGCTGGGGAATTGGAGGTGTAGTAGAAAGAAGGGAAAAGGGGAGGATAAAACAGAACAGACAGACTAGAGATAAAGGACTTGGAGGAGTTGATGAAGTTGCAGAAGAAGGGACTCACTGGTTGATTAAATGACAGCTGGACTGGGAAGTAATCAGATAAGTGAGGAGCCTTACTTAGTATTCCAAAATCTTGTTGAGGAAGCTGCTGGGTTCAACTGGTTGAAGTCCTTTTACTGAAGTGTGTGGTTGTTGTGTTGTATTCTGGAGTCTGTGTATCTTCTGGGGTGTAGAGGATACTCAGACTCGAAAATTATCATAGTTTGATGACATAAGCAGTGCAGGCTTGTGGTCAGCTTGCATCTGAAACACGGCGTAACAATATATAGAATAAATTCACCAGTAATTCATTACTATGTGAAGGAGTAAGATATAGAGAAAGTGCTCAGTTGTAACTGGGGCTAAAATATGATGAGGAAACAGAATCTGAAGTCAAAACAAGTGTAAGTTCAGAACTGTAAAAGATATGATTAAGTTTTGGTCTGAAAATGTGTGTAAGGAAGACTTGTAGGCTAATGGTATTAGCTCTAAGGCTGACATTCCCTACCACAAAAAGAGGTTGCATCTACAGGATGTAACTTAATCAGTTGTTCCTTTTTTCACTCCTGAATCTCCTAGGTAGTGTACTAGATTCTGGCATGTCTTGTTCTAATAGCCACTCATCTTGATCAGCACTCATATCCTTGTATCTGGCTAGGTACATTTTCACATCTCTGTTATCAACTCTTAGTCTGTTTTCTCTGAGGATCTTTGAGATGACTTTGTCCTTGGTGGATTTCTCTAATGTGGGGATGACTAGTTTGACTTGTTGCCTGAGAGGGAACTTGGTGACATCAGGGGAGTGATATGGTTTTACTAAGCTGACTGGGAAGGTGGGGTGCTTCCTGCTGAACGCTTCTGTAAGATTCACTTCTACTGCATTCTTTCCATGCAAGGCTTTGATCACAAAGGGACCAGCAAATGAGTCTCTCATCTTCTTGGGACCAGAGAGATTGTTGAAGTTGGTAGTTGAGATGAGGACTTGATCTCCTACTTTGAATTCTGGTTCCTTATGGGTCTTGTCCCATCTATCTTTATTGTAGGCAGTAGCTTCTCTAATGCATTGTTCAGCATGTTCTTTAGCTTTATCAAACATTTTTCCATAGGTGCATGCTGTGGGATGGATGTCAATATTATCTTGTTTTATGAAGTCTTTTGGGAGGTTAGGGAGCCAGCCTTTTTCCAAGATAGCAGGAGCTTTGCCTGTAGTAGAGTGGACACTGGTTCTATAAGCCAATTCCAAGATGGGTAGTAAGGAGACCCAGTCATGAGTGTATCCATCATTGTCTTTAAATTCCAGTCCATAAGCGCAGAACCTTCTGATCATGTCCTCTAATGTTTGGATTATTCTTTCAGCTAGCCCATCAGTCTGAGGGTGGTAAGCAGTGGAGAAAGAAAGCTTTGTGCCTAGCATACTGTGCAACCCAGTCCAAAATTCAGAGGTAAATTTAGGGTCTCTGTCAGAGATGATGACTCTTGGTATTCCTGTCCTTGGCATTACTCTGTTCCAGAAAAGTATGGCAGTGTCCATGGCAGAGTCTTCTTTAAAACAAGGAATGAATATTGGTGCCTTGGAATATCTATCAACTACCACTAAGCAGGCATTATATCTAGCTGCTCCTCCTGGTGATAATGATGTTACCCAGTCCATGTTGATTATATCCCAAGGCTTGGAAGGTTCAGCTATCTTCATTAGTAGTCCAAATCTTTTTCCAGTTGTTTTATTTGCCTTTTGACATCTTTCACAGGAAGCACAATACTCAATAGTGTCTTTTCTCCAAGTGGTCCACCAAGCTGTATCAGCTACTTTCTCTATGGTTCTGTCTTCAGAAAAATTACCAGAGTAAACACTATCATGACACTCATGGAGGATGGTGTTGATATTAGGGGTGTCTACTATAACTATCACTGAATTATTCTTATCTCTGAAGTAGAGGAGTTCATCAAAGAGGGAGAATCTTCCTTCTACATAGGACTTTGCTGGGGTCATTTGGGAGAGCCCATCTACTAAGACCATCAGCATTCTTATGAATGTTACCTTCTCTGTGCTGTATGGTCATGATTCCTCTGTACTCTTGGATAGCAATTTGCCACCTCAGCATATGCCTGTTGGAAGTCTTCATATTAAGTAGAGAGCGTAAAGCTGTGCAGTCTGTGATTACCTCAAACACACTCCCATCTAGGTAATAGTGCAGTTTGTCTAAGGCCCAAACAAGACAGAGGCATTCTAGTTGGCTAGCTCCATATCTGGATTCACTATCTTTTAGTTGCCTGGATATAAAGACAATAGGGCCTTCTTTCCTCTGTCCATCTATAAATTGGACTTGGTGTAATTCAGCTCCTAACCCTGTCATGCTAGCATCAACATAGAGTTTAAAAGGTAGAAGCCAGTCAGGGAATAAAAGAAGGGGAGCAGTGGTGAGCTTGTTGACTAGTGAATGGTAAGCAGATATCCTTTGATGAGTCATTTCAAACACAACTTCAAGTCTGCATAACTCAGTTAGTGGTCTTGCAATCTCAGAAAACCTGTCTATATGCTGCCTATAGTACCCAGCAAAGCCTAAGAATGATTGGATCTCTTTCTTATTGCTGGGAATGGGTTTAAGTAGCACTGCAGCTACCTTATTCTGGTCAATACCAATTGCTATCCCAGAAACAACATGCCCAAGGGCCTTGATTTGGTTGAAACCAAATGTACACTTCTTGAGAGAGATCTTCATATTCATTTGGATAACAATCTTCAAAATCCTAGCCATTCTAGTCAAGTGTTCTTCCCATGTGTTAGACATGATGATGATATCATCAATATAGATAATGACCCATTTCTCATCTAACTCCCTCCTGAATTCTGTGTCCATCAACCTTTGGAAATGAGAAGGGGCATTCTTGATTCCAAAGGGCATTCTCAGGTATTCATAAATTCCTTGATGGAGGATTATTCTTAAGAATTGTTTAGAGTCTTCAGCTATAACATTTTGATGGAATCCTTTCAGTACATTCATACTGGTCAAGAATTTGGCTTTGGCCAGGTTATTAAGAGTTTCACTGATTTTGGGGATGGGATATCTATCAGCAGCAGTGTAGGTGTTCAAAGCTCTAAAGTCTCCTACCATTCTAGACTTGCCATTGTGCCAGGATATAATTACTGGAGTAGTTATCTCAACTGCTTCATTCTGCCCTACTTTTCTCAACACTTTAAGTCTGACAAGTTCCTCTATATGTTCTTCTAGGGCTTCTCTGCTCTTGGGACTAGCAGGATAAGGAGGTCTTCTGAGTAGTGGAGGGTATGGTCGTTCAGTAGTCAGCTTGATGTGAACTTCATGTCCTTTGATGGCTCCCAGAGCTTGGTCAATATCAGCAAAGGCTAGTTTATGCTGGTAGAGGAGATTGCACAATTATCTTTCTGCTCAGTGAGTAGTTTATCACATATGGAAGCAGCTGATAATTCCTGGTTGATGAAGGACTCTAACAATGGATCTGATTTCTTAATGGAAGAGATTTCAGTAGAAGGAGAGCTTTTTCCTCCATTCAGGGGCTTGAAACTAAATTCTTTCTTTTATTCTCATTTCCAATGGTGAAATACCTTTCCTTACTGTTAACAATGTCAAAACCATACAGGGACATGTAATCATTTCCTAGAATAAGGTAATTTATTCTTGCATTCTTCATCACTATGAACTCAACTACCATTCTGATAGAACCTCTGGTATGAGGGAAGATAATTGGGAGTTCTACAATTACTAGAGGTTGTAGTTGGTCACTACAACTGTGGAACTTTGCCTGAGTTCTAGTTAACAGATTTGCTTCCCAATCTGGTTGAATAGAATTCAGTAGAGTGGAGCTGATGATGGAACAAGAAGCTCCACTGTCCAGTAAACAGTTGAAGCCATTCCCATTGATGAGGATACTAGTAATGTTCTGCAAGCCAATCAAGCAAGCTTTTCCTCTATCAGGTTTGCATCACATGAGTCTGGCATCTTCTACATGAGAAATCTGGCAATCAGTAGACCAAGTTTGTGGTTGGTGGGATTCAGCTTGTATTTCAGCTATGGAGAATTCAGGTGAAGGATCACATTCTATGGCCAAGAGGTTGAATTCACTTATGAAATCAGAGGTACCATCTTGAGATACAACTGCTACAAAGTGGTTCTTATCTTCATTCTCTATTCCTTGTTCATCTTCAGAAGGAAGAGCTTGGTCATAATCATATTCTTCACCATTCTGAGGCTCAGTTGTATCCTCAACTGAGACATCAGCATCTACATTATTAATGCTTTTCTTCCTCTTGGGGCATTCTCTAGCAAAATGTCCAGTCTGCTTGCAGAAATTGCAGGTGATAGAAGAATTGACTCTAGGGGCAGGAAAGGTATTGGGAGCAGTCTTAGTAAGAGGAGGATTAGCTCTAGGAGTCTCAGCTTTCCTATTATTATTGTTCCAAGATGGTCTTTGGGGAACAGTGTTAGCTTTATAACTCCTTAAGTCTCTTTCAAGACCTTCTTCTACTATGATTACCATGTCCTCAAATTGAATTTCTGTGTCTTCTTTCTTGTACCTGCTTTTGACAGCATGTTCCAAATTACCAGGACATTGTTTCAAGAATTTTTCACAGATAAGGTACTCACTAATATCTGGTTGGTAAGCTCTGAGTCTTTCTCTTTGAGTGTTGAACCATTTATGTACTTTCTTGTTCTCAAAGCTGAAATAGTCTTTCTCAAACTCTTGTTGCATCTTCCATTTCCAGTTATGGGTGCCAAATTTATTTCTGATAGCATTCTTCCACCAGGCCCAAGACTTTTTATGATGTTGGTCTCTGATATCTAGGTACCAGTTCTTGGCTGTGTCAGTGAAAAGACCAGTCAACCTGCTTACTACCATATGGTCCAATAGGTAATAGTCTTCTACAAAGACTTCAATATTCTTGAGCCACATCTCATGGTTATAAGGTAATTCACCTGAGAATTTCTCCCAATCAGAGCTCTTGGGAATGGCTTTCCATAATTCTTTCCTCATGTCCAAGTCAACATTTTCATGCTTGATGAAAGGGAATCCATCATCATCAACAGGAGTTGGAAGTTTCTCTGAGAAATTATTCATCTGGAGAGGTGGAGTAACTTGTTCTCAGACTCATTAGGGGTAAGCTTTGGTGGTTCAGCTAGATGTTGAGTCAAAGAAGGGGCTGAAGGATTATTCATGAAAGGGTTATTTGAATGGAGATGAGGAGGGCTATCTCTATCAAATGGTTGCATCAAAGAAGCTATCTTGTTATTGATGTTGATCACATTCTGATGTAAATCACCAATCCTTCTTTTATTCATCTCAAATCTTTCACTTTCAGCAGAGTTTGACTCAGTCATGAAATTAAGGACATTCTGGAACTGGATGCTCTGATCCTGATGCATATTACAGATATCTTTCTTCAAGGATTCTAGATTGGCATGTGTTGGGAATCATTAATTAACATGGTATCTCTCATGCTTTCTAACTTTTCATCAAAGAATTCTTTGAGTGATTCAAAGGTATTCTCACTACCAACATCTTCCTTCTTAGGGTAGACATCTTCTAAGTGCTCACTTAGTTTTGAAATCAAGTAAGGGACTATTTCAGACTGAATAATCTCATTCAAGGATTGATGCATAATGTGTTTGAAAATCAGTCACACAAGATTCTAGAAGAGTGCCAGGAATAGTATCTACTGTGCCACTAAGTTGAGACAAAAAGTCAGAAAACAAGTCTTTCAATTTCTCTTCCAATAATAAGGGAGTATCTTTTGAGATGTTGTTATTTAAATTGGTCAAGAAAAATTCCTTTGAAGAAGGATTAGAGACAGAATTATTTAAAGAGTTTTCTCCTATTGTTGATGGGCTTGGTGATTCTGATATTGGTTCCAGAACTGTTGATTTCCTCCTCCTCTGCCTCTGTGGTTGTTTCTTCCATGCCTTCTGTTGGCAAAACCCACTTCCCTCTCTGTTCTCATCAATACTTTGCCATTCTCACCATGGTGGAGGTATTCCTGTTGTTCCTGTTGTTCCTGTTTCTGGAACCACGGTGTGGTAGACATTTCTGTTCTGGAGGGAAAAATTTAAAGTTTTTTTTACATATATATTTACAACACCCCACTATCTTTTTCACCCCAGTCATTTTAGTTTACATACACAGTTACACTATGTGTACTGTATAAAGGGTATATATCTAAATTAAATCTGTATTTCTGTATAAATGAGGCTGTGTAGCAACCACAAGCCACATACAGCCTGCTGCATAGTAACCATTGGGGCAGTGCAAGCCACTCAAGCAGACTACACAGCAATACAGAAAGCTGTGCAGGTCACTTGATATAAATGCATAGCAACCAGAAGGCTGTGCAAGCCACACTTGTAACTAGATCACTAGCTAAATTTGCTCATTACTACACTGCCACCCTGTATGCAGCTGTATTCTGCACAGCATTCCAGCCAAAAAGCCTCATTTGTAAAAGCACACCAGCCAAAACCCCTCATGTAACTAGAACACCAGCATAAATGCCTCACATTTTACTATATAAGGAGGGGCTCTCCCTTCCTCTTTCCCCATCTGAGGAGCATCTCATGACATCAGATCATCAGACCAGTTCCCTCCCATCTGATTAAAATTAATTACTATAATTTAACTCTCCGCCACTTAACAAATACTGAAACTTTGCAATATACATATAACATTCACACACAATCCACTCTAGGAACTTGTGCTATAAATATTTAACTACACTAGACCACTGTCTTCTTCTTCCAGCCTAGCTGGGGGTGTTGTTAGTCTTTTGCTTCAGAGAGGCAGGGTTTTCACCCATCAATACTTCTCTACATTCAGCCAAAAGAGGTGAAAACCACTTTTGGAGTCTCACAACTGGTGTCCCAACAGTGGCTTAGTTAGTTGAATATTATTAGTCAATTCTCCTCTTCTGGAACGGAACACGGATAGATGCAAGCATAATATTTCTACCTTTGGTTCTCCCAGCATCACACTTCTACTAAACTTGGTATTTTAAAAGATCACTGGATAAAGAAAGGAGTTAGTATACAGATATAAAATTAATAAATTTGGAGATATTAAACAGTTTTTTGAAGCAGAATCTAGACAAACCATTTCTTTGAGGCTAGCTATCCTTTTTGAATCCCAGTTGGATTGAAGAATAAGTTAGGTTTTGATATTTTAAGGATAAATCAAAGTTTGCCCTGGTTAGAGAGAACCAGAGAACATAAATTTATTAGTTTTTCGACCATTAGGGTCTTCATCATTTGTCTAGAAATACACATCAGCCTATAGTATAACAAAAATATTAGTTCATTACCTTTATAACGAGTTCCTTACTATACTCAATGTCTTTTACTATACCTGGAGATTTGGAAGGAAGCACAGGAAATCCTGGAGATAGCAGTATGACGTTTGATCCACCAGGCTTCTCTCAAGCAAAGTCAAGTAATACCATAAGAAAACTCCTCAGCAACAGGATTAATACAGCAGGAAACATAAAATCAAAGGGAACCACTGTAGCTTCTGGATCTGGAGCACCTTCCACTTCTGCTGCTGATATGGCCAAGAAGACAACCCTATTCAAAAACAATAACCCCGACCAAGCATAGGAATCTTTCAGCTCAGCTAGGTGCTTCAAATCCACCAGATATTGGTCAACCTACGTCTATGCATGTGAAAGAAGACAGAAAGTGGTCAAAATCGAGAATGATACCTTGAAATTTGAAGGAGAAAGGTTGAAAACCTTTTTAGCCCGCTATGAAAGGACTGCAGAAGCATGTGGTGCCAGCAACTGGGACATGGTAATGCAAATTGATTGATTTGTAGTTGGCGAGGATCTGAAGGAAGAAAACTGGAAACCCTTGAAGGATACGCTGAGAGGGACTGGGAAATTCTTAAGGAAAGTATGATGGAAGTTTGGGGGGATTATTACACCCAAATCAAGTATACAATCCACGACCTAAGGGAATTAGCAGAAGGAATTTCAAAGAAAGGGGGGCATCAAGGACATCCACGGCTACCGGGAATTTGTTTCCAAGTTCATGATGATTGTCAAATACCTTGTTACCAATGAACATATAACCTCTCAGAAAGATGTAGTATACTTGTTTTTGGCCGCCTTCTCTCATGAATCACAAACCAACATCAAGCGGGAACTCATAAAAGGAAACATGATCACGTATGGAAAGGATGGATATTGTAAACCCCCAGAGCTCAAGGACCTCCTCAATGTCAGCGAAATGGAAATGAAGGCAGGATCCGAGGACACCTTTGGTTACGGGAGAGTCTTTGCTGAATCCAATAGAATAATGCAAAAATCCCTAGATGCAAAGAAAGGATCAGAGCAAGGAAAAGCACTCCGGGAGAAAATGATGACAGAAAACCCAACAGCCTCCCTAGAAGGAAAAGTAGAAGACATTGCAAAAGGGATCTTAACACTTACCCAAAAGCTTGCCCAGATGCCAACTGAATCAAGGAAGGAAGGATCTCGAGAAAAAATGGTCCATCAGGAAGGAATTTGTTTTATGAAGCAAAGACTCCAATCTGCTTTTACTGTAGCAAGAAGGACATATTCTTCCCAGGTGTTTCTTCCTAGCTGAAGACGAGAAACAAGGGTTGGTACGACGAATTGGGCGTGACTTCCACCTACCAAATGGAGACAAGATTCCCTATGATCCTGATAGGCCTATCAGAACGGTAGTTGCAGGAGCGTCTGCGGACCCAAAAAATGAAACAATTGTCAGCTCAGTTAGCCTCCTTTGGGCCGGCCACATTTCCAAAACAATATTCCAGTAGAAGAACCTAAAACTTTATTAAAGAAGGCACCACAAGCTTCCAGGGATATATTATCTTCAGTGGAATGGTTCATTGGAAGGACTGGACTGCACCAACAAAAGGTGCCGAAAATTTCATCAACCAACTTCCCCTAAGTGCCAATGGCGTGCAAAGTAGAGGCGGTGGATTTTCTGGAAGAAGGGAACGGAGGCACTTTCCAAGCCTGTGGGACCCATTGATATTCTGACCAAGCATAAGGAGGATACACGAATGGACCTAGATCACGCTGAAACACCGGAAATAATTGTTAAAAAACCTAAAGCTAAAAATAAGTGCTCCCAAAACAGAAACTACGGGGCTAATGAGGTTGACAACACTCAGTTATCACTCACTTTTTTCTCAGCTCCGTAATATGGCCCTAGGTTACAGAGGAAATGATTAAAAGACTTTCTGAGGGTTGCCACAAAAAGCGGGTGCTACAACTTACCTATCCGTGGAAACACAAAACGAGGCCGGAAAAGAACCTTCTTGCAGCGTCATGATGAAACTGATGAGGGGACTAAGATAGGAACTAGGAGGATCCAGTGCTTTTACATTGTGCCTTAGGTTTCACTGGCACTAAATTAAAAGACAAGCAAATAAATTTCCTCTTGGCTTTCTGGTTTCTTACTGGCAACATGATTCCAGAAGGATTGGTGTTTCACTTAGGACTGGAAATTACACACATAGATATTCCTTTATCTGGTGTTGGAGGAGGAGAGCAGTGTAACATTACTGGTGTTGTGGAATTTGTCCTGTAACCATAGGAAGCTTCTCTGGACCCATTCACCTCTTTACGGCAGTCCAAAGCAACACTTCCAATTCTGGGTTGCCCATTCTTATTTGATAATAAATGCCAACTGGAGTATTTCCAGCAGGGGAGAGATACTCACTTTCCAAGGTCATAACGGGAGGCAGTTCAAGTTACATTGGCAAAACCTTTGAAGGGTACGGCTGGGAAAAGCGGAAGCAATGTCTTGAAAAACCTCTCACTGCTGGGTGCCTTTTGAAGGTGGAGGTACCTCAAACAAGGCAGAAACTGGCCAACACATTTTGGTTCTAACGCTAAAAACACTTTAGAAAAAATTTAAAAATCAGTCTTTTTTATAAATTCAGGTGCTCCCTTAAAAGAAGGAACTTCAATACCAACCGTTGAGATTTCTTCTGGAGTACCTGCGCGTAAGGTTGGACAGACAAAATGAAATGTAAATTTAACTCCTGGATATCTAAATATAAAACATCAAAAAGTATAAAAAATCAACCTATTACCCAACTTTGAGTGTTTCACAAGTGCCTTCTCCATTGGGAATCAATTGAGACTAGACAGAAGGAAGATTTACTTGAATCAAAATTCAAAGTATGTTTCACGGGGCTGCTACAGCGTGGATTGGGGCCAAGGACAGGCAGAGCAGAGATATGTGAAAAATTGGCAGGCTGG